>OX463236.1:71650100-72852600 GCA_949820135.1 Sylvilagus floridanus
AGATTCCCAGTGTGTGTAGTTAGCTAGAACCTTTTTACATCATTCTCAGTCACTGTTCCAATATATCTGATAGGTACTTTCTTAATCTCTCTGCTTGAAGACAGGTTTTTTTCCATCACCCACCACTATTACGACTGTCCTTTTTACCTTCTATGCTTTTTTTAACTAACATCATTCATATCTGAAGTCCAATTGTATATTTCATTTTTTGGTTGCTGACTATGCTGTACGTTTCCTGTGAGGACAGCCAACTGTGTATATATCTTGTTGTTGCTAAATCCTTTGAACAAGTCACTCAACCAAAAATTGATGAAAGGGAAATAATTAATTTACATAGATCAATTTAGTAATACTTCTAGTTACCGGTCAAATTGTGTACTGTAACATTAAATGAGACTTCAAAAAGACCTCTGTTACCAAATATAGCAATGGGACTAGGAACTTGGGTAAGAAGACACGCTGCCCCAGGCTTCTTTCACTGGCATCTTTACTTTTTATATTGATGAGTAAAAGGACAATAGAAACTACACAATATTTCCTCAGAAGGATTAGTAGTATCAATGGTACCATATATTTCAAAGTATTTATTGTGCATAAATGATAAAAAGTTTTATTAAATACCTACTAAAATTAGATTTTGAATAATTCAGGGTTTCCATGGTCTTTCAATTAACTGTAGCTAGATAAAAATAATCTCCCACTAATTCAGTCCATTTTTCTTTGTTCCAGTGAGTCTGACCTTCCTTTATACCTCTTTTCATCCATTTAATTATTATATTTTATGTGCCTTTTATGAAGTGGTTTTCCTATAGCTGGTTTCATATAAGGAAAAAGAAGCATTCTTTTGCTTCAACGAGATATGATGATGACATGTTTTGAAAATTATAATAATCATATATTATCAGAAAGTGATATTGAAAAAATATGAACAACATACTTAAAACATCTAGAATGATAACATCTGAAAATATTAATACAAACATACCCCCAAAAATATCATAAAACAAGTAAGTTTAAAGGACAGAATAAAATGGTCTACATAATTAAAAGCAAGCATCTCAATTAAGCATGCACAAAGGCATACATTTTTTATGTAAAAAAAGAAACTTATGTGTTAAATAAGGAAAGTGTCCAGAATTCTTCTATAAATTTATTTAAAATTCAGTATATGTATATAATCCGGAAACATAAAATGAAAGAATTGACAATAGCTCTATTAAAGGTGCTACATCTAATCAGAATGTCCATTGTTCAGACAGCTCAGCTCTTAAATGTTTGCTTTCAGGGTCTTTTGTTTTTTATAATGTATATAACTTTTCTTTATGTGTATCACCTATGTTAAGTATTTTAAACATTCTCTGTGTACTGACAACTTCTGTGAATGTTTATCACATCAATTTGAACTCCAGTGTTAAAATATCTATCTGACTTCTGCATATAGATTACATATTAAATATTCAAATTTAACATGACCCAAGGAAACTGCTAATCCCCTCTTGCCTCCAGCATGTGCACAGCCCTCCCACCTATTCCATCTTTTTATAATAGCAGCAGTATTTTCACATTATATCTATACCCTTATATCTTATAACTGCATTTAAGCTTAGTTATGCCTTCATCCCTATCTTCAATGCAATCTGACCTCAATGGTTTTAAATTAATTTTTTTTGAATTTTTGAAGTTATTGAAAGTGACACACTATACAAACTATTCTGTGTCTGAACTATAGATTTTCCTTTTGTAATTCTATCCAACTGTATGCTGATAAAAGTGTTCTGAGCAGTTTAAGTAGGTATAGGCTAAGGAGAATGTCTGGCAAATTAGGTAGTAATTTGAACGACTCCTTGAACTTATTTAAATAGTCCATAAATGCATTAAATCTATTTATATTAGAGACAGAGAAAGAAAAGGGGTAGAAATCAACATGACAGTTATCTTCCAACCGACTGGGTTCACCATCCAAATGTCCACAAACCCCCAACTGGGACAAGGCCAGGATGGAAGCCAGAGGCCAAGAACTCCTAAGGCAATCTCTCTAAGGGTGGCAGGGAACCAAGAACTGGAGCCATCACCTGCTGCTTTTCAGGGCACACATTAGCAGAAAACCTGGAACTGGGGAGTTGAGTCAAAACTCAAAACCATGGAACTCCACTATGAAGTCCAGGTATCCCAACCAGTGGTAGACCTTCTAGGCCTAAAGGCTATTGTTAGATGTAGTTTTGACATATGATATATGAATTTTATAGGTTTTTTGAGGAATTAGGTTACCCCTCAATGCACATTGAAGAGCTCTGTGTAGTCACATTGGGGTTAGAGTTTTGGCAACTTGAATTTTCCAGGGGGGACAAAATTGAGGGGCATATAATGTGCTTACTCATTGTGGGGGATCACAATCTGTCAAGTTGTGAAAAATACAAGAACTTTTACCTCAGTAACAGAAGATGCATTATGAGGATTATGGAGTCTGTACATGAAAAAAAAAATATTTTTCCACACTAGGTTGGCACTCAGCTGACTTGGTTTACCTGCTTTACTCTAGTTTTGTTTCTATGGTTTCAGGTAACCGGGCCCTCTGTAAAGTCTATATCTTCTACCTCTGGAGTGAGTAGACATTTCCTCATGGTCCTTTTATGGAGGGAGGTGGGATTATAAAAGTCAAAGACATTTGTTTCCTGAGGTCATGACATAGGAAGCTGACTCCCCAGCCACAGGTGTAACACTGTCAAAATGAAGGTCACTGTTGCTGAGGGGCATGCTGGGTGGACCAGGATTATCTTTGTTTACTGTTTTGACAGTGGAGGAGGCCTGTCTCAAGAGCAGAGTGTAAGGGAGCAGTAAGAAATTCACGAATACAGGGGTGCCGACTGGCTGTAGAGGCAGCTACACAAGGGTTGGGCCATGTCAGGCTTCACGAGAGACCTCACAGAGAGGAAGATGTTAGTAATTTTACAGAGGGGGTCCGCAATCACATAATAGTCTGGTCTCAATCTGACCCAGTAGCTGATGGTCTTTTTGTATACAAGCTATTTTTACAAGATCTATTTCAAATGAGTGATTCACCTCTAAATGTCTGCCCTTCTGCTTTGAAATGTTTCTCTAATCAAGAGGTTATGATCATTTTATGAGGGTCATGGTACCAAAATATTATTTCAAATGGGAAGATGTCCTTTCTTGATTTTTTCTTCCCTCCAGCCGGCTATTTCTAACTTGTACCTTCTTAACAGATGAGCTATGAATTTGCTTTATCTATTCTATTTACATTTTTAAAAAGGATTAAAATGTCTCCTAGCCACATAACCATGACCACATGCTGTTCAGTTGCTTAAAAGACACAACCATAGTCTACTGTTACAGAAATATAGTGCTTATAATATTTTCTGTTTGTACCCACAAATTTTTCAAACTTCCGATAGAGCAATGCTGCTTAGCCCTTGGTTTGTGCCAGGAAGAAAAAATGTAAGGCAGAGTTTTGCAAAACATGCATGATTCTCTAGTCTCTCTTTCCCTTATATAAACATCAAAGGAGGAGAACTATTTTTATCAAAATGATAGAGGCACAAAATGATGGAATATAGTGTAAGTAAGGAAAAGATTCCCTTGTTAACCATGAATGGTCAATATCAGTTTTCTTTAAAAAAAACCACTGGTATTTTTTGGTATTGCTTATACTTTTTATATCCCTTCCTATCTTTGTTAATTATAAAAATAATGGAATAAATATCAGCAGAAATAAGTAAAAGGCCTAAGGTACATGGGCCTTATCTTAGCTGTTATTCTTAGTAGTTCAGTGTAGCAGTGAGAAAAGTAATTTGAGGGGAAAATTGTGGAAAACAAAATTAAAAGATAAGTTTTAATTCGTGTAAAAAATGTTAAAACTAATGTCTAGTTTTTTGCATTATGCATCTTTGATGAACTTTACCAAATCTCCTGTATGCATGGATTTTTTTAAAAAGGGGAGCATTAAAATTCAACATCTTTTAATCCTATTCTTCACAAACTTTTTGAAGTATTCCTATGCAAGAAGGCTGAAGAGGAAGTGATCAAGGTATCATTGGGTAACATATTGGGTTAATACTGCCACTTGTTTAAAATTGGAAGTCAAGTCATATATTACTGGAACTTTTAGATCTGGACAAAAAGCATGGCCAAGAACATTGGTGGTGGATTTGCTTGTTCTAGCTCTATCAGAAAGCACTGAAGAAAGAGTTGAACACAGGAAATTGTGAACAGGGAAAATGAGCAGAGATACAGAAAATTAAAGGGATTAGAGATTTTGCAATGTTAGAAAATACAAGTGTCACTGCGAAGAAATGCTAGAAAAACAAAAGACATTGAGTAACGAATATCTAATGAAAAACATTTTTAACTGATTAAATAATCTCAGATTTATATATTCACCCTAAGGTTCTGTGCTCAATAAATCATTTCAGGTTTATAAAATGATTACAGGGAAAGTTGGTAATATGATATACTATTTCGGATTGTCAGAGCATCCATGCTATTTTACCATTAAGTGAGTGAGAGTGGAAAGGGGAAGGGGATACAAAGAAGAAGAAAACATAAAGCCAAGAATTCTACATGTCATGAGAATTATTTTCAGTAGAAACTGTAAGTGTGGTTACTGGCATGTGCTACAAATGAAACAGAAGAAGCAAAGTAAAACCAAGTTGGAAGGCATTGGGCTAAAAGAGACTCTGAGGGGATCTCAGTGTTTTGGTAAAAAAAAAAAGTAGGCCTGTCTGTGAAAGCCATAAAATCCTTACAACACTCAAAAAGAGTAATTTCACAAATCCAACATCAGGAATGACAAAGGAAAAGGAAGAATATCAAAGATGAAAGAACATTGTATGGTGGAAGCTAACAATGAGGGAGAGAACTCTGAGTCTAATTAACTCTTGCATTCAGGGGTGGGGCTCAGGACGTTGCCACTTGCGTTTGCAGAATATCTATGTGCTTCCTCCCTCATTCTAGATGGAAAGATTTCTTGTATCTGCATCAGGCCAAATTTCCATACTGAATTGCGGGGACAACTTGTTGTAGGTTAATCTGTCTTGAAACCAAGATTAACAACTGTAAATCAATGCAGTGTCCACCATATGTTCACTTAGGAATCCAGAATTTTGATCCAAAATAAAAAAATACATGCGCTGTCTCCCTTTGGAAAGGATTGAGTGTGTTTTGAGTCTATTCATGGGAAAGAGAATAAATTGAGGAGTTTAAAACCAGAACGGCTGACCATGTCAGCAACAAGAACAATTCACTGTTTTTTTCTTTGGGACTTTCCTGCTTCCTCACATTTTGACAGTTAGCATGCAATTGTTCCACCCAACAGACTGAGGAGGTAAAGTGAACCTGAGTAAACGACTGTTTTGAGTTACTTAAAATCCTGCCATGCCTTTCCAGCCCACATTCTCCAACAAAGGCCTAAGTTAGAGATAAACCCTTGTTTCTTCCGCCTTTGGGATTTCATGGCTAATTCATTAAACACAAATGTAATGTTCATTCCCCCACTAAACATATACCTTATAGGCTTTCAAACCCCTTATTTCAGTGTTACTCTCTACTAGCATTTTTGGCTACTTAAATTTTTGACACTTTTTTAAAAAATGAATGGCAGTTTAAAAAATGTTATTTTGAATCTTAGTTGGGGATTTCAAAGCAGGAATGAGTTAGCCAGACGGTATTGATAGATATACTCTCCTTTCATAGCCTAGTCTTATTTCCTTAAAATCTGAGTGACATGGGCCCACCACTGGGCCTAATTTGCATCAGTTAACTCAAGGAAATACTAAGCTATAGAATGCTACTCACATTAACATGCTCAACAGTGTGTAATTCCCCATGTACTTCCACCAACAAGCAAGCAACCAATCATCTCTGTGTTGATATTTTGCCTATTTGCCAAGTTTTTCCATCAGGAATCCTGAGATTTCATATTCACTTAATTCTCTCCTGGCTACTTTGAGTGGAATATACAAAATTGGTTTCCAATTTTCCTTGGGAACCTGATTTTTTTTTATTGTTCCCAGGCCCATGGGACTACTGTAATAACTTTGCTCTACTAGTAGTTATATTTCTAATAGATGATGGTATTCTGAAATCTCTGAGGACACTTGTAATTCTTTCCATTAATCCTGTTCTGATTCCTGGATGTCTGCCCTTTTGACTATCAGTGTTCTGAACTTGACTGTGACTTTAGGGATTTTTAAGACTGTGCTGCATATAAACTATGAGTCAGTTTAAGTGATCTTGGATCATAGTTTCTGATAGAAGCATAAAATAAGTATATATGATAGCTATAAGTCTTTCCACATTTTCTTTTGCTTTTTTTTACTTTTTCTTAGTGTATTCATTTAGAGGTGAGTTGCAAACATTTGCTTTTATTGTGGTCTACATTACTTAAACACATTGAAAGTATTTCAAACCTGTAGTCCAAGTCTTCTCTTTGGTTGAGATATGTTTTAATGTAAGAGAATATTGGTGATACCTTAATGATCAACTTCATTGATAAAACCATGGGCTATGACTTGCTACCACGTTCCTTCTTGCAAAATTGCCAGGTCCATAATCTCCAAGCTTTCTGAGGATCCGTTGCTTGACAATTTCCTCTAATACTATTTTAGATGATATCCTTTTACTTTTACAAACTGTAAGGAGCATTAGACTTGTTTTGGTTGCCTCACTAAAGGTGATTTTTTTTTTATTTTTTAGGTGGTATATTTTAAGAAAAAGAGAATCAACAAATTTTTTTCAAAAGTTTTATTACCAGGGCTGGTACTGTGGGATAGCAGGTAAAGCCTGAGCCTGCAGTGGCCAGCATCCCATATGGGCACTGCTTTGAGTCCTGGGCTGCTCTACTTCCAATCCAGGCTCTCTGCTATGGCCTGGGGAAGGCAGTAGAAGATGGCCCTTGGGCCCTGCACCAATGTGGGAGACCAGGAAGAAGCTCCCGGCTCCTGGCTTTGGATGGGCACAGCCCTGGCCATTGAAGCCATATGGGGAGCGAATTTAGTGGATGGAAGACCTCTCTGTAACTCAGTCTTTCAAATAAAATAAATATTTTTTAAATTAGAAAATCACAAAATCTATCCTAGAAGTCTTTCCTGGGATGCAGCTGTCTACATTTACAGTTCTCTCTCTTTTAAGCCAACATAATCGCACACACATACACATACCACACACACTTTGGTTTCCATAGTTTGTCAAGGTTGGGAATTTTTTTCTGCCAAGGGCCAATTTGGATATTTATAATATCATTCATGGGCCATACAGTATTATGAAACTTAAAATTTATCCTGCTATAGAATGATTGAATTCTTGAGTCCTGCCTGCAGTTTACCTTTTTTAAAAATCTTTATTTTATTTATCTGAAATAGTTACACAGAGAGAGGAGGAGAAACAGAGCAAAGAGAGAGAGAGAGTTCTTCCATCTGCCATCTGCTGTTTCACTCTCCAATGGCTGAAACAGCCAGAGCTGGGCCAATCTGAAAGCAGGAGCCAGGAGCTTCTTCCAGGTCTCTCATGCGGATGCAGGGTGCAAAGGACTTGGGCCATCTTGTACTGCTTTTCCCAGGCCACAGCAGAGGACCTAGATTGGAAGTGGAGCAGGCTGGGACTAGAACCTGGCACCCATATGGGATGCCGGCAACTGCAAGCTGTGGCTTTACCGCTTTTTGCCACAGCGCCAGGCTCCCTGCCTGCAGTTACCTTTGCAGAGGCCAGACCAAATGGTTTTGGTGGACCTTATGTAGCCTGCAGGCCAGAAGAGTCCCCATCTCTATTATGTCTTGCTTTCCTATATAGTTTGCTTCGATTCTGATAACCAGTATTGTTCACTTTTTATTCACAGTAAAACAAAGTACTGATTAGGTTAGCTTCACATGTCGTGGTCTATTGTAAAGTACTTCTATTGAGCAGGACCCTTTGTTTAAGAAACTTCTTAGAAGCTGGCCACTGTGGCATTGTAGGTTAAGTCACCACCTACAGTGCTGGCATCTCATATGGGCACCAGTTCAAGGTCCCAGTTGCTTCCACTTCCAATACACTCCATGCTAGTTGCCCTTGGGAATGCAGTAGAGGGACCAGGCCCAAGTATGTGGGCCCAAGTAATGTGGGGCCCAAGTATGTGGATGGAAAGACCTTTTCTCCTGGTAACGCTGCCTTTCCTCCTTTCAAATATATAAGATAAACTTTTTTTTAAAAAAAAAATCCTTCTTAATATCTGATTAAAACCAACAAAACAGGTTGATTTTGTGATTTTATTGCCAAATATAATATATGAAAATTGGTTCATATTGAACTACTTAAGCCTGCCTTTCCTTATATGTGATCTGTCAGAAGGCTAAATGTGGAAGAAGATAGGCCTTCTTAAAGTGGGTTTAAAGTGAAGGCAGTGAAAACATCTTTATGTTGTACTTATACTTTCAGTTTTTTGCTGAGAAATTGAGTGAGATATATAAAGACAAAGTGAAAAAATAAAAAGATGAATGACAGGTTATTGACCTTAACAAATGGTGGTTTGGCAGTTCAATTTTCTGCAAGGGAGATGACAGGAGTGGAAAAAAGATTGGAAGAACAACATCAAATTCTGCTTTGGACATATTAAGTGTAAGAGGCCATCAAACTATCTTGGTGGATCTGTTAAATCAGTAATTGGCTATATACATCTAGCCATCAGGGCAGAGTTTGAGCTGAAGGTATAACTTAGAGGTTATCAGCATTCATTTAAAGCTGGAGAAGTTGACTATTAAGGTTATATGACTATTAAGGTTGTAAGAAACAGACATGCTTTTACTACATATAGATTTATATGGTACAATCAGATATGATACAATGATACCAAGAGTATACACCTTACATATGTAAAAACACTTTATAATTTTTTAAGAGTATCTATAGGCACTTCTTACAATGTTGTAAGAATAATGTTATAAAGATAGAGTTATCCCGTTTTAATGATAGAATGAAATGTCAATAGCCAGCATTACTTACACAGATAAAAGTGTAGACCATAGCAGATACATGGCCAGGGTTTGGATTGTCTTCTCAAGGTCACCCATCTTTTTTCTATATCTCATCTTAAACTTTTATAAAATTAATTTCAAGGAATTAGATAAATTCTTAAAACTTACCAAAGCTATATATTACATAAACTTGAAAAGCAATGGATTTTCCAAAAGTTTTTATTAATATTAATGAAGATAACACCAGCAACCCCCTCAAACATCTGTATCTGAAGAAGATTCCACTAAACTTGGTATGTCTGATCAAGATGCTCTTTAGAGGTGTTGGTATTCGCTGAGGTGATAAAGTACCACACTAACATTATGTTCTTTGTTTCTGGAAAACATCATGCCACTAGATTTTCTTCTCTTTACAAATGGCCACCTCAGCCGGTGCCGCGACTCACTAGGCTAATCCTCCGCCTGCAGCGCCAGTACCCCAGGTTCTAGTCCCCGTCAGGGTGCCGGATTCTGTCCAGTTGCTCCTCTTCCAGTCCAGCTCTCTGCTGTGGCCCAGGAAAGCAGTGGAGGATGGCCCAAGTGCTTGGGCCCTGCACCCGCATGGGAGATCAAGAGGAAGCACCTGGCTCCTGGCTTCGGATCAGTGCAACGCGCTGGCTGTAGTGGCCATTTCGGGGGTGAACCAATGGAAGGAAGACCTTTCTCTCTGTCTCTCTCTCTCTCTCACTATATAACTCTGCCTGTCAAAAAAATGGCCACCTGAATTCTTATAACATTTATAAAACTACAAGGCCCAATACTTGGAAAGGCAAAACCATGTTTATTGAAATGATGCATGTGCCTTCTAAAGGAGCAGTGCAAAGTACAGGGTAAAATCTAAGGTCCTGGAGATAAGAATTGAGAAAATCTTTAAGAAATCTGAACTTTCTTTTTTCTTGTATTTCTTTTTTATTTCCCTTTTATCATCTGCTAGTAATATAAAGACATTTGTAAAGGTAAAGATGAAAACAACATATCTGATGCATTGTTACCAATTCAGATGAACATAGTTTCCTACCATCACTTGCCATTCCTTCTGGTACATACATTTCTGTTTCCACATGGGAAATACCTTCTTCCTCCCTCTCAGTTCACAGGTTTATGTATTACTGATCTCGACCGCTGATTTAAGGATAACCAGATCCTTTCATTTAAAGCATTTCATTCATCTTGCCACAACAATGGACCCATGGATGTCTAGGTGTCCTCATTCTCAAGCATTGCTGGAGCTACTTGGAATGCATCCTAATCCCATAGGGTTTGCTAAAGGTTCAGGATAATGCCCACAATGTTGGCAAAAGCTATTATAGAATATAGGCAAGAGAGATGACACAACTAACATAGAGACAGACTGTATCCTAGTGAGTTTACTTGAATTTCTAGATGTATTGTGTATAGACTTTTTTTCCTGCTTTACTTATATCCTCTTGTCTAAAAAATTGATGCTTAACTATAGTTATATTTGTAGTATGGTCTCCTATCAGGGTCAATATCAATATTCAAATTTTGCCTACTTTTAAAATAGAGAAATTTTTGAAAGAGACAGAAGTGAAGGCTTTCGTTTTCAATAAAAGGATGAGACTGTTGGCAGGGAATTAGATTAAAAAAATAATCAATAAAATAGGCTACATTCCTTTCAGGTTTCTTGGATTGGTTTCAAGGTCTCATGTGCTGAGAAGTTAGAGACACAAGAAAAAATTATTTCTTCAGTAAAATCTAGGTGGTATGTCTGTGTGATGGGGGGGTTAGGTGTGATGGTGTCTGTGTATGTGCATAAATGAGCAGCAAGAGGATTAAATTATAAAATGTAGCCATATACTCCACACTTATATATAAAATGTTTTTGCCAACTTTTGAGTGATTAGTAAAAAGAATATTTGATTGTAGATCATTGGAGAGTGTTCAGATTAGGCAATGAAAGCAATGAGGCACCTGCTAGTGATTCACTTTATCAAGGTCACCAATAAGAGAAAGCCAGGACCGGAGAAGAAAACCATAAGATGCCTCTTGGATTTTTATCTGAAAGACATTTATTAAGGTAAATCTGGGAATTTCTATAAGTAATAAATCAAGAGATTACAAAGTTTAAGTCCAATGATACTAGCTGGAAGAAACATAAAATTTGATTTTTAGCATTAAGTTGAATTTATATCCACCAAGACTTTGGTTTGAGAACATCATGGTCCAATTTATTTGAGTTTTGTTTCATCAACTAAACAGTTGATTCTTTAGTGCTTTAACATAATATTTATCTCTGCTTTGTTCTGCTGATCTTTAAAATTAGCATACTTTGAACCTTAGTATTTAATCATTAGAAAAATATCTCAATCACCATCCGTGCCAATCATCATCCATGCCAATTCAGCATGGTTGAAGACATGGCAGACCCAAATGTCATAATGTAGCTGAGTCTTACTTTCTGTCGTGTACAACAAACCATGCCACCTTCCTATAGAACACAGAGTGTATTGCCCCAAGCCACATCCATTATCCAAAAGAGTTTTTCTTTAACAAGATAACTCAAAGCAATATCCGTACTTATCTAAGTTTCTTAAGTAATCTAAGTATAGTTGTTAAATATAAAGTAAGTAAATGTAAATGAGATAAACCATTAAACATATATTTAAACTCTCTAACCATGAAAATATATTTGGTTCTTTTAATAAGTGTTCTTTCTTAAGTTGTTGATATGACAAATAAAGATTACTTCAACATAACCAAGACTGAAAATTCCATATACTCTTTTATTGAAAAAAAGGAGAAAATGTTATCTTAATTTATAGATTTGTAATGAATTATTTCAAAATGTAAATTAAAGGAACCATTAGATATGGAAAGGAGAAACAAAAGCAAAGCTGTATCCTGAGAATATATTCTTGATCCATGATCAATCACAAAGGCTGAATAGACAGAATCTGCATCAACTTATACAAAAAAAAAAAAAAAAGATTTGGAACAAGAAGGGAAGAGCCATATTTCCAGAAAGACATCTGAGGGAAAACATCAATACTACAAACAGCATGGACAATCTGAAAACCAGCAGGGAAAGAGAAGCAAAGCACAGAATGTAAATTAGTGAAGCCATTGAGGAAAATGTTATGAAAATTTCTAGAATTTAAAATTACAAATTGAACAGCCATATAATCCACCAGCCCCAACCCCATTAGCAGCTATAACCCAAAAGACATGATCTCAAAGAGATACCTACTGGCCAGCGCTGTGGCTCAACAGGCTAATCCTCCGCCTTGCGGTGCCAGCACACCAGGTTTTAGTCCCGGTTGGGGCGCCGGATTCTGTCCCGGTTGCCCCTCTTCCAGGCCAGCCCTCTGCTGTGGCCCGGGAGTGCAGTGGAGGATGGCCCAAGTGCTTGGGCCCTGCACCCCATGGGAGACCAGGAAAAAGCACCTGGCACCTGGCTCCTGCCATCGGATGAGTGCGGTGCGCCGGCCGCAGCGCGCCGACCGCGGCGGCCATTGGAGAGTGAACCAATGGCAAAAGGAAGACCTTTCTCTCTGTCTCTCTCTCTCACTGTCCACTCTGCCTGTCAAAAATTAAAAAAAAAAAAAATAAGAGATACCTACTACACAATGTATACAGCAGCACTTTTCATGATATCCAATATGTGGAATCAACCAAAGTGTCTTATCATCAGATGATTAGGGAAAGTGTGCTGTAAATTTACAATGGAATACTATTCAGCTATAAAATCAAGTGTAATCCCGTCATTTGCAGCAAAATGGATGGAACTGGAGGATATCATGTTGAGTGAAATAATCCAGATACAGAAAGAAAAATGCCACATGTTCTCCCTTATATTTTGGACCTCAGATAAAAAAAAAAGAAATAAAGAAAGAGAAAGGAGTGAAAAAGCAAAAAAGCAAGAAAGAGAGAGAGAGAGAAAGAGTGAGAGAGAGAAAAAGAAAGTCAGATCAGAAAGAAAAGAAAAGAAAAGAAAAGAAAGGAAAAGAAAAGAAAAGAAGGAAGAAAGGGAGAGAGGGAGGGAGGGAGGAGGAAGGAAGGAAGAAAGGAAGAAGGAAGGAAGGAAGGAAGGAAGGAAGGAAGGAAGGAAGGAAGGAAGGAAGGAAGGAAGGAAGGAAGGAAGAGAAAATATCGATCTGGACATAGAATGTTGGTTGCTAGAGACTTGGATGGGGTGGGAGGGACAAAAGGAGTGTAGATTTAAAAATAGGGCAAGCTGAGTGTGGTTCATTGTGACAAATACACTAAAATTAGATACTATTGGGGAAACAGGTGAGGGTTTTTGCCTCACAATTGTCATTTGGTAAATTTTAAGTTAATAATAAAAAGGAATGCACTCTTGATTAGGAACACTAAAGGGCATGAGAAGGTTTTAGACACAGAAAATACGTTGCAAAAGTTTTGTTCTAATTCAGAGTGCCTGGATTACTTTAGACTGGAAAGGAAAATAATAGAGCAAAAACTAAGGGCTTAAGTAAATTGCAGAAGGAATCAACAAATCACAGAAGATTTCCATAAATCTATAAGAAAACAAAGTGTGTGAGAAAGTTGACTATAATTTTTAAACTAATTTATTTGATGCTTTAGATAGTTAGTATTAAAATCCAAAACACAAGGACATAAAACTAGATTTTGATCCTCTGTGCTAAAGAAATAATGCTTTCTCTTTGTAAAAATAGTTTTAAAAATAGTTTGGGTCTGTTAAATTGGAAATGTCTTTTTATATACTCCTTTCAACCATCTTCTGCACTGAACTTTTCCCTTTTTTACAGTTTGCATTTAATTGATGACTCCCTTTTTTGACTTTATAGTTAGATACTATGAGTCCTGTTCCTCACTGTTTCGACTCTATGATAACCGGACTCTAAAAATGTTTATCTTAAAAGTCTACATAACAGGATAATTTGATTCTTTATTGTAGTTTTATGTCTTGATAATAGGACATGAGAACAAAAATTTATTGTTTGGGCTGGTGCTGTGGTGTAGAAGGTTATGCAGTTGTTGGCATCCCTTATACAGACCAGTTCGAGTCCCGGCTGCACCACTTCCAATCCAGCTCCCTGTTAATGCGCCTGGAAAAGCAGTGGAATATGGCTCAAGTAGCTGGGCATTTGCACCTACATGGGAGACTCAGAAAAAGTTCCTGGCCCCTGTATTCAGCCTGGCCCAGCCCTGCCTGTTGCAGCCATTTTGGGAGTGAACCAGAGGATGAAAGATTCTCTCTCTACCTCTTCTTTTTCTTCTCTGTAACTGTGACTTTCAAATAAAGAAATAAATATTTAAAAAATTTTTTAAATTTTAAAATGTCGTGTTTTATCAAGACAATCTTTTGTATTCTCTGCTGTCTATTAGGCTTTGATTTAGTAAACTGAGCCTGAGTCTTTAAAAAGTAGTGAATATTTTTAAACGTATCTATTATTTTGTAAATATTTAGGTGTCTACTTTATAACTGTGATTCAGTCTTGTCCATAGCTGGTTAAATCACCTTGATTAAATGGATGACTGCTGTTTCACAATGAGCAGGGGTCTTGTTTTTAAACCCTTTTGACATCTTTAGCAGGATTACTCAGAGTCAAGGGTCTAAATTCCTTTGACTTTCAGATTTCTGATTGAGTCCTTGGAGATCTTCAAAGGATGTATAACATCTGGCAGAGATAATAGAAAATTAAACTTATTTGGATTATGTGGAAAGAATTGCCAAGTTGTGAAATGATGCTAAACCTTATGATTATCTGGATATGCTATTGATATAAATGTTCTAAAGATCACACAAATTTCATAAAACTGGTACTCCTGATGTGATGTTATCAGTTATAATTATATTGAAGAAGGACCCTGAGGCCTTTCAAATATCTTTAATATTGACCCTCATATCACATACCCAGGGGTTTAAATAGTAAGAACTTTGTAAGACCCTGCAGGTGCTTTGTAAAATCAATATGCAATGAACATGACTGGATTTCTTTGTCAATTTCTGAGTTTTTATTTTAACCATGGCCATTTTAAGTTTTTAGTCATCCACAGATCTGATCCTTATTTAACAAATTTTCAATCAGATTCATGGAGAAGATTCTAATAAACTTTACTGAAAAGAGGTTTCTGACAGCTTTAAGTTCAGTGGACTAGGTAAGAATTTTTAGAACTATTGTAAAAACTTGTAAGTTTTACAAATGCTTAATGAAGGTCAAACAAAACAAGAATTCATTATAGACTGAATCAATTAATGAAAATTGGAGCTGATATTCTGGCTTAGTGGGTTAAGCCACTGCCTGCAATGCTGGCATCCCATATGAGTGCCAGTTCAAGCCCTGGTTGCTCCACTTCCAATCCAGTTCCTTGCTAATGCACTGGGAAAGCATCAGAGGATGGTCCCACTGGTTGAGTCCCTGTCTCCCATGTAGGAGACCCTGATGGAATTCCGGGCTCTTTGCTTCAGCCTGGCCTGACCTTGGCTGTTGCAGCCATTCAAGGAATGAATCAGCAGATAGAAGATCCCTCTTTCTCTCCCACCTCCCCTCAACTCTGCCTTTCAAATAAATAAATAAATCTTTAACAAAGATTTATCAATTAATGAAATTTGTGAATTTTTATGCCGTCTGTGTACTGTTAGGAGCTGGCATTGTGGCAGGCGTAGCGGATAGCCAGTGGTCACAACACCAATATCCAATAAGGATAATTGATCAATGGCATTTTCAGAAAAAAAAAGTCATAACAACATGGAGGGAAAGATGTCAAGATGGAGTGCCATAGTCTAGGCAGGAAACTATTTAGTGAACAAAGGAGATGAGAGTAGACCAGCTGTCTTTTTGCCACAGCCATGCACAACCAAAATGTCACTCCCTTCCATGTAGATTCAGCACACCCACATTCCCAGGATGAACCTGACCCTCCTCCATCTTGTAGATGATGCCATAAAGACACATGTATGCTGAGCTCCACATGGAGACAACATGGAGCCTTCCTAGAGCTCACCGCATGCACTGAACTCAAACTGCACCTCATTTGTATATTCAGTAGGAAACCACCCTCTACCCATTAAAAGGGATGGCCAGAGTTGAGTGGAAGCAATTTTCCCCCATGAGTTTATCTGCATTCACTTCTGGTGTGCTATCTCTTTAATCTCTTTAAGTAAACCCTGTTCCTATTCTTGAATTTTACATATGTCTCTGTTTTAAATTCATCTCTCACATCAAGACAAAAATAAATCCAGCTGGAGACACCTCCATACCCCTCACAACAGAGTCACTTGTGTCAGTCCTCAACAAAATAGGATAAAATCAAGAGGTTGTGAAGGAAGTTACAAATGACTGCCCATTAGTAACTGTCTCAAAAGACCTACAACATCTATAGAGCATCATTATTTCAAAACAGAGATGCTAGCTAGATTTGAAATTTGGTATTCTCATGTTTAACACTAAATCTACATAGAGCTTCCAAGCAGAGTTGCTAAGCAAGTTCTTTGACCTCTTTGTACATGAGAAGCAAAGATTAAGACTGACGTAGTAAATCAATATTTTGGAGAAATGAAATGACCAATGGAATGCTTTTCAAAAATCTGGACATTGCCACCCATTGCTGACTTTTGTGTCTGAGAGTGATAATAATTATTTGTTTTGTACTACATGGGGTAAAGTAGTTCACTCCTTAGCAGCTTACAACAATAGAACTCACCATATGCTGTCACTTCTAAAACAGGAGAAGCTTTGCCTCATTTTTATGGAGAAATACAATCCCTTAATACCCTTGGTGATACCAAGAGGTTACCCTGAAAACATTAAATTCAACAATCTTTGGGGCTGGTGCCGTGGCTCACTTGGTTAATCCTCTGCCTGTTGCACCAGCATCCTATACGGGTGCCAGGTTCTTGTCCTGGTTGCTCCTTTTCCAGTCCAGTTCTCTGCTGTGGCCCAGGAGGGCAGTGGAGGATAAGCCAGGTGCTTGGGGCCCTGCACCCGCATTGGAGACCAGGAGGAAGCACCTGGCTCCTGGCTTTAGATTGGTGCAACCATTTTGGGGAGTGAACCAACAGAAGGAAGACCTTTCTCTGTCTCTCTCTCTCTCTCACTGTCTATAACTCTACCTGTCAAATAAATATATAAAAAAAATCAACAATCTTGTATCCAGACCCATCTGGGAAAGCTATCTATGATGGCTTAGAAGTTATTGAACAAGTATGCCCTAGCAAGCTGGAACTGACTGATATCCCCTTGGATATGCCAGGTCCAGAATTTTCATGTACCAGAAAAAGCAAAAGGCTGGATAAGTGCAATAGTAACTCTCCAGAAAACCTTGAAGACAGAAGCATCGCCATGAGGCATCTTGGCCCAAAAGGCTGAACTTATAGTCCTCACTCATGCCTTATGCCTTAGAAGATGTAAGAGAGTAAACATTTATACCAATCCTATGCCAAGAAATAGGAAAGGTAATGACTTCCCCTAGGATAGACAAGAATATGTGCTGTGGACTTCCTCGTGTTCAAGGAAGATGGAAAACTGTATACAAACCATACTAATTTGTAAACTTGCTTTAGAGATGAACCAAATATGTCTTCTATTGGTAAGTCCATTTGATTTTCAACTTTGTTCCAGACATAGGACTGGAGAGTAAATTATTTTTCGCATTAAAATAATGGCAAGTTACACTCAACATGTCTTAAATTATAATGACAAACACCTGGAGTAACACTATATCTTACCCACACTATGGTCTTAGTGGTTTTACTCTTGATTTGGGACTGGAAGTTCCTAGTAGCAGAAATTACCAATCCTAATCGTTTTGGTTTGTGTGACATGTATATGGATATTAGTATGTTGTTGATTTCTTGTTGCTGTAGAATGATGACGCACTTGCAAGAAAAAGCTATGTGGAGACAATTAGGCCAAACCCTACCATGATGCATAAAATTCCTTAGTTAACCTGGGACTAGAAACTTTCTTGAAAAAATAGTGCCAAGTACAGCTTCCTATCTTCCCATTCTGAAAAACCTTGCTTTGTCCTTTAACAGTAGGAACTAGCCAGAATTTATATCACTCTACTCTTCCAGGATTGAGAAGTAACAGGAAGGAGAATTGAAACGAAGCCCCTACACCATTCCTTGGATGCAGATGCTGGATACCATCAGTTTCTAGGATCCCACAATCCTATAACTTCCTCTCCCTTAGCTTTATTTCCTTGTCCTACTTTTATGATTACAAAGCAACCTCTTATGAAAATTAACTCATTCTACTATGAGGGTGGTATAATCATCTGTGCAAGGTCCCTAATCATTATACTCATGAGGTCATTTATTTCTCCTATAGATAACAACCTCATGTTTGTTTTTTTGGGAGGGGAATTTTTTTTTCCAGAAACCTAGCCCTTAACAAAAAGTAACCACCACCTGCAGCAGCCCCAGACTGACTGGTGCCTACAATGCCATCATCAAAATCCCCTAAAAGAAACAATATTGCCATTTAATTGAAGGAGAGACACAAGCACTACAGACCAATAAGAAACCTTGACATGAACTTAATATGCACCTCTCAGGCCCAAATTTTTCCATAAGAACATTTACCCTAACCTTAATGGGAGTCCAGGAATAAATGATAGCTATGTGGCTCATTGCTCTGCACTTTGCAGTATCTACCTTCTTTCACTTCTCTGTTGTCAGTAATTGCTTGCTTTATGTTCTGCCATCAAACCCAGTTCTGCATGTTGTATAGCAATTCCTCTACTATTTTGGGGGTGTTCTATAACAATTAGATGAAATGTTTTTCCACAAATATGCTACTTTTTCTGAACCTTTCTTCCTCCCTTCCTCTTTCCTCCCTACCTCCCTCTCTCCCTTCTTTCCTTTACTTTTTCCTGTACATTTTGTTCTTGCTTAAAAATTTAGACATATGGATATACATATGAGTAAATTAAATAATATATAGCTTCAGCTGAAAGTGGCTTCTGATACTTACTCATCTTCTTTTATTTGACATTTTAGATTCAGAATGATGAATCTCTGTTCTGTGAAGATTGGACTTAAAGGATTACCTTTGGCACTTCATCTGTTTATGTAAATTTTGTGCTCTTACTAAGCTGTTTTTCAAAAACAAGATTGCGCAAAGAATCATATTTTTCACACTGTCTTTTTTTCATCTGGAGAACAGTACTATGGAGAGTCTCATTTTATACACAAGTCAATCAATGAGCTCAATTGTTTTTCCAATTACATTTTTAAGAGGGGCGATAAGGCTCTCCTGCTGCAAATCACAATTTCACTCTGATTCTAAATGTTCAACTTCACATAAAATTATACATCGTATTTTCAGTATGTGTTTGAATATAGTTTTCACTAATTCAAGTAGGCCTCTCATTTCAGTAAATCAAAACATCTTTAAGGAGTACCTCCTGAATGTCACTCTCTACTAATCTCAGGGGCACAAAGATATGTAAAATTGATTTCTACCCTCAAGGATCCCATAGACAGTATTTGCATATTGAAGTTTTCTTTTGAGTTCAGAAATTAAAAAATAGTTCCTCACACTTCAACACTTATGTTTTAAATTAAGCAGCTCTTTCATCGTATCTGATGGGGTAATGGTACTTTTTTAAAAAAAAAGTTCCCACTTGCACTTGAAAATATGATGAAGAGGCAAGATTCTGTTTATAATTTAATTCCATTAACAACAAAGAAAAATATTCATTTGTAGATAACAAAAAGCCAGTCCACATTCAAAGGGTTTACCCTGTCCATCTTTTCAAGTCTCCTTTGGAAAGTGAATTTTCTCTTAACAAAAATTTATAATAATATAAAGGAACTTTTACATGAATGCTCAAAATACTTAATTATAGGTAAAGTTTGTTCAAACACTAGTGGGAGCTTACTCTTAAGTCACAAGATAGATATTATTTATAACTATTTAAAATTAATAGTCTTTAACCCTGGTTTTAGTAAGTAAAAGTTGGAAACTCCTTTCATATTTTCCTACATCAGTGGTATGTGCCCAACTACTTTGTCCATCTTCCCAGGTGCATTGGCAGGGAGCTGGATTGGAAGTGGAGCAGCCAAGACTTGAACTGAAGTTCTGGTATGGTAGGCTGACATCAGAGATGGCAACTTAATCCACCACAACAATATAATTCTTATATATATATATATATATATAACATACACATATGTAATGAATAGCTATGTTTCTGTAGTGAAAGAGACAGGTATATGAGATGGACCAAGTACTAGGATCTCTGCTCCCATGCGGGAGGCCTGAACTGAGTTCCCAGACCCCAGCTTCAGCTTGGCCCAGACCTGACCATTGTACATTGCAGGCATTTGTGGAACAAAGCAGAGGATGAAATATTCCTGTCAGTCTGTTTGCCTCCCTCTTTCTCTCTGCCTTTCAAATTAAATGAAAATAAATAAAAATTTACTAATGAAAACAATTTTGCTTCTCTTGCCATAATTTATAAATTTAATACAGTCCTTCAAAATAATTGATAGTATTACTACAATGTTGTTATAACTTATACTGGAAAAAAGCATAAGGAAAATATCCTAATAATTCTTTGGAATGATATCTAGAATGAGGAAAGAAAAATAGAACCTAGCTTATATTAATTTTTGAACTGTGGAAATATCTTTATTATATTCCATAATTGAGTATAATCAGTAAAGCTTAAATATTTAAAGAAAAATGAAACCAGTAATCCTAACTATATATAGATTAGAAAATAAAAATTATACTGAAGGATGTATTTTCTCCAAATGGTTCTTCAATATGGTAATTTTACTCTATAAATATGGTAAAAACAAAGTCTTAAGCTAACAGTTATAATTATATTATTGGTGCTAAATTTGATATTCTTCCCTAAAACTGTAATGTCCAGTTGTGATTTAAATCAAATTATTATTTACTTTCATTGAGAACTGAACTTAGCACTTGAAATATTTAATTTTTTAAAAATGCATTTTCTGGTTCTTTCCTCTGGAACACAAGAGACAAGCAATGCAGCAGCAGTGAGCACTCCTATGAGCAGGAATTACAGAGAGCATGGCCTGTCTTTTCATACCCATGTGAAAGGAAGTTTATAACAAAGCACCTAAATTATCTCACAAAAGAAGTAAAAATCCTTGGAAAAATACTAGTAAGTCAAGCCCTGCAATGTATAAAAGAATTATGTACCACAACCACATAGGAATTGCCTGAGATATGTAAGTTGGCTTAAACATTCAAAAATCAGTTAATGTGATTCAGCACCCAAACAGGTTAAGGATGAAAAATCATCATATATCAATAGGTGCAGAATGAGCATTTTGCAATATCTAATACCCATTCCTGTCAAAAACTTTTCAGCAAACCCGGAGGAGGGGGGAGCTTCCTCAATATGATAAATGATATCTATGAAAACACCACAGCTAAAGTCATCCCTGATGGTGAGAAACTCGAATCTTTCCCACTGAGATCAGAAACAAGGTAAGGATAATTCCCCTCCACACCTTTTCAGCATCATGCTGGAAGGCCTCACTCATGCAATAAGACAAGCAGGGCAGTCAGAGATGACATGGAAACACATAGGCTTCACCAGGAAAGGATGCCCAGGCCCCTGAGAAAGAGCAGTGAGCTTGAGCACAGATTTCTGGACCTGTAAAAATCTTTACAGTAGGTCATTACCTCAATTACAAACATTACGCTGCTGTTTGCAGTGTTGGCATCCCATATCAGTTCCTGTTCAAGTACCAGCTCTTCCATTTCCTATGCAGCTTTCTGCTAACAAGCCTGGGAAAGCAGCAGAGAATGGCCAAAGTCCTTGGGCTCCAGCAGCCATGTGGGAGACCTAGAAGAAAGCTCCTGCCTCCTGTTGCAGCCATTTGGGAAGTGAACCCAACAGATGTAACATCTATTTCTCTCTCCTTCTCCCTCTCCCTCTCCCTTTCCCTCTCTCTCTCTCTTTTCCTCCACCTGTAACACTGCCTTTTAAATAAATAAATAAAAGAAAAGAAAAGAAAAATAAAAGTGTTCTCCTGGGAAAGCAGGTTTAGCCTAGCAGTTAAGATGCCCATATCCTACACTGGATTCACTAGGGATTAATTTCAGGCTCTGGCTTCTAACCACAGGTTCCAGCTAATACAGACCATAGGAACCAGCAGTGATGGCTCCAGAAATTGGGTTTCTGACACCAGCATGGAAGATCTGGATTACATTTGTTTTTCTAGCTTCTGGTTTCAGCCCTGGTCCACTCAATGTAGGCATTTGGGGGAGTGAATCAGGTAATGAAAATTTCTCTATTTCTCTCTGTCTCTCTGTCTCTGTCTCTGTCTCTGTCTCTCTCTCTCTCTTGTGTATGTGTGTGTGTGTGTGTGTGTCTGTCTGTCTGTCTGTCTCTCTCTTTCCCTCTTCACTCCCCTCTCAACAAGATAGCTGGCCTGAACCTCCAGTCCTGATGAAACTGGGAGCAGATAGTGAATGTAAAAGGTGGTGGAACTCCAAACACCCTGCATATGGGGACATTCCAAATTGCTAAGACAGTGAACTGCACCAAGGAGCATTTTTACACATCTCCCACTCACATTATCAGGGTCCCTGTTGTGCTCTGCACCTCCCCCACAAGCCACTTAAGTAGGGACTCTGCTGCTGAAACACAATGAGGCCTGGTTTCAACCCCCTGCTCGCTGTCTGGACAGGCTTAACTGCACTCTCTGTACTCCCTCATTCTGTCTCCCCTATAATAGTCTTTTGTATTTTAACTAGCAGCCTTTTCTCCTTCAAATCCTAATAACCTAAAACTTAACAGAAAGCAGATAGACATTAGACATTTTTAATAGACATAGCTCCAATTTTTGTTTGCTTGGAATTTTGAATAAATTGAAAAAATAAGTCACTATCAAAGAAAGACGTGGAAAGACAGAGAGATTATTGGGAGAGAGCAGAATCTCATTAAACCAAAAGTTGAATTTCATCAAATTTGATGGGGATAGGGGATAAATAAAATTTTGCATGCTATGTCAAAAAAAAAGCGCTGGATGATGATGATGATGATGATGATGGTTACAATCATGATGACAGATGTGTATCATTTAATCATTTTTAATTTTAAAAAATTAAAACAAGGCTGGCGCCGCGGCTCAATAGGCTAATCCTCCGCCTTGCGGCACCAGCACACCGGGTTCTAGTCCCTAGTCCTGGTTGGGGCACTGGATTCTGTCTGGGTTGCCCCTCTTCCAGGCCAGCTCTCTGCTGTGGCCCGGGAGTGCAGTGGAGGATGGCCCAAGTGCTTGGTCCCTGCACCCCATGGGAGACCAGGAGAAGCACCTGGCTCCTGCCATCGGATCAGCGTGGTGCGCCGGCCGCGGCGGCCATTGGAGGGTGAACCAATGGCAAAAGGCAGACCTTTCTCTGTCTCTCTCTCTCTCACTGTCCACTCTGCCTGTCAAAAAAAAAAAAAAAAACTTAAAACAAAAATACGTTCTTACCTTGGCTTCAAGAATGTGCATTCTTAGTCTCTAAAATATTTCTCCAATTTTTTTATTTATCATATTCAAAAACATCAAATCTCTTGATTAATAACAATTGAATATATTCACAGTACACAATATAAAATTTCAATTCAGGCATTCAATGTGTACAGACATGTGGTTAGTCTAAGAGTTAAGATACTGGCTACATGCCCAGCGCCTGCAGTGCCAGCATCTCATATGGGTACTGGTTCAAGTCCTGGCTGTTCCACTTCCTAGCCAGCTCTCTGCTATGGCATGGGAAAGAAGTAGAAGATGGCCCAGCTCCTTGGCCCCTGAACCCATATAGGCAACCTGGGAGAAGCTCCTGGCTCCTGCCTTCAGAATGGCCTAGTTCTGGCTGTTGTGACCACTTGGGGACTGAACCAACAAATGCAAGACTTTCTCTCTCTTTCTGCCTCTGTCACTCTGTAACTCTCTGCCTTACAAACAAATTAATAAATAAATCTTTAAAAAAAGACAATGGTTAAGATACTTGTGTCCCATATCACAGTACATGGGTTTAACTCTCAACTCCTGACTACAGCTGCCTTGCAGTGCATAGCCTGGGAAGCAGCCTTGGTGCCTCAAGTATTTGTGTTCCTGCCAACCCTGCAGTAGACCTGGATAGGATGTCCAGCTCCAGGATTTTTCCTGACCCAGTTCCACCACTGTGGTTATCCAGAGAGTAACACAGTAGATGGGAGCTATTCTCTCTCCCCTGCTCTCCTCCTCTCCTCCCCCTCCTCTCCTCTCCTTTTCCCTCCCCTCTCCCATGTTCTTTATTCTTCTTCCTCTTCTTCTTCCTCCTCCTCTCCCTCCCTCCCCCCTCCTTCTTCTCAAATATGTATTTTTTAAAATAGATTTTAAATATTGTTCTCTTTCCGGTAGTGGAGTCCGGCGAAGACGCGCAGCAATGGCACCTCTCAAGGGGAAGGAAAAGAAGGAGGAACAGGTCATCAGCCTTGGGCCGCAGGTGGCTGAGGGGGAGAATGTCTCCGGTGTCTCTTTGTCCACCTCACTGATCTTTCTGGCAAGGAAACTATCTGCCCAGTGACAGGTGGCATGAAGGTGAAGGCCGACCGAGACGAGTCCTCGCCATACGCCGACACGTTGGCCGCCCAGGATGTAGCTCAGAGGTGCAAGGAGCTGGGGCCCAGAGGAAACAGGACAAAGACCCCTGGACCTGGGGCCCAGTCGGCTCTCAGTGCCCTTGCCCGCTCGGGTATGAAAATAGGGCGAATTGAGGATCTCACCCCCATCCCCTCCGACAGCACGTGCAGGAAGGGGGGTCGCCGTGGTAGCCGCCTGTGAACAGGACTCCCCAAATTGTTTTCTGTTAATAAACTGCCATCGTGTCAAAAAAATATTGTTCTCTTTTAGTAGACTCCTCTCTGCTTGCCTACGACATATTGAAAAGACTTCAGGCTTCCTCACAATCATCCTTCGATCAGCCCTAATGTCCTCAAAAACATTATTTGCTATCAAGTTAAAATATAGTATTAATGATGGTAAATACACAATTGAGAGATGTAACTACAACGTCTCAAGGGTAAGAGACCCATTTCTATAGGACTGACTGGTTTTGTCTGCACTTTAGAAATAATAAGTAATTCCAAACACGGCCAAACCAAAATTTTTGGAAACACCATCAACCTGCTTTTATCCTAATTTTCTTTCATTCCACTAAAGAGCAGCTTCATGCACTTAATCAAAATCCTGGGTAACTTCCTCAGGCCCAGTCATTCTCTTATGCTAGACATCTACTGAACTGGCAAATACTGTTTGGTTTACATTTGAAATAAATCTTCAGTGTATCTACTTATCTTCATATTCATTGAAAATATCTTAGTTAAAGACACCCTCATCTCTTCTCTGGGTAATTGCAGAGCTTTAAAATTGTTTTTCTATCTCCATTTTTTATACTTTCCAATTCATTCTCCCCATAACAGTTGAATTAATGTTATAATATATATAGGGCCAGTGCCATAGTGCAATGGGTTAATCTTCCACCTGCGGCGCTGGCATCCCATATGGGCACCGGTTCTAGACCCAGCGGCTCCTCTTCCAATCCAGCTCTGTTATGGCCTAGGAAAGAAGTAGAAGATGGCCCAAGTGCTTGAGCCCCTGCACCCACGTGGGAGACCTGGAAGAAGCTCCTGGCTCCTGGCTTTGGATCGACACAGCTCCGGCCATTGCGGCTATTTGGGGAGTGAACCAGAGGATGGGAGACCTTTCTCTCTGTTTCTTCCTCTCACTGTCTATAACTCTACCTCTCAAATAAATAATCATCTTGTAAAAAGTTAAAATATATAAATCAATTATTAAGCCTCACTTAATAGCTTTCAATGAGTTCCTATGGACTTGAATCAGAGTTAAATTCCTTCTCCATTATCTAAATACCTTCCTAAATCTCTTCCTGTCTACTTGTCTAATTGTATTTTACATTTTCTCTACATGCACATGACCCAACTGTTGAATCTTCTTCTGTATTTTGAAAAGTATGCCTCTAAATTTATTTTATTTATTTGAAAGAGTTAAAGGGAGAGAGAGAGAGATTGGTCTTCCTTCTGCTGGTTCACTGTCCATATGGCTGCAACGGCCAGAGCTGAGCCGATCTGAAGCCAGGAGCCAGGAGTTTCTTCTGGGTCTCCCACATGGGAACAGGGGCCCAAACACTTTGGCCATCCTCCACTGCTTTCCCAGGTGCATTAGCAGTGAGCTGAATTAGAAGTAGCACAGCCAGAACTTGAACTGGTGCCTATATGGGATGCTGCTTTGCGGGCACCTGTTTAACCAGCTATGCCACAATGCCATCCCCTATATTTTGAAATTTCTAAACTCCATCCTGTACTGGGATCCTGGAGCTAAGTCTCCAAATTCATGTGGGAAATTCTATATGATATATATTTTTTTATTTGACAGGTAGAGTTATAGAGAGTGAGAGAGAGAGATAGAGAGAAAAGTCTTCCTTCCGTTAGTTCACTCCCCAAATGGCTGCCATGGCCAGAGCTGCACAGATCCGATGGCAGGAGCCAGGTGCTTCTTCCTGGTCTTCCATGTGGGTGCAGGGGCCCAAGCACTTGGGCCATCCTCCACTGCCCTCCTGGGCCACAACAGAGAGCTGGACTGGAAGAGAAGCAATTGGGACTAGAATCTGGTGCCCAAATGGGATGCCGGTGCCATAAGCGAAGGATTAACCAAGTGAGCCATTGCGCCAGCCCCCCCCCTTTTAATATGTTATATTTTTATAATGTGTGAGCCATTAAATAATTAAAATTACGAAGTGAAATATGAAACAGAATAATACATACAGAAATAAAGTGTCAAAAGATGGTTTTTAAAAAAGATCACTGAAGTATGTAAGCCTTCAGCTGGACTGACCATGAACATAAAGAGGGAAGCCTCAGATTTTGAAGGTAAGAATGAAGGAAAGGCCATTACTATTGATCCTATAGAAAAAGAAATGATTATAAGGTAAAACTGTGAAAAATAGTTTCCAAATATACTAAGCAACTCAGATAAAACAAATTCCTGAAAGACATAAAATACTAAAATTTATTCTAAAAGAAATAGAAAATCTGAACGGACTTACAAGTTTTGGCACTGAATAAGTGCCATAAAGTGCACAAGAGGGATGTCTTCACTGGTAAAGCACATATTTTTAAGTATTTACAATAACACAAACTCTTACAAAGTAAAGAAAGAACAAGCCTCAAGCTAATGTTGGACATCTCCAACAAACCTACAAGATGCATCACAGTTAGTGGTGAAAAATTATAATCATTTTCCTCATGGTCAGGAATGAGGTGAATTTATCCCCTTATAACACTAGCATTCATTATTTTACTAGACACTAACCAAAGTAATTAGGGAAGGAAATTAAAATTATATATGTTATATAGAAAAAAACTAAAGTTGTTTATATTCAATTAAGGAATGATTTTACATTTAGAAAATCCTAGAAAAGTCCCTGAGAAAATACTAAAGCTGATAAATGAGTTCAGAAAAATTGTAAGATATGAGATCAATATAAAGAAACTAACTGTATTTCCACATAGTAAGAAAGAACATTCTAAATAAAGAAATAAATGAAGTAATGTATATTATCACTAAAAGAATAAACTATTTAGAAAAAAAATTGCAAGATTTGTACAGAGAAAATTACAAAATAAAATTTCATTTGGAAAATTCAAGGGATCAAGTTAGGACAGCCAAAATAATCATGAAAAGAACTAATTTGGAGGAGTTACACACTGAAAAACAACAATAATTAATATTGTGTGATATATTGATACATGAATAGAAATGAAACTCTAGAAATAGAACACTACATTTATTGTCAATTGACTTACAAGACCAAGTGAAATCTAAGGGTACGGAAAGTCTTTTCAACAAATAATTCAAGACAATTCGTCATTTACGAGCAAAAGAATGAATTTGGATGCCCATGTTACATCATATACAGAAATTAACTCAAAGTAGATCAAGGAGCTGGTGCTATGGCATAACAGGTAAACTGCCATTTGCTGCTTGCCATGCTGGCATCACATATAGGTGTTAAGTTTATGTCCTGACTGTGCCAGTTCCAATCCATCACCATGCTAATGACCTGGAAAAAGCAGCAGAAGATAGCCCAAGTGTTTGGTACCCTGACACTCATGTGGGAGACCTGGATAAAGCTCCTGGTTCCTAGCACTGACCTAGCCTGGCCTTGGCCATTGCAGCTATGTGGGGAGTGAAACAGCAGATGGGAAATCTCTCTCTTTATTTCTTACTCTCTCGTTATAACTCTGACTTTCAAATAAATAAATAAATAAATATTTTTAAAAAGAACAGATCAAAGATTTATATCTAAGACATAAAGCTATGAAACTCTGAGAAGTATATATATGCATAAATTTTCATGAATTTAAGATGAAGTAGTAATTTCTTATATATGATACCAAAAGCACAAGCTACAAAGAAAACAGATAAATTGTACTTCATCAGAAAAGAACTTCAGATATAAAAAAGATTCTCTAGGAAACAATATGAACCACACAATAAATCATTTGCAAGTTATGTATTTGTTAAGAGTTGGATAACTAGAATATAAAAACAGACTTAACCCAATTAAAACTAGACAAAGGTTTTGATTAGACACTTCTATGAAGGGGATGTACAAATGACCAGCAAGCACATGAAAAAAGCATGTGAAAAAGTTTCACTATGAAAATGAAAATTAAAATACAATGAGTTACTTCACACTCAGTAGGATGGCTGTGATATATATATATATATATATATATATAAAGAAATGTATAAAATTACAAATCCTGGCCAGATGTGGGATATTGTAACCCTCTGGTTAACCTCTTGGTAATATAAAATATTGCTGTCACTTCGGAAAAATTCAGCAGCTACTAAAATGTCAACCATAGAGTTATCATATGAAAAGTAACTTCTCTCCTGGGTACATAGCCAGGACATCTGAAAACATATCCAAAAAAATTTACATATTAATGTTCATTGTAGCACTGTTGCCTCTAGATGGCAAAATCTCAAATGTTTATCCACTGAGGAATGATAAAGCAGTGTGATATTATTTATTCATAAAAGGATGGAATATGTATATAATAAAACATGGAATAACTTTGAAAGCATTATATAAAATTTATAAAGTCCACATATTATATATTTCAGTCTATATTAAATGCCTAAAATTAGAAAAATTCATAGAAAGGAAGAAAGAGATACATGGTAGCTGACTATTGAGGATTACAAAATTCATTTTTGAGAAGAAAAATTAGGAAGAATTTTTGTACAACATATTGTACAATATACTAAAGACCACTGAATTTTACACATTAAAAGGATAAATTCTCTCAGTCAAAATTCAAAGAAGAAAGTAACAGAGTCTGGCTATCTGGATCTTTTCAGTTTGTAGAATCAGTTATTGATTATAAATACAAAATTACAAGACTAAATGAGATTCAGACCATGGAGGTCTAACAAATCATTCCTTTGAAGAAGAGATTGAGGTAAAGATCAAAATAAGGATGTGATTTCCTTATTTAGGTACAAATAGACTTAAATTATGCCAATATGAGTGACAAAGATGCCCGTACAAGCTCTATAGCTCCCTCCTGTGGCTATTCAGTGAGCTCAAGCATTGCAGATATTTGCTTAAAAATCTGTGAGCAGTTTGTCTCCTCAATAAAGCACATATTAAGCAGTGATCTCTCACAATGCTAGCTTATAGTTCCCCATGTATAATGCATACAATACCTATAACATACAAAATATGTGTTATTCAACTTTGTACAGTAAGTTTTCTGATCTACAATAGACAGTCAGTAAGGTTTTGGGGAAGTCAAAGTTACACATGAATTTTCAGCTGTGCTTATGATCAGTGTCCCTATTCTCTGGGCTGTTCAATAGTCAATTGTATTCATTTTGTTTATGCCATTGCTGATCCTCTGCTGTAAGGAGAATAGAGGGCTGAAAACTGATTATTTTATAGTTCAAATGTTTATAGACCAAGAGGAATCTAATGTGAATTTAACATAAAGATCACTTCACAGTACCCAGAAATTCTGGGCATTGACCCAAAGGGACTAGGGATGTGTTTCTTGAGGGAAGGGATGATTGTACTCTCTGTGCAGGAGAACTCAAAGAACAAATGCAATATTGACTCTCCAGAATGATGGACTCTTTCCCTGATAACTAGAGATTATTAAAGTCTTCATTTGTTTCCCTGAATTTTTTTTCAACCTTTTAATTAAAGATGGGGACTCTGAGAGCTCTCCTGAATAATAGACTATAAGTTTTAATTCAGAGAGGTGACCATTGAAAGCTGGCCACTGTGTGTCACCTTCAACATTTGCTTCCCTTGAGGGAGGTACAGAAAGTGAAATCGGGAATGACCCCCTAAAATATATACGAAAATGTGGCCCCTTAAAGTTCCCCGGAATTTGGGGCGCCATACGATATCACCATATGCTTATTAATAAATCCCCAATATTAATAAGCCCAAGAGGATTTTTGCCTAATATTTAGAGAAGAATTCTAAATACCGGCATCCATAAACAAGGCAGCATGGTATATTTCAGGCTTTTATTTAGTGTGAAAGATGCAAATGAGAGTGAGAGCTTTATTTAAGAGAGAGAGGTAAATCTGGGTTCATACCGAGCACCAGGAGCCAGCCATGTGGAAGAGCATTTAGGCCAGGAAGCCTAGGACGGGTGGCCCAAAGGCCATGCTCCCTGGAGGTGCAGGACTACAGTCAGCTCCCTCCTGGCAAGAGGCCAGGAAAGAAGAAAAGGCCAGTGCACACCGTGTCCCAGGCTTTTAACCCACTTCCAAAGGGGAGTGGTTAATTAACCTGATTGGCTGGTGGGCACCCAGGAGTGGCCAGATAGGGGCATGAGGTCACACAGGGGCTGGAGTGGGGAAGATATCAGGTAGGGCGTTAGGTCATACAGGGGTGTGGTGAAGGCGTGGTCTTTCAGCTCACAAACCTAATTGATTTTAACCTGTATACCTGCCTACTTCAAAAGAACTGTAAAACAGTTCTCACCTGTCCATGGATGATTATATGGTATTGACAAATAAAGCTTTATTTTCTTATCATTGAAATTCAGTTTTTGCTATTATTGCACTGAGTGTGTCTTCCAGTAACTCACCATTGAGCTCCATTCACTTAAATGTATTAAGTTCATGGTTTCCACATGTACAAATTTAGATGGTGATCACAATTAACTAATTAACAATTTACTGTTTTACAGGTTAAATTGGTCTGTTAATGGATATATTCGATGGCGTGGTACAAACTAAGTAACTAATTATTGTTAGTTTTCTTCTTATTGTTAATTTCCCTAGCAAATTGTAAACCAGGCAGGATATAATATAGATTATACACAATAAAAAGTATATATGAATAGTTCATAATAGAATATGATGGGTTGATTTGTGACTTGAGGATAATTGAAAATATTTGAAATAGTATTTGAGATAGTAGTGCTACGTTTTGATAGAAAAGGGAAAATATGAATTAAGAAATGGTTCCAAATATCTTTAAAGTCCTGATGAAGCTAGAAACATAATTTCATTCTGTTATTAGTGAAGTAGCAGGAGAAAAGAGACAACCATGGTTCTTTGTCCCATGTAAAAGAATTTTCACCTGGACAAGGCAGAGAGAAGCACAGGATTAATTTATGTCAGGTGGTGGTGGGGTTTATAAGCACAATTTTGAGAGAGAAAAAAAACTTGACAATGGACTAGCAATCAGTTACAAAGGGAGGGAGAAATCTATCAAGAGACCTGATTTATAATCTTATTTGCCCTGTCTGGCTTGCTCATGATAAGAGCCATCAAAGCCTGGGATATGTAACTTCTTTCTAATCTCATGATGAAACTAGAAACTCAGAGTGGTGGAAAGGGCCCTTCTGTCTTGCTGAAGGTAACTTTAGGGGAGAAACATGCAGAGGGATTTGGCACCTTGACTTGCTAAAATAACTTTTGGGTGAAGCAAACATTTTGCACCCTCTTAGAGAAACTCCCCTTTCCTTAATTTCCACTAGAACCAACCTGACTGCCTTTTAACTCTTCTGACTCCTCGTAATTCCATCTACTGAATGTTTTCACTTTAAATAATATCTATCAAACTGAGGACAAAATACAATCATGAAAATTACATCATTTCCTGGGTTTGGAAAAAGGAAAGCATACTACTATGGTTTGGATGTTGTTGGTCCCCAAAGAGTTGCATATGTTGGCAGCTTGTTCCCAGGATGATGATATTGGAAGGTGGTCTGGTTTGAAGGCCCTTGGTCATTGTAAGTGCTACCTTCAGAGGTGAATATTTATTTGCTGGAGTGAAACAAGAGCCTCACCCTAACCAGTTTTTCTGGCTTCTTATTTTTCAAATATGATCCTTTTCTCCTGCCATGAAGGAACTCATGGCAGAGCCTCTGACATGCTAGTTTTGAACTCAGCCTCCAAAACTGTGAACTAAATAAACCTAATTTTCTTAATGAATATCCTTGAGTATTTTATTACAGTATAAATGAAATGACTAATAACCATACTGAAAGAAGATCAGCAAAGCACAAAGAAAAAGACTGGCTGGGCCCAAACATAAATTAGATTCAAGGGCAGGTGGTAGGCTAGAGGGAGGGGATTTTTAAATTTTTTACTCTATAAATATATTTATTTTGCTATAACATTTCTTTTTTTTCCATTTTCAATTCTCTTTATACACAGAAGATCAGTTTAGTACATATTACGTAAAGATTTCAACAGTTTGCCCTCACATAGAGACACAAAGTGAAAATACTGTTGGAGTATTAGTTATAGTATTAATTCACAATGTACAGCACATTAAGGACAGAGATCCTACATGATTTTTTTTAAAAAATTGATTAATTATCTATGCAATTCAATTTTCTCTTCTACCTTTCACAAACTGAGTTAAAAATAAAGAAGACTAACCACAAAGTAACAAAAGCTAGCAAGATAGAATTCCCCTGCCACAGACAAATTGGATTGAGAAGTAATTTTCAAAAATTAGCAGGACTTTATTATAAACTTTTCCTGAAATTGAGAATGGGATGGGAAGCTGCATATAGACAAGAGCATTCATTGTGAAATGGGCTATGATGCCCTTTTGACTTGAATAAACTAAGTAGATTCTCTATATGATATCACTTGAAAAAAAGATGGGCCCAAAGTCATGGCATATCAGTATGTGGGCATCACAAATAACTTAATAAAACCAAAAATATGATTGAATATTTCACACTTTTTAGTAAATGAAGATTTTTCTATCACATATTTATGTATTTAATAGGCAGATTACATTAAATGTTAAAAAAAGAGATCTTAATGTTGTATTTTATATGTCCTACAATATAGTAGGTAAAAAAACTATGTTTTTATATGATATAAAACCAACCTAGGTGTTGAATTTTCTATTATATCTGGGTAAGGGAATTGGAAATTTGTTATCCTCAAGGGCTTGAAATCCAATTATATCACACAGATCATTAAATGTCACACGTGGTGTCCTAAAGGAGAGAGAGTTGTAGTGTAATGAGAATTACATCCATTAAAAGTACTTATGAACGGGGAGGCAGTGTTACCTGTTTCCTTGTCAGGCCTGATCTTGTCCCATTGGTATATGCTTTACACAATCCATCAATCAGGAGAATTAATGGCTTGCCTAGAAATTCAGGCCATATGGAGATAATCAGAGCCTCATAAATCGTGTTAGAGCAAATAAAGCCTGCAAAATGGGACTGCTAGTACAGCAATCAAATTTCAAAACTGCCTGCCTGCATGCACTGGAAAAGCTGTCAATGATGAAGAGCAGAGGTGAAAATAGAAAATGTCTACCAGAGAAGAGCTTACTAACTATGTAGAACACATGCTTCAGATCTTCAGGGAGGAAACGTGACACATCCTCCAACGACAGTTCTGGGTAAAACACTCAACCCTTGCTGTACATTATATTGAAGTATGCCTTTGAATGAAATGCCAACATTAAAGATCCCATTGCTATGGGTTGGATATACTTACTTCCATGCCATACATTGTGTGCTGAACTTGCACTCATTCCCCTATTCTTCTCTTGCATTCTCACTAAAGATACTACAATTTCAATGAAGAACTTCCCAGTCTGCTTCATCTAGGATTGAGACCTGCAACCAAAATCTGGGCTAGAGGTCCTGAAGGGAATTCTGCTGAAGACTTCTGAGAAAAATTATTTTTGCTAACAGAAGATAGGCAAGAGGATGAGAAAGGAGATGTTGCTACTGATAACAAGAAAATTAAAAGAATTATAAGGAACTATTATAAATAATTATATAACAATAAAATGGAAAACCTGGAATAAATGAATAAATTTCTGTATAGAAACAACCTCTGAAAATGGAATCATGTAGACATAGAAAACCTCAATAGACCAGTAACTGATAATGAGAATATATCAGTAATAAAATAGATTCTAACAAATAAATCCAGGAACAGATATCTTCACTGCTGAATTCCACCAAATGTTCAAGGAAGAACACCAATACTTCTCAAACTATTCCAAAAAGTTTAAAGGAAAGGAATCCTTCCAAACTATTTCTTTGAAGTCAATTATCTTGATCCCCAAAATTAGGCAAAGATAAAACATAAAAAAATGCTAGGCCAATAATCTCAGGGCACATAGACGGAAAAATTCTCAAAAATTTATTAGCCAATCCAATACAATAAAATATCAAAAAGATCATTCAGCATGACCAAGTGGGATTTATCCCAGGAATAAAAAAAATGGTTCAACATACTCAAATAAATAAAAGCAGTATATCACCTCAACAGAATGAAGCATACAACTCAAATTATTATCTTGATAGATGCAGAAAAAGCACTCATTAGAATCAACATCTATTTTGGTCTTGAACAAATCAGGAATAGAAAGAATATACCTCAACAGAAGGAAGAATATATATGTCATGCCCATAATCAAGATCATACTGAATGGAAAAAGCTGAAAGCATTTCCTGTGAGATTTGAAATGAGACAAGGATGTCCACTCTGATAGTATTGGAGTTTTAGTAACAATGAAAGACAGAGAAATAAAATGAATCTACAATTAGGAAGTCACGTCTCTTTGTACCAGACATGCTTTTATATAGAGAAAACAAAAGTTTCAATCAAGAGATTATGATATATAAGAAACAATAATTCAGTAAAGTTGCAGGAATCAAATCATTAAACAAAAATCAAAAGCATTTTTATACACACACACACACACACACACACACACACACAAGATCCACTGAGAAGGGCCAGCACTATGGCACAGCAGAGAAAGCTGCCACCTGATATGCCAGCATTCTCTACGGGAGCCAGTTTGAATCCTGCTGTTCCACTTCCAATCCAGCTCTCTCTAAGGCCTGGGAAAACCTTAGAGGATGCCCTAAGTCCTTAGGCCCCTGTATTCACGTTGGAGACCCAGGGAGGCTCTTGTCTCCTGGCTTCAGATAAGTGCTTTTGTGGCCACCTGAGGAGTGAATCAGTGGATGGAAGAACTCTCTCTCTCTCTCTCTCTCTCTGCCTCTGAATCTCTGTAACTCTGCCTTTCAAATAAATAAATAAATCTTAAAAAAAAAATTGAGAGAAACTATAAGAGCAATCTCCTTCACAACAGCTATAATATGCAGATGAAATACCTTGGAGTAATTAATCAAGTATGTGAAAGATTTCTACACTGAAAATATAAAACTATTATGAAAGATATTGAGTAAGACACATGAAAATAGAGATATCCTATACTCATGAATTGGTAGAAAGTTATTAAAATATTTGTACTACCCAAAGTGATTTACATGTTCAACAAAATCTTCATCAAAATATCAACATTCTTATAAGTAGAAGAAACATACCTAGAATTCATATGAAAACACCAGTCAGATAGCAAAGCTATCTTGAAGAAAAAGAACAAAGATGGAGATATCAAAACACAAATTTCAAGATACATCATAGAGTTATTTTAACCAAAACAACATGACACTGATGATGCAAATTGACGAGAAGACAGAATCCTCTTGCTGAGAAAACTTAGAATCTATATGTAAAAATTAAAACAAACCCCCAACCTCTCACCCTGTAAAAAATCACCTTAAAATGGATCAAAGATTTTTTTTAAGATTTATTTATTTATTTGAAAGCCAGAGTTATACAGGGAGAGAAGGAGAGGGAGAGAGAGAGAGAGAGAGAGAGAGAGAGAGAGAGGTCTTCTATCCACTGGTTCACTCTCCAATTGGCCACAACAGACAGAATTACACTGATCCAAAGCCAGGAGCCAGGAGATTCTTCTGGGTCTCCCACAGGGACCCAGAAGGATTTGGGTCATATTCTACTTCTTTCCCAGACCTTAGAAGAGAGCTTCATTGGAAGTGGAGCAGTCAGTACTCAAAACAGTGCCCATATGGGATGCCAGCACTGCAGGCGTCAGCTTTACCCACTAAACCACAGTGACAGCTCCTCAAAGATCTTAATCTATGACCTCAAACTATTAGAAGATAATATAGAGAAAATACTTCAAAAAATTACTGGTATACACAGTTTTTTTTTTATAGGACCCCACAGGCACAGGTGACAAAAGTGAAAATAGACTCAAGCGCTGTATAAAATTGAGCAGCTTCTGCACAACAAAAGTAACAATCAACACAGTGAGGAGACAACCAACAGGAAGGAGAGATTACTTGCCAACTATGTGTCTGACAAAGAAACAATATCAAGAATGTATAAGGAACTCCTTAAGCTTAACAACAACAAAAACAGCCAATACAATTGAGAAATGGGCAAAGGATCTGAATAAGCTATTCACAAAAGAAGACAGAAAATTAAAAAAAAATGAAAATGAAAAAGTGCCCAATATCATTACCCAACAGAAAAATATAAATCAAAACTATAATGAACTAGTATATTGCTCTAGGTTGAATAGATAAAGATACTAAATGCTAGCAAGGATGTGGAGAAAATAAAATCCATATAAACTGTTGGTGGGAATGCAAATTAGTGTAGTCATAATGGAGAACAGTGTGGATGTTCCTCAAAAAACTGAAAATAGAACAATGAAATGACACAGCTAATCCTCTTTTTCATATTTATCTGATGGAAATGAAATCAATGTATAAAGGGAAAATCTGCCCTCCTCTGTTATTGCAGAACTATTTACAACAGCCAGGACAGGGAATCAACCTACATGGTGATGGATAGAAGAGTGGTTAAAGAAAATATACAGTATATATTTTAATGTTTATTTGTTTGAGAGGCAGAGTGACAGAAAGAGGAAGAGACCCCAGAAAGAGAGAGATCTTTCATCCATTTGTTCACTTCCCAAGTACCCATAACAGGCATGGCTGACCCATATCAAAATCAAGAGCCTGGAACTCCCTCATGTGAGTAGCAGTGACTCAAGTATTAGAGCTGTCATCTGCTGTCTTCCCAAGTGCAGTAACAGGAAGCTGGATCAGAAGCAGAGCAGCCAGACTTATCAGTCTGATATGGGAAACAGATGCCCTAAGTGGTGACTTAACCCATTGTACCACAATACTCACCTCTACAATGAAATACTATTCAGTCACAGAAAATGAAATTCTGTCATTTTCAGGATATTAGATGGAACAAGAGATCATTATATCAAATGAAATAGCCAGACAAAATAAGACAAATACTATTTATTCTGTCTCATATGTGAAAATCATATTAAGATATAGATAGATAGGTGTAAATATAATGATAGATGATTGATATAAAAGCTGAATTTAAAAAATTTATATTTCTCAATGCTGGGAAGAATTGGGGTGTTAGAGTCAGAGAAGTTGGATAATGGGCTCCAAAACACAATAGGGTAATGTAACAGTTTCTGATGTTTTGCAGTGTAGTGTGGTAGGAATAGCAAATAATAATATGCACAATCACCCATATAAAGAACTATAAAAGAGGAACTAGTAAGCCCCAAATAGAGAATAGGAAATGCAAATGCAAATTTCCTGGTATTATCATTTTATGCTGCATTTATGTTTTGAAATATGGCTCTGTACTCTTAAAATATTCAAGTATCACATGCTAATCCAAAACTTAAAAAGAAAAATAAATATAGGTAGGAGAGTGTTACCCCCCTGATTATCTAATTTTGGACATCCTTATGAAAGGACATATTGACTGGGGCAGTGGTCAGTGGTAGTTTTAATTAGTAGACACCGTATGGAACAAACAATGGCCTAAAGTCTAAGATGTGTTAATGTGGGAAAAGACTCAGTTTTGATTCCATTATTCATCTGTTAAACTGTCCCTGGAAGCACCATGTTCTCTGTTGTGATGGGAGTCAATAAATGTTATTATTTAAGCCAGTGCTTCCCAAATTTTAGCATCGCTATAAATCACTTGAGGGCCTTGCTAACATTCAGACTCTGATTCAGGAGATCCAGGGTCCTGGCTGATAATTTGTGTAACAGATAACACCTAGGTGACCTCTAAGTCATGTATATACTAAGTTACAAGGATTTAAGCCACTTTAAATTATGTTCTCAGATACTTATACAACTTGACACTTCTGAATAAAGAGTGAGTGACCAAAAAGACCTAAATATATGCATGATAATCTTTAGCAATTCTCCAGCTATACAAATGTATTGCTGATCTAACTGTATGTGAGGATTTGAGATGATCACAGTCTGAATTCACATTTGGCTTCTAACATTTACACACTATTTTGGCAAAGTTGGGAAATTGTTTAACTTCTCTGAATTGAGATATGTCAAAAAACAGTAACATCCATCTCACACAGTTGGTTTGAGAGCTACTTGAGTTTTTGTGTCCAGAAACCTAAGCATGTAAAAAGCATAAGTTCCTTTAATATGATACTTTAATAAGAAACTTTATATTGGCAGGATGGGAGTCTACAATATCAAGCTTCATTCCTATCAAATATAAGTGAGTTCAAATGGTGCTCCACCTGATAGAAGTGGACAGGTTAGGGTATCAGCACAGATGATTTCCTAGGAACTGAACATTTATGACTAAAGTTTGTGATGCTTACAAACTGAACAGAAAATCTAAAAGAAAAATAATATGCATTGTACTTAGATATGACCTATGTCTGTCTTAAAATCTATTGACCTCATCTTTGATGACAGAGGAAATTTTTGAATTCACAGACTTTTTCGCAAATTGCTAAATTGTCACCAAAAGAAATAAAAGTGTTAGCAGACTGATCAGTTGAAAATCAAAGCCAATTTGTATGGTGGTAAAAAGGGGTAGGTAATGTGGTTTTCTTAAATCAAATTATAAATAGGACTATAGGCTCTGGTTATGACTCCAAATACTGTAATATCTTTTCTGGATTTGTGGTATTAGAAGGATATATGAGGCTTTCATATTCACAAGCTTGGGTATTTTGATGAACATAATGCTTTTGTAGTATAAGAATGCCTCTTTGAATAATTTTGGAATATTGTTACACCTGAGCAAGGAATTTACTGACTGCCAAAGAATATGGTAAAAGTCCTGTGAACAAGAGTTTTCATGGATAGGAATAACAATCACATACTTTCCTCAGAAATAAAAAAGATGATTTATTATTGTATATATTCTCCTGGTGTTAGATAATCATGCGACTTGAAACATGTCATATCCTTTACCCCTATTATTGATATCATCATTCTCAAAAATTATCTGAGACTTTATGATTAAATATACAGAATCTTTTCTCAGACAAGATTGTTCTGGATTAAACATTTCCTTATTTTAGAAGTACCATAGGCATGAAGACCGAGGAACTTCTGAATTAGTTGGAGTCAGGTTTTAGTGTACTTCTGAGTTGGTTAGAGTGAGGTTTCAGTTTGTTTAGTTATTACTTGTATGAATTTGGATAAGTTCCATAGTTCTTTGAGATGCAAAGTCCTTATCTCCAAAATAAGAATCACAATCTTTGTTTCAGGGCCTCTTTAGAAGATTCAATTTGATAATGCAATCTTTCAAAGAACTAAAATTACAACAATTTAGGTTAAAGATTTCTACTGGCTTTATTTTTGATTCTAGAATTAGGCAACACTTCATTCCATAGAATAGAACAAGTGTTTCAATGAGCATCGCAGAAGAGGTTGGTTTCATCAACAGAAAAGGACTGAAAAAGCAGTGCAAAGAACAAAGAACAGATTGGTCATATTAAATTATACAAAAAAAAAAAATAACTGATTGGCTCACATCAGGCTACCTCAGGTGACCTGATTAAGACTAAGGCAGAGGGAACTTCATTATTAGGCCATTTGAAACTGGATTATTGGAGAAAGTTGGCTGTTTACCTCTGTTGGTTTCTCAGAAGATTATATAACAGCTTAGTCTCTGGAGATGAAACATTAGCATGGGTGACTCCATTTTGGTTTTCAGTTTGGCATGGTGGGTATCAGTTCAGAATCATAGTCCAAAACAGTGACCTCCTAAGCCTTTTATATAAGAATATAAAGAATGTAACAAATGCTTGCCACTTGGTAAGAATTCAGTAAATTTTAGGTGGAAGCAATTTTTTAAAAACAACCATTTTTAATTTTTATTTCTGTAACATTTACACTGATAAACTCTCGTGGGAAAGAATGGGTTTCCCAGAAAGCCCAGCTTCAGCACACATCTGGTATATGTGTCATTTATTCTGCAAAGTGACTCTAGGGAATGAGGAGAGAGGAGTTGGGAAGAATAAACTGGAAAGAGGGAACACTTACACACCTGTAGGCAACTGGGGTTCACGGAACCTTCTGAGGATTGTGTGGAATGCTGAGGGAAGGATGTAGTCAACCTACTACTGTCTTCCATTAACCAGATTTCAGTTAAGATACTAATACTCTTACGCTGGGGTGTGATGTATCAGTCATAAATCTGTTGGTTTTAATAGGTAGCCAGAGAATTCCCAGAACATAAAATGAAAGATAGAAAACACAGCTGAGATGCGCACTTAGCAATTCTGGTTATTGCATGATGTGAAGGCAATTGCTGCATGTAAGGAAGGATGAATAATATTTCACACATGATTCTTTTAGAATCTATATGTATTCAATGAACCTAAAGACTTAAGTGGAAATCAGTTCCTGGTAGATAACTCTTTTAAAACCTATTATTTGAACGGCAGTGGATTACATGATTCTGTATGGTCAAGATTAATGTTTAAGTTGTATCCTAGTAGATCTACACTGATGGATGTTCACAGGTGATTTTTATGCTAGCTATTATTAAAACAGAATCTTTGAATGAACCGAAATTTATCTTTTGAAGAGCACCTCCTTGCCCTAGTTCTGCCAGGAAACTCAAAATAGATCAGTGTGGCCTCCTTGGTCCCTGCATTATTAGTTGGAGACTCTTTTACTAGAAGCAAAGTGAAATAAAATACATGTTCAAAATACTTTTAAAATGTTGTTATTTCTGTGGAAGATTAAATACTGCATATGTTTTATTATATAATTTTTCCTTATCTTTAATTATAAAAAATAACTTTGAAAGTTTGTTATTAGAATCTTGGGAAAAATCTTAATATGCATAAATATGTGTGAAATAGTGGAATTATGATTTGGATCAAATATACACAATTCCAAAAAACATATCTCCTTTAATAATTGGTGACTATGTGTTGGTGAGCATTCAAACTCAAAGAATCACAGAGATAAAAATCTTTTACTCTCTTACTAAGTAGTATTTTTCATTTGATTTCTAAGAGTATTTAGCCTTTAAGGTGAAACTGGGCCCCAGACAAATGTCTTTCACATTAGAAACTGTATTAAATTAATGGAAAAATAGATAAACATTGATAATAATAATAAAACAAGAGAAATGATGAACAGTAAGAGGTAAATACTTTTTAAATGTTACTCACATAGACATTCAGAAAACCACATCTTTCAGACAACATAATTATTTGCATCATATAAAATTCTAGTGGTTGAAATTTAAAATATTGATTAAAAAGCTTCAGTTGGACTTCAAATCAGCCTAAAAAGAAATTTCCTTCTTAATAAAATAGGTGAAACTTTCCTTTTAAACATTACAACTTATTCTGTTAAAAAATGGGTTTACTATTCTTGGAAGACCTAAAATTGGTCTTTCAGAAAAGAGATCCTATCCTATTTTAAATTGATCCCAATGGAGCAATGAAGACACAATCCCAAAACATCAAGCATCCAGAAGTGTAAATACTCAATCAATGATTCTTATGCTTCCAAATACCAAGTATCTGCAGGTGATCCTTCAACAAAACAGGAAGGTATTGAGCAATTTCTTGACATTTAAAAATTTCCTCCTGGTGTTCTGATGTTGTTATAATCTAGACTATCCAAAAGACTTTTTGAAAAATAGAAAAGCACAGTATACTGTCTAATTATTGTGAACTTCAAAGTGTGATTACAAACTTTCAGATTCTTCTGGAAGATCCCTTACATGCTGTAAGAAGAGACTCTTTTACTTTAGTCAGCAAAGTTAATATTCTCATGAGTTAAATTGACTTCATATATAGTCAAGTTTATTTTACACGCTCAGTTACTTACTACTGCAAATCAACAAGCACAGGAATTGATGCATTTTGTGCCTTCAAATCAAATTAAATAGCAAACACTACTGTTGGTGAATGTTTGGTCAGTGAATAAAACATATTTCATTCCTAATTTTCACCAGAGGATTTAAATTAAGGAGTAACAGATGAATTGGGCAGGCACAGAGCACTAAATAGGAACTGGGAAATTAAGTAATCGATGTCTTTGCTTTTACAATGAAAATAAGAAATTATTTTGCACTAAGATATAGAAGTAAAAGGACCAAGTGTTTTTAAAAACCTTTCTCCACCAAAAGAGCAAAATAGCACTCAGTGGCATCACATTGTTAACAAAATTTCTTTATCAGAAACTATAATTTAATATTTAAGTATCTAATTTACATGTGACAAGGTATTATATTCAAAAAAATTAAATTGCAACTAGAAAACTATTAACCACTAAAAACAATAGGAAACACAACCCAAGCATTTATAGGAAAGCAATAGCTAGAATCTGAATTGGAAAAAAAATGTCTTATCGTATTTGGTTCATTAAACAAAGTATTCATTATTGTTTGTAAAAGAGCATCTCTTCTAATTCATCAAAAGTTTGCCCTTTATACTATAGATAACATGTAAAGATAAATTCCTTGATTGTATATGCACACGTGCGTATATATATTGTGAGACATACACTCGTGTGTTGATTTAAAGATAATGTATCTACTGATAACTTGCTGAACTTTGGAAGGTGCTGAAATCCATATTTCTACATGTCCTTTGACTCATTTAATAATGCCTTTTTAAAAACAGAAATTACATAAAATACTCTGCTTTATTAACTGAATATTTTCTTAAGCATAATAATAGACAATGAAAGAATTGCACTTATTGTAAAGGTACAGTAAAGTGTTAGATTGCAGCTCAGCCATCAAAGATCAGGGACTGTAGTAATAATGAGAAGTTGTGCATCATACGCAAAGGTGATGGTGGCTATTGAAATTAAAATGAGAGCAACTAGTTACAGAACAAACGGGGGCGAAAACAGAATAAAACATGCACTACTGCTATTTTAATGTAAAACTAATTTCTCCCAGGAAACCATCCCTTAGACCTTCCTTATATAAAGAAACAGGTTCTGCACCCTTGGTAACACAGTAGACTTGGACTTCCATATTCAAATTCTAGTTCATTGTCTCTGAGTGTGCTGTTCCAGTGTCATCTCCTTAAGCTGCCATTGAAATTCTGGAGCATCTACATTATGACAGTCTCTTGGTTAGGTTTCATTGAGCCTCAATATCCCCTTCAGTTCAGTATAAATAGGGTCCATTATTCATCTTCTTCTGGTTCCTGTGGTAACACGGATAGTTCTTCCTTTAAACAATCACTGAAGAATCTGAGGATTGTGCTGTACAGATGATACTTGCTTTTCTCAGATACGTTGTGACCTTCATCTGGGTAGACCTGAGATAATGTGAGGAAAGAAGATTTTGAGTTACCAAAGCTGCTACTGTCTCTCAACATTCACTCTTTTAGCCCTGATAGCCTAGGAATATTGGGAAATACTACCTATACAAAATCTCAACTAGTTCACGTCTCAGTTCTTTCTGCTAAAATTTTCAAACATTATAATCATAACAATCTAGATTTGAAGGAAAACATATTTGGTAGTTAAATTAAGATTTATTGGCCAAAACAAAGGAGACATTTCCTTGCTCATGTTGACTAAGATGAATTTTACATTTTTCCTCTAGCTGTTTAGTTTTAGATAGCTTTTCCTCCTGATCATGGGATGCTGATTCCCCCTTCCTTGGAGTATTTAATTTATAAAACTTGCCATTGTGTATGGTCTTTCTACCTTTTTGAACTTATGTAAACCTTCTTCCAACCTCTTGTTCCGAACATGGAATGCTAATGGAAGTAGGAACCGTCTCACTGCCATGGAATCAAGCAAGAAGGTAGCACTGCAATTTCCTAGGCTCTGTGGAAAGATAGGAGCCTTGATCCAAGTTCTTTTTTATTTAAGAACCTTTTGTTTTTTAAGATTTTTTTTAAAAAATTATTTATTTATTTGAAAGTCAGAGTTACACAGAGAGGAGAGGCAGAGAGAGAGAGAGAGAAAGGTCTTCCATCTAATGGTTCATTCCCCAGTTGGCCATTACAACCAGAACTGTGCTGATCCAGAGGAGCCAGGAGCTTCTTCCGGGTCTCCCACATGGGTGCAGGGGCCCACGGACTTGGGCCATCTTCTACTGCTTTCCCAGGCCCTAGCAGAGAGCTGGACTGGAAGTGGAGCAGTTGGGACTTGAAGTGGTGCCCACATGGGATGCCTGCGCCTCAGGACTGGGCGTTAACCCACTGTTGATCCAAGTTCTAATACTACTTCTTGTCATGAGGATATAACACTACTTACGTTCCCATTGGGTGTGGCCAACTAGTAAATAGAGCTGTCTGATAATTCCTCCTGCTTCAGTACTTAAAAAAATCTTTCATCTCTTTGTTTCAACAAAGTTGAGTTCAGTCTTTCTCCTGTTTTGCAATAGGCCCGGATAAAGTTCCTTGCCCTTTAACATTTTTGGGTCCACTATTTTACATTTACTATACCCTTTCCAGAAAAGGGATTCTTCTAAAATATACATAAAAATATAAGCAAAAATACAAATTTTAACCAAACAAGTTCTGTGTCTTTTAATTGTGTCTCATTGTTCTCCAAGGAATGTCCCGTTTTCTGTAACATTGCTTGGGTGGGATGCATCATCTGTTTCTCTCTTCATCTGCATCTTCCATCATTTTGTGTTTTACACAAGTCAAACTATTATTTGTTCCTCTGAATGCTGATAAATAAGAATTATTATTTTCCCATGGCTCCACCATCAGACTGACAATTTTGTGACAGCATAAAACATGTCTTATTGCCCATCTAGCAACAATGTCTTGTTGCCCATCCACCGTAAAGTAAGTTGTTGATACATAATTATTAACTATGTGAATGTGTATATGTAAATGGTAATGTCAAGGATAGTATAGCCTCTCTTTTTTTTTCTTGTAACATTTTCCCTTATCACTTCCTTTTTCACATTAGTTATGAAAAGAGTGGTGTAATGTGGAGGAAGATGAGACAAGAATGAAAATAGGAAATTCAATGTTAATGATAAAATTCAAGTCTGAGGAGGAAAGGACATATTTGAAAGGGTACATGCACTTCACTTGTAAAGCACTGGTGTAATTAGGAACAAATAACACATTATAGGGAATATGGTAAAGAAAAATATAAATGATGGATTAGTAGAGTTATGTTGTGTATCTCACAAGTGAAAAACAAAAGTGGGAAAATACATTCACCTGAAAGTGGCTCACCTGCATAGTATAATTCACTCCAGCTTTTATTAGGTGCTTGATTAATTCTGCTGAATGCTGGAAGTGAACTTTTGCTGAAAAAAAAATTAACATATTTGAAACAAAATACTGATCACTATCAGCACTTTTCAGAATTATTTTTTCAAACATATCAAGTATTTTATTTTATAGTCATTACACATTTAAAAGATGAATAATGACTTTAATCAGAAAGCTATTAGATAAAACAGTAAAACTTTGAGCTTCCCATAAAAACTAAATAAACCAACAAGCTATGAGTATGCTTTACTAACTGTATAGGGTGGTATTTAGGCTTACTTAATTGGATATCATTTACTATTTCTAATTGTTCACATATTTCACCTTATAAAAAACTGACATTGTAAATGTCTTATCTGGTATTAATACAGCAAAACAGCTATATTTGTTTTTAGGATTAGATACCCTACAAGTATATCCCAATTAGATACTGGCATTCTGCTTTGCTATTTTAAATTAGAAAAGAATATCATATGTTGAGAAACTAGACTACACATCTCATTATTCAATGCAGAAAAATCAGTTATTCCTGTTTGCATCTATCTTTCTTTTGTGAAACCTAAGGTCTAAAACTGTGAAACACATAGCTCAGCAGCCATGTTTGGTGGCAGTGTTGGCCTAACTGGCTTTGAAGACTTGGACAAGTCAGTCAACACTGCAGGTGCAGCAACTAGCTTGTGTGATGCCTGGGAAACTCATTCCTGCAGTCTGAATATCTTAGAATTTCTGTAAGTAATTTTTAAGCTAACAAAGCTAACTTTTAACTGTCTTTCCAAAACTAGGACATTCTTATCAATATTTTAAGCTTTTTCAATGCTTTAATTCTATGATGCTGAGTAATCATTTTATACAGTGGAGGATAAATGATTTGTTTTAAACTTCGAAAAATGAAAGAGTGGATGGAGGACCTTTGTCTCTCCCTCTCTGTGTCTGTAATTCTACCTCTCAAACAAATAAATGAAGTCTTTTCAAAAAGGAGAGAACTACTACAAATAGTCACAAGATCTTTTTCAAAATCTTGCTATTGTACTTCATGGGAAAATCACCATGTGAATTCTAAATAAATACAAATTGCTGTGTAGCTGTAAACTAGCAGACATGTTAAAAAAGGGGAGAGGAACAATGTAAAATGCAGCTTACACAGATCATACGCTGATTGTAAGAAAGACACATGGAAAAGATTCCATCATTTCTCTGTACAGATACAGATCAAAGGTAAATGTACAAATACATTTTCCAGTCATATTTTTTTCCTGTTAGTTTCTAGTCTAAAACCAGTTGAACTTTTCCCTTTGTCCTCCTCCTGTAACTAAGCATGGGCATTCAAGTTCTGATTAGCTGAGAGAACTAATTCGCTCATAATTTTTGAAGAAAATGTTGACAGTTGTAGTATTTTCCAGGAGTATCTGTAAACCTAAAACCTACCAGGCTCCTGGGGTTGTGTGGTTTGTGAGTGTCTGTGTGAGCATGGCTGTGCTATCATGTGGGTCTCCATGCATGTGCAGGTGTTTCCTTGGCAGTGATGGGTTGAACTTCAGTTTGCATTTTATCTGCTTCCTGAATCATGAGACCCGTGACAGAGTGAGTCAGACAGGAACAGCATGATTTATTTTAATACCTACAACATGAGAAATTTAAAATGATACTAATATATTCCAGAGTGAGGTTGAATGGGAAATAACTTAAGGTGGAATATACTTTCTCATTCAATTGAGAATTCAGATCACTGTTGATAAGAAACTCAATACCTGAATTCCAATCTCTTTTCTTCTAATCAATTGATTATGCTTTTTAGCAAATTATATAACTTCCTAATATTCATTTCACCATCTATTAAATAAAAAGAGTGAAAATGCCTACTGTACAGCATTTTTGCCAAGAACAAGTTAATACTAAAAGCTTGTAGCATATTTTTTGATAACTAGTCATTATTATTACTGTTGACTTATATGTAAGGCCTTAACACTTTCATGTAAAATTTTAATATCCCTCAAAATTTTATGCTCTCTTTCATTACATTTCACCAACCACTTGTATCAGGTCATTTAAATTTTTTATTATTATTTTGAGATAAACATATTTTAATTTACATTACAGTCCAAGGTTTAAATGCTCTACCAGATAGACTTTAACAAATTAAAAGTAAAGAGGCCATAGTTCAGCAGGAATATAGGCAATGACTTTAAACGTTAATAAAATAAAACATGTCAATTTCATGTCTTTATAGTACATTTTAAAATACTCAAAGATCATTAAAGATAGTAGTATAGCATTCATTTTTTGAAGATTTTATCCATTTATTTATTTAAGAGGCAGAGTTACAGATGGAGAGAGGGAGAGACAGAGAGGAAGGTCTTCAACCTGCTGGTTCACTCCCCCAAATCCTGTAATGGTTAGGGCTGGGCTGATCTGAAGCTGGAGCCAGAAGCAGCTTCTGGGTGTCCAACACAGGTGCAGGCCCAAGTACTTGTGCCATTTTACCATTTTCTACTGCTTTCCCAAGCCATAGTAGAGAGCTGGGTCCGAAGAGGGGCAACCAGGTCTAGAACTGGTGTCCACATGAGATGCGAGCACTAAAGGTGGAGGCTTGGCCCAGTATGCCACAGCACTTGCCCCAGTAGTAGGACATTCTTAATAATTTGTTCAAAAAGATTTAAAACATAGTTTGGCAAAACAATCTATATAAAGCAAAACTGATATATAAAAGCATTTCCTTCTCTTTGTTTTTCTTTTTTAAAAATTAAATACAAATAATATACACACAAGTGTACTTAAAATGTTGTGTAAATGGAATTAAAAGATGCTGATTTTGCTGCAATATTTTGAAATCACATATTTTTATAATATTCATTTTTAATAAATTGTATGATCTCATAAATTGACCAGTATTGATGTAAGCTCTGATTTTACCACAGCTTAAGGTACTTGAAATTTAAGTTGAAGAGATGGTATGCTTATTACTAGAAGACTTTGTATTGTTTTTCTCTGCAAAATGGGAAAACAAACTGAAAGACAACAAGGTAGACAGCAATAACAAAGAAGTTAACATAAGCATAGCATACTGTAAGAACACTTACTTGGATACATTTTGTTTCTTTTTTTTTTTTTTTTTTTTTTTTTGACAGGCAGAGTGGACAGTGAGAGAGAGAGAGACAGAGAGAAAGGTCTTCCTTTTGCCGTTGGTTCACCCTCCAATGGCTGCCGTGGTCGGCGCACTGCGGCCAGCGCACCACGCTCATCCAATGGCAGGAGGCAGGTGCTAGGTGCTTTCCTGGTCTCCCATGGGGTGCAGGGCCCAAGCACTTGGGCCATCCTCCACTGCACTCCCAGGCCACAGCAGAGGGCTGGCCTGGAAGAGGGGCAACCGGGACAGAATCCGGTGCCCCTACCGGGACTAGAACCCGGTGTGCCGGCGCCGCAAGGCGGAGGATTAGCCTGTTGAGCCACGGCGCCGGCCTACATTTTGTTTCTTAAAACTGATTTTTCTTGCCCATGAATGTGACTTTAAATACTCATCCTTCTGTGCTTACAAGGTATCATTTGGAATTAAAAATATGTAAGTTCCTTGAGTCCTAAAAATTTCATGTGAGCCTTAAATGATATTATTTAACACTACTAATATCAGTCAAATCTATCTCCCAAGTTTGAAGTGGTGAGAAAATAAGAGATTACATGAAATGGCCTTTTTAAAGAGTTTCCTAAACAGTGTTTTCACTTAATTGGAGTGTAGAATCTAACCAGAATTCCATCGCTGTGGTTGCACCTGTTTTTAGGCTTCTGCATTCTGGGTTGGTTTTCTTTTGAGGTGTGCTGAATGATACTGTAGCATAGTTCCTAGTCACATATGGCCATTTAAATTCAAAATTAATTGAAATTAAATAAAACCAAATGTTTAGTTCCTCTGTTATACTATACCTGGCTACAGGTGGTCTGTACTGTGTTCAATAGCACACAGAGAATATTCACACATTCAGAGGAGGTTTTACTAGACAGTGCATCCATCTGAGAATTGTCCCCTCTCTGCTTAGCCCTGAATTCCTTCTTCCCACTTCCTGCCATGCCTCTGATTCCATGTGTCACTCTACTCTCTTCCTCACAGGATTTACCAGGATACCTGTAAGCAAGTCCTCAGATGTATCCCTTTGAAATTGGTTCAAATGCATAAAAGAATAGCAGAAAACATAATACTCACTGTCAGCAGTTCCATGTATTATTAATATATTTTCCTCTTTCAAACCATGAATATTGTGTAGCACACTGGTTGCCTATAAAAGAAAACACAAATATATGTATGTACACATCTGTCAAAGTAATCTGAACAATATTTTTGGAATTATTTGTTATTTTTAAATTAGCTACCTGGTACATGCTTTCTTCCTTAGATGGCAAACCAAGGTATCTTTCAGAGAAAGCTGAAGCTGTGCCCCAGGAAACAGAAATTTAAGAATTAAGTAAAAACCTTGGCTAGCATATTTCATTATTTAATGTCAACATTTTGCTTTCAATTGACATTCTGTAGTAAAATCAACTGAATCAAGGAAGTGCTAAGCAACTCAAAAATAGGCAATAAAAACACAAGATTGATGAGCTCCCTTGAGCTTTTCTGCATTAGCATTTTGTTTCTTACCACTCAATATATTATTCATGTTAGTCTAAGAAATACTCACCATACAACTTCAAATCTGTGATGGGTGCAACCACTGATCCACATTTAAAAAGCTTTTCATCGGATTTTAAGATCATTGATGCAATATAGCCACCATACCCCTGGCCAAAAAGAAAAAAGAATACAACATTCCTGGAGACACTATCAGCTTTTGATCACTATTTGATGATGTACATGCTAAAATATCTCATTACATCACAGTTTGAAAAGAATGTACTGAAATTATATTGTGCTCGCAAAGAATATGAATGGTTGTTTATATTTTAACGTGGTATTGTTTCAATAACAGTAAGTAAAACACAAAGTGAATTACATATTTACAAATGTCAAATATTTGCCCCATGATTTCATACTGTACATTTGGAAGCTGCTTCAATTTCATTTTTGATTCAAATAATTTGAAGCTTTGGAAATAAATTATTTATTAAAACATGTCATCTTAAGAAAATTTCATAGACATATGCTTTAAATAAAATAGTTAAATGATGATGGTGCTATAGAATTTGGAAAAGAGAATAAAATATTTAAAATATGTCATCACAAATACAGGTTCTGCTTTAAATTCCTGATGGCCGTAGGATTTTGAGCTGGATATTTTGGGAAAGTGCAAGCACAGAAAGTTCTTAAGACAAGGCTGTGAGGGAAAGCTAGTTCCCTAAAGGAACTCTCCATCTGTAAGGATGTCTCTCTGCAAATGGGAGAGAAGGCTCTGTAAGTCCCCGTCACTCTTCAGTGCAGAAGACCTGGGCAACTTCTGCAGGATAAATCTCTACCTTGCCTGTTACGTTTTTCTGAAAACTTCCCAATAAATATACTTCCCCATACTCGTCTATGTTTCAGAGATGATATGTAAACCTCTATTCTAAACAACGCTGTGATATCCTTTATGTATTTATTTATTTATTTTGACAGGCAGAGTTAGACAGTGAGAGACAGAGAGACACAGAGAAAGGTCTTCCTTCCGTTGGATCACCCCCCAAATGGCCACTACGGCCAGTGCGCTGCACAGATCCAAAGCCAGGAGCCGGGTACTTCCTCCTGGTCTCCCATGCGGGTGCAGGGCCCAAGCACTTAGGCCATCCTCCACTGCCCTCCTGGGCCACAGCAGAGAGCTGGACTGGAAGAGGAGCAACCGGGACAGAATCCAGCGCCCCGACCGGGACTAGAACCCGGTGTGCTGGCACCCCAGGCAGAGGATTAGCCTAGTGAGCTGCGGCGCCGGCCAGATAGACTTTAGACATGTACTCATTTCTCTGTATAATCACTCATGGACGGAGGAGTTATACATGTTACTAAAATTGTGTTCATTTTTTTTTAATTACTGTATCTTCTGTTACAGAGAATCCCAGCAAAGAACTCCTAAAAATTGGATAAGACAGTTATGTGTCCTCCTCTACATTTCACAGCTAAATATTGGGAGGATAGGGAATTAAATGGATAATGTTGCTTGTTAGATGTGTTGGGTTACTGATTAAATTAAGTTTTGAAATATTGAAGTGTGTGGAATAATTTAGCAATAAATCCTCAAAATACATGTTAAGTTAAGTTTTATTTCATAGTACATAATATGATCAGTAATGTTCCAGAGGAGACTGTAACAACTATATAAATGCTAAGTGAATGATGTGAAATGTTATCAATTTTAGAAATTAATTTTAGCTAGGTTCCAGACAATGTTCTTTATGTTCCTGGACATTAAAAGTGGACACTGGGCAATGTTAAAAAATACTGACATTCAGTCGGTGCCTTGGCTCACTTGGCTAATCCTCTGCCTGCGGTGCCGGCATCCTGAGTTCTAGACCCAGTGGGGGCGCCGTTTCTGTCCCAGTTGCTCCTCTTCCAGTCCAACTCTCTGCTGTAGCCCGGGAAGGCAGTGGAGGATGGCCTAAGTGCTTGGGCCCTTCACCCGCATGGGAAACCAGGAGGAATCACCTGGTTCCTGGCTTCAGATCCGTGGTGGCCATTTGGGGGGGTGAACCAACGGAAGGGAGACCTTTCTCTCTGTCTCTCTCTCACTGTCTATAACTCTCTCTATGTTTCTCTTTCTCACTAACTCTGCCTGTCAAAAAAATACTGACATTCAGTTCTTAACTCCAGAAATTCTGATGTGGTCTGTTCTTGATGAGGTTTACTTTTGAAAGATTTTTAGATGACTCAAGTGTGGTGCAGTTTTAAATCTGACATTTTCACGTAACTCCTGAAGTGATGTATACAGAATTTCCTTGTGTTTACTTACAGCATGCTATGCTTATGTTAACAGTATAAACAGTGCAGCAAATTAATCTGACCATGGTGTTTCCAGGCAGGACCTTTGAAAAGCGATTTCGTTTAGATTAGGTCATTATGGTGGCACCCTGGTGACTTTCTCTTTTTTTGACTGGCAGAGTGGACAGTGAGAGAGATACAAAGAGAAAGGTCTTCTTTTTGCCATTGATTCACCCTCCAATGGCCGCCGTGGCTGGCACACTGCGGCCAGCGCACCGAGGCTGATCCAAAGGCAGGAGCAGGTGTTTCTCCTGGTCTCCCATGTGGATGTAGGGACCACGCACTTGGGCCATCCTCCACTACACTCCCGGGCCACAGCAGAGAGCTGGCCTGGAAGAGGGGCAACCGGGAAAGAATCTGGCGCCCTGACCAAGACTAGAACCCTGTGTGCCGGTGCCGCAGGTGGAGGATTAGCCTATTGAGCCGTGGCGCTGGCCACCCTGGTGACTTTATAAGAAAAAGGACAGGGAACAGATCCAAACACAGATAAGCATACAACCAAAATGTGTGTCCTGTCAGAGCCTGAGCCATTAGTTTGGATTTCTAAGCTCCAAGACTGTAAGCTAAATAAGTTTCCTTTCTATATAAAGTAGCCTGCTAGAATACTTTGTTATAGTAAGGAAAAATTGATGATAAGGAGTATTATTTAAACATCCATACATGAATCACCCAATGCAGTCAGAAATTCTTGGAGTGCTTGAGATAATATATGTCATTCTGGTACTGGAATATTTCGCCGGTACTCAGGAGCTTGAGTGAAGCCTCTCCAACAGTTAGGAACTGAAGGAAGAAAATACCTTTATAGATCTGAGCAAACACCAAGTGCCTTTGCTCAGTTTTCTTGAGAGACAAAGAGCTTAGGCCAAGAAATAAACAAGGCAGCATGGTACATTTCAGGCTTCTATTTAGTGTGGAAAGTGCATAGGAGAGTGAGAGCTTTATTCAAGAGAGAGAGATAAATCTGGGTTCATACTGAGCACCAGGAACCAGCCACATGGAGGAGCATCTAGGCCAGGAATATACAGCAAGCCCCCTCCTGGCAAGAGGCCGGGGCAAAGAAGAGAGAAAGGGACACACTGTGTCCGAGGCTTTTAACCCACTTCCAAGGGGGGGGGGGGTGTTTAATTAACCTGATTGGCTGGTGGGCACCCAGGTGTGGCCAGGTAGGGGCATGAGGTCAAACGGGGTGTGGCGAGGTATCAGGTAGGGTGTGAGGTCACATAGGGGCGTGGCAAATATGTGGTCTTCCAGCTCACAAACCTAATTGATTTTAACCTGTATGCCTGCCTACTTCACTCTGGGTCTCCCACATGGGAGGAGGGCCCCAGGCACTTGGGCCATCTTCCTCTGCTCTCCCAGGCACATTAGCAGGGAGCTGGAATGAATGTAGAGTAGCTGGAACTTGAACCAGCACCCATATGGGATGCTGGCACTGTAGGCAGCAGCTTAACCCAGTATGTCACATCAGCCCTGACATACATTTTTAAAATAAAAAATATAATAACTTTGTGAGATGATGGCTGTGCTAATTTGCTACATTGCAGTGTGCCATATGTATCATATAACACACTAAAATTTAAAAGAGAAATGTTTGAGAATGTTAACATTAAGATTCTGACTTAGTAGATCTGGAGTGTAAAATTTTGCATTTTTAACAAACTCTTGGGAGATGCCTGTTCTTTCTGGCCCAGATTTTGAATAACAAATTCTTCAGTATAATCTTAAAGGTAACTACTAGAAATATCTTCTTTCTCCTGCTAGCATTCCCTACACTAGCAGAGCTTCACAAATAAATGTCAAGCTCCCCCCACCCACTAAGCAATTTAATCAGAATCTCTGGAGAGTGGGCCACATCTACCTCGCCATGTGCTTCTACTGATGCTGCACAAGGGTTGTATTTTACTGCTTTTTTTTCATCATGAACATTTGAGATTTAATGAATCTAAATATTTGCTAAAACTTAATGATAGTGAAAACTGTTGAATAAAATTCTGTATTACTTAGCAAATTCAAATGCTGCTTTAGTTTGATTAATTTCAGAGAAATATACTTTTAAAAGAAAATCGACATTAGTGTGAACTAGAACAAATGAAATTTCTATTGCATACTTTCCTCTCAACCATTTTATATTTATTCACTGAATACAAAAAAAATTAAAAAAGAATTTTTGGAAAATATGTTCTTGAAGACTTAGCTGCAAAAAAGATGGTGGTTTTAATATTCAAAATAACTTATCAGTTAGAGTCAAAAACCAGGGATCCACATATTGACACTATACTCAATTGGAGCTATTTTTCATGTTATCAAAAGCATCCAATATTAGATATTGTAATAATCCAGAATCTGATCTTTGTTGATAAGGAATATGAAGAGCCTGGCACCCAAGTGGCTCCTAAGGATGGGTGGAAGCTGGGGTCTTATCCTTCCAATCCTTAGATGGGAGATCGCAGGTTTCATTGTCACTTGTCAGAAAAATGTTTCATGCACCACCAGCCTTACCTAATCCAGCTGGAAAGGATTTGGAAAGTGTCAACAGAGCTACAGAAAGTCAGTGAAGATGAATGGAACCCTCAAACAAAAACAGTCGAGTGTTGCTAAAAGATGATTGAGAAGAATGTTAAAGCAAAACATTCTGTTCCCGCCTCAGATGACACTAATCCAGGAATGCAGAAATTCTTCCCCATAGCCGGCACTGAGGCTAACTAGGCTAATCCTCCACCTTGCGGCACCGGCACACCGGGTTCTAGTCCTGGTCGGGACACCGGATTCTGTCCCGGTTGCCCCTCTTCCAGGCCAGCTCTCTGCTGTGGCCCAGGAGTGCAGTGGAGGATGGCACAGGTGCTTGGGCCCTGCACCCCATGGGAGACCAGGATAAACATCTAGCTCCTGGCTTTGGATAGGTGCGGTGCGCTGGCTGCAGCACGCCGGCCGCAGCGGCCATTAGAAGGTGAACCAACGGCAAAAAAGAAGACCTTTCTCTCTGTCTCTCTCTCTCACTGTCCACGCTGCCTGTCAAAAAAAAAAATTCTTCCCCTTCCAGCCTCTAGATTTTGAGAGTTTTGACTGCCTGAAGGGCACCAGATCACACGCCTCCCCTTGAATAGAGTGCGGCTCATGCTCCTGGACAAGGAGAGAGAATTGAGAAGCTGTTACAGCTGGGTCCCTTCCCTGGAAGATGGCTTCTCCACATGGAATCTGATCTGTCCCCATCTCCTTCAAGCATTCTTCTGGCTCTGGATGTTGAACTGCTGCCTGTGTGTTGTGACATGGATATTTAAATTTCTTACTGCTTTTTAGTTTGTGTTTGTGTTCATAAAGCCTTCCTCTAATGTACGTTAAAAATAATCTACAATCACTGTAGACGGTTCCGTTTCAACTGGGTAGACATTATCAGTTTCACAGTGATTTGGTTTTTCTCTTCATTCAATTGCTTAGTTATTTCAATTATCAGAAATGATCACTTGATTTATAAAATGTTAGCAATTTTTTTTAAGATTTCATTTAGTGGACCTGATATCAGAGATGACCCTCTAAAATATATACGAAAATTTGGCCCCTTAAAGTTCCCCATAAGCCCCATCTGGGATACCACATATGTTACCAGAATTTGGGGTGCAATATAATGTCACCATATGCTTATTAATAAATCCCCAATATTAATAAGCCTGATAGGGTTCTTGCCTAATATTTAGAGAAGAATTCTAAATACCGGCATCAATAAACGAGGCAGCATGGTACATTTCAGGCATTTATTTAGTGCGAAAGATGCATAGGAAAGTGAGAGCTTTATTCAAGAGAGAGCGGTAAATCTGGGTTCTTATGGAGCACCAGGAATCAGCTACGTGGCAAAGCATCTAAGCAAGGAAGCCTAGGGCGCAGGGCTACAGCAAGCCTCCTCCTGGCAAGAGGCCAGGAAAGAAGAGAAGTTTGGGACACACAGTGTCCCAGGCTTTTAACGCACTTCCAAAGGGGAATGGTTAATTAACCCGATTGACTGGTGGGCACCCAGGTGTGGCCAGGTAGGGGCATGAGGTCACACAGGGGCATGGGGAAGGTATCATGTAGGGCGTGAGGTCACACAGGGGCGTGGTGAAGGCTTCGTCTTCCAGCTCACAAACCTAACTGATTTTAACCTGTATGCCTGCCTACTTCAGACCAAAAAATAGCTATGCTTCCTATAATAGATGATAATTTTCCAAAATTGATGGAAGCAATCAAGAGACATATTCAAAGACAATAATGCAACCCTTACATAATTAATAGAAAGATATCCATAGTGGCCAGTGCCAAGGCTCAATAGGCTAATCCCCCGCCTTGTGGCGCTGGCATACCGGGTTCTAGTCCTGGTTGGGGCCCTGGATTCTGTCCCAGTTGCCCCTTTTCCAGGCCAGCTCTCTGCTGTGGCCAGGGAGTGCAGTGGAGGATGGCCCAAGTGCTTGGGCCCAGCACGCCATGGGAGACCAGGATAAGCACCTGGCTCCTGCCACTGGATCTGCGTGGTGCGCCGGCTGCATCGCGCTGGCCACGGTGGCCACTGGAGGGTAAACCAATGGCAAAAGGAAGACCTTTCTCTCTGTCTCTCTCACTGTCCACTCTGCCTGTCAAAAAAAAAAAAAAGATATCCATAGCTATACACTTCTTGGAGAAGCTACAGACACAAAATAACAGAGAGGAGAATTTCTGAAAAATATGAGACTCAAAATTGCTAAGATATAAGTTCTCCCTAGCTAATTTATGGATTCATACAGTTAATATCAAAATCTCTGTTGTATTTTCCTAGAAATTACAAAGGGTGATTTTAAAACATTAAAGTTCATACACCAAAATGAGACACAGTAACATTAAAAAGGATGAACAATATGAAATGACTTTATTTGATTTCAAGGTTATATGAGTGGATTTGATGGTATGTCAATGATGCCTCAAAGAATGAAATAATGGAGGATTCATGTAGGTTTGTGCTTGAAATGTGTGTTCTCTGACAGTAAATGTGACATGGCAGTGTCTGTTGCACAACTAGCATAAGCAATACATTACCTGATGTTTCAAAAGGATATCAGAATGGCAATAATCACATGGAACGATGCTCAGGTATTCAAATCAGAGAATTGAAATGAAAATAAAAATGAATACTTCTATTCCCCTCAGAATGGTTTACATTAAAAAGGCTGACAATGCTAAAGCTAATGAGGACTTAAAGCATCTGAAATATTTACATATTCCTGTTTTTGAAAAAAAGTGCTTATAGGGTTTCAGAAGGAGCTTGGCAAATCTTTGGAAAAATAAGGTTGAACTTAATCAGTGTTGCTATTCCTAGGTATTTACCAAAGGAAAATGAAAACATGCATCTACACACAAATGTTTATGCCAATTTTATTCATAACATGCAAAACCCAGAACAATAAATATGTTAATCAGTAGGTGAGTGAATAGATAACTTATTTTCTAGTCATAAAAGGAGGTATAATTTTGCTAATACAATTAACAATATAAACGAGCAAGACAAAATTATATTTAGAGAAAGAAATAAAAGCAAAAGAAATAAACCTAAGTACAAATGAATGGAAGGAGGAAAAAAACTAAGAAAGATAGAAACATGTACATAAATTCAAAAAATAAATTTTCAATGTATAAATAGTGGATGGGCATTTGACCAATGATTAACATGCCCTCATCTCCGAAGTGCCAGACTTCTATACCCTGTTTGGCTCCTGATTCCAGCTTCCTGCTAAATCACCTTGTGGGACGGTGGTGACAGTTCAAAGAATTGGGTCCCTGCCATCCATGTGGGCTTAGTCCTCCTAGTACAATGTCTTTAAGGACTTTGTATGAGGCATGCGACAGAATTTCACAAGATGTACTTCTAATGACATATGGAGTTCCCATTGTTATGAAATGATCACTTTCTCAGACAACTTCATTTTTAAAGTAACATGCTTAACATTAGTGAAGAATTTTTACTGGTTTATTTGTTAACATTTATACTAGGGGATCATTAAATAAAAAATATTTTTAATGACCCACTGAGTATCACTGGCAATGAGAAGAGGATGCAGTAGAGACACGCAGATGTGTGAAGTAGGGAAAGAACTGTGGTGACCTGTGCTGATTCATATTTTATACCTATCTCAAATTGTCTTTTATTTATTCATGTCTGTCAGAGTGCACTATTAAAATGCATGTCTTGGTAAAATGACCAGTTATTGCACATCAGGGATCTTCATGTCCACACATGATTAGCAGAAAATGCAATGTTTGTATCCATGAACACCAAGATTCTGCACCATCTCTACACCTAAACAGTTCAAGTAAGAGACTTACTCTTGATTTATTGTCCTTAAAGCATATTACTCTTTAATGTGTTTAAAATATGTGCTTAATAAGTATCTATATAAGGTCTATGTTCCTATTGTGAGAATGATATTGAATATCAAACAACAGTTATGCAATGAGATGTAACTATTTTGAGGAGAACACAGAAATCATTATTACGCATACTTCAGTTTCCGGTCTGTGTCAGTCCTCCTTAAGGCCATAGTAGTTGTTCCTTATGTAGAGAATATGCCTTGTGAAGAGACTGGTTGACTAGCTTCCTTTTGCTATTTAAATATTGACTTAAAATCAACTCATCAGAGATGCGTAGACCTAGCCATCAAATCAAATAACATGAGCCCTTCTTGCAATTACCGTTTATCATCAATTTTTAGTTTCTTCGCATGAACTATTACTATGTGAAATGATGGCTTTCATTGCTTTGTTTACTCTTTAGAAGGTGAGCGTCATGAAAATAGGCTCCTTTCCCAAGGGGCCCATGTTGTGTGGTGCAGTGTGAGAGTTACTGCCTGTGATACTGGCATGCCATGTGAGCGTCAGTTGAATTCTGGGTGCTCCTTTTGATCCAGCTCCCTGCTAATGCACCTGGGGAAGCAGAAAATAACCCAAACACTTAGGCCCCTGACACCCGGCTGGGAGACCTGGATGCAGTTCCAGGCTCCTGGCTCTAGTCTGGGGGCCCAGAACTGTCTGTTGCCACCACTTGTTGAGTGAGCCAGCAGATGGAAAATCACTTTCTCTGTGTCTCCTTATCTTTGTTACTCTGCCTTTCAAATAAATAAAAAAAATCTTCAAAAAAATTTCCCCATCTGAATTAAAACTTACTCATGAAGGTGGTCCTAATTGGATAATTACTTCCTCTTTTAGAGAGAAGAAGAAAGAAAAAAATAGGCTCCCCTTTCCTGTTGCTGTCATACCTTGACATTAAGCACCAACTAGATGCTCAGCAAACAGCATTTAATTAGCAAATTACCAATTATATAACAGTAATTAAACTGTCATAATTTAACAATTATACAGAGAAATAATGGTATATTGAAGAATGTAATTATATATATGTATTATAGAAAATATATATAATATGCATATGTAGATAAGTAAATGAATTCAGCATTTCTAGCACTTACCTTTCCAAAAATGCTTAATCTTTTGGAATCAATATATGGCTGTTTCAGCAGAAATCTGCAATGAGAAAGAAAAAAATCTAGTTCTATATTCTTAAGTCAAATGCACATGGGAATTTGTACTTGGCACACACATTAAGAACTCAAGTATTAGAAATTCTCTACTGATTGTGATTCTGTTCATGTAAAAAGGACACATATTCCACAATCTTGCTACTCAAAATGATTGTCCAGTAGTTTAATATCTCCTGGGAGCATGTTGTGAAGGCAAAATCTTGGGCCCCATTCCAGGCTTAATAAACCAATATAGACATTTTTAATAACATCCTAGCCTTTTTCTGTGTACTCATGCAAAAGTCCTAGCTTTCTTAGGTACTCATTAATACTAGTAAGGTAACAGTATTGGTGAAATTATTATGATTATAACTACCTGAGGGAAAGAATGGAAATTTTTAATTATTGCAAACAAATAATGAGGTGATATAATATTTATCCCATTTTCATATATCCAAAGTGAATTCTATTCCAGAGAAAACCTGATAATTTTCTTACTATAGCACTAAATACGATGGGTTCTTGAAAACACAGTGGGAGGCTATGTAATTAAATTAGAAAATTGCTCAATCACCCAAACAGCAGCTTCTGAGTCAGAATAAGTAGTTGAATAAGTCATACACATAGGTTTTGACATCATAGAAAAAACTGTAAAAAGAGTTTACCACTTACTTCACAGCTGCTATTTGGTCCTTTACTTCCACTGAACCTAACTTCCGATGAATCTCCTGCAGAATTTTCAGGCCCTGAAATCCACTCCCTCTGCCATCAAATCTTGCTACAATAACATTATCTGTGTCAACAAGTACAGAATCCCAGTCTATGTGGAACTTGTCAGTAACCAGCTGGCCTCCAGGTTCTTCATCCCTGCAATTATATAGACATTGGACCAAAACAAATAAAATTGATAATTTGGTAAAAAATGTTGGCTAACCAAAGTTATGGAAATGACTTATGTCAACCATTGAAATTTTTGTAAATTCTTGACAATAAATCCGAAAGTAAAAAAAAATACCATTTTCTTTAGTAAAATTTAAATGGGATGTTCCCTGAATGAAATGAAAGTATGCCTTAAAACTGCATTGTAGAGATTTGTTTAATTCATTTAAAAGCAGAAACATAAAGAAAAGTGCATTGCACATTCCATAGTCATTTCTAAATACTGATTGTCAAGTTGACAGACAGGTCTATCTTCACTGGACTTCTTCCAGACATTGTGTTTTAGAATTATCTTGCAGATGGTTTACAAGGGTTGAAGGGTCTTACAGACAGCAGAATCAATTACAGAAACTTCATAATAATTTAACAGGAAATGTATAACCCTAAAGAATGTTGGCTTCAAAAAGAAATACTGCATTAATATTTCTTGAACTCCTATTCCCTTTTCATTTTGGAATTGTCACTCAGAAGAACTTAAGCAAACAGAAAAATTCTTTCTCATCACTAAAAATGACACAGGACACAAAAGTACATATGCTTTAAATATATGAAAGCTAGATATAAAAAGAGACACATAATTTATAAAGCATATACATTCTCCTCACAGGAAAAAAGGTGGTACAAATTTAAAATGTCAGATTTAAAGGTACTCATTATTTCATTTTCCAAAATACAGAAAAGCTGAATAAAAATTTAACAATTACATAAATTATCACATTCCAAACCTAGGTACAGTTAAAAAACGCAAGTGTCCAAGTGATAGATCTGAAGATCCAAACATTCAATCCTAGTTGTATTACATATAACAAATCCCAGCCTACTTTGTCTTCAAGGTAGGCACATAAATTCTCTTACCTTCGAGTTTCTGTAAATGTTTACCTAGAAGCATCAATATACAAACTGATCCTCATTAACAAGCTCTTAGTTTATAAGATTTAGCACAGCAAACAACCTCTCCCAGCAAGAAATAGAACTGAGCAGTTACGGAAACTGTGTGGAACTTGTAAGCTAAGCAAAAGAGGAAATGGAAATGTACAAATCATATGGCAATCAAATTCGTGTTTATTCTGGAGTAAATTGTGTTCCCCCAAAATCCATGTCTTGATTTCATAACACTCAATACCTTAGAATGTGAATGTATTTGGAGATGGGACTTCTAAAGTGGCAATCGAGGGGAAAAGAGGTCATTAGAATGGGCCACAATGAGATCTGATCCTCCCAAGAGGAAATGTGGACACACAGAGATCCCAGAAGTGTGGATGTGCGATGGGATGATAGTGGAGAGAGGCAGTAAGAGAGTGCCCAGCTACAAATCAAGGAGAGAGGCTTTGAGAGAAACCAACCCTGCTGCCCCCTATCTTGGAACTGAATGCAGAACCGTAAGAAAATAAATTACACAGTCAGTGGTATTTTTTTACGTCAACCCTAAGCAAACTAATGAACAAACTTCTGTTGTGTAGGCAGTTAATAGTCATTGCCCCATTTACTTTACATTGCCTAAAATTAATTAATCTTTTTGGGAAAGAAGTCGCCTGTCCCATAGCTTCTAACAGATACTGTAGATAACCGATTGGTGCCATGGAAGTTATATAATCACTACTCCTTTCCATTCCTTCCTAAATTGTTTATTTAATGGTGATCTTGTGACTTAAGCTTGGATTTGCCTTGTCTCACAGTTAGTCACCTTAGTTTTTATGAATGGTTGTGTATGTGCATCATTAATTCGTTTTAGTTTTTATAAACTTAGCTCAAGATCAGGTAATTGGGAACTGCACTTAAACACATGATCTAACCTGGAATTTTAGTTGCTTTGTTCAGAATGAAGACTTCAATTGCTATTTCATTCATTCATCAGGTGACCATGTTTCAGCTTGTGTAACAAGTGAGAACTACTGTGAATCATTAGGCCTAGGGAAGTTTCTGGTATATGTAGGACAGAACTTGTCCTTGTTGAACTGGACCGTTTCAGTGAAAATAGACTCACGTGAAATTTAAATAAAAAAGATGTTTGAAAGATTTGAGCTAACATAATGATATTGTTTGAAGACTGATTCTAAATGTTGTGATTCATAGAGGACAAGGTACCAAAGGTTAACTTCAACTCTTAAAAGAGAAAAATATCAAGTTTTGAGTTTCCACTGGCAACAGAGGCAAGATATTAAAATTCTAAGATTCAGGTTTCATGTCTACAACAATGGTAAAATACCATCCTGTCTCTTTTAAAGACATTTGGTCAGCATTAAATGGCATAATGTTTTTGAAAATGACCTATGAAATATGATCAATATAAACATTACTAGATATATAGAACAATAAAAATTGGTTTATATTCTATTTGAAGCCAAGTTTGTTTATGGTTAGCATATTTCATAATGAACGACCAGGTAAGGTTTAATTAATTGTGTAGAAATTAATCTGGATAATATATGTGGATAAAGCACAATTGGTGTGTTATGTGCACTATCATGTTAGAGAGATTCCCATTTTATAGATGGACTAGTGATTCCTAAAGCTTTACAAGAATGTATTAAAAAGTGCAATTAATGGACACTTTGAGATGATTAGTAAAGTGTTGTTACCTTTAAAGACTGGCATAAAACCCTGGCAGCAGTTCTAAGGTAATATAAAAAATGTTGCTTATTTAGAAAATAAAATCTTCCAATACATATATTTGACCATTGTTTGTCCCCAGCTATTTTGGGCGATCATAGCTAAGTTTAACCAAAGTGTTAATAATTCAGATTTTTGATAACAAGCCAATAAACTATTATAAAATATAGGTTTATAATATACCACGCTTTTTAATTTTGTGATCAGCAAAAGGCTACAGTGTTTTCAAAATAAAAACATTCAATCTCTTACTCATGGTTACAACATTGAGGGAAAAATATCAACCTTCACTCCCTTGCTTTCTTTCTTAAAACAGCACTCTTTAAAAAGAATGTATTTATTTAATTTTTTGAAATGCAGAAAAGACAGAAGAAAGATGAGATGTTCCATCTGCTAGTTCACTCCACAAATGCTCACAATAGTTGGGACCAGACCAGGCTGAAACCAGGAGCCGTAACTCCCACAGTGGCAGCAGGCACTTGAGTCATCTCCAGATGCCTCCCAGATGTGCCTTAGTGGAAAGCTGGAGCCAGGAGTGCAGTCAAGATCTGAGACCCACATAATGTGATGTAGGATATCGGTGTCCCAGACAGGTTGGTTCGCTGCCCTTACACTGCTGTTTTAGACTTCAGCTTTTTCTTACCAAGATGACAGGCAGAGTGGACAGTGAGAGAGAGAGAGAGAGAGAGAGACAGAGAGAAAGGTCTTCCTTTGCCGTTGGTTCACCATCCAATGGCCCCCGCGGCCAGTGTGTTGCAGCCGGCGCCGCGCTGATCTGATGGCAAGAGCCAGGTGCTTCCCCTGGTTTCCCATGTGGGTGCAGGGCCCAAGCACTTGGGCCATCCTCCACTGCACTCCCGGGCCACAGCAGAGAGCTGGCCTGGAAGAGGGGCAACGGGGACAGAATCCGGCACCCCGACCGGGATTAGAACCTGGTGTGCTGGCGCCACAAGGCGGAGGATTAGCCTATTGAGCTATGGTGCCGGTGCTTACCAAAAGGCTTCCATTGCCTTGGCAACTCATGACTAGAGCCTAGGGAGATTACTGATGCCATAAAGAAGAGTGTCAAATTGTTAAGTCAACAACAGGAGTCACTGTGTACTTACTCCTCATGTGGGATCTGTCCTTAATGTGTTGTCTAATGTGAAGTAATGCTATAACTAGTACTGAAACAGTATTTTACACTTTGTGTTTCTGTGTGGGTGCAAACTGATGAATTCTTTACTTAGTATATACTAAATTGATCTTCTTTATATAAAGAAAATTGAAAATGAATCTTGATGTGAATGGAATGGGAGAGGGAGCAGGAGATGGGAGGGGTGCGAGTGGGAGGGAAATTATGGGGGGTGGAGCCATTGTAATCCATAAACTGTACTTTGAAAATTTATATTTACTAAATAAAAAAATTTAAAAAAATTAAAAAAAAAGATTTTAATGTTACAAAACACAATAGTATTAATGTGTCATGACCACTAATTTTGAATGGATTTCCCTGTGCATGTTAATGTGTTCTTTTTTTGCTGCATGATGCAGGCAAATCTATTTCATTATGTGTTTAAAAGAACACAGAATAAGAGGCTAATCATTATTATTATTATTATTATTTTAATAAAGCTTGTATTTAAAGAATATAAATTTCCAAAGTACAGCTTATGGATTACAATGGCTTCCCCCCACCATAACCTCCCTTCCACCTGCAACCCTCCCCTTTCCCACTCCCTCTCCCCTTGCATTCACATCAAGATTCCTTTTCAATTCTCTTTATACACAGGAGATCAGTTTAGTACATATTACGTAAAGATTTCAACAGTTTGCCCTCACATAGAGACACAAAGTGAAAATACTGTTGGAGTACTAGTTATAGTATTAATTCACAATGTACATTTGCAGGAGAGTGGTGGATATGAATTGTACAGTTTTTTTTTTAAAGATTTATCTATTTATTTGAAAGGTAGAGTTACAGAGAGGCAGAGGTAGAGGCAGAGAGAGAGAGAGAGAGGTCCTCCATCCACAGGTCCACTCCCCAAATGGTCACAATGGCCTGAGCTGCACCAATTTGAAGTTAGGTGCCAGGAGCCGGCCCCTAGTCCCCCATGTGGGCAGAGGGGCCCAAGGACCTGGGCCACCCTCCATTGCCCTCCCAGGCCACAGCAGAGAGCCACACCAGAAGTGGAATGGCCAGTACCTAATCCAGTGCCCACATGGGCTGACGGCACTGCAGGCAATGGCTTTACTTTCTACGCTAGAGTGCCAGCCCCTGTACACAAAAGTTTGTGAACAAAGCTAAACAAGTACTTCTTATTCAGTGAAGAATTAAATAATTGTGATATATTCGGTGGCAGAAATGACCATCAGTGATTTGTGAGAGGACTTCGAAAAGGTCATGTAAAGTGGAATTAAAGGATAAACCTGTTTCAGATTTTTTCCTAGTACATATTTTCCATGAGGTTTATGAAGAGTCCTCATACCACAGTTCGAAGGTATTATCATTCACATGAATATTGGCCAATTCTTGCAGATAGAATGAGTTCCAACTGATTTGTTTCCTTTTAGTTTTTCTCTGAGTACCTTCCTTATTGTCCTTCATATTAGTTTGCTGTTTTTTCATGTCTCAGACATATCTGGATACTCATAATAAAGAAGCTGTGGGGACATACAACTTTGCTGAAATTTGTCTTGAAAAGAATAATTCCATCTGCCTAAAGCAATGGAAAGAGCATAGTAATATAGAACTTGTCCATAAATTAACACAGGTAGCTGAGTCAAATTAAGAGTGTAAACTTTCTACAGAACTTAAGGTCTTACAGGCACAATCTTCATCTATTTCAACACTGAAAATATTTGTATGAATATGAGCATATCATAAAAGAAAGTAAGATGAATAAAATAATTAATATCCAATTGATCTTTAAAAGAACTAACCACCTATTTATGCCCTAAACAAATATCTTTATATATACCAAAATCAAATTAAAGAGTTTAATTAGATTCACAAAATGTCATTTTTTTAGGGTGTTTTTTTCCAGATTTTTTAAAAATTACTTGAAAGGCACAGTTAGAGAGAGAGTGAGATAGAGAGGAAGAGACCGAAAGATCTCTCATTAGGTGATTCACTCCCCCACATGGCTGCAATAGCCAGGGATTGGACCAGGCTGAAGGCAGGAGCCAGGGGCTTCTTCTAGGTCCCCCATGTGGGTGGCAGGAGCTCAAACACTTGGACCATCTGCTGCTGCTTTCCCACGCACATTAGCAGGGAGCTGGATCAGAAATGGAGCAGCTGGGTTTTAAAGTGGCACCCATATGGGATGCTGGTACTTCAGGCAGAGGCTTTAATTACTACATCACAAAGCCAGCTCTGCCATTTAACTTAAAAGACAGCTGAATTTACATTCAGGTGACAAAAGGGTTTGGTACTTTGTTTCCGGTCATCTGAGGTATTTTGTGCAAATCTATACATTTTCATTTTTATTTATTGTTTTCATTGTTCAATAATATTTAATAAATAGGTAAGATCACATGTCACCATTGCAGTACATTATTAAAAGGCCCTTTCTTTAGTTTTAGTTACAGTAAATGGAAAGATGAATATATTATTCTGAGGACACTTGCCACGACTGGGCTGTTGCCTGGCAGAATTTTAAAAGTGATTTACTGTTGGATGCAGAGCTGTGTTCCACTGATTACACCATGGAAGGAGGAGATAGAATGGTTTATACTCATCACACTTCTTAGTTCTTTTAAGTCCAGAGTGTTGACTCTGCTACTTGAGTGACGGGTTGAGAGCTAGAATCATTGAGAACCAGGCATTATACTTTTTCTTCCTAAATATAATGCAGTAAAGAATAGAATAGAAATGGATGTAAGTCAAAGGAAAATGATTCACAAAGATCTGCGTCACACTAAATTCTAACGGAAAATCAACTGTCAACTCTTCTGATTTCATTCCACAGGAGAGAATTCATTTCACAAATTAACATAAGCTTGAAGGAATACAGTAGCTTTAATACCTGTCTTGCCTTACTCTGAAACCTACTTTGCAGAGATGTACAATCAGTGATTTTTACTTGTAGCATGTGAACATTCATGCCCTCTTTCACACATGTACATACAGACACATATGTTGGCTAAGGGCCTCTTGGACCAATTCTTTCTATTTCTCTTTTTATTATACTTAGATTTCTTCTCATGGATGAATTTTCTAAAATGAAGAATGGCAGAAAAAATGTTTTTCATCTATTTCACTAATCATGTAAGTCATAATATTTTTTCATATCAGAGCATTGTTTCATCTCCAGATTTTCAACTTCTTATGTTAAGGATGTGATCAATATAATCCTAAAATTTCTGATCCACAGTTTATTTCCCAAGTAATTTACGGTTGACTTTTTTTGATTAATAAACAGGAGAGTGTTTGACATGATCAAGTTATTTATACCACTACCTAGGACCTAAGATCTGGTTCCTAAGATTTTGTTCCTTCAAGTCATATAATGAAGCCTACCTGGTTAATACACAGAAAAATATTTTTGCAATTATTTTCTCAAATTTCATTAATCTTCAATCACTGTCATCCATATACTTATATAAATATACCTTGTCCATTGTCAAACCTTTCAGAAAAATTGCTCGCACTAATCAAAGTGAGGCTATCAAACTGTCAAAAGGCTACAGGTGATGGGGTGATCAAAATAAACTAAGCTGATCCCAGGGCCAGTGATCTTAATGTATTATTAATATTATGTAAGAGGTAGAGAGACATACCGAGGAGAGAGAGACAGAGAGACAGAGAGACACTCCTATCTGCTGATTAACTCTCCAAAATACCTGCATCAGTCAGAGCTGAGCCAGGAGAACTTGAACTGAGTGGAGAACTCAATCCACATCTCCCACATGGGTGCAAGAGACTAACTACCTGAGCAAACACCACTGCCTCACAGGGTTTGTGTTAGCAGGAAGCCGGAATTGGGAGCTGAAGCTGGATTCTGATGTGGGTGTCTAGTGCTAGGCCAAATATCTACTCTCAAGCCCAGCAGTTTTAGACATGTGACTTCTGCTTAACCCTAAGGTTGCTTATCTGTGTTATGATGACAACAATGTCATCAATCTGGTGGAGTTATGGAAGTAATTAAGTGAGATTATATGGATAAATAGATGATGGATCTATAGATCAATTGATTGATCAATCAATAGAAAGATAGATTTTCCTTAGCAAAGTGCTTGGTCCACATTAGGTTCTCATTAATATTAGTTCTAGACAACGTATTGCACTTAACTTTTTATTTTCCACTCCTCTCATAGAAGCAGAGATCCCCCATCTGACTATCCCTAAGCAGCTCTGCATTTATAATTCTTTCAACCATATTCAAGAACTCAACTTCTTGCAAAGGGTGGATTTTTGTCAGCAAATGTATTTTTGATTTCTGGTCTATGTACTTAGTCTGTGTAATTCCTGAGAATTGGACTACTGTACAATTTCTTTTTCAATTGTTAAGATCCATAGCACTGCTAGATTGAGTTGTAGTTTGATGTTAAAGGGAAAAAATCCTCAGCATTTCCATGTATCATTATTATGTGGGTCAGTTCATTACAATTTAAGACCACTGATGATGTTGACTTTGAATTATTTTGCATTAATATGATTGAATCTTCTTACATCATCCCCCTCCTCCTCCTCCCACTTATCTCCCACTTTGTTCTATTTTTATAGAATCACTTTCCTCGTTCCATGATCTGTTACAATCTACTAAAGGTACTTTTCTCTATCTTGAAGGGAAAGTTGATCCTGTTTCATTTTCTCATGAATAGAAAGAAGCCAGAAACTTTTTACCCTGATGCAAAACTGTAACATGACTATCATGAGAGTAATGAAGACAACACAGAATCTAGTTTTTAAATCAAATCATCATTTTGTAGGAAGCCAAAAAAATGAATTTTCTCAGTGCACAGGGTGAAAGACTGAACAGCATGGATATTAATGAGGCAGCTCTAAAACTCAAAAATGGACTGTTAGTATTATCCACACAAAATTAACCTCAGGATAAACATCTTAGAGGGCTCCTGAAAATATCAGAACAGAACCAAAGGGAAAAGACCCTAGGGACATCTCTTAAACAGAAATTGTGAAATAAAATGGGAAGACATTTGAATCTCCTAATCATCTCTGCTGTCAAAGTCTTACTACATTAATTCTTATCCTTTGGCCGATTTCTATTTCAGATCGTTTCTAAAAGAGAGGGTGAGAAAATACAAAGGGAAGGGGGTTGGAGAATCTGCTTTCAGTCTCTGGGAACAGTTATATCATTAGACAGCTAAAATTGCATTTGGTTCATTCTCCTGCATTGGGAGAGAGTCACACTTAAATTACTTGCAGTTATATGAAATCTTAGCACATTTTATAAACAGATCAAGGACAGCAGAATTTAACTCAGTTGTTGTGTGCATATACTGTAATTTAAATCTCTTATGCAGCAGATCTGCCTTAGATATTATCATGGAGAAAGTACTACATGCAAGTTTAAGGAATATGGGAATAATATTAAGTAGAACAAAGAATGTGCACCTTAAAAAAGAAGTAAGTGTTATTCTCCATAACCCACTTAAGACTTCTCAATTTTCTCAAGGATTGTTCATGGGAATATTGTGAGCACAACACTTAGGCATGCAACACCCAGGAAATATGAGTTTATCAGAGAAAACAATTGATTTATCATTTAAAAATAAATGCTAATTATATACAAATATTGGACCTGCACTTCATCCCTAGGTTAGTTATCACAAAACCTTCAGTAATGGATAGTGGTTATACAAAATTTTATAATATACTTTATATTTTACATAAATATATGCTATACATTGTTTCAAAAATTAAATGTAAATTTAATGTAAAAGAAAATGCTTCACATCAAGATTAAAAATATTTTATATCAAATTAAATAAAATATATAAATTAAAAATTTTATATCAAAATAATAAATAAGATATTAAGTTAATGAAAGAAAATTTTCTCACATTTAAAGAGGAAGTCTTAGCAATATATTAAGACCACAAGAAAAAAGTTAAAAATTAACCAGAGCACAATGTTTGGGGTGAGCTGTGGTTCATCTAGCAGATTCTATGTTCCCTCTACGTTTGTCTCTTTGGAGGCAATTGAGAGGTTCAATCAATAGAGACTAAAAGATACGAACGCAAACAGTGAATTACAAAGACAGGTACATTTAGATAAGGTTTATCATTGATACAAATGGCATAATAAAAATATTTAGAAGATAATGTCCTTAAGGAAGAAGCACAAGTGATGCAGGGCTGATTCTACAGAAAGATGTTAATTAAGACTTAACTAGTATCTTTAATGAGAATTTAATTATTGGAGCCATGGTTTTGTTTGAAACATTCAGGAGTTCTGAGTTTCTTCCCCAATGTCATTTATTCTGGTAGTTTCACAGTGTTCAGTGAGTAATTTTGAATAATACACATTTTCCATGAAAGTATACATATTGCTCTAAGTGAAAAGTATACTTCTGGAATAATTTCTCATCATCACTTTCATCATTTAATTCTCCTATATTTCACCTACATGTTAAATAGCCTCATATGATTTATAACCTAACGCTTTAATACATAAGGAGAAAGAAAAAGGTAGAATAGGAAATATTCTTGGAATATCATAACATTATTGATGTGTTCCTCAAATATGGGGCTGTATTGTACTGTCAAGGGGAAAATGTTGTATCTTACTTTCCTTAAACTTTTCCTTAAAAAAAGATTGAAATGTAGGTTATTCCATAGTGATACACTATGGAGTACTACTCAGCTGTGAAAAGAAGGAAGGAAGGAAGGAAGGAAGGAAGGAAGGAAGGAAGGAAGGAAGGAAGGAAGGAAGGAAGGAAGGAAGGAAGGAAGGGAGGGAGGGAGGGAGGAAGGAAGGAAGGAAGGGAGTAAGGGAGGGAGGGAGGGAGGGAGGGAGGAAGGGAGGAAGAAAGGAAGGAAGGAATCTTGTCATTTGCAACAAAATGGGCTCATGTAGAAGCCATCATATTTAGTGAAGTAAGCCAGTCACCAAAAGACAGATACCATATGTTTTCCTTGATCCGAGTTACTTAATAGAGTACCTAAAATGTAATATATTGGAGTGAAATGGACATTTTGAAATTCAATGAGTGTTTACAAACCTTGTCTCTTCTGTTTAGGAACAGTGTTTTCTTTCTTCATATTCTTTCTTCATATAATAAATCACAGTTTTTATATCAATATTTTACACTAAAGCATTAATATGGTACATGTGAAAGATGTTTATTTCAGAGAGTGTTATAAACTTAAAAGTGTCAAGAACAAAAGACTGTAAGAATTTGCTGTGTTCAGGTCTCCTCTATTTCAGGTAGGCCTTCTTTGGTAATATACACATAAGTATTATTAAAGAACACTCTGTGTAAGTAGACATCATTTGGATAATAGAAATAGTACAGAGTTGATTAAAAAAATTTCTTTCTTCATATTATCTGTTGAACTCTTTTACTTAATGTAGGGTTAATTTTACAATCACTAAGTAAACTGAAAGTAGATCTTTGTAAAAATTAAGAATGGGAATGGGACAGGGAGGAGGAAGAAGTGTTGGGGCATGGGTGAGAGGGTGGGAAGGGCGGGAAGTATCATTCTGTTCCTATATTTGTATATATAAAATACATAAAATTTGCATAACTTAAATAAAATTGTTTTAAAAAGGAAAAAATAAAATAATTTGAGGTTACCGTTCCCCAAGCAATTAAATACATGTTCATTCAATTCTAAAAACTAGGCAAATTCAGAAATATTTCTTATGAAAAAATTCAGTACATAACATTAAATATCCAGCATACATGTATAGTTTAACCAGTAATCAGTAATGAATGCATATCATTCATGTGAAATAATATCATTCATATCAACTTAATAATGTAAAAATCTTAGAACTATATTAATAGAGGAAAACACCTACATTGTATATGTATTTTTAATTTAAAAGAATCACTAAGGATAATAGTATAACTTACGCATTATATACAAATTTTAATCTTAATTTAAATTTGAATTTCCCCTTATGGCCTTTTTTAGTACATAAAGCTTGAGTCTGTAAAATTTAAACAGCAGTGACTAATGCTGACATTTAAGAAACATTATCTACAGCTTATAAAAGAAGAAGGTTAAATATGTTCAAGATAAAAATGAAAAGAAATGATCACCTTTCACCTTCCATTACTGGATTAAATACCACTGTCTTTTCTCCTTTTAATCTTTTTTTACATTGCAATATGGACTCATTTTCTATCCATTTAAGTGATGATGATTAACAAAAAAAAACAGAAACTTAAGTTTTAAACTTGGATCTCATTATATGGCTAAGCTATAATAATTACTCTTTTTTAAATTTTTAAAAAAAAATTGTTGACAGGCAGAGCAGACAGTGTGAGAGAGAGAAAGGTCTTCCTTTGCCGTTGGTTCACCCTCCAATGGCCGCCACGGCTGGCGCGCTGCGGCCGGCGCACCGCGCTCATCCGATGGCAGGAGCCAGGTGCTAGGTGCTTTTTCCTGGTCTCCCCTGGGGTGCAGGGCCCAAGTACTTGGGCCACCCTCCACTGCACTCCATGGCCACAGCAGAGAGCTGGCCTGGAAGAGGGGGCAACCGGGACAGAATCTGGCACCCCGACCGGGACTAGAACCCGGTGTGCTGGCGCCGCAAGGCGGAGGATAAACCTGTTGAGCCATGGCACCGGCCTGAATAATTACTCTTTGAGACAAATACTAATTATTTCTCTCACCCTTATCAAACAGTCTGTTTCTGTTTTTTAAAGAAAGAGAGGGTGAAGCTCATGTGTGTTTTGTCTGAATAAATGGAGGATCAAATAATGACAGAGGGTTTTAGAACACATAGGAATTCACTCTTGGGAACAAAGCAAACTTATCTGTCACCATCTGATGTGACATAATCTAGGACTCAATGCAACCAAGAGTGTGAAGATTTCCCATAAAGGGAAGATTCTGTTAGGATTCAGAATTTTTTGAAATTGCCCTGAGAAGTTGATCTCTCAAATGGAATAATCAGGAAATAAATCAGTTTTTATATCAATATTTTACACTAAAGCATTAATATGGTACATGTGAAAGATGTTTATTTCAGAGAGTGTTATAAACTTAAAAGTGTCAAGAACAAAAGACTGTAAGAATTTGCTGTGTTCAGGTCTCCTCTATTTCAGGTAGGCCTTCTTTGGTAATATGCACATAAGTATTATTAAAGAACACTCTGTGTAAGCAGACATCATTTGGATAATAGAAATAGTACAGGGGTGATTAAAAATAAATATAGAAGTTGGGCTCAAACTCTAATTTTACATTATTCATTATCTTGGAGACGTTACACATGACATATTTTAGTAACAGTTTTCTTGAATTAAAATAGGGACAGTCATATTTCAATTGCAGGGTTTCTGTAAGGATAATCTGCAGTAGATGGTAATGATACATCATTATCACGTTGCCCCTTAATAGCAAACATACAGTTGATGGTATCTAAAAATAATTTTCATTATTTCAAAAAGTAAGTTCACTAATCAAATTATAAATAGAAACAGTGAAATGACAGCATAAAAATCAATCAATATAATATTATTAAGAAAGAATGTAAGAAACATGAGAAATTTATCTCCCATTTTACTGAATGGGAAATTAAAATGCAGATAAATTGACTCATCCAGAAGACTGACCTTATAAACATTACAAACTCTCCAATCATTTATGGATTCCTCCCTTCCCATATAAACTTCATTCATTCCTGATAACAAGTTTAGGACTAACATCTCTTTACTTATCCAGTTATATATTCACTTATTCATCAATTCACTGAACACAAACAATGCTCCAGTTAGTGAATTAAGGCAAAATCAACCATCCCAAAATAGTATTACTAACAAAGAATTTATAGTCTAATTTAAGATATAGAAAATGAATATTGTAATCTGGTATGGTTACACATTTATAACAAAAGTGTGCATAAAATTATTTGGAAATATGTCATGAAGTACTAATAGAACTTTCCCAGAGGAGCAAGGCAACTGAAGACACTGGAGAACAGCATAGAAACACATCGGGATGATTAAGGAAGTGCATTTCCCAGAATGAAGTTGTTTCTTTTCTTTTTTAAATTTTATTTAAGTTATACAAGTTTTCATGTATTTCATATATACAGATTTATGAACATAATGATACTTCCCACTGTAACCTGCCTCCCACCCCTGTTCCAATCCTTCTTTCTTCTCCCTCTCCCATTCCCACTCTTAATTTTTATGAAGATTTACTTTCAATTTACTTAATGATCATAAAGTTAACCAGTTAACCCTACTCTATGTAAAAGTGTTCAACAAATAGTATGAAGATAAAAACCACTTTTCCAAAAAAAAAAAAAGAAAAAAGAAAAAAAAAAAGAAAGAGGGGGGAAAGAGAGAGAGAGAGAGAAAGAGAGAGAGAGAGAGAGAGAGAGAGAGAGAGAGATAAGAGTTATAAACAATCATTAAATTTCAAAATGTTTGTTTCACTCTAATACATCACATTTTAGGTAGTGAAGTAGTTTCTTGTCTCCAGTGGAGAGTACTATGAGATGAACATCAAGAAATAAGTCAGAAATAGATAATGAAGAAGAAGACTGTTGTATGCATTGCTAAAGGAAAGGAAATATTGTAGAGGGGAGAATTTGAGACAGCAGAGCTACATTTTGAGATATGGGTTTCACTGAGTTCAATTTAGTGATAGATTAGAAAAGCAAATGCGACCAAAAGCAAGAGAGGATAGAGAAACTAAAAGTATAGGAAGAGAACTGGGTTTGGAATTGAATCATACACATGAATTTCATGAGTTTCACCTCGAAGAAGGTAAACCGAATAAACAGTTGTGGTTCAAAAGTCAAGGCAAAACACTATGGCACCATGTGGTTGATGTTAGTCACAATATTACTTACATTTCACAATGAGAAAATGATTATATATATATATATATATATATATGAGAAATCAGTAATGATGCTTTCTTGAAATGAGTAACAGGATAATGTCATTTACTCTGAAGAGAACAATTAATTATATCATGTCATTTAACAGAACAATTATACAGAATACAGCTCACAAATTACTCTTGTGAATCAAAAAGACCAAATTATAGAACTCTGATATATACACACTGATTGATGAAAATATCTAAATAGTAGTGAATGATGCTCTCAATTAGAAATAGTGGGAACTGGACATGATCCACTTATACACTCAACTCATATTCATGGACTGATTGTTATTATAAGAGTTAGTTATTCTAAGGAATATACTAACGAATCAGACAATGTTTAATATATGGACGGCACCAAAGATTTCAATCTCTCTATCTTCTTAAGATATTTTGATAAATCAGTGACAAATTTATAAATTAATTCTTTAAAACTCTCTTTGACTTCTCCTTCAGAAACATTGGTCCAAAATCAAGTGGAAGTCATTCTATGTAGCATATGAAACAGTCTCACTAAAAATAATGTAAAATGATACAATAATCAATTTAACTCAAGACTTATGGAGGGCCTCTAGGGGAAGGCTTTGACTGCTGGAGGAGGAGACATGTATCAGGCACTGTGATTAGAGATGGATGCACTAAGGAAGAGGGTGGAAAAAAGGCTTTAGGGAGATGTCTTAATGAATGGCAGTGAATTATCTGAGATTTAAGCAAGTTAAATTCATGAAGGTCTGATAGACTATTCTGCATTCTAGAAATTTGTTTAACTTATTGGACAGTCTCTGCCTTCCTGAGTTTGACCTTTATCAAGTGGGCAAGGATGAGATCACACCAAAATCACTAAATCGTTCTTAGAGTCACTTAAGTAACCATCACTGTATTCAGTGGTATTTAGACTTGACAGTGTCTAGTAATGCTTTATAAATGTTTTCAGTTATGACTTTTATTTTTAGAATGGGAATAATTTGTCACTGAAAACAAGATTTAGTCTTAAGAGCTAAATATGATTTTAAATTATAAGCAACTTTAAAAATTCTTTACAAAACATTTTATACTTCCTTCATTTTGGCCCATATATGTTTCTAAGCATAAATGTCTCAGGAATAATTAGGTAATTTAAAAAAATTATATAAACTTAAAAATACCCTTGGTTTGATTTTGATATCATATTATATACAACTTTGAGAAAATTACCTTTGAAAACCAAGCAATTTGAATAAAGTAATTTAATATTTAATAAAAATCAGTGAATAAAAACATACATAAGACTGGCGCCATGGCTCACTAGGCTAATCCTCCTCCTGTGGTGCCAGCACCCTGAGTTCTAGTCCCGGTTGGGCACTGGATTCTGTCCCTGTTGCTCCTCTTCCAGTCCAGCTCTCTGCTGTGGCCCAGGAAGGCAGTGGAGGATGGCCCAAGTCCTTGGGCCCTGCACCCACATGGGAAATGAGGAGGAAGCACCTGGCTCCTGGCTTTGGATCTGCACAGCACGCCAGCTGTAGTGGCCATTTGGGGAGTGAACTGAAGGAAAGGAAGACGTTTCTCTCTGTCTCTCACTACCTAACTCTGTCTGTCAAAAAAAAAAAGTAGAAATGCTTTCACTTGCTTTCATTCTTTCACCAATCAAAAGTAGCAACATTTATTATATGGGGCTGACTACACTGCTTTATCTGCATTAGTAGAATCATCTATTAAAAATTTATGGATATTTTAGTACACATTAAATATTTATAATAGTAAATTTATATATTTAAAAATAGTATCACCTACAATAATAACTATGGTTATGCTTCTAATTTATTCTACAAGAAGTGGAAGTATTTATGATCTACCAAACAGCACAATATATTTATACACACACACACACACACACACACACACATACTTGTATGTATGTAATCACAAATTATACCACTGAAACATAGAGAAATTAGAGAATGTAGATAAATCTTAGAATTTTTATTTGAATCCAGTCTTACCTGACTCTAAAACCAGCATCTTTACTATCCTACTCCTAATAAGGATCCAAATATCCCTCTTAACAAGAGAAATCTTCAAACAGGCTTCTTGTACAGCTTCTTATGAATTAAAAAAAAGAACCTGACCACAGCACAAATCTGATGAGCCAGTTTGCAATCCTAAGAAGACAGAAAGGATCTGTAACTCTTGTCCCAATGTGTGACACAGCCCTAGAGGCAGTAGTTAAGCATGGAGTAATATTTGTCCACCCTTCCATCTGCATAAAGAGTTATGCTTTTAAGCACAGCCAATCCTTTATCTTTCATTGTGAAGATAAAAGCACGCACTGAGGGGTGCCTAGTTAGTTCCCTTTCCTTGGGAAACCTTATTTTCTAGTAAACCAAAAGAAGAAAACTAGGTGAAAGAGACAAGACAAAAGATGGAATTTAGAAAGAGCAAGTAAGAACTTCCTGAGGAAGACACCAGGGTTTTTCAGAGGCTTCAGGAAGCAGAGACAAAGGAGAAAGGTGTAGACATGAAAAACTACATGAGATCAAGTCTGTAGACTTAGGAATAAAACACTGACTTGAGAGACAACATTAATTACTTTACTTCTGTATTATTTGGCTTCTTAAAATGAAGGGAAATGTTGGTATTATACATTAAAATACCTAAATATACACGATGCAATGTATACAAAAGGGAATGAATTACAATCCCAATAATTGTATGATTCTTGTGTGAGGTGCTGTGCAAAAGACCTCTATGTTGTGCTTCAAATCTTCAAATCAACCTTCAATCTTCAAAGCAACCTAAAAGTCAACCTTGTATTTTACTGCTCATCTAATAATAAGAGAAATTAAGCCTTGCAACTGGATAAATAATTTGTCCAAGGACATACAGATAGAAAATGGCAAAACTAAACTTGGAACCCAAGCAGTATGATTCCATGGAACGAATACTTACTCTCTGCACTCCATAATCACAGTGAATAATATTATTTCATTTTTTGCTATCCCACTGAGATTCTAGATATAACTCTAGATGATTTTAAGCACTGTCATGTAATACGCTACTGGGGTTCTTACTAAGGAAAATAATTTTAACTCTCAGGAATACAATGCTGAATCAATATCAAGTTAGCTACCCATGATATGCTAGGGGCTTCTGTGCCCAGTACTACACGGGAAGAATATAATTTCATTGAAAATAGAACAAATTAAATTCTACAGTCAATTCCAAGGTGAAAACACTAGAGTTAGGTGCTATGAACATGAGCTGCTTCCTGCTGGCCATGCCTCCAGGAAGGGAACACAATTTTTCCAATAATGCATGTTTCTTAAATGTCAGATAAACAGCTCATAAAGAACATAGGGCTTGGGCAAGTATTGAGCAGACATCCATAAACCACACTAGCTGGGGTTGCTCTATCTAATGGTAGCATACGTTTCTATTTAGTAGGCAGAAAGCACACAATTTACAGATCTCGACACATATTCAGTGACAGATCCCTAGAGGAATTCATGCAACTGACAGCTATCACAGTTAAATATGCACATAGGTTTTCTGTTGTTATTTCAATCAGAACACTGTCATGGGAGGCTATGAAAAATTATAAAATCTTTAGAATCCTTTATTTCAAAAACAAGTAAAATACTTACATTATTAACAGAAGAGCATACTGGTTTCGGTCCATAAAATCTTTGGGAAAGGATAACTGTAAAGGAAGTTCTTTTAAAGAAAGAGCAAAATATTAAAGATGGGGAATCATTTACATGTACAATTATAACATGCAAAAAAGGTTTTTCTTGACTAACATAGCATGCACAGAGCTTTACCATAGTCGTCAATATGGAGGATTTTAATTTCTGACTTTACTATCTTCTTTCTTAGGATAGCTTCCTTCAGCACAGAGTTACTTTCCAATATAAAATATTCTGTAAACCAAAACAAGAATGTAAATAGCTAACCCCCATGCATTAGTCAAGAATCAGTACAACACAGCAATTATATGATGGTTACAATTTGGCAAGCGCTGTGCTAGTTACTGATTAAACTGTCATTATTTATTTCCTAAATTATTGCCACATATTTCTAACTGGAATTTCTTCTTTGAGTCAATTTTTTTTTCATTTGCTCCCATACATGAAAATGAGCATTTATATTTTTTAAACTCAAATGTGAGCATGTTACCATCCTGGTTCAGAATGTTTAGAGGAATAAAAAAATACCTAGCATCAAATGAGACAAAATTCACAATATCTGGATTTCAATACAAAAATTCCAGCTAAGAATAAAAATTAATCAATAGAAACAAGACAGAAATGACACAAAGATGATGTGATTCACAAATAAGGACATTCTTGTTTGTGTAATCCCTTTGACTCTTAGACCTATCAGTGTGATCAATTGTGAGCTGAAATTTATCACTTGGACTAATGAGATGGCCTTGGTACATGCCACCTTGATGGGATTGTATTGGAATCCCCTGGCACAAGACTAGTGTCTGCTAATACTAACTGATAGAATGAAAAAGGGAGAGAATGATCCAACATGGGAAGCGGGATACACAGCAGACTCATAGAATGGCAGATGTCCTAAATAGCACTCTGGCCTCAGAATCAGCCCTTAAGGCATTCAGATCTGGCTCAAGAGCCCATGAGAATATTTTAGGCATGGAAAGGTAAGACACTCTGAAAAACAAAAAAAAGAAGACCTAAATGAAAGATCTCTGCGACTGAGATCCCAGTGGAAAGAACGGGGCCATCAAAGAAGGAGGTACCTTTCTCTGAAGGGAGGAGAGAACTTCCACTTTGACTATGACCCTGTCGGAATAAGATCAAAGTCGGCGAACCCTAAAGGCTTCCATAGCCTTGGCAACTCATGACTAGAGCCTAAGGAGATTACTGACGCCATAAACAAGAGTGTCAAATTGTTAAATCAACAGCAGGAGTCACTGTGTACTTACGTCTCATGAGGGATCTGTCCTTAATGTGTTATCCAATGTGAAATAATGCTATTACTAGTACTGAAACAGTATTTTTACACTTTGTGTTTCTGTGTGGGTGCAAACTGATGAAATCTTTACATAGTATATACTGAATCGATCTTCTGTATATAAAGATAATTGCAAATGATTAAAAAATCTTGGTGTTAAATTGGAAATTGCATAGATAATTAATCAATTCTTTAAAAAAAATCATGTAGGATCTCTGTCCTTAATGTGCTGTACATTGTGAATTAATACTATAACTAGTACTCCAACAGTATTTTCACTTTGTATCTCTATGTGAGGGCAAATTGTTGAAATCTTTACATAATATGTACTAAACTGATCTTCTGTGTATAAAGAGAATTGAAAATGAATCTTGATGTGAATGAAAGGGGAGAGGGAGAGGGAAAGGGGAGGGTAGCGAGAGGGAGGGAAGTTGTGTGTGGGGGAGCCATTGTAATCCATAAGCTGTACTTTGGAAATTTATATTCTTTAAATAAAAGCTTTATATATAAAAAAAATAAAGGTAGGTAAACACTCTCAAAAAAAAATAAAGCTCAACTATACAGATTTAAAAACAAAACAAAACAAAACAAAACAAAACAAATAAGGACATTCAAATAATGATTGAAACTATTGTTCAAGTGTCTAACAGGGCAGAAATAGCATGAATATGTTATATATTTTTAAATCTACTATATGCATTTGTATATATAATATATATTATTATAAATGCATTATATCTATGCATCTATTTACATACTAAACTGTGAGACCTCCAATGCATAAACATACACAAGTATATATCTATATCCATTTATGACTAATTTATCTTATCCATGTCATGGAGCTTTCATTTTTAGAGAACATGTATATTTTTATTAGACATATCCTAGGTATTATATGATTTCTGATGCTATTTTATTATCTATAATTAAAACTTGTTTACTTACTTAAAAGGCAATGAGAGAGACTCAGACAAAGAGAGATCTATCTGCTGCTTCATTTATCAAAAGCCTGCAATTACTTGAGCCATCACTTCCTGCCTCTCAGGGTGCCTATTAGTAGGAAGCTGGAATCATAAGCAGAGCTGGGACACAAATCCAGGCACTCCAACATGGGATGCCGCCAGCCCAAGTACCATCTTAACCTCATTGAGTCAAATGCGTGATCTTGATGCTATTTTAAATGACATTTTGAAGTACTTTGTAATTTTGCATTATAATTTATACAGTAATTTTTATTTGTATTTGTAATCATGACAAAATCACTTATTTCTAATTGTTTATCTTATATGCTTTATTCCATAGACTTTCATTGTTTCTTTATTGTTTTTGGTTAGTAACACAATGCCTTCTGCTAATAAAAGCAATTTCACAGCTTATATTTATGTTTCTTATTTGTTTTACTGATTCCTCTAAGACAATGTTCATAAAATTGAAAGTAAACATTTTTTTATCTTTCTCCCAACCCTGGGGAAAAGTATTAGACTCTCACTATCAAACATTATGTCAGTTTGTGTATTTTTGTAGATATCATTCACCGAGTTAAGGAATTTATAGTTTCTATTTCTATTTTGGTTAGTAAATTTTATTAATTTATTCTTGTAGTTTGTCAACTTTATCCAATGCAATTTTTCTAAATCCATTGAGAATTCAGTGTAATATCATGAATTACATTGTCTGATTGTTGGAGCAGTATTGGATTCCTTGGGTAAAACTCATGAGATTGTAACGTACTATCCTTTGTATAAACGCCTACTTTTGAGTTTCTAATATTTTGTTTAGCATGTAAACACAAGAGAATTTGATCTTTGAGTTTTAAAAGACTTAGTTATTTGGGGCCTGCGTTTTATCTAGTATGTAAAGCCACCACTTGCAATGCTGCCATCTCATATGGATGCCGGTTTGTGCCACAGCTGCTGCTCCACCTCTGATCCAACTGCCTACTTACAGACTGGGAAATGCACAGGAAAAGGGACCAAGTATTTGGGCTCTGGCCAGACAATTGGGAGACCTAAGTAAAGTTCCTGGCTCCTGGCTATTGCACCCATCTGAAGAGTGAATCAGCAAATAGGAGCTTGCAGGCCTTCTCTCTCTTTCTCTGACTCTCTTTCTTTCTCCCACAGCCATCTCCACTCCCTTACTTTCACTCTCTATATCTGTCTCGTCCTCTCTCTCTATCACTGTACCTTTTCAATAGACAAATCCAATGCCTGCAACAGCCAGGGTTGGCCAGGCTAAAGCCAGGAGTCTGGAACTTTAGTTGGATAACAGGGGCCCAAGTGCTTGGACAGGTTCCTATAATTTTCTTGTGATGCACATTAGCATGGTTTTCTTGGGTTTTATTTTGCTTCAGATTTGTTAAACATTTAAAAATACTTCCTTATGTTTGAAAAAATTACTGGCCATTACTTTGTTAAATATTTTATGCAACCCCTGACCAATTTCTAAAAACAATTGCAAATATGACAGGTGCAGGTGTTGGGCTACTCTTTGTTTTTTTGTTTTTTAAGATACATTTGTTTATTTGAAAGGCAGAGTTACAGAGAGGCAGAAGGAGAGAGGGAGTGGGGAGAGAGAGAGAGAGAGAGAGAGAGAGAGAGAAAGTCTTCCATCCATTAGTTCACTCCCCAGATGGCCACAACAGTTGGAGCTGGGCTGGTCAGAAGCCAGGAGCCAGGAGCTTCTTCCAGGTCTCCCATGCAGGTGCAGGGGCCCAAGGACTTGAGCCATCCTCTATTGCTTCCCCAGGCCATAGCAGAGTGGATCGGAAGTGAAGCAGCCTGGTCTTGAATCGGTGCCCATACAGGATGCAGCCACTGCAAGATGTGGCTTAATCCGCTATGCTACAATGTCAGCCCCTCTATTTCTTTAATTGTTTCCTCTGTGTCAAGAAATATTCTGTTGATGATTTTTCAAGTCCACTGTTATTTTCTTCCACAGCTTCTAACCTTCTGTCTGCATTTTCAAGAGAAATTTGTATTTCAAATATTTTATTTGAAGTTCACAAAATTCCATTATAAATTATATTCTATTTTTCTCAATATATTAAGTTTTCTGACTTTTTAAAAATATATTTGTCACAAACAACTTATATTTTTCAGTAGATTCCATCATCTCTTTATTTTCTGAGTCTGTTTCTATTCACTGATTTTCCCCCTAGTTATGAATCATATTTTCTTTTATTTTTTAATAATTAATTTATTTATTTGAGAGATAGAGTTACAGGCAGAGAATGGGAGATAGAGAAAGGTCTTCCTTCCACTGGTTCACTCCCCAAATGATCACAAGAGCAGGAACTGAGCCAATCTGAAGCCAGGAGTCAGGAGCTTCTTCTGGGTCTCCCACATGGGTGCAGGGGCCAAAGCACCTGGGCCATCTTCTGTGGCTTTCTCAGGCCATAGCAGAGAGCCAAATGGGAAGTGGAGCAGCTGGGACTTCCACCAGTGCCATATGGGATGATGGTGCGGCAAGAAGAGGCTTTGCACATATACCACAGCCCCAAATCCAAATGAGTCATATTCTCCACTTTCTTCCCATAGTTTGCAATTTCTTATTGAATGTGGACCATGATGATTGATGATGTTTACATTTTCAAATTCTTGATTTTTTGTGTTCTTTTAAAATTTTTTTGGAGTTTGTCTTAGCAGACGCTTAGATTACTTGCTGGTTCATCATTTGAAGACATATATGATATCCTTGTTAGTGTGAATTTGAATGATCCTGCTCTAAGGCTAGTATAGCACAACTAAAAGTTATGATTTTTTTCGGGAATCTTTCCTAAATGCCTGGTGTTCTCCTTGACTGGAACTTGAACATGTCCAAGCACTACATAAGCTCCGATTTTGCTCAGCTCAAGGAATGCTTTCCTATGAATAGTCAGCTGGGTATTTTCAGAAACAGACTCAATGTAATCCCTACACAGCGTGATGCAAACATTCCTGGGGTTCTTTATCCATAGTTGTTTCTCTCCAGTGTCTGCCCACCATATAAAATTCCATTAACCTTAACCCTTCTGAATACCAATTTTGGTTTCATTAACTCAGAAATATTATTGTATTCTGCAATATTATTCCTTACTGCACTTAGCTCAAATATGTTCTGGATATAAACATAGCTTATTAAAGGAATAAATTATTAATTTCAATAACTATAAATCTTTTAAAAGCGTTGGATTATAAACTAGTTTACTTTCAATTTTGTAACACTTTTATCAAGACTGAAACTATTTCATGCTTAATTACCTTTCTTAATCTGCTTCCATGATAAAACTTTTCAGAATTTAAAAAAGAAAATTCTTTTTAGTTTCCAGCTAAAACGCCAAAGAACACGCAACTCTACTTGTTTCTTTCCTCAAAGAAATCGAGAAATTGTGAGAATATTGTTCACATTTTTGAAACAATTGTTTCATGTTTTATTCAGTTTTCTTTTCTCTTTCTTTTTCGTGAGGTAAACTATGTAGGTGTTGGGGAGTAGCATCATCTAGTAACTATGTGTCCAGAATAAGAAAATTTTAACAAAGTATCAATAGTGTTATTAGCTTATCATTGAACCTGTCTGATTAATTCCAAAGTCATAAGAAAGAAGCATAATTCTTTTATGCTATAGCTCCAGTCTATCCCTCTAGTCTCATATCTTTGCTTTTTTCCTTAAATGTTTTGTTCCAGGCATGTTGAATTACTTTTATCTTGCAAATGTGAATATTTTTGTTACTCTGTACATCTGTACACACACAATACTTCATCTGGAGATTACTTTTCCACTAATGTCTTTATTCATTGAACAATGTCGACTGCTAGTAAAAATGATTAGATCCTATTATAACCATCTAATTTTTAGTTTCTTTGAACTATGAATTCTGTACATGATCCAAGACACATCAAACATTTTCTGGGTAAACAAATGTTTTCCTCTATAATATAAACCTGTGAAATCAGATGTTGTTAAAGGCTTCTTACATTCTCAAAATATAAAGAAACTTAGTTTGAGCACAGAGATCCTTTGTGTGGTTCATGTGCCTGCATGATGTGGTGCCTAGGCATTTGTGGGCTCACCGTGGATGGCTGGTTCACTTTGCCAGAGAGGGGTTGTCACAGTGATCATGTCAGCCAATGTTATCATGCACTCCCATCAGCTGACAATGCAGGAAATTCACCAGGCCCAACTTGGGTGTCAGCTTGTAATCTTGCCCCACCCTCTAGCACTGGCCTGAGCAGCTTATGCCTGGGATATCCACTGAAGGAGCAGAAATCCACTAAGCCACAAAGGTGTATCTCAGAGATAAAAACCATCAGAGGAGAAAGCAGTAAGTGTTTCATCAAACTCCTAAAAATAAATGTAGAGATACTAGAAATATGAACAAGGAAGACAGTATGACACCCCTAAAGGAACATAACAATATTTCAATATTACAATATGGAGATGAAAAGATTGCTGAAATGCCTGAAGAAGAATTCAAAAGAATGATAATATTACTCAAATATGCAGAGAAGCAACTATATGAATTACAGTAATCAATACATGACATGGATGAAAAATTTTGCCAGAAGATAGAGATATTGAATAGAAATCAAACTGCAATATTAGGAAATATAATACAGTAGAAAGCTTTAACAACAGACTTGGTGAGGCAGAAGAAACAATATGTAAGCTAGAAGAAAATTATTTGGAAATATCTCAGACAAAAAGATGACAAAAATTAAATAGAAAAACCCAAAAATATTATTCAAGATTTATGGGATAATGTCAAATGATGAGACACACGTGTCTTGAGAGTTCCTGAAGTTATGGAAAGAGAAAAAGGATTATAATACCTACTCAGTGAAATAATAGAAGAAAATGTCCTAACTTGAAGCAAGATAGGACATCCAAGAATAGAAAGCACACAGAACTCCTAATAGACAAGATCAGAAAAGAACTTCAGTATAACACATTATAGTGAAACTTTCAGAAGTAAGATAAAAAGAAGAGATTCTAGATTGACAACTGATTTCAACAGAATCCCTACAGGCTAGGAGAGAATTTCAGATACATACTCCAAGTCTTAAAAGAAAAAAAAATGGTCAACTGAGAATACTGTAGCCAGCAATTCTATCATTTATAAATGAAGATGAAATAAAGGACTTCAAAAGCAAAAATAAAATGAATTTGTCACCACTCGTCCAGCATTACAAATGCTACTTAAGGATGTGCTATAAACAGAAACAAAGAAAGAGAGTCATTATCATGAAAGAAGGCAAAGACAGAAAAATCTACTAGCAAAAGTACAAAGGAAATCCAAATCAAAGTATGGAAATATTTATGAAAAAATATCAGACCAATTGTTACTTGTCAATAATAAACTTGAAAGTAAATGCCCTAAACTATCCAATTAAAAGATACAGACTTGTTGAATGTAGTAAAAACAAGACCCATCTATTTGCTGCCTACAAGAAATATACCTCACCAAGATACACACAGATTGGAAGTGAAAGGATGGAAAAAGATATTCTTTGATGATGGAAAGCATAAACAAAGAGGAGTAACCATCCTAATATCAGACAGAATAAACATTAACAACATTAACATTAATTTGTCTCTTAGACAAATTATGGCATTATGTAATGATTAAGCGATAAATTCAACAGGAAGATTTGACTACAGCCAATATATATACACTTAATGACAAGATGCTTAGCTATTTAAAAGAAGTGCTGATGGGGGCCTGTGCTGTGGTGCAATGGGTTAAAGCCCTGGCCTAAAGTGCCAGCATCCCATATGGGCACAGATTCTAGTCGCGGCATCTCCTCTTATGATCCAGCTCTCTGCTATGGCCTGGGAAAGCAGTAGAAGATGGCCCAAGTCCTTGGTCCCCAGCACCCATGTGGGAGACCCAGAAGAGGCTTCTTTGGATCGGTGCAGCTCCAGCCATTGTGGCAGTATAGGTAGTGAATCAGTAGGTGGAACCTCTCTCTCTGTCTTTACCTCTCTCTGTAACTCTCTCTTTCAAATAAATATAATAAATATTTAAGAAAATAAAATAAGTGTTGATAGATCTAAAGTGAGATATAGGCTCCAATACAATAATAATGGAGGACTTTAATACCCCACTTTCATCAATGTACACATCTACTAGATAATAATCAACAACAACAAAAACCAGAACTAATCTACATTGTGGACCAAATGGACTTAACTAATATACACAGGACACTTTTTCTCACAGCTTTATAATGCATGTTCTTTTCATCAGTGCATGGAACTTTCTCTAGGATACACCACATTCTATGCCATAAAGCAACTGAACAAATTAAAAAAAAAATGAAGCCATACCATGAATCTTTTCTGATAACAAAGGAAATTAACAACTTAAGAACTCTAGAAAATATGCAGAGATATGGAGACTGAATGACGCACTCCTGAATGAACAGTGGGTCATAAAAACAATCAAAAGGGAATAAAAGATGCTAAAATTCATTTGGAACCACAAGAGACCCCGAATAGCTAAATTGACCTTAAATAACAAAATCAAGGCCAGGGGCATCACAATATCAGATTATAAGACATACTGCAGGGAAGTTATAAACAACACAGCCTGGCAATGACACAAAAATATACATGTACACCAATGGAGCAGAATAGAAACTTCAGAAATTAATCCACACATCTATAATCAATTAATCTTTGACAAATGAGCTAAAATCAATCTTTGGAGGAAGGACAGTCTTTTCAATAAGTGGTGCTGGGAAATTGGGTCTACACATGCAGAAGTGTGAAACAAGACCCCTAAAGTATGTTATACAAAAATCAACTCAAAATGGTTCAAGGATATAAATCCATGACCTGATAACCATCAAATTACTAGAGGGAAACTAGGCAAGACACTGGTATAAGCAAAGAGTTCTTGGGAAAGACTCTAGAAGCACAGGAAATAAAAGAAAAATTGACAAACTGGGTTACATCAAGCTGAGAAGCTTTTGCACTGAAAAGCAAACACTCTTTTTTAAATTATTTTTTTTTATTTATTTATTTTTTTATAAAGAATGTTTTTATTTTATTTTTTTTATTATTATTTTTTTTTTACAGGCAGAGTGGACAGTGAGAGAGAGAGACAGAGAGAAAGGTCTTCCTTTGCCGTTGGTTCACCCTCCAATGGCCGCCGCGGTCGGCGCGCTGCGGCCGGCGCACCGCGCTCGTCCGATGGCAGGAGCCAGGAGCCAGGTGCTTTTCCTGGTCTCCCCATGGGGTGCAGGGCCCAAGCACCTGGGCCATCCTCCACTGCACTCCTGGGCCACAGCAGAGGGCTGGCCTGGAAGAGGGGCAACCGGGACAGAATCCGGCGCCCCGACCGGGACTAGAACCCGGTGTGCCGGCGCCGCAAGGCGGAGGATTAGCCTGTTGGGCCACGGCGCCGGCCTAAATTATTTTTTTAATTTAATAATGTGAATTTACAAAGTGCAACTTTTGTGTTGTTGTGGCTACCCTCCCCCAACTTCCCTCCCTCCTGCGGCCCTCCCCTCTCCCACTCCTTCTCCCGTCCTGCCCTTCATTGAGTTTCATTTTCAATTACATTCATATACTGAAGATCAACTTAGTATATACTAAGCAAGGATTTCAACAGGCTGCCCTCACACAACTGCACAAGGTATGGGGTATTGTTCGACTAGTAGTGTTGTTTTTAAGTTTCATAGTAAAACACAATAAGGACAGAGATCCTACTGGGGAGCATGTACCCAGTGACTCCCATTGTTGATTTAACAATTGGCACTCTTATTTATGGTGTCAGCAATCACCCGAGACTTGCTATGAACTGTCTAGGCTATGGAAGCCCCTTGAGTTCACCAACTCTGAACTTGTTTAGTCAAAGCCGTATCACAGTGGAGGTTCCTTCCTCCCTTCAGAGAAAGGCACCTCTCTCCTTGATGGCATGTTCCTTTTGCTGGGGTCTTGTGCACCAGGATCTTTCATTTAGATTGTTTTTTGCCACCGTGTCATGGCTTTCCATGCCTGTGAGACTCTCATGGACCCTTTACCCAGATCTGTACGTCCCAAGGGTTGATTCTGAGGCAAGAGTGCTGTTTTGGGCATTTGCCATTCTATGAGTCTGCCGTGTGTCTTGCTTCCCCCGCAGGATCATTCTCTCCCTTTTAATTCTATCCTTCATTATTTGCTTACACTGGTCTTATTTGTGAAATCTCTTCAACACATACCCTATCTTTTTGATCAGTTGTGTATTTATACTTATCACTTTACCAAGTGCGCTGGCATTGGTACCTGCCTCCTTGGTAAGATTGAGTTGAAATCCCCTGGCACATTTCTAGTTCCACCATTGGAGGTAAGTCCAAGTGAGCATGTGCCAACCTATATATCTCCTCCCTCTCATTCCCACTCCTATGTTTAACAGAGATCACTTTTCTATTAATTTTAAATGCCTAAGAATGATTGTGCATTGATTCAGAGTTCAACCAGTGGTCTTATGTAGAACAAACAGAGCAACAACAACAACAACAAAAATACTAAAAGGAATAAAATAGTAAGTTGTTCCTCAACAGTCTAGACAAGGGCTGATCATGTCATTGTCTCTCATAGTGTCCATTTCACTTCAATGGGTATTATTTTAGATGCTCGTTTAGTTGCCATCGATCAGGGAGAACATATGATATTTATCCCTTTTGTACTGGCTTATTTCACTCACCCTGATGTTTTCCAGGCCAAGGACCTTAACAGACATTTTTCAAAAGAGGAAATCCAAATGGCCAACAGACACATGAAAAAATGCTCAGGATCCCTAGCCATCAAGGAAATGTAGATCAAAACCACAATGAGGTTTTACCTCACTCCGGTTAGATTGGCTTACATACAGAAATCAACCAACAACAGATGCTGGCGAGCATGTGGGGAAAAAGGGACACTAATCCACTGTTGGTGGGAATGCAAACTGGTAAAGCCACTATGGAAGACAGTTTGGAGAGTCCTCAGAAACCTGAATATAGCACTACCACAGCACCCAGCCATCCCACTCCTTGGAATTTACCCAAATGGAATTAAAGGGGAGAAAAAAAGAGCCATTTGCACCTCAATATTTGTTGCAGCTCAATTCACAATAGCTAAAACATGGAATCAACTTAAATGTCCATCAATGGATGACTGGATAAAGAAACTATGGGATATGTACTCTATGGAGCACTATACAGCAGTAAAAAACAATGAAATCCGGGCATTTACAACAAAATGAAGAGTAAACACTCTACACGACCAACAGAATGAGAAAAATATTTGCACACTAGGCAACTGATAAAGGACTGATATACAGGACCTATAAAGACTTCAAGAAACTCGACAATAACAACAAAAAAATCCAGCTAAGAACTGGGCAAGTGATATGAATAGGCATTTTTCAAAGGGTAAAATACAAATGGTCTATAGACACATGAAAAATGCTTGGGATCACTAGTCATCAGGGAAATGTAAATAAAAATCACTGTGAGGTTTCTCCTCACCCCTGTTAGAATGGTTATCATCCAAAAGTCCAAAAACAGTAAATGCTGTCAAGAATCTGAGGGAAAAGTATCCTAATCCACTGTTGGTGGGAATATAAACCATTGCAAATATCAGGGAAGACAGAATAGAGATTCCTCAGGGATCTAAAAATAAATCTAACCTATGGCACAGCTATTCCATTCCTGGGACTATACATAATGAAATGAAATCAGCACATGAGTCATTTGAACCCCCATGTTTATTGCAGTTCTATTCACAATTGCTAAGATGTAGAATCAACCCATATGTCCATCAACTGTTAGATATGTATTTGTGCTACAAATACAGTATAGAATTCTATCTACTCATAAAAAAGAATGAAATCCTCTCTTTTAAAACAAAGTAGGTATAACTGTAAAGCACTATGCTTAGTGAAATAAGCCAGTCCCGAACAGACAAATATCATATTTTCCCTTATGTATAATAGTTAATATAGAATACAAAATATATAAATATATATATATATATAGGAACAAAATGGACATGTTGAGATTTGATATTACTTTCAGCCCTTGTTTATGCTCCTATGGAACTGTGGTTTTTCTATTTTTTACTTGTTGAATAATATGGCTAGTGGTTTTTTAAGCCTGTGATTACAGAGTGGATTGGAATTATGTTTGCATAAATTAGTGAAAGAAATAAAGTAAGAAAGGAGGGGGATTGAGGGAAGGAGATAAAGAGAAAAGAAAATATTATTATCCTCTTACAGTTATTATAGTTATGAAATACTTGTAATCTGTTTGCTTTATATTAATAATTTTTAAAAAAATTCAGTTTAAACACTAGCAAATTTCCAATGATACATTCTCGCTTAATTTCAAATGTTTGTAGTGTGACTAATTAAGTTCTCTATTTTTCATCAAGGATTGTTAAAAGAACTGCCAAAATTAACTTAATCATGGGAGACAAAATAATTATTCTGCATTTTAAAAAGCCAATGTCATTTGATACTTGAAAACTAAAAAGAGGATAATAAAGTGTGCTAAAATTTTACCTTTATAATTCTACTACAGATGAATATTAAATAGGGCTTACTGTATCATAATGAATAATTGACTAATTTAAATATAACATGCTAGTGATTTTTCACTGCTTCTTTTTATTATTTGAGTGGCAGAGACAAATAGAGATAGAGTTCTCATCCACTCTATGTCAAGAGAAAACTCAATAGAAAAAGTGTCACTGTACTGCAGTGCTTCTAAGTCATATTCTGTAGTCAGACTCTCTTATTAGATTTCAGGGCTCTTTCATTTATTAGAATTACTCTGGTCAGGTTATTAAACCTTTCTATGACTCAGTTTTCTCATCTATAAAAGGGAATATAAAAATTAACCATATCAGGTATATTTTGAAGATTAAATGAGTCTGAAAATATAAGCTTCATTATGAATTTATAGTAGCCTACATTAAATCACAAATGTGTAACAGTAGTGATTAAGTAAATCCTTGAAAATGAAATCGTAAAGCAAAGATGTAAGAAAATAAGGAGACATGAAGACTATCTGATCTTTTGTTTTTAAAAGTATGTCATACATCTATGCACTTACATACACTATATTATTAACAGAAGACAATTTTTTCCATGTAGAACAAGCCTGTGTCACACTGCGTTAGAAAGTGCATTCTCATTCAATTAAAAAAATAACTGAATAGATGTGCTAATGAATAAATGCATAAATGGTAAAATAAAGACTTTGGATGTTTGTAACAAAAAGGGTAGAAAACACATAAAATAATATAGCTTTCATATTTTTCCCAAATGTCCATAAAAGGTATCACTCTGGAGGAAAAATTTAAGTGAAACCCAGGAAAGAATAAGCCAAAATGCTTAAGGTCCAGTAGGCTGAAATATACTTACTCCATCAATCACTGTTAATTTGAATTACGAACAGAAAATACCCATTTCAAGCACATAAGTCCCAGTCCAGCTGTAACATAGATCAAACCACTTGCATTATTGTTTCTCTTATATATATATATATATATATATATATATATAAAGTATATATATAAATACTTAATATATAAGTATATTATATATATAAATATATATTAAATGCATATTTAATATTGATCATATATATATATGATTCAGTATATGTTATTTACGCAGCTTGGTTCATGACAGAACTTTCTTTGAAGACATGACTATGGAGTATGGCACCGAGAAACAAATAATGTAACATTTAAGACAAAGTCAACCATGGCCTGTGATCTCATGTACTTACTTGCTGGGTTGTCCGTATTATGCAGGCTGACCACTGGGACCCTTGGACCTAGATTCAAAAAAATATGTGTAAACGTTTTTGAAGAAAATATATTCATTTTATTTGAAAGATAGAGTGATAAAGAGAGGGAAAGACCAAATAATAGAGAAAGATTTTACATCTGCCAGTTCAATTCTCAAATGCCTACAAATCTAGTGCTAGTGTAGGCCAAAGCCAGGAGCCATGAAATACATCCAGGTCACCCATATAGTAGCAGGAACCCAAGAACTTTTTCCACCATCTGTTGCATCTCAAGCACATTAGCAGGAATCTAGAATGGAAGCTCTACTGTAGCCAGGACTTAAATCAGGCACTTCAATAGGAGATGTAGGCTCCCAGTCGGTGGCTTAATTCACTGTGTTGTCACTTCTGCCTCTGTATAAACATTTTTAAGACCTTTCACACCTCATCTGATAATCCAAGATCAAAATATAACAGTCAGCCAAGAAAGAAAGCAAACATGCATATTTGAAATATCTCATCCACATGATAAATAAAATTTGAAGGGCTATTTTATATTAATTTAAAAAGTATACTACCAGAATCATCAGTTATTTAAAATATACTAGTTAATTTATCATAAAAATCACCTAGAAATTTCATTTCTCTAAGGAACTCTACCTACAATTGTAATGGTTCTTTTCCTGCTGCCATTAAACAAGTACTTTCCTTTTTCGATCACTTTATTTCAGATATCAAGGGAAAAAGAAAACCAAAAAAGAGCAAATGTTGGTGTATTTCTCACTGTGTCTTTATAAAGAAAGCCAACTGAAGTAATAGCACTCAACTCATCAAATTATAGGAGGGCCCATGAATTTTTTATCTGCAGGAAATACAGTGTCATGTTAAAGAGAAAATGATTTGTAAGCCTACATCCTGGACTGCACAGTCATGCAAGTCTACAGCATACTGGTACAAGATAGAAGTCATAGGGGTGAATGTAATTGCTCTGAACCAAAGAAGGTAGGAAAATAATTCAATTCCCATTCATCCAAAATCCCTTAACAATTAAACTATTGTTTCAGTAAATCTATTGCTTTTCCTAAAGACCAGGTCAATTAGTTTATTATTATGACATGGTTCTGATGATATAAATGTTTATTGATTTTTAAATGTCTGACTGTGTATGCGTAATGACTAATTCCCAGTTTCTATTTCTAAATGAAAATGAACAAATGTAGGCATCTCAGTAAATCCATTTTATATAACATTTTAAGTTTACTAATGACAGTAATAAGTACTGACCAATATAATGGATAAAGAAAATCTGAAATCATACAGAAGCTTACCTTCACAGAGTAATAAGAAATGTTGATTCATGGGGCTAAAACTGGCATCAAAATATGTGCACTGGTCTTTCATAAAATTACATGAAATGCATTGGCGATTCAATAGGCCTTCAGTAGAAGCACTAGGGAAGAAAATAAAAGTGAGAAATTCTACTTCTGTGTGGCAGCCCTATTTAAATACATTACAGCATAAGCAGGAGATTTGTATCAATGCTTGCAGAAGGGTTTCTTGTAAATCATGCCTCACCACAGACAAGCAAAGTCAACTTCCACTATTAATATTAAGATATACACACTTTTCTCCTCTGCAATAAAACTATACCTGTGTATACCTTTTGTATATGATGTGTATGCATGAATGGATAGATATGAAGAAACTCATTTCCATAAGACTCAATATTAATGTATTATCTGCATTTTCTTTATAGGTATTTTGGTATAAAGTCTTAGAGGGAATTGTCCAAAGATGCCAGAATAAAGTAATAACCAATAAATATTAGTCCAAAGGATGTATAAATATTTCCTCACATACACAAAATTCAAGATCATGGTAGTTTAAATTCAATAACGCTGAGTGAAATAAGCCATAACAGAAAGACAAATAATGCATGTTTGTATATGTGGGAGCTAAAATTAAAAAAAAATCCAATATAAACACAGAATGTTGATTACTTGAGCCTGGGAGGATTGGGAGAGATAAAAAAGAGAAATAAGAGTTTGGATTTACAAAAATAGGGGGCGCTGATGTGGCTCATTTATCTGACAAATGTACTAATATGAGATATTGATGGGGACATAGAGTGAGCGGTATATCAAGACTCATTATATTACTACCTCAAAAATTTGTGACTTTTTTTTTGACAGGTAGAGTTATAGATAGTGAGAGAGAGAGAGAGACAGAGAGAAAGGTCTTCCTTCCGTTGGTTCGCCCCCTAAATGGCCGCTATGGCCAGCACTGTGCCGATCTAAAGCCAGGAGCCCAGTGCTTTCTCCTGGTCTCCCATGCGGGTGCAGGGCCTAAGCACTTGGGCCATCCTCCACTGCTTTCTTGGGCCACAGCAGAGAGCTGCACTGGAAGAAGAACAACCGAGACTAGAACCTGGTGCCCATATGGGATGCCAGCACTGCAGGCGGAGGATTAGCCAAGTGAGCCACGGTGCCGGCCCCAAATTTGTGTTTTGAAAATTTTAAATTAATAATAAAAATGAAAGAATATCAGAAATTAAAAAAGAACAGAAGTAGATATCAGTGCCAGTGTTTCCCTCTTCAAATAATAGCACTGAAATGCTTCATGAAAAAGACTTATTTTGTATAATAGTACATATAATGTTAAATAGTTTGATATATTGAGGAGGTAAAGAGAAAAATGATCATCATCTTTATTTTATGATAATAATGCTTAACGATGAATAGATGAAGATATTCATCCACGGTTAAACTTCCTATGTTTATATCATAAATTTCATAGGTTCATATCACAAATTTCATATGTTTGAGATACTGATAACATAAATAAATTTAAATGCAAAATCACCCAGGCCAATGGATGAAAACAATGTGGATTAAACATTACGCACACACACACACAAAAAAAAACCCATTGAACAAAATATTCTGGCCGGCGCCGTGGCTCAACAGGCTAATCCTCCGCCTTGCGGCGCCGGCACACCGGGTTCTAGTCCCGGTCGGGGCACCGGATTCTGTCCCGGTTGCCCCTCTTCCAGGCCAGCCCTCTGCTGTGGCCCAGGAGTGCAGTGGAGGATGGCCCAGGTGCTTGGGCCCTGCACCCCATGGGGAGACCAGGAAAAGCACCTGGCTCCTGGCTCCTGCCATCGGACGAGCGCAGTGCGCCGGCCGCAGCACGCCGAGCGCGGCGGCCATTGGAGGGTGAACCAACGGCAAAAGGAAGACCTTTCTCTCTGTCTCTCTCTCTCACTGTCCACTCTGCCTGTAAAAAAAAAAAAAAAAAAAAATTCTCCATTCAGTTTGGAATAAAATGATTTCTGCTCTATATTAACAAAAGAATAACAGTCTTGTTAATTTTGATGTGCTATATGCTGCAGGCATAGGGACAGAAACTTGGGGCTTAACACAGGTACTAGAAATACACTATGGGACCAGTGCTGTGATGCAGCAGGTTAAAGCCCTGGCCTGAAGTGCTGGCACCCTACATGGGCTCTGATTCTGGTCGTGGATGCTCCACTTCCAATCCAGCTCTCTGCTGCGGCCTGAAAAAGTAATAGAGTATGTCCCAAATCCTTGGGCCCTTGCACCAGCATGGGAGACCCTGAAGAAGCTCCTGGCTCCTGGCTTCAGATCAGCAGAACTCTGGCCATTTCGGCCATCTGGGGAGTGAACCAGCAGATGGAAGACCTCTCTCTCTGTTTCTACCTCTATCGGCAAATTTGTCTTTCAAATAAAAAAATCTTAAAAAAAGAAATACCCTAAGCAATTAAGATTTAACATTAATTAGTTTTTACAAGGTGAATTTCATCTCTGAACTACTGTGAGTTGATCAAGATTCAAATTTTCTTTTACCAGCCAAGGCAAATAATACATATGATGATACTTCGAAAAGCTCTTAGAAAATGAAATTGAATGGGAAATTTATTTTGGTGCAAAATTTTTAAAATTCATGCACATGAGAAATCTTAGAAATCAATCCAGTTATATCCAGTTATTCACTGACTTACTAGTGTTTAAAACTGTTCTCTTCACTCTTCCACAAAGCACTCAATTTCATGTTCCCTAGATTTATATTATTTCCCCATTTTTTTAAATTATAAAAATAAAAAATGTGAAATAAAAAATGCAAATTTTGAGGCCAGAAATATGTGACCCTGGATACGCTAAGAATTCTGATTCTAAAGGGTTATCTAAAGTCATATATTAAACCAGCCAATGATCATTTTTATAGCTTGCACAAGACATTGATTGAGTTTCCCAGGCCAAATACTAACATTATCTTACAGTCAGGCCAACTGGCATTTGATGAGGTATTTAAGGGAAAATTTATTGGTACTACATTTTCTTTATAACGCTGTCAGCTACACTAGTACAGGTCATAGATATATTGACTGTTCTGCCTCAGTCACTAGAGAGATAAGACAAGCTCACAAATCTAGGAAGTCATTGGGATTCAAGTCACATTTTAGACTAATAAGTGGAAGAGAGATTGAGGCAGTTCCATTTGCTGAACTTGACTAAGTCTAATCCTTTGACATGGTCATTCCTCTAAGAGTTTTATTCAATGAGAGTAATGAAACACTGATCAAGTATTTCTACATGTGTAAAATATTGCTCATGGCTTTTAGTATCAATCATAAAATAGATTTCAGGAAAGATAAGCTACAGGTCACCAGAAAGAAAAAGTGGTCAGTCCTTTGTTCCATACCCCTAAACCAAAATTCAGATCAGATCTCTAAATAAAAAGCTTTTATTCCTCTAGATGTCATTAGGATTGAGTAAATGAATCCCAGGAAATTCAACAGAAAAAAAAAAATCTAAGATAAAAAAAACAAAAATTGGGATAGATAGTAAAAAAGAGGGGCTTTCTTTAAATAAAAGCAAACAGTGTAGGCATGTGTTTGCTGTGTCTTAAAAGATTCCACTTGGGACACCTTCATCTCATTTTGGAGTCCAGCCCAGCTTCTGATTCCTACTTTCCTGCTAATGCACATTCTGGGAGATACCACATGATGGCTCAAAATAGTTGGGTCCCTGCCATCCATGGGGGAGACCTGGATTGAGCTCCTGTCTCTTAACTTCAGCCTGACCAGTCTAAGCAGCTGCAAGCATCTGGCCAGTGAATCAGAGGGTGGGAGCTGTCTGTCTCAGTCTTTTACGTTTCAAGTATTAAAAAAAACAGTGGGGAAAAAAGGAAACCACAAGAATAAGAGTGTGTGACAGAATTAGGAGAAATAAGGGTATGTAAAACTTTTTTTTTTTTACTTGCAAAGGGAAGTTTGGCCTACATTGTAGAATCAGTGGCAACACTTCTTCAAACATGTTGAATTTCCAATGAGAATATGCCATGGCAGTTTTGACAATTTAAAACAAAATCTGTGACATGAAAATTAGAAAGTATATATAAAGTCTAGAATTAATAGGTTGCTTGCCAGCCAGAAATAAAAGTTATTCTTTTTTGTGAGATCCTGGTAAAGCTTTCTAAGTGAGATTTTTTTCACACTAAATAGGTATAATTTTAAGGCTGTTGCATGACTATAGCTTTACATTTGGGAAAATGGGCAGATATACATATTCACTCACACACGCTTTATTTTAGCAAGCAGTGAGCTCTCCTGACATAAATAAGGATATATCCTCCATTAACAATCTCACTGGGTTTTACAAACTATGGTAAAGAAATGGAAAGTTTCCTCTTATCCACTCTACTAAGCATCCTCGACACTATTTTACGGTTCAGGAATAACTAATGCACATGATACATTCAAGCACTGAAAATTCAAAATGAGACATAACAGAAGAAAGGCACTGGGGAAAACATGTAAATGCCTTTGATGTGGGAGTTGAGAGAAAAAGCCATTTTCAAAAGATATTTTGAAACTATATACTTGGGTGTAGAAAAAAATCAGGAAAAAAACAACAGGAGGAGGGTGATCTCCATCCAGGAAACAGAACTTCAGCCTCACAGTGGGCCACAGTCGAAAGAGACAGAACACAGTGTAAGGTTTTGTCACACACAGTTGGCAGTCTCTTGGCCTGGCTGAAATTGGCACTACAGATCTTCACATCCCTCCCTTGAGCTACAGATGACCATGGGGAACTTGATCTGTGGCAGCAGATCCTTGCCCCCTGCTTACCTGTACAACTGCCTCCCTCTAGGAGAAGATTCTGTGCTCAAGAAGTAACTGTCCGGGGGAGGGGAAAAACAGCAACAACAACAAAAACATAAGCATTAGATAGTGATGTATTTTTGTCACCCTGAGTTTCCACTTGAATTTTCCAAACTGTCAAGAAACAGGCAAGAGCTGTTTTGTGATTATCCACTGAGTATTTTTTTTCTTTATCAAAGCATCTCCTTTCTCACAACCTTTCCCAATTTCTGAGTGTTGAGTATGCATGTACATTGTGTCTTTATAACTTGTCTCTGTGTGAAGTAAAGACAATGTCTTTAAAGGAAAGGTTATTTATGTAACTGGCTTGCTGTAACTAGGGCTATGGGAAGCAAAAACATAATCTTGTGGAAAAGATCATATTTGACAGCCCTGTCTGGCTTCCAGCTTGACTAGAGAAACAAAACACTCACATTTTCTGCGTATTTTCATCATATGCCAAGATCTTTATCACTTCCCAGTTTCCTGATGTCAGATGCCGCACAGTAATTTGTTCACTTTTGCTCTGCAAAGAAATAGAAAATATTGATTTTCTTTTTATTTAAACAGCATCTTCCTGATAAACACAAAACTACCAACTGGGCTACTTGTAGTACTTTAATTCTCAGCTGACATTCCATTTTCTGTTTAAATATAAAGGATGCACACACATTCTTATAAACAGAGACGCACGCAAGATGGTGCCTTTATTCTGTGCCATTGGAAACAATCAATTAACTGATTCCCAACGCTGCATTGATTTAATCATGTGCACATTTGGTGGTTTGGGTAACACGCAGGGATATATCTTCAGAGTATGTCCTTCCATAAGGGGAGTATCATTTTGCACATACACCAGCATGCATAAGATGCATAAGAGTGCCTGTTTTCCAATGGATATGTTACAGAACGTGTTGTTCAATGTTTAAGTTTTTGCCAACCTGGTACATGACAAATACTGTTGTTTCGTTGATGGACACTACAGTGTGCCAATCAGCACTTCCTACTGGAATGAAGAACCTACTCTGCTTGTGGCTAAAAGTGTTCCTGGAAAAGGATAATCAGCTGCCGGTCTTTGGGGATTGTTTGGTGCCTTGTACTGAATGTTTCTGTTCTTCCTTGAACTCCTGAAATTTGTGCTTTGAAACCCTGATCCTGAATTTGGCGGTTTTGGAGCAGACACCTTTAGAAAGCAATTAAGTCTTGAATGTAGAGCCCGCATAATAGGATTAGTCCTCTTCCAAGAAGAGATAAGAGCGACCTAGTTTCTCCCTCTCTCCTTCTCTCTCTCTCCCTCTCTCTCTCCCTATCTCCCTCTCTCTCTCTCTCTCTCTCTCTCTCTCTCTCTTGCTTTCCCTCTATCTCCCTCTGTTTTTCTCTCCCTATCCCTCTCTCTCTCTCATGTGAGGATACTGCTAGAGGCCCATCATCTGAAACCAAGAAGAGAATTGTCACCAGGAAACAAATTGCATTTTGATCTTGTAGTTCCCACCTCAGAATTGTGAGAAGTAAATGGCTGCTGCTCTATGGTATTTGTATGTATGGTATTTGTCAAACCAGCTGACTGAAATACCTAGAAGGAAAAAGCTGTCTTCACCCAAGTTCACCCTTTTTTTCAAGGGTAGCCCCCAACTAAACACATTCTAATCAATACAGAAGAACCGCTCTCCTAACCATCTGAAGGGACCTCCTGGGCCAGAACTTCAATCACAAAGCACCACAGTGCAAATTCTTCTCACACACTCTTGCTTCTTTCCCCTCCTTTCCAACATTATTCTGCAAAAACTGACTGCAGGTAAATCATTACTTCACAGTTTGTTTGCTTTCTGTAGCATCTAACTTGTGATAGGTTTGCTGGTATAACTTCATTTTGCTTTTGTATTAGAAGAAAAATTTAATATATATTACAGAAACATAAAATATTTTATAAGTTGTAATATATTTTATAAGTATATATATAAATGAGTTTTATGTATTCATATCCATTTATATGAGATTTAGGTTGTTTTAAATCCCACTTGATAACTTTATGTTGACACTGTTTATTGCATTATTTTTCACAAAAAGTTTTTTATCTTTAATATAATATAATTTATAAATATAATTTTATGTTTCTTCTGTGGATGCAAACTTAAAGACCACTTATAAAAGGCTATAAATACTTTAGTAATATTCTCACAGTAAGTATATGATTTTATTTTTTTAGTGAGAACTCTGATCATTTTAGAGTTTGGAGCAAATATTATTTTTCCTTAAAGGATATTCAGTTTTCTCAAACTGTTTTATAAAAAGTTCATTTTTCACAGTCATATAAGATGCTAACTTTCTTCTGTATATAAAGAGAATTGAAAATGAATCTTGATGTGAACGGAAGGGGAGAGGGAGTGGGAAAGGGGAGGGTTGTGGGTGGGAGGGAAGTTATGGGGGGGAAGCCATTGTAATCTATAAGCTGTATTTTGGAAATTTATATTCTTTAAATAAAAGCGTTATTAAAAAATTTTCATATGTACTTGAGTATATTTAATTTTTCAGGAATTTTTAATACATTAGATTTCTAGAGTCATAGCAAATTCATGATAATGTTACAACACATTCTCATCAATTCTCGTGATAATGTGATATCAGTACAAAGAGAACAGATTCAATCTAGTTGATAGGTATAATACTAAGAAAATAGCAATGCTTTTCTTCCTCCCTCTTTCTCCACCCCCTTTCTTAACTTTTGAGATAAACATTTTAACTTCACATTATGGTCAAAGGATTAATGCCCCTAAACAAAGAATCCCACAAGTAAAAATGAAAGACCATACTTCACCAGGTAAACAGTCAAGGGCTACTGGTAATAATCAAATGAAAAGATCTTTATTTTTGTAACTACTCTGTATTTTCTATGTTGTTTCATTTGTCTCCAAATACCACATATTTTATAGATTTTAAACATCTTTATTAGATATTTCTGCTAAGATTTTTCATTTCTCATTCTTTTTCTCAGAATCTTTCTCAGTATTAGTATTATTTGATTTTTCAAAATGAACCTAACATTAAAATATCCAGTTCAAGAAAATTGAACATTTGGAACTTTCCAGTAAGATAATATAAAGATTATAGTGAATAGTACTCTAACCAGGATCAAGAACTATTGTTGTGGCACAGGCATTTGAGCCAACCCTTGGGATGCCAGCATCCCCTATCAGAGTGCTGGCTTGAGTCCACTTCTGATCCAGCTCCCTGCTAATGTGTCTGGGAAAGCATGAGATGATGGTCCAGGTTCTTGCATCATTGCCACTCATTTACATCAGTTGGAGTTCCAGGCTCCTGGTTTGACCTGGTTCAGACATGGCTGTTGAAGCCAATTGTGGAGAGAACCAGTGGATGAAAGACCTCCCCCCTCCACTGCCACCTTTCAAATAAATAAACCAAAAATCAGGAACAAGGATACCTTCTCATTTGTTCAATCCCACTTGAACGTCTTCCAGAAATGTTTTAAAGGTAAAAAGTTTCACTCATTTTTATATATATTCAACTTCATAGTTATTATCAAATAATTTATACATTATAATTATAAAAAGGACATCATGCATTATAGCCTCTAGTTGATGTTGTTTGCATATAATATAGCTGTCGATTTCTGATTGCTAAATATCTACCTGCTTGTCTCACTGTATACTTTTCTAGCCATCTTATAGTTGGCTGTTATCCTTGCAGAATTTAAATTGACTAATACCTCTGTCACAATATTATAAGATAGCAGAAGTAGCAGGCATCTTTCTTTGTCCTTGACCTTAATGGATATGATGTTGATATTCGTTAAGATACTGGCTTTTGGACTGAAGCATGCATGCTTTATCATGTTAAAAATTATCTACCACATCTTATACTTTTTAACTCATTAAGACCATGAATTTGTATTCATTATTGAAAAGGGTTTTATGGAAATGAAAATTTGTGTTGTAGAACAATTTATATTGCATTTGGAGTGCCTTTCAAAGTCTGGTATGAGTGGCAGTCAGTTGGCAAAGTGATCAAGATTCTCCTTGGAACACCTGAATCCCATTATTGAGTTCCTTAAGTCTAGCTCACATGCAACCTGGAAGGCAACAGGTGATGCATCAAGTACTTGGGTCCCTACAACAATGTGAGTATCCAAATGGAGTTCTTGGCTCCTGACATCCTGTTGCAGACATTTAGGGAGTAAACTAATGAATATAAGATTTTTCCCTATCTATCTCTGCCTCTCTTTGTCTCTCTCCCGCTATCTCTGCATTTCAACAACAACAAGAAGACTGGAAGGATTCTCCCAAGAAATTGTGTGGGCTTTTTGGTGCATTCAACATTGTATTCTGTCTGTGGTCTTAGTCAATTTAAAATCTGTGTCCCCTGAAGACAGTATTGGTTAGTTGTCTTCCCTATGAAATCCTTTGTTTCATCTGTATTTTTCCAATTAGTAAACCTATAATCCTGCAGAATACTCTGATTTATTAAAATACAAAATTTTGTTTTTTCACTGCTTTTCCTTTCAGGATTTAATGATTTTTATTGGCACTTTGCTCCCAAAGAACTAGCATAATTTTTTATTAATTAGTTGTATATATTTTTCTTTTTATATAGAAACTTAATCTTACATCAAACATTTCCATTTTTATTCTTTATATTTTCTGTTTTTGAGAATTCCACTCATTAAATTTCATTCTTTCATTTCCATTTTTATCATTTTTTGAGCTATGAGTTTTATTCTGATCAAAGTCTAAGATAAAGTATTACTGTTCTTTTTTTCTATTACATGTATTACTGCTACTATTTTATCAATTTTCCGGTTTGTGGCCTGGCCCTGTGGCATAGTAAGCTAAGCCTCCACCCGTGATGCTGGCATCCCATATGGGTGTCAGTTTTTAACCTGGTTTCTCATCCTCCAATCCAGCACTCTGCTTATGGCCTCAGAAAGCAGGAGAATATGGCCCAAGTGCTTGGCCCCCTACACCCACATGAGAAACTCAGAAGTTCCTGGCATATGGCTTCGAACTGACCCAGCTCTGGCCAGAGCTGTGAGTGAATCAGTGGATAGAAGACATTTCTCTCTCTCCTTCTCTGTAACTCTGTCAAGTAAATAAATAAAATATTTTTTAAAAATTCCAGTTTTGCTTTAAATTCACCAAAGACTTATTCAGGGATAAGAATTTGTTTTTCAAAAATTCTAGGATAGGAATTGTTGTGCCTCAGGTTAAGTTGATGCTTGGGACCCTTGCATCCCACATTTGAGTACCTACCAGTTTAAGTCCTGGCTGATCTGCTTCTGATAATGTTTCCTGCTAGTGCATGCTGGGAGGCAATGGATGATGATCTGATAACTGTGATCTTGCCATCCACATAGGATACTTTGATGGAGTTGCTGGCATTTGGGGAATGAACTAATGATTGCAAAATTCTGTTTTTTTTTTTTTCTTTGCACATATTTTTCTTTGCACTACCTAGTCTATTCACTGTTTTTTTTTTTTTAATATCTATTTGAAAGTCAGAATTACAGAGAGAGAGGAAGAGACGCAAACAGAGACAGAGAAGTATCTTCTATTACTAAGTGGCTAAAATGGATAGGGCTGAGCAAAACCAAAACCAAGTCTCCCATATGCATGCAGGAGCACAAATACTTGAGTCATGTTCTTCTGCTTTTGCCAGGCCGTGGATGGGAAGCGGAGCAGTAGAGACATGAACTGCCACCCATACGGGATGCTGATGTCACAGCATCAGCTTTGCTCACTACATATCAATGTCAGCTCCTATTGCTTGTTCTTAAAGACAGTGTTTTGGACACCCAGCTGTGTATGATCAACAATAAGTATATAACTTCTTTATGTTAACTACTCTGTTTAATGTCTGATGCCTTTGTTTATTTGATGAGAAAAATATAAATACAAACACAAAACTCAACTTATGACATTTGAGAGTGGTACAACTCAAAGGCAAGGATGGAGTCCTAAGCTTAGATATTTTTCTGCCAACTTTCTGTAAGACAATAATCAATGCAGTAGCTTTCCTTATTCGTTTACAGGCTGAGCTTTGAATGAGCCAAGGACAGCACACTAAAATTTCAATGCTTTAGTGCATCTCAGATGACAATTATAAAATGGAAAAAAAATCTCAAAACACTAAAAAAGTAACTATATTTTCCCAATATTTAGAAATATTTGGAGATACTTTTAGACCACAGATTTTTAATAGATTGTTTTCTATTTTTCAAGGCATGTATGGATTTTTTTCCAATTTTGTGTTTATTTTTTTTAACTTTTATTTAATAAATATAAATTTCCAAAGTACAACTTTTGGATTATAGAGGCTTTTCCCACCATAACCTCTGTCCCACCCACAACCATCCTTTCTCCCACTCCCTCTCCCATCTCATTCTTCATCAAGATTCATTTTCAATTATCTTAATATACAGAAGATCAATTTAGTATATACTAAGCAAAGATTTCAATAGTTTGCACGTTGGATGTTTTAAAGACAGAAGAATAGCTGCTTGAAAATGATCGTGGACAATAATCCAATGCTTTGAAAACTGCACACTGTGCATGAAAATAAAATTCTATCCTATTCAATTCACAGATCCATTACTTCAAAATACCATGCTTCTAAGTGTTAGAACAAAATAATTTGTTGGGAGCTTTAAGAACACCATTATATTCTTTTGATTTTATTTCAAATACTTGTAATCACCTTGTTTGCTTTATACATAAAAGGACAAAGATAATCTAGGGAAAAGTTGAACCCATGTTTCATATATAATAGCATAAAATCAGTTTCCTATAATACATATCAGAATACTTTATATCATAACAGTGGGTACATTAATTTTGAACTGGACTTACAGTAAATAATGCAAAACCAGACCATAGTAGATCACTATACTGTAAGTGAAAAAAATGAGATATCAAGGGCTTCCTGTTTGTCCATTAGGATATGTGTAATACAGATAGGTTTACAAACACCTTGGGAGAAATACAATCACAGTAAAGGTAATTTAGCACAGTGGAAAAGAATAACAATTTTTGCTTCACAGTAACATTTCATTCTTTGCATCTACAATCTCTACTATTAACTTTGTAGAATAGAATCACTAAATATGTATATAAAACCTATTAAATTTTTGATAAGGCAACATAGCTAGATATATTAGACTGAATTCACACTTCAACTTTTGGAATGAAAGAGAAATTAAACTAGTGCTCTCATTTTTTAAAGAGGGCTAAGTATACAATAAAGGCTTTTTATTTGAGACAATAGAAATCAGATACCTCTCTTTCAATTGGTAGAGATTTTATCTTACATAGAGAAATTAAATATTAATTTCATATTTCTATTTGTAATTGGTTGCAGTAAGCATTTAAGTGGGCATATGCTTTTTACCTGATTACACATGGATTTTTCAAATTTATCATAGTGAATTCTGCTTAACTTGCACTGCTTCCAAATAAGGAAAATGTTTTGGTGATTAAAATAGCATGCTTTCATTGACTGTTCATCACATGAGATGGGCCAATTGTATTCAGACAATGTCCTAATCAGATACAGCAGTGAAACGTAATGAGAAAAAAATGTTATTGGGTTGATTAGGTGATAGAATTGTGGATTGGGGACATGCTATTATCTACAGTATTTGTAATGAATAGTGGCACTTAAAATTGTTCCAAGTGAAATCATCAGCTCACATGGGCAAAACCCCATGTTGCTGAATAGAGAAAGTGAATGGATTCACCAACATATAATTTTCCATTTAACACAATTTTAAAAGATGACAGGACAATTGCTTACACCCATGAGTCTGAGCCACTTAACATAAGACACTCCGCTCACCTCCTATTTAAGAGAAAAAGGTATCATGTCTTTGAAATAATAATAATAATATATAACTTCCTCTTTAACTGCAGATTGAACTGCAGGATATAGGATGCTGCAGGTGCAGAGATGGGAATCAGAACTTCAAGGTCTACATACATAACAAAAGGAAGGAAAGAATAATGCATGATCAAAAATTTGATGATCTGAGGTAAAAGAATTTTTGCATCTGTGTGTGATTCAGGAAGTGCTTAAAGTACAATTATCATGCATAAACCATACACTATTCAGAAAAATAAATATTTTAGCTGTATAAATTTTCAGGAGAGGCATACATTTAAAAATACTGCTTTTAATAGAATATTTGAATATGGAGAAAACGTTCACATATTCTGCTTTCACATATTCATACCGAAAGTAATCTGGAAATACATATCTAAGGGCTTAGAAATATTTTTTGATTCAGGGATTCCAGTTCTGCTAATTATTACTAAACAAATAATTCATACTATAAATAAGCTGTAAGTACAGTATAACCTCTGACTATAACAAATTGTCACTAAATTAAGCATTGAAACTAATGGTTATTGAAGTACCTCTAAGTATTTAGTGAACTAAATATTAATCTTGTAAAGAACTAATTTTAAAGATTATTTAGCTTTGTGGAGAAAAGGTACTTTTAAACAAAAGTTTAAAATTTAATTTAAACTGTAAGTATGTAATTCAGTGTTTTACATAAAACACAATTATGTTTAAAGGAATAAGGTTGGAAGAAAACACCTAAGTTATTTTTATTTTTGTTTTTATTTTTTGAAATTACTTTAACAAGAAAGAACTTCTGTAAATGAGAAAAAAAGAACATTAAAGTGTTTGTAATGACAACCATCATTCTCTGTAATGAAAATAGCCTGAAACAACAATTCTGTAACTCGGCTCTAATGATTTTTACCTACTCACTGATTGTGTGAGGCAGTAAAATGTTTACAAAAATTTACAAATTTCATTTATCAAGGTACTTAAATAAATACACATTTGCTGAGTAAATCAGGAAGTTCTCTCGTACGACTAAGCATGAACTACTGCAAAGGTGGTATTCCCGACTGACTATGGGCTTCCCAGCCTCACATGTCTATCATTTTCATGTCTGGGCAGCCATTTGTAGTGGAATATTGTAGCATGCCAAGGAAAAGAGGAGGAGTGCAAGGATTCTTATGTTGGCAGGCATTGCTTCTTAGATTGTGAATTAGTATGCTATTTTTATAGAGCCAATTTAGCACTCTGCATCAAAACCTTAAAATGTAAACATATGTTTATGCTTTGCCTAGTTATCTTTTAACTTCCGGAAATGTATTTTTGGGAGAATCCAAAATAGAAAATAAAGTTTATGTATTAGTGTTTATCTCTGTATCCCCTATTATATAAAAAACCAGAGTGGGGCTGGCTGGTAGTATGTTAATCTTCTGCCTGCGGCGCTGGCATCCCATATGGGCGCCAATTCTAGTCTTGGCTGCTCCTCTTCCAATCCAGCTCTCTGTTATGGCCTGGGAAAGCAGTGGAAGATCGCTGGAATCCTTGGGTCCCTGCACCCATGTGGGAGACCCAGAAGAAGCTCCTGGCTCCTAGCTTCAGATCGGCGCAGCTCTGGCTATTGTGGCCATTTGGGGAGTGAACCAGCAGATGGAAGACCTTTCTCTCTGTCTCTCCTTCTCACTATGTGTAACTCTACCTCACAAATAAATAAATAATAATCTTTAAAAAAATTAATAACTAACAATGAATAAAATTGGGACATTTAAATATGGCATCAAAATCTATTGATAGAATGCTGAACAGACATTAAAACAAGAAAAATATGAAATATAAATATTATGAGTAAAGTTGAATGACATGAGAAAATGCCTATAGGTTATTTAAATGTTGTCACTATATATTATGACTGTAATCTATAAGGGAAGACACACATTTTAGTGTAAAAAGGAATTGGAAATGTGTGCAACAATTGATTAAAGATATGAGAATATGGAATGCTGAGTTTGGGAGTAATTTTATATACTCTTTATTCAGTTTATTTCTTTTAGAAGAGTATATATATGGGAGTACCTTAAATATTTGTAATTAGAAGATTTGTACATTTAGCCTAGGTATCTGGGATTGATGTCTAGCTCTAGACATCCTGACTCCAGCTTCCTGCTAATGCTGACACTGGGAGATAACAGTAATTAGGTCCCTGCCACCCAATTGGGAGAATTGGATTAAGTTCTAATCTCATAGCTTTAGCCTGGCCCAATCTCATAGCTTTAGCCTGGCTACTGATGTCATGTGAGTAGTAGACTAGTAAATGGGACTCCTCCCCTCTCTTCCCTCTCTCTCTGGCTATTTGTCTCTGTGCCTTTAAAATAAAAGAAGTATTTTTCGTGCAAAAAATAAAATCCATACTTTTTTACATAATATATAATTTCCACAAACTTTTTGAATTCCCACTATATATTCATAAGGCAGTTATAAGCAATTCATAAAATAGCTCTTTGTCAGCTATTACTAAACTGAATCAAGGGAATTCAAGCTATTTCCTAAAGTAATGTGTGTATGTGATTGTGTTTTTATGTCTCAACTTAGATGTAAGTTTTATCTACCCAAGCACTGCTCTGATTCATTAACAAAGTAGATTAATGTCAGTTCATTGCTAAAATATCCATAAGAAATCATGCACTCATGTTCATTTTTCAGTGAGGCAAACCAGAAATTCCCTAAAGAGCAACCAGAGTAGAGAAAAATGTTTTCTACTTCAATGAAAGTTTATTATAGTCTCCATATAGAAGAGGAACAAAGTGAACACATCTGCTCTCTGAAGTTTTCCTTCTAAACATTTCAGGGGTAAACATGAATCAGGGGGCAGGTGAGGTTGGTTTGATTGAGATAAAGGAGCTACTCTTCTTCCCAAGGCTTAGAAATACATCACTGTTAGTTGCATAAATATCTCATTCCTACCTGCCAACATCATAACCTCATCCAATACCACAATTGCATTAAAATTGCATGTGCATGTACGTACTTGAAAGGCAGACAGACAGACAGACTGGGAGAATGCTCCCATCAGCTGGTTCATTCCTCAATTGGCCTTTGGGGTGAGACTGAGGCTAAGAGCCAGGAACTCAATTCAGGTCTCCCACATGGGTGGCAGGAACTCTGTCACTTCAGCCATCACCTCTGCCTCCTGGGGTCAGTATTAGAAGGAAGCTGGAGTCAGGATGGACACGAGGTACTGAACCCAGATACTCCAATATGGGACATGAGCATCTTAACTAGTGCCTTAACTGCCTAGTCAACCCCACAGCCCCACACTTTTCAAAAGAGTAGTGTTTTTTTTTTCCTTTTTGAAATTCTATATATAAAGAAAGAAGTGTTGTATAACTTTTGTTATTTTTGGATCTTATAAGTATTCTCAATCTGAACATAATCTTAGGTTTAAAATTTTTGTAACATGATATGGTCACTTACAAATTTGAAAACTGTGATTTTAGGGGAGCTAAAGTATTTTCTTAGCATTTATGATAAAGTTTGTTCCTAATTAGCAAAAGGTAGGCCTATGTTGTGGCATAGCATATAGGTGCTGTTTCCAGTCCTGGCTACTTCATCTGATCCAGCTCTCTGCTAAGGATCAGAAGCAGTAGGGGATGGCCCAAGTGCCTGGGCCACTGCACCCACATAGGAGACCTGGAAAAAGTTCCTTGCTCTTGGCTTCAGGTTGGCCCACCCCCTGCCATTGGGGACATTTGGGGAAGAAACCAGCGGGTGAAAGGTCTCTCTTTCACTCTTTCTTTGCCTCTCTCTCTCTCTTTGAAATAAATAAAATAAATCTTTAAAAACATTAGCAAAAGTAATCATATGAAACAATTAACTAGTGAAGTGCCTCAATTTACATAAAATGAAAATATCCCTTTAAAATCTTACCTACCTGATACAATCATTTGAATAACTTGATACAGAAATCCAAAATTTTATTCATATGTAATTGCCTAAGTTTATTTAGAGCGTTAGAGCACAAATTGGATCATACATTAGTGTATAAACTGTTTTTCTACATTAATGATATGCTAGGAAACTTCTACATTTCCACTGTGGAAATTATATATATATTCCAAATTATTTATTTCAGCTTTGATTAAAATTAAAGTTAAAATTGTGAAAATTATTTCAACAGCATATATCTTGGTTGAGATTTAAATTTTAAACTATTGATGCAAGATTTCAATAATGTGAAATGATAAGCACCCAATACAATATGTGGAAACCACTGACGTAACCATTTGAGAATATGTACAAGACTTTCAGGTTCCAAGAATGTAAAAACTAACGGTTTGGTTAAGGCACTTCTGTTGTATTAAAATTCACTCTATTTTATGGTTATGACATGATTTTGGCTAGTTTGAAAAACTCTCATAAATATTCTAATTCTGACACAATTACTTATCATTATATAGCCTTTTCCTGTGAGATTAGTTTTTTTATTATTTTATGCTTTATTGTTTATGAAACTTTACTATTGGGAATTAAATTCAAATCATATTTAAAAAAAATTATTGTTGGGGTTGGTATTAGGCAAAGCAATTAACAAAGGCCTACATACCACATCAGAGTACCTGTGTTTGAGTTCTGGGTCCTTCTCCCTATTCCAGATTTCTGATAATGCAACCTTTGAGAGAAATCATGTGAGTCCTTGTCAGCAACTTGGAGATCCTAATGGATTTCTGATATTGTGGCTTGTGTCTAATCCATCTAATCCAGCCCTAGTGATTGCTGGCTTTTAGGAAGTAAATCAGCCAATAGAAGAGCAGTTTATCTGTCTCTCTCTGCCTTTCAAATAAATTAAAATAAATCATTGTATATGCATTGATCTTTTTATAGTTAAATAAAATCACATGGACCATTAACATTCTTTGGATATTACAAGAAAGAAATATTTCCCTTCCTTTTATCACAAGGTCCTTAAAAGTATAACGCAGACTCTTTGTCTTTGTTATTATATAAATAAACTATTTTATCCTGCTTTAAAAATAACCTGGATTGGGGCTGGCGCCATGGCTCACTTGGTTAATCCTCCGCCTGTAAAGTCGGCATCCCATATGGGTGCCGGGTTCTAGTCCCAGTTGTTCCTCTTCCAGTCCAGTTCTCTGCTGTGGCCCAGGAAGGCAGTGGAGGATGGCCCAAGTGTTTGGGCCCCTGCACCTGCATGAAAGACCAGGAGGAAGCACCTAGCTCCTTGCTTCATATCAGTGTAGCTCCGACCATGGAGGCCATTTGGGGGGTAAACCAACGGAAGGAAGAGCTTTCTCTCTGTCTCTCTCACTGTCTAACTCTTATCTGTCAAATAAGTAAAAAATAAATAAATAAATAAAAATTTTTAAAAAACCTGGATTGATGTTTGTTCCTTGAGTGTTCCATGATTTATTCAACCATAAAATTTTTGATAGATATTTAAGTTGCTTTGAGTTTGAATAACTATAACAACACCTTAGATATTACTTGTACAAAATAAGTAACATGCATTTGTTGGTAAAACCTCTTATCTAGGGTATCCCCAGCTCCTTGAAAGTTGTGTGTTTCTCATTTACTAAATGTATTTTGAGGTGCTCAGTTCATCTCTCACATGTGTGACTCACTAAACCTTATAACTGTTGAGACATTTTTGTAGCAAGGTATAGCTTAGTGACTGGCACTGTAACCCAATGAGTTAAGCCACCATCTGCAGAGCTGGTATCCCTTTTGGGTGATGCTTTGAGACCTGGATGTTCCACTTCCAATCTAGCTCTCTACTCATGTGCCTGGAAAAGTGTGGAAGATAACTCAAAAGCTTGGGCTCCTCCACCCAAGTGGGAGACACAAAAGAAGCTCCTGGCTTCCATCTGGTCCAGCCCTGGCCATTGTAGCCATTTGGGGAGTGAACCAGTGGATGGAAGACAACTCTCATTCTTTCTCTTTCTCTTTTTAACCCTCTCTGCAATTCTGACTTTCAAATAAATGAAATCTAAAAAGAAAGAGAGAGAGAGAGAGAGAGAACGGTACAGGTAAAGCGGTGGACAAGGGTGCTACTCCTGCATTGTCTGTGATCTTGATATATGTAACAGAGAGTCACAGATGTTAAATATAGGCTCAGAATGCCACCGGAAATGACCCTTTAGGAACATGATGAAAATGAAATCAAACCACAGGAAAAAAAAAAATACCAGCACTTACCTGCACAAGGAACATGGCTATGTGGTGAAATTCTCCACGGCCCCCTTGTTTAACAGGAACAGTCATAAAGAATTTGCTACCATCTCTGGAAAACACAGGCTCCTCATTCTAAAATATAGAAAGACAAATAACAATCTCAACACGCTGTCAGCTACTGCTAAGTGATACGTGAGTTGCACCAAGTACAATTTGAAATTAGTTTGGAAAGTGGTAGTATTACTTAAAAAATCAATGTATGATAGTATTTTTTAAATTAATGTAATGCTACACTGCAAATATGTATGTGTTTACACAGTGGGAAGGATGCAGAAGTTTTCTGCATAGTGTGTAACAATGTTTTACAATTAGACTAAAGATCCCTTTTAAATTGGCTCAAAAAACAGCTTTCATGTCTTTACACAAGACTGGCTGACTTGAGGAAAATCTGATGAATGTGCCAGTTATCAAAATTATTTTTAATTATAAAATTGAATAACTTATCTTGAATATATTTTAAGTCAGTAATTCTAATTACTTGAAGATTTATTACTGAGGTAGTATATATAAGTTTGTTGAAATTTAAAAAGTTAAAGCCCATGAAATTGAAAGGTATCTATAGAAAATTTTATCATTCAGAAATCCCATCTTTACTATGCACCTTTACCTACACACAAGCACAAATACCTGCCACTGTGAATCCTCATTTGGTGATTTTTACTGAAATTCTAGTGGCATATTGAGTCAATAGGAATATTTATGAAAATTGAATGATGAAAGCCATACATGCAGATTTCTTTCTCTTGTTTCAGGGAAAATATTGAGAAAAATTGATTTAAATTGACAAAACACTGAGTACCAACCTGATTGATTAATGAATATGACTGCATGACTATATGATAAAAAGAAAGGCTTTGATATGGTTTCTACTGTAAATCTTTCAAACACCCTTCCAGTATTTTAGAAGTCCTAGCCCTCTATATGCTCATTTCTTGCTTCTCTCTCTCTCTCTCTGTTTCTCTCTCTCTCTCTCTCTCTCTCCCTCTCCCTCTCCTATTCCCTTGCTTCCTCACTGGGCTTCTGCTTCCTACATGCTGTGGATTCAGAGCCTTTGCTACTTGTATTTCCTCTATTTGGCAGTTCCTGATCTCTGATTCACTTTTCTGCTCTAATGTCACTTTACCAGTGAGTAGTTTCCTGATCACCCAATATAAAGTTCAACAACAAAGCCAGATTATGAAACTCCATCTGATATCCTTCTCTTTTTTTTTACTTCATTCTGTTCTATCGATTGCACTTAATTCCCTCAGGATATGTTTTGTATATTTGGGTGTTTGTATGTGTGTTCCCTTTCAACTAGGATAGAGTCAAATTTATTACATCTCCTGCTGGCTGGGGTATCTCTCTTGCTTTGCTGTGACAAATGGGGTTTCTTCCACCTAAAATAATCTACCTGTCATTCTTTTTGCACTAAGTCTAAGTATATTTTACTTATTCCATGAAGCATAAGGCATTCCAAAATTTCCCTGGTTAGGGGATCTCTCCTAGTTAAGGAATCTCTCCTCATTATTCCAAAATGTATCCTGTATTCAACTCTATCATGACATTGAATGCATGTATTATACTGATGTATTAATTTGTTGGTTTCCTTTACTAGGCATCTGATAATTAAAATAAATTTGTAATATCATCACTTTAGCTCTATTGCTCTAGACACAGTTGATGCCCAATTCATAACTGCTGAGTGCATGATGATGAGTGCATATAAATATCAGCAAAAATATTTGACAAACATCTCTCTCTATCCACCAAATTTCCTCCAACATATAGCCTCTGCCCTTACTTGCTGTTCTATTGTGCAGAAAAGATTTCCCATTGCATTTGTATTTTATTTTAATTTTTTATAACGCTTTTATTTAAAGAATATAAATTTCCAAAATACAGCTTATAGATTACAATGGCTTCCCCCCCCATAACTTCCCCCCCAACCCGCAACCCTCCCCTTTCCCACTCCCTCTCCCCTTGCTTCACATCAAGATTCATTTTCAATTCTCTTTATATACAGAAGATCAGTTTACTATATATTAAATAAAGATTTCAACAGTTTGCCCTCACATAGCAACACAAAGTGAAAAATACTGTTGGAGTACTAGTTATAGTATTAATTCACAATGTATAGCACATTAAGGACAGAGATCCTACATGATATATTTTTTAAAAAATTGATTAATTTTCTAGGCAATGTCCAATTTAACACCAAGATTTTTTTTTCATTTTTAATTATCTATATACAGAAGATTGTTTCAGTATATACTAAGTAAAGATTTCATCAGTTTGCACCCACACAGAAACACAAAGTGTAAAATACTGTTTCAGTGCTAGTTATAGCATTACTTCACATTGGACAACACATTAAGGACAGATCCCACATGAGACGTAAGTACACAGTGACTCCTGAAGTTGATTTAACAATTTGACACTCTTGTTTATGGCATCAGTAATCTCCCTAGGCTCTAGTCATGAGTTCCCAAGGCTATGGAAGCCTTTAGGGTTCGCTGACTTCAATCTTATTCCGACAGGGTCATAGTCAAAGTGGAGGTTCTCTCCTCCCTTCAGAGAAAGGTACCTCCTTCTTTGATGGCCCACTTCGTTCCACTGGGATCTCACTCACAGAGATCTTTCATTTAGGTCTTCTGTTTTTTCCAGAGTGTCTTGGCTTTCCATGCCTAGAGTATTCTCATGGGCTCTTGAGCCAGATCTGAATGCCTTAAGGGCTGATTCTGAGGCCAGAGTGCTATTTAGGACATCTGCCATTCTATGAGTCTGCTGTGTATCTCGCTTCCCATGTTGGATCATTCTCTCCCTTTTTGATTCTATCAGTTAGTATTAGCAGACACTAGTCTTGTTTGTGTGATCCCTTTGACCCTTAGACCTATCAGTGTGATCAATTGTGAACTGAAATTGATCACTTGGACTAGTGAGATGGCCTTGGTACATTCCACCTTGATGGGATTGTATTGGAATTCCCTGGCACAATTCTAACTCCATCATTTGGGGCAGTTCCGATTGAGCATGTCCCAAATTGTACATCTCCTCCCTCTCTTATTCCCACTCTTATATTTCACAGGGATCACTTTTCAGTTAAAATTTAAACACCTAAGAATAATTGTTTGTTAATTACAGAGTTCAACCAATAGTACTAGAATAAAAAAATTACTAAAATGGATAAAGTATTACATTGTACAACAACAGTCAGCACAAGTGCTGATCAAGTTACTGTTTCTCATAGTGTCCATTTCACTTCATAGGTTTCACCTTTGGTGCTCAATTAGTTGTCACCGATCAGGGAGAACATATGATATTTGTCCCTTTGGGACTGGCTTAATTCACGCAGAATGATGTTTTCCAGATTCCTCCATCTTATTGCAAATGACCAGATTTCATTGTTTTTGACTGCTGTATAGTATTCTATAGAGTACATGTCCCATAATTTCTTTATCCAAATGTGTGCTTTGAATTCCCTGTGATCTTTTGCTGTGAGGTTCCCTTCGTTTACCTTCTTTCATGTTGATGGCCGTGTTTCTGTGTTTCTGTGTGTAACACATCTTTAAGTATCTTTTGCAGGGCTGGACGAGTGGCAACAAATTCTTTCAATTTTTGTTTGTTATGAAAGGTCTTTATTTCACCTTCATTCACAAATGAGAGCTTGGCAGGATATAATATTCTGGGCTGGCAGTTTTTCTCTCTAAGTACCTGGGCTATGTCTCGCCATTCCCTTCTAGCTTGTAGGGTTTCTGATGAGAAGTCAGCTGTGAGTCTAATTGGAGATCCTCTGAGTGTAATTTGACGTTTCTCTCTTGCGCATTTTAGGATCTTTTCTTTCTGTTTCACTGTGGTGAGTTTAATTACAACGTGTCATGGTGAGGACCTCTTTTGGTCATGTTTACTAGGGGTTCTATGAGCTTCCTGTACTAGGATGTCTCTCTCCTTCTCCAAAACTGGGAAATTTTCTGCTATTATCTCACTAAAAAGGCCTTCTAATATTTCTCCCTCTCCATGCCTTCAGGAACTCCTAGAACTCGAATGTTGGGTTTTTTAATAGTATCCTGTAGATTCCCAACAATATTTTTTAGATTTCTAATTTCCTCTTCTTTTCTTTGGTTTGACTGTATAGTTTCCTGTGCTCTGTATTCTAAGTCCGATATTCTCTCTTCTGCCTCACCCATTCTGTTTGTAAGGCTCTCTAATGTGTTTTTCATTTGATCTATTGAATTCTTCACTTCATTATGATTTCTCATCACTATCACAGTTTCATGTTCTACTAGTTGTTTCATTTCAGCTTGATTTCTCCTTAATATTTCATTTTCACGAGAGAGATTTTCTACTTTGTCCATTAAGGATTTCTGTAGTTCAAGAATTTGTTTTTGAGTACTTCTTAGTGTTCTTATCAATTTTTTGAGATCTGCTTCTTGCATCACTTCTATCTCATCATCTTCGTAATCTTGAATTGGGGTGTCTTTTTCATTTGGGGATGCCATAGTGTCTTCCTTGTTCTTATTACCTCGGTTTTTGTGTTTGTTGTTTGGCATATTGGTTTCTTCACTGTGGTGTTTTTTTCTTGTTATACTATGACTCTAGATAAGTGGACTGTCTGCTTTTGATGGAGCCTTAGAGGCTTGAGATGGGTGTGGCCTGAGAGCTCTGTTTGGTTCCTCAGGGTTGAGGGTGTGTCAAAGGAGACACTCCCAGGTTAGGCGTGGTAAATCTCTCTCTGTTACTTTTTTTTTTTTTTTTTGGTTCAAAAGGGAAGTAATTCCACACAGCTGAACAGAATTGGGGGTGGTTAGCTGGCGAATGATATACCCACAGGAGCCAGAGATCGGAAGCTCTTTCCCAAGGACCAGAGAAGGAATCTTTGCGGCCCTTTGTGTGGGCTGAGATTCTCCTGTAGTCTCCCACTGGGCTGCCAAGGCTACTGAACTGTAGTGTCTCTGGAGAGTACTCACATGAATTCGTGATTTCCGTGAGTTCTCTCCCCCACCGTCTCTTTTTTCACAGTCTCAGTTCATTAGCACCACACATTCATTAGGTTCTAATCTCCTGTTATTTCACCCCTCCCACCCAGAGTCAGGTTTTTCTGCTAGGCTCAGGGCCGGTGCTGACCCGAGGTCGCCCTGCTTATGACGTATTCCAAAATGGTGCCTGCTCTTTGTCTTGCTCACCTTTGAGAGGTAAGCGGAGAGAGAGAAGCTCGTGTCCGTACGGGTCACTTTTTTTTTTTTTTCCCCTCTCTCTCTCTCTCTCTTCTAGTTAGCCTGGTGAACTTTTCCCTGCAGGGTTTCAAGCCTTGTTCGCTCTAGGCTCCCTTTTCCGCTTCCCTCCTGGTATCTTGGGCTATTGAGATTCTGCTCACCTCGCGTTCCAGCGCTGGTGTGTTGAATCTGCTGCTGGTGTCCCAAACTGCGGGCTCCCACGCTCTCCACGCAGGTCCACTGTGAATCTCCAGTTCCGGAAGTGTTTCCTCTGCTGTTTCTTCCCCTACTCTTCCTTGAACCTGCAGTATCTCCACTTTTATTAAACTGTCTCTCCCCAGACTATCGGTGTGCTCCCTTCCTATTCCGCCATCTTGCCGCTCTCCTATTTTTAATTTTTAAAAAGCAATATTTATTTATTTGAAAGGCAGAGAGAGAGAGAGATTGAGATGGAGAAAGGTCTTCCGTCTTTCTGCTGGTTCCTTCCCCGAATGGCCACGATAACCCAGGGTTGGACGAGGTTGAAGCCAGGAGCCTGGGGCTCCATCCGCGTCTCCCACGTGGACGGCAGGGGTCCCAGGACTCCGGCCATCCTCTGCTGCCTTCCCAGGCGCGGTAGCAGGGAGCTGGATCAGACGCGGAGCAGCTGGGACCGGAACAGGCTCTCCACTATGGATGCCGGTGTCGCAGGAGTCTATTTTAATTTTTAAGAATATAATCAGGAGGTCAGTGCTGTGGTACAGTGGGTTAAGCTGTAATATGCACTGCTGGCATTCCACATGGGCACTGATTCATGTCCCTGTTGCTCCACTTCCAACCCAGCTCCCTACTAACGGTCTGGGAAAAGCAGTGGAAGGTGGCTCAAGTGTTTAGCTTCCTACAACCCAAGTCAAAGGCCCATATGAAAGTTTGGCTCCTGGCTTTGGCTTGGCCCAGTCACAGCTGTTGCAACAATCTGGGCAGTGAACCAACAGATAGAAGGTTGATACCTCCTTCTCTTTCCACCTGTAAGCCTAACTTTCAAATAAATAAATTTTAAAAGAAATGTTTCCAGCTTTCATCCATTCAATATGTTGCTGGTTGGAAAGGAGGAAGTCAAATTACCCCTATTTGCATATGACATGATCCTATATAGGGGAACCACAAGATTCCACTAAGAGGCTATTTGAATTCATAAGAGTTTCACAGATTTGCAGAAAATAAATCTTCATGAAAAACCAATAGCATTTCTATGCACAAACAATATCATGGCTGAGAAAGAAGTTACAAAATCAGTCCCGTTCACAATGATTACAAAGATATTTAAACACCTTGGGATAAATTTAACTAAAATGAGCAAGATCTCTATAATGAATATTAAAAAAAAAGATAAAAAAAGAAGAAACAAAAAATGGAAAAATCTTCCATGTTCATAAATTGGAAGAACTAACATCACTAAAATGTTCATGTTAACCAAAATAATTTACAGAGTTAATGTGATCCCCCAAAAAACCTGAAAATTATATGGAAACACAAGAGATTCTAAATAGCTAAAACAACATTTTACAACAAAAACAAAGCCAGAGGCTTCATAATACCAGGATTTAAGACATATTACAAGGTATTAAAAATTAAAACAACTTGGTATTGGCACAAAAATAGACATGTAGACCAATGGAAGAGATTCAAAACACTCCCAAATTAATCCATGCATCTACAACCAACCAATGTTTGACAAATGAACTAAAATCACTACCTGGAGAAAGTCAAGTCTCTAGAACAAATGCTGTTGGGAAAATAGGACCTCTGAATACAGAAGTAAGAAACAAAATCCCTAGCCTTACATCCTATGAAAAAAGTCAATTCACAATGGATCAAGGATCTAAACCTATGAGCTGAAATTACTAGAGGAAAACACAGGGAAAATGTTACGAGATATTGACATTGGCAAACACTTCTTGGATAAGACCCCAGAAACACAGGTGATTAAAGCTAAAATACCCAAATGGGATTATATCAAACTAAAAGAACTTCGACCCAGCAAAGGAAACACTCAATGAAGTAAAGAGATTACAGACAGAATAGGAGAAAACATTTGCAAGCTACGCTTCTGCTAAAGGATTAATATTCAGAATACATAAGGAACTCAACAAAATAAAACAAATTTGTTAAGAAATAGGCAAGTACATGAACAGGTATTTTTCAAAGAATGAAATACAAATGGCCAACAGACACACAGAAAATTGCTCAGGATCATTAGCTATCAGGGAAAAGCAAAGAAAAAGCACAATAAAATTTTACCTCACCCTAGTTAGAATGGCTATCATCCAGAAATCAAAAAACAACATATGCTGGTGAGGATGTGAAGTAAAAAGTACTCTAATACACTGTTGGTGGAATGCCAACTGGTATAACCATTATGGAAGACAGTGTGGAGGTTCCTTAAAAGTCTAAACAATGATTAACCATATGACCTAGCTATCCCATTTCTGGGAATTTACCAAAAGGAAATGAAATCATCATATGAAAGAGTTATTTGTACTCCCATGTTTATAACAGCTCAATTCACAATAGCCAAGATAAAATATCAGCCCAAATGTCCATTAATAGATGACTGGATAAAGAAAATGTCGTATGCATAAACAATGAATTATTAGCCATAAAAAAGAATGAAATCCTGTCTTTTGCAACAAAATGGGTACAACTGGAAACCATTGTTCTTAATGAGTTAAACAAGTCACAAAAAGATAAATATCATGTTTTATTGTATTGTATTGTGTTAAAATTCTGTTTATGGTGTAAATTTGCTGCTTCTCATGATTGTTACCATGTTCATCTCATAAATTTCATCCACTTTGAACTCTGACAACATCATATAAAGATTCTGAAGAAAAATAAACTAGGGTAAACTATTAACTGTAGATTTTACTTAGTAATTGATAACTAGATGCTTTGTTTTAAAAAGTTTCTCTTAAATATTCATAAGTTTGGTATTTAAGATTTAGGGTAATCTCAAAAGAGCATGCATTATACTAATGTATGTTAAACACTAATGACAGCCTCTGGAAATAAAAATGATAGCCAACTAGGTTTAATAATGCAGGACAATTCAGAGTACTAAATACCCATATGTCATTGTTTTTATTTTCAGTATTTAACTTTAATTTTGTGAAAGTCAATTATTAGATGTAAAATCAAAGATTTTTCTAATTATTTTACATGATGAGTAAGATAAAAATTGTTCATATTGATATTAGTGTCTCTGTATACATATATATATACATATTATATATATATATATATATATATATATATATTTGTCTAGGTCTTGTTATACATGATGTTCATACCAACAAGGAGTTAGTATCATTACAGCCTTTTTTCCTTTTTTATACTTTCATCAAAGGCATGCCTCCTTATATACCAGATTTTACATTAATCATTTAGATTACAATGAAGAGCAAAAAATGGACATTGTTGCTGATACTGTATCTTAGAAAAAGTCAGAAGTAATTCTTGAAATGTCACACAATGATTGCACTTGACTTTAGGACAACTTTTACTGAGGAATCAGATTTAGTCAGGGTGGTTGGAGGGGATGATTTCTAGAGTAGATAATTTAACCTGAGGTTGCAACATGAACAGACTTCAAATGAGAAAGAAGTTGACACAATTCTGTTCAGAAGTAAGGACTATTGTGACTTGAATGGAGAAAGCAGCAGTAAGGATGATATGGTACAGAGTTAGAAAAACATTCAAATTAACATGTTTTGGATCATTTAAGGATGTGAGTCTTTATATGAATGGCACAAGCAAGACACAGAAATTCTGAGTTGTGGAAGTGAGAATATAAAAAATAAACGTGATGACAATCAAGTGCATATTTCAAAGAGGTCACTGAGGCAGCATGCAGCGTACTGAACAGATAGACGGATACCTGAGAAGTTAAATTTGACAGTAGAAAGGATAGTCTCTTCAACAAATGGTGTTGGGAAAATTGGATCTCTGCATGCAGAAGTATGAAACAAGACCCCTACTTCACACCCTATACAAAATTCTACTCAACATGGATGAAGGATCTAAACCTAAGGCCTGAAACCATCAAATTACTAGAAGAAATGGGAAATGCTGCAAGACATTGGCATTGGCCAACTTCTTGGAACATTAAAAGTCTATGGTTATAAAGTAAATTAAAATGTTATTGCAAAAGTTAAAAAGAAAGAAAGGAAGGAGGAGAGAGAGTGGGATGAAGTGTCACTATACTCTAAGAATTCTAGCTATGAACTACTTGTAATCTGTTTCCCTGTATTTAAAAAAAAGAATTTTTTTAAAGTTTGTCAGTAAAGAAGGAACTGCAGTACCTCTCATTTACCAAGATGGTGTTTGTGTATTGGAGAAAAGTAAATTGACTCGATTTTGAAAGCAAAATCAAATAACCAAATGATGAATTATATGCAGATAAAAATCAGAAAAAAATCAAGGATGATTAGGATAATGATTTAAAAGCTGCATGGCTTGGCTCCTTGGCTCCTATTATAAAAAGAAATAAGGCTGACTAAAAGAGAAATGTGTTAGCTTGGATTTGAGGAACATGTGAACCATCTTGCAGATTTAGGAGGGGTTGACAAATAAGAGTACGGATGCTTCTGAGCTCATCATACAAGTGCCCAGGGTTATAAATTTGGTGTTCTTACTATGTGGTGGTAAATAAAACATAGATGTGAATGTCACTTAGGGAGAAAATACAAAATAAGGAGGATTCTAAAGAACAAACAGAACCCCTGAACACACCCAAACAAAACAAAATATGTGACATTGTAAAAAGCAGTCATGGAATAAATAGTACAATGGATTCAGACATAGTTGTAGTCAATTAACTTCTTTTGGTTCTTCAGAATTCGTTAGTATGAGAACATTTGGTGGATATTTTGTGGTTTTTTTTTTATCTATCATGGTCATATTTATTCCAGGTCTACTTATGTGACAAACTGACCAGTAGACACGTAAGGAAAAAGGTGCTCATCTGAAATATTCTCCACGTGTTCTATTTATGTGGAGGTTTGGCCAATTTTAAGGGCGATTTAACCATGCAGGTGGTTTCTAGTTTAAATGAATTGCATTCTTTCCTACTTCATTGACACAAAAATTTACTTATGTGAATGACCTTAATATAGTTCTAGGTAGTACTTCTTCAATTTATGTCCTGTTAAAACAAAAAATAACAAAACAACAAACAAAACAAACAGAAGTAACCTGCTCACAAATGGTATCACAGAAAGCCAAAGTTATAAATATGGTAATGGAAAAAGATTATTTTGTCATTCCCAGCAAAGACTTAAAGTCTTGTAACTACAATAACTTCTGAAAATTAAAATAAATTGGAGAACAGGATGAGTACAAAGGCCAACATGTGACAGACAAACAGTACTTTACCTGTTTAGAGAGCCACGTATCTGATGTCATCTCATATTTCTGAAAAAAAAATAATTAACTCTATGAAGCATCTAAATACTAAAATGAGCACAGATCAAAGCTCCTTTTTGCCTCTTATCTTCAGACATTTCCCCACTGCCTTCCGCTGGTGAAATACTATAAGTGATCTCACTGATCCCTTTGTCATTCTTGATGTAAATTAATAGCAAGCGTCCTAGAGAATTGGGATTATATGATAATTTAGTTATAAACTCTTCTTTGCTGGACTTCAGAATTCCAGCAGTATGTCACCAGGAAAGGGAGATCATTTGGAACTTCTGGTTACCTCATTCCAACTGCTTTGAACCAACAGATGCTGTCTCTTTTCACCTCTAGGCACTATCAGGAAGCAGAATTATTAAGTCATTCAAAGGGACTGGGCAAACAGCCAGTAATAAAATTAAAAAGTGGACATCTTTCAATACTCAGTACCCTCTTAATCACAGCCATGTTTCCTTATTAGCAGTGCGTCAGTGTTAAGGAAAATGCCATGTTCTCTAAAACAGTCTGGCAGCTAATCAGAACCAAAATCATAATGAAACAAGCAATATTATACTGATTTAATCTCAAGTAAATATATAAAGATAACATAAGTTATACTAATACTGCCTCCATGTAATGATATGAAATGTCTTATAGTTTTCTGAAAGAAATGATTCCAAAACAAGAGTATTCAAATTAAGAAAGCTAAATAACAGTACGTTATATAATTTCCTGTACGCAAAGGAACACACTTCAAAATGCTCATTGTAATAATTTATGTATAGGGTCTTTTTTCTCTACTGTATCTTTCTAAGCTCATGTTAATATTATATTATAACTGACCACTGTCTCTTTTCAAGGTAATTTTTCAAAAGATTTTTGCTACATGCATAAATCAGGAAAACATCTAAGTAAGTTATTTCTTGATTCTCTACTTACATCTCAGCAATAACTATTCATAGTATCTCTAAAATACATGAAATAAATGAGAATGCAGTATTCAATAGTATCACCGAATTTTGAAAGAAAACATGAAATCTCAAAGCTTAAGTGCTACTAAGAATTACCAGAAAGTAAAAAAAAAAAAAAAAAAAAATCAACACCATACATGGAATAGGAAAATAAAAGAATATCAACAGGGCATCAAATCAATAATATGACATGATCTCTACATCTATTTTTTATTGAATCACTTTACTTTTACAGATACCTATATGTGATGAACTAATTCATATTACCCTTGCATAGAAGTGAAAGGCTTTTTCTTGATTGGTTAGAACATCTTAATGCTAATTTTTAAATGATTTAGTAATCAGCTGAGTAAGAAATTATCCAGAATACTTTATTAAATAAATAGAGAAATGCTAGTTGGTTTACAATTTAGGTGGTTTAAAGAGGAAGACTGAGATAAATTTGCTAATAATACAATGTTACTGTGACAGTATTATCAAACCCCAAAAGTAAATGATTAATTCATCTCTCTTATGTATACATATATACTTATCATTCTGATCAAAGAGAAGTTTCTGCCTATTTATTTCTCTCTTTTGTAGCAAATAGAACAATTTTGTTTTAAAAATAGCGATATATATAGTGAAATGCACAGATCTTAAGTGTACACTGTGGTGAGTTTCAACACAATTAATTTGCATTCCATTCAGACATAGGACCTTTCTATCTCCTCAAACAGTCCCATATGCTAATTCACAGAAGTTCCGGAAAGACAACCACTCCACTGATTTTCCTTACAGACTAGATTTGCAGATTTTAGAAATTCAGAAAACAAACAATTTATTATGCACATATTACGTATTCTTTAGTGTGAAGATTCTTCCATATCACATGTTTTAGAGATTCACTCATATTGTTGGATGTATCAGTATTCTTTATCTTTTTCTTGTTAAATTGTTGAGTAGAATTTCAATGTGTAGTTATGTTCTTTTTTTTTTAATACATTCCTTTTAATAAGATATTGGAAGAGTTTCCAAATTTTAGCTGCTTACATAAGGATTCTTGAAAGGTCTAATAATGTTGAGTAGTTTTCATGTATTGAATATCTTCCTCAAAATTGTCTTTTCACATGTTTTAATGGTGTTTCTGGGTGGTCTTTTAATTATTGAGATGCAGAATTTCTTTTTATTTGTATTTTTTGTCAGATACACAATTTGCAATATATTTTTCTCCAGTTTGTGCTTGCTTATTCATTTCTTTAATATGGTCATCAAAGGGATATTTCTAATACTGATGATGCCCTGTGTATGTTTTTTATAATTAGTAAATTTCACCTATTCAATATAGTGAATTTACATCCCATTTTTTAGCAGATTGACAATAATAACTTTTATATTTAGGATTATACTTTATCTTAGATTGACTTAGAATATTAAATGAACTATGTGCCAAACATCATTTTTCTGTTTGAATGCCATTTTTTTCAGTACAATTTATCCCCACAGATTTATTTTATAAATCAATTTATCAGATTAATATGGATATGTTTTGGAAACTGCTCAATTCTGTTGATCTATTTTTGTGTCCTTAAGTGTTTTCTACTATGTCTAGGTTTCTATGATGTTCTAGTTGTTACTGAGACTGGAGAGTGCTAATTTGTCCAACTTTGCTCTCTCATAAGTTGGTTTGACATACCAAGGTCTTCTGAATTTTTCTGTAAATGTGAAAACATCTGGTCTGTTCCTACAAAGAGTTCCATGAGATATTAATTGGGATTATGTTGAAATTATAGCTCAACTTCTGTATAATTAGCATCTTAACAATATTCGGTCTTTCAATTCAAAGTCTCTTAAAATTTCTTTTAGCAATGTTGTAGCTTTCAATGTTGGGATTTTTCATAATATTCGATAAATTCATACTTAGTTGTTAATTGTATACTGATTTTGATGGTATTTTAGTTTATTTTTCTTTGGTATATTGCTAATCTATTTTTGTTTGTTTTGTAATTCTTTATTTTGGAATTGGTGTTATGGTGCACTGGGTTAAGCCACTGCTTGAAACACCAGCATCCCAAATCAGAGGGCCAGTTTCAATTCCATCTACTCTACTTTCAGTCCACTTTCCAGTTGATGTGCCTGGGAAAATAGCAGAAGATGGCCAGAAGATGTGGGCCCCTGCTAAACATGTGCAACAGCGAAATGGAATTCCTAGCTCCTGGCTTTAGCCTGGCCTAGCCAGATGTGGCTGTTGTGGTTATTTGGAGAGTGAATGAAAGAACCAGTGAATGAAATATTTCCCTCTCTGTGTGCCTCACTCTCTTTCTGTTCCTCTGTCTTTCAAATAAAGAAAGAAAATAAACAAATTTCTTTAAAAAATCCTTTTTTTGAAACAAGTTCAAACTAGCTGAGAACTTTGAAGATGTTGTGAAGACATCTGAGCACACCCTTCAGGCACATGCATTATTTGCTCTATTTGTTTTATGCTCTCCCCTCCTTGTCCCTTCTCTCCTATTTCTAAATCATTTGAGGGAAAAATAGAAGCACACTTTTTCAAAATCATTCAAAGAGAAATAAGAACCAGACTTTTTTTTGGTAAGAAAAACAACTTGACAACACATTGGAGGCATTGCACTCTTAACCCTTAGATACTTCAGTGAACATTTCTGAAGAAAATTATAGTCTCCTGTATAATCATAATAAAATTATCAAATTGGGATATTGAACATGCATTGGTGTTGGTACACTGACTTTACAAGTTGTAATCTTGTAGTCTAGGTTTTTAAAATAATTTTTACATTTTATGTAGGCAACTGTCATTCACAAATAAAACAGGTTTATTCCTTCCTTTCCACATACTATTTTGTTTCTTTCTTTTTAAATTAATCTGATTAGGGCTTATAGTATAGTTTGCAGGGCAGTGGTGAGAATGGATATACTTCCTTACAGTGATCTTGCAGTGAAAAAGTTCAGTGCTTCTCTGTTGAGTGTGGACGTTATTTCCTGGGCACCCTTTCTTATATAGAGAATGCGTCTTTTCGTTATGTTGGAAGTCACATGGACATTGAATTTTATCATTTGCTTTTCTTCATCTATAGAGATGACTTTTTTTTTTACAGATTCGTTTATTTATTTGAAAGGCAGAGCTACAGAGAGGCAGAGGCAGAGGGAGAGAGGTTTCCGTCCACCGTTTCACTCCCCAGATGGCTGTAACGGCTGGAGCTGTGCTGATCTGAAGCCAGGAGCCAGGAGCTGCCTCTTGGTCTCCCCTGCAGAAGCAGAGGCCCAAAGACTTGGGCCATCTTCTACTACTTTCCTAGGCCACAGCAGATTGCTGGATGGGAAATGGAGCAGCCGTGAATCAAACTGGCACCCATATGGGATGCCAGTACTGGCAACTTTACCCACCATGCCACAGCACTGGCTGTATTTTTTTCTCTTAATATAAAGGATTTTATCAACTGGTTTTCATTATTAAATCAATCTTCATTTCCTGTGATAAGCTCATTTTGGTCATGATATACAATCCTCTATCACTAGTCCTAGATTTCAGTATTAATATGTTTAAGGATTTTCTTGTGAGTTCATGAACATTATTAGTACAAAATGTTCCCTCTTGTAATGTCACTGTCTAATTTTCGTATTGGTAGTATCCTATTCTTATCAAATGAATTGACCAATGGCCTTCCTTCTCCATTTTCTATCCTTTAGTATCCATTTATTCCTGTAGGAATGTTAGAGTTTATTTCCTTCCAAATTTACACTGACATTAAGCAGCCGATGTAACAATATTAAGAGGTGGAGCTCAAGAGCTGATGAGGCCATGAATGAGAGGTTCTAATGAATTGGCTAATGCTCTTATTGTGGGAGTGGGTTTGTTATGTTGGAATGATCCTTCTTATAGGATGAGCTTTTGCCTCTTTTGCACCCTCTCTTTGCCTACCTTTCCTGAGACTATGCTGTAAGAGGACTGTTGATCTTGAACTTTCCAGCCTTCAGAACTATGAGCCAATGCATTTCTCATCATTATAAATTGCACAGTCTGTACTATTCTGAAATAGTAGCACAAAATGAACTAGAAATTATGGCATTTATTCACAAATATTTGATAGAATTCATTACTGAATCTATCATCGGAATTTTCAAGGGAAGAGTTCTAATTATAAATTAAATTTATTCAGTTTACAAAAAATTACTCATTTTGTTGCTTGTTCCTGTCAAAGAAAGTGTCTATGTCATTTATTTGAGTATATTTTGGCTGTTGGCACCAACATTTTTAAAGATCTTTAAACTTCATAGAGATGTCATTTTGCACATTGGTCATGTGTTTTATTCTTCATTAGTACAAGTAAGGATTTACCAATTTTATCATTTTTTAAGAAACAATTTTTTTTCTCACATTGGGCTTCTTTAGAGTTTGTTTTCACTTTTACTAATTTGTGTTATTATTTTTTTCTTTTAATTTCTTCTAATTGCTTTGAGTGAAATTTACATTTATATTTTCTAACTTTTATTGAATTAGTACCTTCATCTTATAATTATCTTTGTTAATTGAATATTAATATTTATAAGGTACTGAGAGATGTTCTGATATATGCACCAATATGGAGTGATTAGATCATACTAAGGAAAATATATCCATTCCTTATATCTACTTATAGATTGTGTTTCAAATGCTGAAAATGTTTTGAAATGTATTTTAAATTATTATTAACAATACACACTCTTTCATGTAACAGTACTCAAATATTTATTCTTTCAATCAAATTGACAAACATTCCCTCACCCAACCCCCAACTTTTGGTAACCACCTTTCTCATTTGTACTTCAAAATATTCTAGTTTTAGATTCCACATATAAATATAATAGTATGAGTAGTAGTTATTTCAACTGAATCTCCTTGTCATCAAAAATATACTCTATGGTAAGCCTCGACTTTCAATACCAGCATCCCATATTGGGGTGCCTGTTGGAGTCTTGGCTGCTCTGCTTCTGACTCAGTTCATACTAATGCACCTGGGAAAGCAGCGAATAATGGCCCAAGTGCTTGGGGGCCCCTCGTGGGAGACCTATAGAGGTCCGTGCTCCTGGCTTCGGCCTGGCCCAACCCTGATTATTGTGGTCATTACTGGAGTGCATTTTTCTGTCTCTGCCTCTCTCTCTGACTTGCAAATAATAAATAATCTTTAAATATATATATTTAATTATATATATATAATCTGAAGATATTAGTTCTTTAAAGTTTGAGGCTTGTCAATATTCCTTCAGTACTTAAGAACCTTTTCAATTCTGAAGTTGTTGGATAAAGTATTTTCTAAATATTAGTTTGGCTAAGTTGTTAATAGTGTTGTCCAAGCTTCTATATTCTTGTCAATTTTTGACTAATGATTCTATATGGATCAGGGAATATTAGAATCTTCAAGTATAATTGTCCTGTTTCTTCTTTGCTTTTATTAGTGTTTACTAATGACTTGCTTAAGTGTTTTAAGTCTTTGTTATTAGGTATATAAGTATTTCATGCTGTAAGATATTTCTAATCAGTTGACACTGTATCATTATGAAATGGCTCTATTAATCTCTGGTAATATATCTAACATTAACTCTTAATTTGCTGAAGTATTCAGTCATATTTTAGAAAAATGAAAACTAAAAAAGACAAGTTTACCATTAGTGATACCTGCAATTTTCTCATTTAGATCTGAGTTTTCATCTGGTGCAATCTCCTTAGCCTAAAAAACTTCATTTTCCATTACTTTTAGTGTCATTCTACTTATGACGAATTATCTCAGTTCTTATTTATCTGAAAATGTTGTTTTAATTTTCATTTTTGAAAGATATTTTCAAAGGAGATAGGCTTCCTACTTAATATTGTTTTCTTTTTATTCATTAAAAAATCATTCCTTTGCATTTTTACCTTTTCATATGAGACCTAGGCAACCATTTTCATTATATATATTTTTTAAGATTTTATTTGTTTACTTTAAAGTCAGAGTTACAGAGAGGCAGAGGCAGAGAGAGAGAGGTCTTCAATCCACTGGTTCATTACCCAATTGGCTGCAACGGCCGGAGACGTGCTGATCCGAAGCCAGGAGCCAGGAGCTTCTTCCTCATCTCCCACGTGGTGCATGGGCCCAGGCACTGGGCCATCTCCTACTGCTTTCTCAGGCCATTGCAGAGAGCTGGATCAGAAGTGGAGCATCTGGGACTCGAACCGTTGCCCGTATGATTTGCCGGCACTGCGGGTGGTGGCTTTACCCGCTACTCCACAGTGCTTGCCCCAGCGATTTCCATTATTATATCTCCTGTATATAATGTGTTTTTCTTTCAGGATGCTTTCAAATGTCTTAACCTTTATTTATAGTAATTTAAGTATGAAGTGTCTAGGTTTTGTTTCTCTGCCTTTATCCTATTGGGGACTTGTTAACTTCTTGGAAATATGGATAAATATATTTTCATTCAATCTGTGAAATTTTATATAATTATTTCTTTAATATTTCCTGCCCTAATATCTTAAACTCTATCTTCTGTGTATAGAACTTCATGTATGTAATAATTATTACTGCCATGTTGTCTATTGATGCTTTATTCATTCGTTAGCTTTTTTTTCTATCAGGGATTTTTATTTATTTATTTATTCCTTTGTTCATTCATTCATTCATTTATAAGGCCAAGCACCAGACAGAGAGGGAAAGATGGAGAGAGATCTTTCATACACTAGTGAACTTCCCAGATAACCACAATAACCGCTTGTGGGCCAGGCTGAAGCCACAAGTCAGGAACTCCATCCAGGTTTCCCATGTGGATGACAAGGTCCCAGGTGTGTTAGCAGGAAGCTGGATCAGATGCAGAGCAGCTGAGACGCCTATTAGCCCTCTGATATGGGACATGGGCATCAAATACAGCAGCTGTATCCACTACACCACTCTGCGGCCCAGGGTTTCAATTTTGATTGTTTCAGTGTCCCTTCTCGCAACAGTGTCTAACCTGTTATTAAACACTTCTCATTTTCTTATTTCAGACACTGTATTTTTCAGTTCTTGAACTTCCATTTTCTATTAAAAGTTTATATTTCTCAATTAAAATTTCTAATGTGTAGTTTTTTAAAAAACTTGTTAACTTTTCCTTATTAAAAAAAAATACTATTTATTTGAAAGAGTTACACAAAGAGACAGAGATCTTCTAAACGCTGCTCCACTACCTAAATGGGTTCAATGGCCAGGGCTCGGTCAGTCAAAAGCCAGGACCCAGGAGATTCATCCAGGTCTCCCACATGGAGGGCAGGGCCCCAAACATTTGTGCCATCTTCCACTACTTTCCCAAATATTTGGCCCTGCCACCCACATGGGAGACCCAGATGAAGCTCCTAACTCAGTTCTGGCCATTGTGGTAATCTGGGAAGTTGACCATCACATGGAAGATCTCTCTCTGTCTCTCTCTATAATTATTTCAGAGTTTCAGAGAAATATATATGTATATATGTCTATGTATATATATATATATATATACTCATGTATATATATATGTATATTTCAGTGTTATATTTCTTTTATCACAGAAAGAAAAGTCTGTTAACAAATACTTCATCTTTTCCAGACCAGAAATTTTGAAATTCATTTCAAGTACCAAGTACATAACAATTTATACTGATTGTACTACCAGGAACCTTAAAAAATGGTATATACCGAATTTACTGCAGTTTACAAAATCTGCTTTTAGAAATTAACATATAAGATACTTTCAAAAAGGGGTGATTCAAGAACCAGTTTTTTAATGTATTCACTTAAGTTAAGGACAGAGAGTCATTATTTTATAAGACAAATCTAGGGGATAAAGATGTGCTTACAAACAGGAAAGACACTTATATTCTCAAATTAGAAACAAAACATGGACAGAAATCTCACGCGACTTGACTACCATTTATGCTGTATAAAAATTCATATATTCTTTTACCTCACTTTGTTCTCCTCTGTTTATCATTCATACTACTCATTTCAACGTTTAGAAGACTTACAGGGTAAAATGCACACTCTTAATAGGATAATCCTTTTATTTCCTCGGTACCTTTGGAAGTTAAATATTGAAGCATTTGACAAAGGATTTTCTGATTTCTCTTTTCAGAGATGAGGAATAAACGCAATTTTAAGCATAAAGTAATATTAAATGATACTCACTCTACTGCAAGCACCAGTAGTGGTCTCACAGACGGTGAGAATGGAGATGTTCTGAGGTCGATTTAGCCATCTTACCACTGTCTTGGTATTGCTTACCCATTTGACCATAGTGACATAGTATTCTCTAGTAGGGAAACAAAAAGGAAATGCATGTTCAGCACCAGAGAATCTGTATCGAACAATTAACATAAACTTCCAATTTTTATGCAAAATAATCAAAACACTGTAAGAATTCTGTATCATATTCATTTATTTTTATGAATGTGATATCTTTTTATTTAAATAGTTTGTATATAAATGCAAATATATGTACATATATTTCTATGCATGTACATATATATACAAATACACAGAAAACTTTAAAATAAATTTGAGTAACTTATTTCCCAGAAAATTATTCTTCAAAAACTAAAAATAATCAGATGCTAAACATTTAAGAAAAATTTATAATTAGTACCAATACATATGCAAAACTGATATACATCTTAAAACTATATTTTATTTTATTTCTTCAACAACACAATCAGTAGTCAATTCAAAGGAAAGCCTGCTCTTCACTGAAAGTTATGCCTTAGGCATTAATGTCATGATACTTTAATTCACACATGAGGACTTTTGCTACAGATGTATGACTGGTTTAACTTGATCTTTGTCAGTTGTGGAACAATGATCATTTTTAATCTTTTATTCATATACATGTTTTATAATATTGTTAGTCATTTATTTGAAGCAGGTCAAAACAAGGTGTCAAACTGTAGTGGATGTGGGACTATTAGATTTTATTTCATAAGGATGATAGTGGGGCCTATGATGTCCTCAGGGTGACTGGGGATTGAGAAAAAGTGTATGTATTTTCTTTTATGACAAAAAGATCCTATATTTGGAGATTTACATAAATATCACAAAACTCTGAACCTTTATACAACAAAACATAATCATAACGGTTCATTTTACGGAAAAAAGAAACATACCTTTCTACAAACTTGCCCAGATTCAGAATAAATGAGTTTAGAAATAGTTTGAAATGTGGCATCCACGAGTATTGCACTGAAACTAATCAACTCAGGTTTTATGTGACAGAAAATTTCACTATGGAAGAATAACCTTGTGATACAAATCACCTGTCCTTCAACACCTCTGTGTTAGAGGTCCAGTTACTTGACTCTCACTTTTCTAACAATAATACATAGCTCCTACTTCCTTTAGAAACCTGTTATCCCATCAAAGTGAAGATGTCAGGAGAAGGGCAAGTTCAGCTTGTCAGATAATGAAACCTGCCATATTTTCTTCACAAGCTCCTCAAGACATGTGGCAGCTCTCACAATCAGCTAAGCCCCGCTTGACAAGTGCCTAGAAATCCAATGAGATCATAACCTAAGTGCCCTTAAGTAGAGCTAACAAGGAAACTTAAAATCAAATATGCAGCCGGTTAAGGCATACTCTTTGGTCAAATCAAATGGACTTGTGATCTTGCACAGAACAATGTCCTGTTCATTTCCACTGCATTTTATTTCAACTGATTTATTTTGCATATATTAGCATATTAGACACTGTGAATATTAAAAGCAGAAAATAGTATTAACTCTTTCATAGATTTATTCAGAGAATATAGTTTGCAATAAAGAGGTAGTAGGTACTATAAGTAATCAATAAAAGAAATGCCAAACACTGGAAATACATATGAACATTTCTGAATAATTGACAGAAATATCTTTCAAAAAGGAAGAAAAAATAATTTGATTGTAAACAACTAAAGACTGCAAATGGAGAAATGACATATTTTTGGAAAAAGTATGATAAAACTGGTATATAGTTGGTTTTCAAATATAGTCAGAAAATTATCTCAGTTGGATAGAGTTAATAAATATATTTTATGCAAACTGAGCTGTCAAACATGAGTAATTTTAAAAAATGAACCAGATTAAAACAGAATTCAGATATTCAATCTTGAATGCCCTCCCTTTCAAAGTATCTTCCCAGTGAAAGCTTTCAACAGCATTCTGCTATGCTTTAACAGATACTGACACATTATTATCTGTATTAACTACAATGTCAGTTCTTGACTTCAGAATGGTTGTGCTATTTGGAAAACAATTAAAAGACAACCAGTGCAAATATGAGGAATAACTAATTTTTAAGGGAACACGAACTTAGCTATAAAATTGTTATCTTCTAATGATCTCATTAAGGTAGATATTTGACATAGCTGTTAAAATGTTACTCTGGATGCCCTCATACCCTTTAGAAATGCCTTTTTGAAATACAAATTCTGACTCCAATTGTGATTCCAGGTACCTGCTAATGCAAAACCTGGGAGGTTTTAGTTTGAGTGGTTGGATTCCTGCCACCCATATGGAGACCTGGATTGGGTTGCAAACTTCTGATTTCAAACTGGCCAAGCCCCGACTGTTGCAGGTATTTGGAGAGCAAATAGGGATCTCAATAAGGGATCTCCCTCTACCTTTCTACTTCTCTCTCTCTCTCTCTCTCTCTCTCTCTCTCTCCTAGTTTCTCTTTCAAATAGATAAATATAGCAACATTTTATTTATTTATTTATTTATTTATTTTTGACAGGCAGAGTTAGAGAGAAAGATCTTTCTTCCGTTGGTTCACCCCCCAAATGGCCACTACAGCCAGTGCGCTGCGCCTATCTGAAGCCAGGGCCCAGGTACTTCCTCCAGGTCTCCTATGCGGGCACAGGGCCCAAGCACTTGGGCCATCCTCCACAGTAGACAGCTGGACTTGAAAAGGAGCAACCAGGACAGAATCGGGTGCCCCAACCAGGACTAGAACCCTGGGTGCCGGTGCCGCAGGCGGAGGATTAGCCCAGTGAGCCGCGGTGCCAGCCAACATTTTTAAATAATTAGTTTTAGCTATAAACTATATTTCTCTCTCTCTCTCTCTCTCTCTCTCTCTCTCTCTTTGACAGGCAGAGTGGACAGTGAGAGAGAGACAGAGAGAAAGATCTTCTTTTGCTGTTGGTTCACCCTCCAAAGGCCACAGCGGCCAGCACACTGTGGCCGGCGCATCTTGCTGATCCGAAGCCAGGAGCCAGGTGCTTCTCCTGGTCTCCCATGCGGGTGCAGGGCCCAAGCACTTGGGCTATCCTCCACTGCACTCGTGGGCCACAGCAGAGAGCTGGCCTGGAAGAGGGGCAACCGGGACAGAATCCGGCGCCCTGATCGGGACTAGAACCCGGTGTGCTGGCGCCGCAAGGTGGAGGATTAGCCTGTTGAGCTGCGGCGCCAGTCTCTCTTTTTCTCTTTAATTAAATAATGTGACTATTTGTACCATATGTTAAAAACGTGATAAAAAGGTACCATGTTCACAAGCAAAACCTTAATCTGATGTGAAATACCTTCGTATACTTATTACTCATAGCTGAAGATTACCTTGCAATGGTAATCACAATCTGAAGAGAAAGTAATCTCCCCAAAATTAAATGTACGAAGTTTTACATGGGGCAATTCCAAACTATTACAATTTCTGTGTTAATATGTTAGAAATATTCAAAATAAAAGTTAAAGTACAGTCTGACATATAAACAAAAGAAACTCACTAAAAAAATCACTTTCTATGCCCTTTCTTTCCTTGTCCCACGATCCCAAGTGCAGTTTTCCCTATGATTTGCATGAATATGTGTCAATATTCCCTTGGGACATGAGTATACAGGTTTCCTCTGCATGAGGAAGTAGGTTCAGTGGTGCCCTTACCTGGCATTGTAACACTGCTTGGACTGCCTGCTGAGGTGTGGCTGTCCTCCCAGAATTCCATCTCATGAACACATTAGATCTGGTGACCAGTGGCCAGCAGAAGCCTTTGTGATAACTGGCTTTCCTGCTTGTTCCTAGTCTCCATGGCTCTGGATGACCCAGGAAGTCCTCGAGGATCTGGTCCTCTTGAGCCATAGAGACAGAAACAAGTGGGTTAGAGGGATTGCACTCAAGTCCACAGTGGCTTTTGATCAGCTGGGTGGTCTGGCACAGAGATCTAATTGCGCACAGGGATAGGTGGAATGGAGGCAACAGCCTCACCTATAGACAAGTATGTTAGCTGTCATATCTGTGTTTTTACTGGCTTCCTATCCAATGATAGCTTTGCAATCATAACAATTTTTGTGCATGTATAGCTACTCTGAATTCATTCTCTTTGAGAATATTCATGGATATTTGCCCATAAATGTAGGGTGATAGCATTCATGATCAATTCAAGGTAGTATCTGACAAAGACATCTGTTAATAATTATGAATTATTTGCAACAAGGGTTCATTATGACACTTCCCATGAACACAGATGAATTTACTAATTTAATTTTTTTAAAGTTATAGATATCCCCATGTGTAATATAGATAATACATCAATGGAATAGAAAGCATGTTAGCATCAAGCTCAGAAACAGGGGACACTGTGACAATGACATGTCAATGACGCAGGCTGGTAACATTGGGTCACAAAAGGTGGGTGAGTAGAGAAAAAATTCTAATAAATAATATTAAAGATGCAGTGTAAGGAGAAATCAAAGAGATTATTTTAAATGTAAAGACTGTAAAGGTCTATAAACAAACAAAAATATATCACTTTTCCAAAACAATGTGACATCTAGTCATGGAAATATATGATTAATTATCATAAAAAATTATTCACAAGAATTTAACTATATATTTATTGTTTAAAGATCTATTTAATTAAAAGGCAGAGTGATAAAAAAAAGCAAGGAGGGAGACAGAAAAAGAGAGATTTTTCATCTACTGATTAATTCCTTATATGTTGAAATATCCAGGACTGAACCAGGTGAAATCCAGGAGCCAGGGGGCTGGTGCCATGGCACACTAGGTTAATCCTCTGCATATGGCACCGGCATCCCATATGGGTGCTGGGTTCTAGTCCCAGTTGCTCCTCTTCCAGTCTAGCTCTCTGCTGTGGCCTGGAAAGCAGTGGAGGATGGCCCAAGTGCTTGGACCCCTGCACCCACATAGGAGACCAGAAGGAAGCACCTGGGCCCTGGCTTCGGATTGGCGCAGCGCTGGCCGTAGCGGCCATTTGGGGAGTGAACCAGCAGACGGAAGACCTTTCTCTCTGTTTCTCTCTCTCACTGTCTGTAACTCTACCTGTCAAATAAATAAATAAATAAATAAAAGAAATCCAGGAGCCAGGAATTTCATCTGGGACTCCCACATGGGTGGAAAGGTGTAAGAACTATTTCATCATTAACTACCATCCCAGATGTATTAGGAGGAAGCTGGATTGGAAGCAGCGCAGCTGAGACTCGAGCTGGTACTCTATTATGAGATGCAGGCAACACAAGCAGAGGCTTAACACACTGTGCCAAATGCCAGTCCCTAACCACACAATTATAAATTCACACCTAATATATTTTTTTTGACAGGCAGAGTGGACAGTGAGAGAGAGAGAGACAGAGAGAAAGGTCTTCCTTTTTGTTGGTGGTTTACCCCCCAATGGCCACTACAGCTGGTGTGCTGCTGCCGCCGGCGCACCACGCTGATCCGATGGCAGGAGCCAGGCGCTTCTCCTGGTCTCCAATGGGGTGCAGGGCCCAAGCACTTGGGCCATCCTCCACTGCACTCCCTGGCCACAGCAGAGAGCTGGCCTGGAAGAGGGGCAACCGGGACAGAATCCCGCATCCTGACCGGGACTAGAACCTGGTGTGCCGGCGGCGCAGGCAGAAGATTAGCCTACTGAGCCGTGGCGCCGGCCACCCCTAATGTTTTTAATAAAGCTGCTGAGTGCTAGCAATACCTCATACTCACAGTCCAAAATTTGAAAAATGTCTCTTACTCTCAAGTTGAGATGACTTTATCACTCCTGCTGGTTTTGGGGAAAATTCAAGGAAGGGGGTTATCTTAGTCCCTACCAAGCAACATTATTATTTTTTTTTTTTCAGAATCAACACAGATCATGATTCAAGAGAGAACTGCATGGTAATGAGATGAGTCAGGACTGCACTACCATTGGGGAAAAGTGATATTCATAGTCTACATTTGTTTGACAAAGTGTCCTTAGCTGAATGAGCATCTATAAATTAGATGAAGGGAGCATAGAAGATAAGAATTATGCTTTTCTCCAAGTTATCTTACCCTTTTAATTTCTTTTTTAAAAAGACAATATAAATAAATTGAACTTTAGGTTTTTCAGTCTTTCATTAGAATCTATGTCCCTGGTTAAAGGACATATCATCAGATGATATTATCTTGGGGGCTCCTTTCAACAATAGTTACAAATACTAGTGGTTACATATAAATAAGCCAATCATCCAAAGAAACTATCACACATAATAAAATAAATGGTCAATGATCTTCAAACCCTCAAACCCAAACACATATAATCTCTGGAGTAGAGTTTGGAGAATAAAACCAATAAGGTAGCCCAATTCATAAAAGAACATTTTCCAATACTTAATATTACTTTTTATTTAGGCAAGAAATCTTCAAAATTTCCTAGGAAATATGCATTATAAACAAAATATATGAATGTTTTTTAAAAAATGTTACAACAAAGTAAGCTTATCCTTTAATTCCATTTTCCATGAACTTTTTGAAGTCTTCTAGATTCAATTGTCATTCCTGTTTCCGTAGTGATTTTGTTAGAGTGAGGAAACTTCCAAGATTGTTATATTTGAGAGTCAGCTGTCTTGGAAAAAAGAAAAAGGGAAAAGGAGCTAATACATGATTCCCTTATTAATTGTCACTATACAGATAAACTGAAGGTATATAAAAATGTAGATGCTTAAATAACATACTAAAAAGATAAACAGGCAAGTTGCTAAAAGTAAATTAATCATTTGGGTATTATGTATCTCAAATGATACAGGTAGCAAAGCCATTATACAGGGCAACCTAAAAATGATGAGTTGGTTTTTGCCATAATCAAATGTAAGGTGGCAGATTGACACAGTGCACAGCTTTACCTCACAAATTCTAGACAAATGATGACTTTGAAGCCACTATGACAAGCACCAGCTTATGGTAAGCTTCAAGACTCAGGTGTTGCCCATACATATGAATGCTTTAATTAATATCAGGACTATTTTGCAGTCAAGGGTGAAGCAACAGTCACAGATAGGGTTTAATCTCTCCACCTACAAACCTTCTCAAGGACTGACCAGCAAGGTTATGGCAAGCTTGGTGCCTGACCAATTCTGGCCTTTATCAGAGCTACCCTGAAGGTGTGGTGCTCCTCCCACACTGTCTGTAAAAGCAGCCCCTCTTCATTGCAGCTTCACTAAAAATCCTCTCTAAATGGGACAGTAGTGCTTGAGATGGGTAACCTGCCATTGTGGTCATCTGTTAATGCATTTAACTATCTTTTTCATTTACCCTCAAACCTGGTCCTCACTGATTTCACAACAAGGACAAGAACTGAGGCTTTCATAACACTATGAAAACAAGTCAAATACCAAAAATAAGACGGTTGATTTAACATGATGTGGGTAAATTGCATTGCTAATAAGTCTTACTTACATAAATATATTTTGTATAAATAGTAACAAAATCAAAGGGAACTCTAGTTCCTATCAGAAAGAAATATGGATATTATAAAATTTATCCTCACTATATTTAAAAAAAGGATGAAAATTAGAAGTTATTTCCAAACTATGATATTCAGCCCTGAGAGAGGTAAAATGACTTGTTCACGATGACACAATGAAATACTAGTAGACATGTGACTGAGATTCTTCTAGTGTAGTACCATTGCTGTTATTCAGGGTTAAGCAATTAAGACGAAAAGCTAGAGTTAAGGAGTCTTGAACATGTCAGTTATTTAAGTAGATACCCCATTTGTGGGAAAATCACTCATAGCTGCTGCAAGTGGAACTCAGGGATAGAAGTTCCTGTTTGATTTGATCAGCACTATTGCATGGTCATTCAGATGGACTGTCCAAGTTTTCCATCACAGCCTGGATGGAATGTTCTGTAATATGAGAGAGACCTTACCCTATGTTCTGCTTTGGTAGTAGCTAGTCCTGAGTTTCTATCTCAACTACTTTTTCTCCCTGGGCTTCATTTTTCCCATAAGCATCAACATTTTTATATACTTCAGTTTATCTGTATAGTGACAATTAATAAGGGAATCGTGTATTAGCTCCTTTTCCTTTTTTCTTTTTTCCAAGACAGCTGACAGTTAAAAGAAAGAAAGAAAGAAAATATTGTTAGTAGATGAAGGGGTTCTAGTGTATGCACTTGAGACATTTTATGAAGTATATGCATTTTATTACCTTTTCAAGAAGAGAAAGTTCCCACACACATCAGGCTGTACTTTCTGTAAAAGTTCCCCCACTGAGATGAAAAGTCCTTACATATGTCAACATTTGAGTGGAAGTTCTGCAGAACCAGTCACCTTGCACTGATTATAGACATTATAAAAACAGACTTTGAACTTAGCCCCCATCATCCAATAGAGTGGAAAACCATTTTCCTAAACGAGCTACCTCGCCTGTGTGGATGAAAGGAATAAGAGTGGGAATGATAAAGAGGGGAGAGAACAAAGGGGCTCCTCTAGTAACGTGGAACATTTTCTTAGCTTGGCTGGGAAACCAGCCTGAGCTAGAAAGCAAGCATGATAATAAAAGAGACAAAGACTTTCTTTGATTAGTCAGGAGAAAAACAGGCTCTGCTGCCAAGGCCAAGGCCATGCAGAAAGCCAGGTGGCTGCAGTTGTCTGTGACCAGTCTCAGAATGATGATGACAAACAGCTCCCCACCCTCCAAACCTCCCTGCCAAAAAGCTCCAAGATAGAAATTTTGCTCTGTCCTAAAAAGTCACAACCAAACGGGAGAGATGGCAGAATGAGCTCACCACACATGAAACATTTTTCTTAAAGGATCTTGTACAAACTTTCCAGCGGCTTATAAAACCGCTAGATTGCTTCCTTTCCATGGCTTTTGCCCTCTTAATAAGCCCCTTTCGGCTCCCAGGAGCTTTCGCTCTGTTCTTTCAAACCCTCTGTTCTTTTCAATAAACCTTTTGCTAACAATTACCTTCTTGGTTTATTCATCTGCCTCATACTTTTTCGCAGGTAGAACAGGTTCTCAAGGTTTACTAGCAGTTGTAACATCTTGGTGCCTTGTTGGCTAGCGAACAAATCCCTCCACTACCAACTGTACTACTGAGAACTAGGTACCTTTCCAAATGGCTGGAAAATTTGGAAGAATCACTGTTGAAGTTTGAGACTACTCTGGATTTCAAAGTGCATGTGGTTATTTGGTTAGTTGTTTTGTACAGAAGTTTCTGCTTTGACACAGGAAATATGTTTCTTTGCTCCCTATGCAAGTATCTTAATTAGAAAGACTTCTTACTTATTGTAACTTGAAACAGAATATCATCACATTTATCCATCTAGAGAATACTACTACAGAGTCCTTGGCAAGTTATGGAAAGAAAATTAGAATAACCACACAAATTTCAGGGAATTTATACTCTTTCAAAGAGCAATATTTAAACAAATAGAACAATTATTTTTAGAAGAAAATTGAATGAAAAATTATCCTTTGTCCCCATGTTTCTGTGGAATCTCCAACCAAAGGCGGAATCCTTAGCATCAGTATCTTTTAGTGATTTTGTGGTGCTGCTAATCACCTTGAAACTAAATTCCTCTTGGGAACAGCCAGGCCCCCTACAACGATTTCATTCCTCACTAATGCAGGAAACCGCAGCTTTATTTCCAAGTAGATTTGTTGAGATGAGCACCTCTCTCTCTAAATTGCAGCAAAAGATAATTGGATGGAAAATATCTATTTCCACATAAAAGTGAAATTGGAGTTGCATACCTTGATTTAAAACTGTCGGGTGGCATGAGTTCCAAAGTGTGAGTTGGTCCGTATAAGTTTACAACATATAATTTTATTGTTGGGTTCACTTGACCTGCCTTGGAGAAAATGAAAGTTGGAATGCAAGCATAGTAAACATTAGGATATATTGAAAAAACAAAGAAAATACATTTTTGATTCATTTACTTTTTTGTATTACGGAGAAAAAAGTATAATTTCTCTAAAGTAAAAACGATTTTAAATTCTACAACTTGATGATTTTCAATTGTTTTTGCAGATTGCTATTTCTCAAGCATTTTTGTCAGACAATTATAGGTGACAGGAAATCATGATGAGTTCATTCATTAGGCAGTGTTACTGTGTTCTTTCTCCAGAATGACACCAGAATGGTTGTACAAAGTAGCTATTAGATAAGCAGCTACTCACATTGTAGGATGTGAATTGCAATGTGGAGATTTGGCTAATCTAAGAAAAAAAGAAAGACAAGAAACAAGGAAGAAAGGAAGGAAGGAAAGGAAGGGAGTGAAGGAGGGAAGCAGGGAAGGGAAAGAAGCAAGAAAGCTTATTCAAACCCGGTACCCCATGTTTAAAATCCCAGAAATCCTAATTTATTTGACTGCGTTAATCTCCTTGGTTTCTCTTTTAAACTTTATTGATTACTAAATTGAATCATTTGTTCAATTGACTACTGGGAGGTGGATACACTACCCTACCTGAGTACCTGGCATGCAGTGCAGAACGGCATTGGTAAAGACATATAATTTGAGTTCAGTGAATCAACATTGCATTAAATCAATAATAACCAGCATGGATAGTGGTTGAAATACTTCTGGCACATGGTATACGCTAACAGTATTGCATGAATTATGTCATTAAAAGTCTCTGCTACAGTCCTTAGATATAATTATAATCATTTTCCAGACGACATGGAGAAGCTAAGCAAACTGTGCCAGGTGAAACAGCTGATAACCCAGAGAGCAACTGTGTAAATTTAGAATTCTCTGAACTACAATGCTGCAGTTGTGTTTTCCCCACATACTCAGGCAATGAGACCTCCAAATTATACAGGAATGGGAACTTTCACCAATATCTCTCAATTAGTTTGAATGAATGAATGTCCACATGATTAAATGGTTCCCAGGATCTGTTGATCATGGTTTATGTATTTCTAAGCAACTCAGCATTATCTTTGTGGTATGACCAACGCTTTGAGAGAGGACTCTATGATATATACAAAGAAGGAGATGGAGATTAAAATGAGGTGAATTAAACATTAAACAGGTCTGACAAAAATCTAAATAAAACGAGGAGGTTGATTTACAGATGATGAAGATTTATGTTCAAAGAATTGGCACTGACAAAACCCAGAGTTAAATCAGGCCCAGAAGCAAAATAATCCATTCCACTAACGTCTGAAAGAGCTCTTCAAGGGCTGCTTCCTTGGATTATCATAAGAGACTTTTACCTCTGTGTGAGCCACACACAGATCAGAAGTTTTGTGCGAAAAACCAAGGAGTTAGGATGGGGTTTGATTACAAAAATGTGGTAACTATTAAGAGAGAACACAGGCATGGTTCACACAGGGAAGGGGTTCCTGGGAAATAAGCTGTGACCCTGCTTCACACCAAAGGCTATAGTCTCAGATTTTGTAAAGCTTTTAATTTTGTTCCTAAACCCACCAGGTACTGGGCACATTTGCCATGGGTAATTTAGACTTCTTTCATTCTTAGGAGCTCCGCTGCATATTATTTTTTGTTTTAATTGAGTTGTTCTGGTTGTAACTAAAAACACCAGCTCTATCCATTTGATTTTTAGTTTGGATCAAATGCGTTAAAATTTAGAGTTGCACACAGTATTTACCAGTGCAACTCGGTGTGTGGTTCTTGGACCAGCAGAGTCAATCAGTATGGCCTGGAACCTTAGCAACACACAAATACTGGGGCCCCTCCCCAGACCTATTTTCAGAAGCAGAAGCAGAATCTCTGGGCCAACAAAAAACTGTGACCTAACAAGATTCTCATATGAGTAGGCAAATTTTGAAAAAATCAATCTATCTATCTATCTACGCGGTGCATTCACTGTCAAAGGTGAGCCAAAATCAGAATCATTCAGAGGACCTGGAGAGCTTGCTAAGCCACTGAGTGTTGAACTCACTTTCTCCCTGATGCTGATTCACTCATGCTAGTGAAAGGGCAATAATAGAATCTGAGAGTTGTAAAAATCCAAGCCCATTATTTACTTAACATGAAAATGGGCAGATGCTAAAAATGGTGAAATGCTGTTTATTTGATTATCAAAAATGAGACAAAAACCCCTCTGTGATTGTGTCATAAGGAAGTTTTGAGTAGGAGGTTTCCTGTCTGTAGATAAAAATATTCATAGTTTTGTTATATGAAATATAAAAAAGACTTACAATAAAGCATCTAAAGTAGTGCATGCTGGTGAATTTAAAATGGTAGTTATTACTGAGATACACAGTCTTCCATTCTAGTTAATGAAAGGCTGTGCTTTTTTTTCTTAATCATCCAGTGATTAAAGCAAAGGGGAAATTAAATTTGCTCTTTCTGTGAACTCTTACCAATGATGCACAGATTTGTGGCAAACTTTGTCAAAGTTATTATCACATTTTTAAGGCAGCTTTCTTTGACAATCACACTGTAAGCTAATACTTGCATACATTCATCTATATCCCAACTAACTTCTATATGAACACAAATTAAAAGTTGTACACATGTGCTGCCAGCGTTTAAACAAAAAAGTGAACAGTTTAGCATCGGCTCTTCTCAGAGTTTAGCTCTGTAGCGTTCTATTAACTCAGCTGATGTTTATCTTTCCGTGGAAGTTCTGAAATTGAGCATGAATCTTAAGTTCATTTGTGTCTTCAATATTTGAATTATTTCAGCAGTTCACAAGCTAGAGGAGTTCATGTGTTTGCTTTTTACAGTCACATTCGCCACAAAGATTCTAAATCCACTGAATTCCTACTTCCATGGTTCTGAAACAAAAGCTTCACTAATAATTAACCTTATTTTACTGGCAACTAAATTGTCATTAAACGAGATAATGTTTTAATTAAGAAGATTGACCTCAGGTTACTGGGATAGCAGTGTGAGGCTCTATTGTGCTGAATTGCTAAACATAGAGTATTTTATGCATTCTGAATCATGCTGAATTAAGTAAAATACGAATATACTTGTTTAGTGTAAGTACTTCATTAGTATGTCTTACCACATTGGGTATTTGCCATAATCACTTTAATCTGGTTTAATCTAAAACACAATTTAAGATGGACTCTGTGCTACTTCAATTTTAAAACACCACTTTTTTAATGATTGTGTAAGAGCAGTAGAAACAATATATTTGTTGTGAAAAAAATAAACAGAAAACACATTTTAGATCCACGTAGACAATGTAAGTCTAAAAATGACAGTATCACACTCAATATAGTATTGAAATGTATTATGAGAACAAGAACCAAAACATAGACAAACTGTGCCAGGTGAAACAGCTGATAACCCAGAGAGCTATTGTGTAAATTTAGGATTCTCTGAACTACAATGCTGCAGTAATGAGACCTCCAAATTATACAGGAATGGGAGTCCTGTCATCTTAAGTACATGGACAAGTGTTCCTCCTAACTACCATCTAAGGACTCAGATTTCTTTCTCTTGGCTTTAACTGCTACAGTATCTGACTCATTTCTAACACTCTTCAGGGAAGCCATTATCACACAGTCAGACCTTCATCATGTTATATTTTTATGTGGCAGGTTTAAATCTCAAAATACTACCAATATATAGCTAAGTCTTTAGGAATAAAGGGAGCACAGAAATTTTTATAAATTGATAAATCATCAAATATTTGATAGCTCAACAAGGAGATGTTTTGATTCCAGTTGCATCCGCCTGTATGCTGAAATGCAAGTTGATTTCTGGTTGTTTTATAGAGAGGGATTCAAACAATCAATTTGAGTCATTTTCTTGTTATTGACATAATTGTGACTTTTATAAAAGCAGTTAACCTTTTAGGTTCTCAGTTTTCCCATTTGTAAAATGAAGTAATTGTGACAAAAATCACATAAGAAAGAAATTTCATGAAAATTGTCCCTGAAAACAATGTATATTTCTGGGAAACAAGATTTATGAAATTAATAAATATTATTACCAAGTAATACATATATTTACTATTGGCAATTGTAAATAACTAATTAAATAACAAATTATTAAATAATACCAAAGTATTTGGATTTCCATCCACTGTCTTTTGAATTACTGAAATATATGTCTCCTCATATGTCTCTGTTGTTTGCGTTAATTTTGTCAAAATTTTGAGACCTAGAAGTGCTTATATTTAAATACCATGAATCCATCTCTGAAAAAGTAATTTGAAAATGTAGCTAAAACATTTGGCTTTTTTCTGTAAATCCAAAATCCCACTCAGCTTGGGAAATGAAGTAAACAAAGATGTCCATTCCATAGGACTCGTTTTATTTTTTTTTACACTACTGAGATGTGTCTCTCACAGTTATCACTAGTTGTCTATTTTTTAATTGTCAGCTGAAAGTAATTATGTAAATCAAATAATTTGAGATAAAAATATTTGAGATTTCTTCAGTTTTTCTTTTTTTTTAACTTTTATTTAATGAATATAAATTTCCAAAGTCCAGTTTATGGATTACAATGGATTCCCCCCCATAACTTCCCTCCCACCCTCAATCCTCTCCTTTCCTGCTCCCTCTCCCCTTCCATTCACATCAAGATTCATTTTCAATTCTCTTTATATACAGAAGATCAGTTTAGCTTATATTAAGTAAAGATTTCAACAGTTTGCACGCACATAGAAACACAAAGTGAAAAATACTGTTTGAGTACTAGTTATAGCATTAAATCACAATGTACAGCACATTAAGGACAGAGATCCTACATGAGGAGTAAGTGCACAGTGACTCCTGTTGTTGACTTAACAAAAGGGAGGAGAGAACTTCCACTTTGACTATGACCTTGTCTAAATATGATCAGAGTCAGTGAACTCAAAAGGCTTCCATAGCCTTGGCATATCATGACAAAAGCCTAGCGTGATTACTAATGCCATAAACAAGAGTGTCAATTTGCTAAGTTAACAACAGGAGTCAATGTGCACTTACTCCTCATGTAGGATCTCTGTCCTTAATGTGCTGTACATTGTGATTTAATGCTATAACCAGTACTCAAACAGTTTTTCTCTTGAGACAGAAAGATGTGCTATCCAGGCACAAACTGCAATCCACACAAAGGACTGTGAAATCTATACCTGGAGAAAAATAAAAATCAATGTGTAGGTATAATAAAAATAGTTTGATGAGTATGATTACTTTTTTGTTAGGTCAAATTGTCATTTTCTACTGAAGAGCACTGAGTATATGTGTCCTCTAATCTACATTCGTATAAAAGACTCTAAATATAGCTTTTCAAAATTGTATTGCATACAGGAAGATACGACTGGAATCAAAACATCTTTTTGGTAAGTTACAAAAATTTCGCGAAATCAGATTCTTCATCATCTTGTATTTAATACCAACCCTACAGAAGAAGGTTGTAGAGCATGGAGAAAGGCCTCCTAGTTTCTCTAAGGAAACTGCTCATCTGACCTCAGATTTTCCATGTGTAAGTCTTTCATCTCTTGCCCCTTAGATAATTTGAGTGCAAGAGCAGTGCACATACCTAACCTCCACTTTAGCCTTTTTGCAGGCTCAGAGTATGGAGTCTGATGGTAATTTGCCCATGTAATACAATGCACAAATTCAAAGGTAGAAAACCTACCATATCTGGAGAAACAAACTACAACTCACAAAAGAAATTACTTAAAAGCAGCCTCCAGTTAAAATTAGCATTATATAACTAATTAAGAGTGAAGCGAGTAAAGCAGGATTTTAGGGCTTTCACTAAGACATCTTTACATGAATAAAATATAGGGACCTCACTCTGAGCCTTTTTCTTTATTACACAGCATGGGAAAAATAAATTTCTAGAAACATAACTTGAGTCATAACAGACAGCATAGAAAAGAAAACCAAGTGTACTCCAGATGCTTTGTATCCTGCTTCTAGCAACTTCACACAACACTTGAAATATTTGCTCTCTGAGCAGGATTTCCATATTCTCAACAACAACAACAAAACCAAGCAAAGAAACGAACACACACATTCATCTATCCTGACTACCATTGGCTATGACTCAATACCAGCATTTCATGAAGTATGTTCCATACTATGCTCTGCCAAAATAATGCTGATCTCAATACTAATACTAAGAAATTCTTTATGCTTAGTCTAGTCTTCACTGGTGATTCTTTATGCTTTGTCTACTCTTTATTGAGTTTCTTCATGCTTAGTTTATTCTTTACGGGAGAATTTTTATGCTTAGTCTTTATCGGAGATTTATAATGCACATTAACATATGGTATATTAAGTTATCTAAGAAATCATCTGAAAGAAAGCAGATTATTTTTCCCATTTTAACTAGGGACTTCCATCTTATTTGAGCCTGGGGTTTCCCTTCCCTTGTAAAACCCACTACGCACTCATGAGCTGGCATTAGTTTACTCTGCCATCAATGCTGCCTTTTATCTCTTACTACCTTTTATTCTTTTCTAATGGAAAAGGTGAGAAAACACAACATGAGCATCAGAAGAAAAGAAGTGTAGCAAAAGGGAAAGTTCTGACGTTCTTGTATCATCTGTGTGTCTTTCTTCCCAAATACTGGGTATAGATTATTGCAAGCTTGGAAAATGTCCATAAATAAAGAAAACTTCCTTTTTTCCTCCAAAGACATTTTGTTTATAATAAAAAGCACTGTCCACTTAGTAAAAGAAAACACTCCAGCACTGCTGTGTTACTTACCTTTGGATATGGATACTGCTTCCCTTTGGGATACAATGCGCCAGTAAACCGAGGGATAACCATGTTAGGCACCAGGGAGTCATTTATCATCAGGAAGGCAAGCCTCTCTCCGTCTGGTGACCACCAGTGGGCGATGTGAGAATGCAGAAGCTCCTCTAGAATAAATGAGTATTACTTGAAACCAACTGTAGAGATGCGGGCTCAGTGACCCAAAGACATTCGGCCTTGAAATCCTCACTGGGCATGTATCCTTCCAGAGAGTACCATCGATTTTTATGAACTTCTCTGAGAATTCTGCCTTTATACACTCTTTAAACATCAGAAAAAGCAGATGCAAAGAAGAAAAGAATGAAGCAGTGGAATAGGGATTACATGAATCATCAGCAATGTGAACAGAGCCGATGAAAGCACTGCTGTAGTCAAACGGAAGAGAACAGTGACTGAAGAGCAAGACATAGCCTAGAACCATGTGTCATCACTCATTCATATTTGCTCGCAGTCAGGGTTCCATTCTCTCTTCATCAAACAAGTTGAGGACCTAATAAATTATTCTGATTACTTTAACATCTAGAGAAATAGGATAAGAAATATCTTGGATATCTACTATCCACTTAGCTAAAATTTCTTTCCTATAAACTACATCAAAATGGTCCCCACACCCGCTGGCTTCCAGCGGATGTGATCATTATGGTGCTTTGGCAGAATAGAAGAGTAGAAGGAAGAGAATAAATCAGGTTACTTATTCCCTTGGCTCCCTCCTGCATTGTCACCTCAGGCGGGCTGTGCACTTGCAATGATGCCACTACTGTCAATGCAGTCTCATCTATACAATTGTGTCCTTTTCTGTCAGACAATAGACAATCTCTGTAGTTGCAGGGTGGGAACAACTTGGCTGATACTAGTTTAGATTACAGCCTTTTCCTTTCTAATTGCTCTATACCTTCTCCTTTGAAATTTGTCTCTTTGCAAATAAATCAAATCATTTTATTGAATGTGCCAACAATTTCCTTTTAGAAACCTGGCAGATTCAGTAATTAATATCAGAGGTATATTCAGAAGCGAGCCCCTTGAAATTAGATTTTGAGATTAGGTTTGTCATACACATAATCATGCTCACACAAACACACATAACACTTGTATGTGGGATATAATACTCAGGTTTCCTGGCAGGAACTGGGGTGTGCATGAATAATCCACAGCAAAGGGTAGAATTGTGAATAATCAATGGCCTATGTTAATGTTATGGAATAAAATTTAGGTAGAGGGGAAGGACACTGAGAGAACAAATGTTTACCGCACTTAGTTGAAACAAAATCAATGATGAACACAAACACAGTGCACCTGGTTCTTCTGACATCCCAGGGAGACACATAGGAAAAACAAGAAACTGAAACCATGACTGTGAGATCAGTAATGCACATGGAGAGCAAATGGTCATGAACCCAGTCTTCTGTAGCAAGAGAAGAAATGACTGAGGGCCAAGAAAATACAGGAAAGGTCAGAGAGATGCAACTTCAATTAGGAGCTCATGTCCATGTGTTCTTTCAACCTAAAATGAAGATACTGGTGAAGAACAATGGGGGTCCTAACAGTTAGAATAAGGATACTTAGATAAAGGTATGCAGTATTACTTATGCATTCTGGATCACTCTCATGAAATACAGATTTTATACTTGACTACTGCTGTATTTAGCTAAATTTAATGGCCAACAATTCTTAACCTCAAAATTCTCACATGTTTATTTGGTGACAGAGGCAATCTCTAGCAAGGGAACTAGTCCATCTCTGGATATTTGCAGACTATTGGAGAACATTTTCTTTAAAATTCAAGATCTGAAACACCAGAGAATTTTGTAGAGACCTAGTGGTCTGGGACTCAGAGAAGTATTTCTTCTAATATGAGAGAAACATTGTTGAAACTGCACTTACACATAAAAAAGAAAATAAAGACTCCTGATTCTGAATACAACAAGACCACATTTGCACGTATGATTCTTTTCTATTTTCCAGCTAACCTGTAAGGCTGTCTACCACCTAGTTCTATTTATTTATTTATTTATTTATATATTTTTTGACAGGCAGAGTGGACAGTGAGAGAGAGAGACAGAGAGAAAGGTCTTCCTTTACCATTGGTTCACCCTCCCCCCAAGTGGCCGCTACTGCTGGTGCGCTGCGGCCGGCACTGCGCTGATCTGAAGCCAGGAGCCTGGTGCTTCTCCTGGTCTCCTATGCGGGTGCAGGGCCCAAGCACTTGGGCCATCCTCCACTGCACTCCTGGGCCACAGCAGAGAGCTGGATTGGAAGAGGGGCAACCGGGACAGAATCTGGCGTCCCGACCAGGACTAGAACCCTGTGTGCCGGTGCGGCAAGGTGGAGGATTAGCCTATTGAGCTGCAGCACCGGCCCCCAACTAGTTCTATTCAGAACTAGAACCCAAACAACTGAGGGCTTTGCAACAGAACTAGGCCATGGTATAACCTTGTCTTCCACCCCTACCTTGTGACCCCCAGATCCAATGATGATGTAAATGTCTTGGGCCCTGGGAATCCCTATATAATAATTACAGCACAGGAACTATGAGTTTTAGAGGAAGATCATTCTCTCTTTTGCTGATAAATATTTATTTCAAAAATAGCTTTCAACTGGATTCTTGTGGAAATCAGCCTGACTGTGGGATACCGACTGATTATGCAATGCAAACTGGCCATCATGTACTGGTTGTTAGCTGATCCACTTACCAGAATCCAAGTTGACAGAAAAAACTAAGTGTAGGCCTTATTTTTGGGCAAATTTGCACAATGTACATGAAGAATCAGGAATTGGACAGGTTCTGTATTATGATCTGACTCAACAGTGGTATTGAAAGATAAAAATAAACATAAATCCTCTTGGTCAGAATTTTGAAATATTTGTGTACTTTTTGTGTAAGGAGACCTGACTTGAAGCATGAATCCATCTTGATTCATGCATAATATCAAAAGATCGGGGGCAGGCGACGTGGCTCACTTAGTTAATCCTCTGCCTGCGGCACCGGCATCCCATATGGGCGCCAGTTCTAGTCCCAGTTGCTCCTCTTCCACTCCAGCTCTCTGCTGTGACCTGGGAGGGCAGTGGAGGATGGCCCAAATGCTTGGGCCCTGCACCCGCATGGAGACCAGGAGGAAGCATCTGGCTCCTGTCTTCGGATCGGCAGAGTGCTGGCCGTAGCGGCCATTTGGGGAGTGAATCAACGGAAGGAAGACCTTTCTCTCTGTCTTTCTCTCTCACTGTCTATAACTCTATCTGTCAAATAAATTTAAAAAAATTTAGTAACAAAGTGGTTAAGCAAATAGCAAACAGACATACCCAAATGGGCAAGCAAGTGAACATATGAAGATACCAGTATTACATTTGATGTCCATCAGAGCAGTCATGGCAGATGGACACAAAGACCGACCCATGGAAGTCCTTTATGTCAGCCAGCCTCTGGCACCACCCTTATCTGCTAATGCTAATGTACATCTTTGAGATGTTGGAGTGTATACTCTCAGCAGAATCACCTGACTACATATGGCAGGTGGACTCACATTCTGGGAGTAGAATTGTCTCTGTTGCTTATAGTCCTGTCATGCCTACCATGTGTAAACTTGCAGAATAACTTATCTGTTACCATAGGACCATCCATTAAATTTCCAAATTGGACATATTTTATGGCGAAAAGAAGAATAATGGCCTCACTAAAGCAATTAACTGTTCTCATATTCTTTGTTAGCTATTTGTATCCTGACTGATAGAAGAGTGAGCACTCCATCCTAGCTCAGTTTGGGTACTTTTGTTTGACAATAAACAAAATTTGTGGAAGCTGAGATCCATTCTACAGCACAAAATGCCCCTACTGCATAGTCAGTCATAACCAAATTTAAGAACTAAGTGTTAGGAAGAAGTACTGTCTGCTCTCACTATTATACCATTAATCCACTGGGCACCTTTGCTCCTTGTTCCCTTAGGAATGAGATTAAAGGTTTGGAAGTCCCATTTGCTTAAGTTTGAATGTATCCAACAGGAACATAATCATAATTTCTATTATTCCAAGTATTATTTAGCTATTCATTATTTTAACTAAAATATCTGAGAGAAAAGGAAAAGAAAAAAATTATTTTGGCTTCCAGTTGGAGGTTCACAGTCTAATATGGGGCATCCTCATTACTCTGGTGTGTGATGGAGACTTGCAATGGGTGAATATAGGCAAAGGAACAATCGTATAGGTAACCAGGCAGTAGAGTGAGAAACTTGACCAAACTCAACTTATACAACCAACCTTCTGCAAAGAACTACCCTTGAGAATGCATATCCAAAAATATAAAGATCTCCCATAGAATCCATCTACTAGCCATCATAATTGCATCAAATATCCACCCTAATCCTTCAATCAATAGCATTAAATAACTATATAAGACTTTGTGTTGAAATGTCTGCCTGAGTTTGAGATGCCATATCCTGTTCTATCCATAACACACCAAATTGGAAGCTGATATTCCCCCTATATCCATTTTGGGCTCATAATTACAAATAAATAAAAAATAAATTAATTAATAAATAATAAACAGAGAGCAGTCAATACACTCAGTCTAATAATTGATCTCATCCCCAATGAGTAAAACTTGTCATTTCTATACTTAGGAAAAGAAGGAGGCTTTTATTTGGAACTCAAGAGATTTACAAATACATCTTTTTCTAATAACACTGGTCAAATGAAAACTGAAATTGTAGCAACCTAATTAAGAAAAGAATGAAAAGGAAAAACATATGACAAGAAGTATTAGTTCAATCCATCAATCAAATAATGTATCTAGTTAACATATTGATAGAGTAAATGTTAAAGGAATGGGCAATTGAGGAATGCAGTCATGATTAACAACCCGGGGGACGTGATAGGTTCATTTCTTAATTTGGATGTCTTCTCCACAAATTTATGTGAAAACAATCAGTTGTGGTTGTCTCTTTAAGTTTTTGATGAATTAATTGGACTCATATCATCCTACAATGAAACAGTAACAAATAGGATTTGTATATGTATCCTACTCTTTTGGGAACACAAGCTCTTAATTTAAACAACAAAATATTCCCATACTCTGTCACTTTTGGTTGGGGATGGCCAAAATGAAACCAGGGAATTTAAATGAAGGGAGTGTATACAAGTTGTTTTCTTGGCTCTAACTCATTTAAATCATATGAGTCTGAATGTGTTTCTCAAGCAAAACTCACTCTTCTATTACTGTTTAAAAGAAAAAAAAAAAAAAGGAAAGAAAGAAAAGCTACAGGAGTTCTCTCTTCTCATTTCCAGTAACTGCCTTCCCTTTCCGTCTCAACTTCAGGCTTTAGTGACCAAACCTTTACAAAGCACAGGTTCCATAGTTCTTGTCCTTAGTAAGTCTCTTGGAATTGTTGTCTTGCAAATGTACCATTTTTACCCAGCTTTGATCTTGAACCTGATTTATATAAATAATTTATAATTTGGCTGAGGACATACGAGATACATGCCTAATTGAATATAGTAATAAATATGCTATGGGTATACTGAGTTTAAATTTTAGTTCTTGTGAGAATTGAAGGTATGGAAATATCCTGCTGGTTAGTCAACTTTCTGGTTAGTTAACTCACTTGGTTAATCCTCTGCCTGTGGTGCCAGCATCCCATATGGGTGCCAGGTTCTAGTCCTGGTTGCTCCTCTTCCAGTCCAGCTCTCTGCTGTGGCCTGGGAAGGCAGTGGAGGATGGCCCAAGTGCTTGGGCACCTGCACCTGCATCGGAGACCAGGAGGAGCCTCCTGGCTCCTGGCTTCGGATCGGCATAACTCAGGCCATTGCGGCCATCAAGGGGGTGAACCAACAGAAGGAAGACCTTTCTCTCTCTCTCTCTCTCTCTCTCTCTCTCTCTCTGTAACTGTACCTGTCAAATAAATAAATAAAAATCTTAAAAAAATAAAGTCAACTCTGAATTTCTAGGAAATGTGTTTTGTCACAGGTGCTTCACTATGTGTGTTTAGTATTCCTCATGGGTAAGCATAGCCCAGATTTGAGGACATTTTTATCAGTAAAAAAGTATCACCTATTTTTATTACACTGAATTGATTTGTGCCTAATGTTCTTCCCCACAAAAATATTACCATTGCAAAACAATAATTTATATAATCATCCTCATATGCAAAAATAAACTAACTGGAGTGAAAAATAAATACAAGTATTTTAATGTGCATTTTCTTAACAGTTTTCTTGGATAAAGCACAAGCTTCTTAAATCATTAATAATTGGGATATTTACTCATGGATTGAGATGTCCTATGTTAATTATATTGCATTATTTACAAACAATTTAGTTTTACAAATTGCATTCATTTCAATTTAGTGTAAGTTTGGTTCTTCCTCATTTTTATTACTCTGATTTAAGAAACATCACTGCAGAACAGATGGAGTTTTCAACACATGTCGTTTTATATCACAGACTCTTAAAAACATAGCCTCAAAACAAAGCATTTCCAGAAAACTAAGATACCATTATTGTGTTGAGATTAACATGCTATTCTGAAAAGTAAGCTGGTTTTATCCATTTATAGTTTATCAGTTTAGACAGATAGGATGTCCTGAAGATGTTACTTCCAGTCCTGTAGGGCTCTGGTAGATTCTTTCTTCTTATTTTCTGTATCTCACTGTCAACTTTCTTGAAAGAACTTCCTATGTTTATATGCTGCTCCTTTCACACTTATACCTCCATTCACTGCAGTTTTGCTTCTGGCCCCACCAGTTGATTGATGCTGCTGCTGGTAGGGGTATCAAATATCTAGAAGCAAATCTAATGGTAATTTTCCAATCCTTAGCTTGTTTGATCTTCAGTGTATCACCACCACTAATAATTCCATCTTCTTCTGGTTTCCATGGCTACTTCCCCATGGATAGGTCTTAGTAAATGCTCAGTAAATACTTATTAAATCAATGAAGGAATAAATGTGACTTCATGGGTTCACAAAAAAGGTGAAAAATAAAGTAAAAGGAGGCATTTTGGACTATCTATTAAATGAAAAAGTGTGCCAATAGCAATCTAGTGAGGATATTGCTTAACTTGTAATATTCCCCTCACTTCTTTAATCTTAAACATTCTTGAGGATAAATGCAATATACATTTATTTTATAAAATATCTTAGATTCCTCAGTCCTCTTCGGCTTAATTCTATTTATAATTACATTTATCATCTGAAAAGATATTTTCTGTTTACCATGCTCTGAATAGTTCCTTCCTCTCCTAAACAATTCTTAATAGTTTATCGCCCCCACTAAGTTGGAAACAACCAAAACATAGAAACCTTTATTCCTCTTCATATTCTCATATAATGACTGGAAGATATATGTGCCCCATAGCTGAGGGCTGAATTTCAAAAACTCCGTTAAAAATATGAGCACATAAAATATTGTAAATCATTTAGACATAGTAGTTCCATTATCCACATATAGAAATATTTGGAAGTGAGAGTCATGCTTTTTTTCTATTAAATATAGTGAATCCTTAATGGGAACTTTTAAAGATGTGAATACGACAACTGTTAACAGTACCTTCATTTAACAAAATTTAAGCTTTTTACACATTTTTATTTATTTATATATTCTATTTGAATAGGGAAGAGAGAGGGAGGTAGAGCGGACAGAAAGATCTCTCACCCACCAGTTTATTTTGCAAATGTCCACCACAGCCAGGGCTGGGCCAGACTGAATACAGGAGCAAGGAATTCAATTGTGGTTTCCCACATGGTGGCAAAGACCAAATTACTTGAGGCATCACCTGCTGTCTACCAGGGTGCACATTAGCAGCAAGCTGGAATCAGAAGCAGATACAGGATTTGTAGACAGGCACTCTGGAATGGGATATGTATTTTCCAGCTGTTGTATAAATAACTGGATGCCTGCATCCAGATGTTTTCTTTTTAACAAAATTTTGATCTGATATTTAGTTATATTGCCCATTTAAAAGAAATGATTTAGATGAATAGCATAAGATGTGCAAATAATGAAAATGATCTTCAATTTGAGTGTTTTTTCAAACTTTATCAACCCTTTTAAATGTATTTATGTATTATATATATATACATACATAAATATATATATACACATACGTAAATATATATATATATATATGCAAGGTTTTACTCTCCTTGGGAACTGAATATTCCTCATGTTAGTAGTAGAAGCATAGAAGCTTAAAATGATACTTTCAATGACTTCATAATATTGACTATGTTGGGGAGAAATAGCCATACTCACAGGTTGGCCTGATTCTAGCATTCTAAGCCATGTCCTTAAAATGTGTTATAAAAATATTTTATTGTATTATATGTTATACCTTCTCTCATCATTTTTCCATGATATTTACAGAAAGTAAAATCACAATTTTAAAAAAATTGATGTTATTTGTTACTTTCTGAGTCTCCCACATATGCTAATGTAGATTTTGATTGATTGCTGTAAAGGAATAAAAAGGAATAGAACTGCAGATCACATGAATTCTCTAGGTGGTATCAGTGTGTTTTGGCAAGCACACTGAAGGGAAATGAAAAGGTCTGGAGTCTGGGAGCCGTCAGCACACAAGAAAAGCAAAGTGACAATGGGAGATTAAGGCACATCTAAGGTTCTTGAAGCCCAGGTTGGGAATGACAGCAAAATGCTGAGAAAAATCAAAAACTTCTGACTTGCTTAAGTGCCACTGGCAAACGTCAAAGATAATTCTGGTACAGTTACTTCGCCTTGAAATGAAATAATTGAATTGTGTAGGTGTTAGGGTTCAAAACCTTTGACTTAGGAAACAGATAAACAAAATCTGATGGTTTAGGCCTGAAAATGTGTATTGTGTCTTAAGGAATAATGAAAAGCATCCCTCTGTAACAAGTGGAGTAGCCTAGGAAAAGGAAGACACCTATTTAGTTGCCAACTCTGCCGTTCATTAGACCTGTCCATGTCACTAACCTGGCCTGAGCCTTGATGTTTTAGTAAGTGGTTATATTCCCTAGTATTGTGAGGATTAAGTCACATACCTACATGGAATTTCTTATTATCCCTTGATCAAGGGAGCCATGAATATTGAATTTAATCTGCATGGCACAAACTATATGTTTTCCATTTGCCTTTTGGAATGCATCAGACTAGCAGTTTAGCATCAAGGTTTTGTTATCTGTTTGTCTCTTTCCATCTCCAACATGATATTCACTCTCAGCCTAAATGTATAGAATATTATTCTCTAATTAAGATAATTATCTTACTTGTCAGAAAATAGTCTCTAATTTCTTGCCTTAAAATGTCATTGAGTGGAGCTGACACTGTGGCATAGTTGGTTAAACCTCTGCCTGGGGTGCCAGCATTCCACAGGGATATCAGTCCATTTCTCAGCTGCTTGTCTTCCCATCCAGCTCTCTGCTTATGACCTGGAAAAGATAGAAGATGGCCCAAGTGCTTGGGCCCCTGAACCCGTGTGGCTGACCTGAAAGAGGATACTGGTTCCTGGTTTCGAATTGGCGCAGCTCTGGCCGTTGAGGACATTTAGCGAGTTAAGCTGCTGATGGAAGACCTTTCTCTCTGTTCCTCCCTCTTCTGTAACTCTGCCTCTCAAGTAAACAAATAAATAAATCTTAAAAAACATCCTTGAGTATGTATTTCCCATAACATATATGAAACCTTCCCATTAGGACACAGGCCCAAGTTGTCTTGAACAGAGATCTAATCACAAAACTAGACTCAGTCTACACTTAGTACACCTCGCTTAACCTACCAGTTCACTGATACTGAGGATCACATTGTGCTGCTCAATGTGGCGTGCTAGCCATCTGTAAAATGTTCAGGTTCCAGTTACTTATTCCTCTTCCCCATGAAAATCTACTGTTCTTTGCTAATATTCACTCCGTGTCTGCCACCACCATGTATTAATGACCTACAGCAGTAGCCAGAATCATTCTTGACTTCTCAAGCACTCCATCTCTTTAGCCACCAATCCATATCTATTTTTTGGCATCATTAATTTTAGAATTTCCTCCTCCTGCTGTGTAATTTTAGGTCCATTGCTTATGATGTCCTGTTAGAGCAAAGAACATCCCTTTTAGCTACTCAGTGGTCCTTTCTATTCAATTACAACTTCACACCACAACCCACTGGATCAGTTTTATGGGAGAGCTAATCTCTTCCATCCATTTTTCTATCTTCAAAAAGTTCTTGGAAAAGGCTGTATTATGAACAAACTAAGCACAGACTTCAAAAAATATTTTGCATCAATAAAAATGTAGCTTTTCATTCCATTTTCTACAAACTTTATTAAGTGCTTTTTTCTAGTAGAAAATAATTGAAATTGCAGATCCCTGTTAGAGGTCACTTTCCCTTGATTCTTACTGTCTACCAGTGTCTCTAATTTTATGCTTCACTAATGTTAAGTAGAGTTTAGTTTTCCTGGCATATGCTATGCTGCTTTATCCTTCTATGGTTTTTGCAAGCCATTACTTCTACTTGGTCTTTTCTTGCTTGTTTCTTCTCAGGTATAACAATTTTTCATTTTTAAGGCTCAGCTCAAGGTTTCTCTTTTAGGAAAAGGTTTGTCATCTCCTAGAACAGTCTGCCTTATTGCTTTGTCATTCCTGAGAATCCTGCGTTTCCTTCATTGCAACTACTTAGCACACTGCATGGATAATTTCTCTTTATCTGCAGGGATCCTACACAGTGCCAACCACTTTTTGAAGATAAAGGGCATGCTTCTGCCTCTGTGCTTCTCTAGGCTAGGGCATCACTTAGTTTTTATTACCCAGCTTCCTGGAATTACTCAAGTTTCAAGTTTGTTCCCCATTTGCTTTTCCAATTCAGTATACCATGCCAGTCCTCTCCAAAAATTCATATTTTTGAAATAGGAAAGTAACAGCAAGCTTCAGTCACATTAATCAAAGAATCATAATTACCTATTTGTGCATTTCTTTAGAAATAAACTTTTCATAGCATAACTATCACTGATAATACATAATGGTTTTTACAATTCCTTAAATTGAGATTTAGCCTCTAAAAGTCTTTATTATTTACTGTTGGATGGTAAGAAGTATATTACAAAGTATATAAGCATGCACATACATATATATTTCAGGACCATGACATCTTTCCTTATTAAAATAGCTCCATCTAGCAAAATCTTTCACTTGAATGTAAGGTCCTCAGAGCTATTGTTTTCATTCTCTGCTCTTTTTTGGGACCTAGATAAATATATATAATGTAGTAGATCTTAAATAATATACACTGAGTGAGGGAATGAATTGATCTACATGATTCACCTATCTTACAAGATGATAAATACAGAACATGAAATAGAGAGACTGCATTTACTAATAAGGATTTCCTTGGCGATTCTTAACTCATAATTTGAAATTAAATAGACTGACTTAAAGTTCTGATATATTTTGCTTAGATCCTTTGCAGTCTTGAAGGTAAGCTTTGTGTTTTTACCAGAATCTATATCCAGAACTCAGCTAATAATTGGTACATGATCAAAAACAGATATTTTCATGATCCAATATATTTATATGCATTCACATATTACTAGAACTCGATTCAATCATTGTTGAAAATAACATTTTAGGAGTGCTTTATTTTTCTATGTGATGGCTTTTAAAATGTTATAGAATGCCTCTATGAGGATGTCTCAAATCAAATGGATTTCATGCATGCAAAAAAAGTCATTTATTTTCCAGAGAGTCAAAAAATTCAACATCTAATTTGAGAGTGATGTAAGGTGATCATTCACTTTCATTAGTTCATGAAAAATAAATTCCTTGTAACCTCAACAACACACACAAACACACACACCCTAAAGGAATAACAGTAGTAAATGTAAAGTACAAACAGATCATGAGCACATACAAAGATATGAAAGCCTGAATGATATTTTGAGGGGATATGAGGAAAAGAAATAGTGCTGTAAATATTATTTTATAATGAACAATTTTTTAGTAAAATGTGTAAAAATGATCATTTGTATCCTTTGAAACTAAATCTGTTCTACTCACCTTCATATAACCAGTCAGCAATGCCATTAAAAATAATTCCTTCTTTCCCAGAAGATGTCAATCTCAGTGAACTGCTCTTTATATCAGGTTGATAGTAGATATTATTTTCAAAAATATAAATCTAGAGCAGGAGGCATATGAAAAAGTACAAAAACTCAACATGTTAGGATACCTTTAATAAACTTTCCTGCTACACAATGATCACAGACTAGCTACATGTTTTACTTGTTTGCTTTCAAACTGGTTCCACACATTTTTGTATTATTTTCAAATATTAATGGCTGTTTCTCTCCCTATCATGTCAACATCAGGTTATCATTTGGGAATCATGTGGCAATTGACATTGTTTTTTTTTTAATTCATATTTTCAGCAACAATGTTTCATCTACTTAAAAATTTCTCTGCCACACAACAAGATAGATTTGACTTTAGGACAAACTATTACATAGTCAAGAGGTTGAGAGCTGAAAACAGTACATCATTTTAGTAATGGATAACTAACCAAAAAGCTCCAATCTGGGGCATTTACAACTGCAAAAATGTATTTGGTGATGAACATAGTAATCTTTAGAGAATCTGATGCTATGCTGTTTGACTCACAGAATCACCAATGACAAGAAATTCTAATAAATGTCCTTTATACTAATAAGTGGAGCATAGATCGCAATGCACCAATATCCTTGGTAACTCTTTTTTAAATAGTAAGGCAATAATCACAACTTTTTGCCTGAGAGCTGAAGAGTTCTCATTTGAATGCAGCAGCAAGTTTTCCAAAATAGTATCAATAACAACAGCCCCAAAACAAAAAGCAACAATAAAAAATAAACAGTATCAGTCTACACAAAAGGATGTGCTTTTGAGATAAATAATTCCAGTTAAAGTTATAAATCATGCATTTCCTGCCATATAATCACTTTTCTTCCATACTAGGGGAGGCAGAATATTGTCTATTTAGATCAAATGTTTTACTACAAAGGTGAAAGGTGGCCTAATGTCCATATGCTCCGAATGTTACAGAGTAATTACATAATACCAAACACAGAAACCACAAGAATTTCCAAAACAATTAACTCTATAATTATAAAGTCCTAGATATTAAAACAATAGTGTGCATGGTGAAAAATATAATATTAATATCCAGAAAAATATATACATATATATATATATATATATATATATATATATATGAAAGAGAGAATTTACTTAAAGGCAGCATTACAGAGACAGAGAAGGGCAGAGAGGGGGAGAGAGAGAGGCAGAGAGGGATCTTCCATCTACTTGTTCATTCCCCAAATGGCTTCATTAGCCAGGGCTGGGCCATGATGAAGCGAGGAGCCTGCCACTCTTTCTGGGTTTCCTGTATGGGTAGCAGGATCCCAAATACTTCTGCTGATTTTCCAGGCACTTTAGCAAGAAGCTGGATTGGAAATGGAGCAGCTTGTCTCAAACAGGCACCCATATGGAATAGCAACATCACAGATGGTAGCTTAATCCTCTGTGCCACAAAGCTGGCCCCTGATATTCTGCTTTGATTCCCATGATATGGCAGACATTCATTGGTGGGTGTATCTAATTAGTCATTCCACCCTTATTACACAGTTCTTTATATTACAGGTAAGAGTGCCAACTTGGGGGACAAAAAGCAAAGACAATGAATTTAGGAGGGTGCTTTGTAAAGCATGGGCCTTACAATCAGGCAAACTAAATTCAAAATATTAAATTTAATGATTTTTGTGAGTTTGTAATGCTTCTAAATCTGTCTTCTCCTTTATAAAATGTACATAGGATTCACATGTACCTTGCATAACTGTTAAGAATAAATTAGATAGATGATGATTGTAGAATATATAAAATGTGTGTCTGTTACTAAAAGCAAAGCTGACTTCACACAAGATAAGTTAAGCTTTCAGTAGGCAATAAGCTATAAATCAAAATAAAACCTTTACAGTTTCAATGAATAAATAATCCCAAAATATTGGTCAGTGGCATAATACATATTATGAGCAGTATTAGAACGGTAGTAGCAGCAGTAGGAAGAGGTCAAAGAGGAGGCAGAAGAGTTGCATTAACAAATAATATTTAATGTTTTCACATCAGTTACCATGTGTGTACCTCACACCCTTAACAGGACTTGTGAGTAAGAACAGTATAGATCATCCACACTAAGGCTATTCAAGTACATGTAGCTATTATTAGGAGTGAGGGATGATGTCACCAAAGTAATAGGGTCCTAATCCTCAGCTTTCCAAAGAGAAAAAAACTCTAACTCAAAATAATTAATAAAACCCCCACGACTTCAGCAGATGTATAAATTATCCAATGCTATTGACCAGTAATTACATTTATATTTGAAGAACAGATTGGATGATATTCAGAATCCATATGAAACTGACATCTGCTCCAATGTAAAAGAACAAGCAGTATTGAATCAGAATTTTAATGACATTCCATGAAAACCTGCAGTACCAGAGAATGTCCACCAGATCTTTCCTCGAGTGGACACAAAATTAGTGGCTGCTTTGATAACAATGTATATTTATAATCTCCTAACTCCTTGTTAATTATCAATGTTTTGGATTGAATTGTATTTATGTCAATTATAAACTCCAACTACTGCCTTTTCAATTTGATAACTGCATATTATGTTCACGGAAATGCATATTATAAAAAAAAGAAACAACTATGAATCGATTTCAAAATTTTGTGCACTGATGCAAATATATCTAATTCCATGTTCTATGAACTTTTCAAAGGACTTTATACTTACATGTACTACCCAGGCACACTGATGAAGTTAAATAGTATTCAAATCACAATCATTAGGAGCAGTAACCAGATATAAATCACATTGGAAATATGACAAACACTAATGTCATTTATCCAAAGCTACTATTTAACTGCCATAATCATTTGATACCACTGTTCATTTCCTTCCATGAGCCTCTTAACCAGCATAACAAATAGAAATAAAGAGCAACTTAATTTTTTAAAAAGATCTATTTTATTTATTTGAATGACAGAATTAGAGAGAGAGGTAGAGACACACAGAGAGAAGTATTCCATCAGAAGATTCCCTCTCCAAATGGCCCTACTGCCAGAGCTGGCCCAATCCAAAGCCAGTAGCTTTTTCCAGGTCTCCAACATGGGTGCAGGGCCCCAAGGACTTGGGCCATCCTCCACTGCTTTCCCACGTACAATAGCAGGGAGCTGGTTTGGAAGTGGAGCAGAGGGACTGGAAACAGTGCCCACACGGAATGTTGGAGCTGCAGGCCAGGACTTTAACCCACTGAGTCACAGCATTGGTACTGCATTTAGATGTTTAAATCTTTAATTCACAGAGCAGGCCAACTATCCAGGCTTTCAACTTCAATGGTCTTAATCTACCCACCAAGCAATTCAAATTTTGTAAGGTCGCCAAGAAGGGAAACAGAAGGAAACGAATACTATATGCTGAATTACTCTACTTGGCAAGATTTGATAAGTGCCCCCAAGAAATTCTAAATAATGTGTTAACTTATATTACACATGACCAAGTGATTGGATGCATTATGTATTCTTTCCAAGCAGGAGGCTTTAAGGGCCACTTTAACACTATTTCTACCTCTTTCCAAAACTATCTGCAATGCTTCAAGATGCTAGACATCCCGGTACCCTTTTTTGTGGAGTGAGGAGATGCTAAGCAGACCACAGAGCCAACTGGTAGTGGGTATTATATGTTGAAAGTCATTAAGACTTGGGAGATAAGAGTAATCACAATGTAAATCAGCCTACTGTGACAGGTTCAACTAGTGACAATGGCAGAAACAATCTCAGAATAGCATACTATCACAATTTTTAACCTGCTTAGAAAAATACATAAAATAGAACATTAGATCTATTTTAGCAAAACTATTACTGAAACTATTCCACCTTCACTGATGAGTGATTTTCAAAAAAAAAAAAAATTTACTTTTGAAGACTTTGTTAAGCCTCTATGGAAGTCAGTCTGGAGATTCCTCAGAAACCTGAATATAACCCTACCATACAACCCAGCCATCCCACTCCTTGGAATTTACCCAAAGGAAATTAAATTGGCAAACAAAAAGGCTGTCTGCCCCTTAATGTTTATTGCAGCTCAATTCACAATAGCTAAGACCTGGAATCAACCCGAATGCCCATCAACAGCAGACTGGATAAAGAAATAATGGGACATGTACTCTATAGAATATACTATACAACAGTCAAAAGCAATGAAATATGGTCATTTGCAACAAAATGGAGGAATCTGGAAAACATCATGCTGAGTGAATTAAGCCAGCCCCAAAGGGACAAATATCATATGTCCTCCCTGATCGGTGACAACTAACCAACCAAAAAAAGGAAACCTATTGAAGTGAAAGGGACTGAGAAAGAGTGACTTGCTCAGCCCTTGTCCTGACTGTTAATGAACAATTTAATAATTATCCCTTTTAGTATTTTTTTTAATACTTAATACTATTGGTTGAACTCTGTAATTAACACACATTTATTCTTAGGTGTTTAAATTTAACTGAAAAGTGATCCCTGTGAAATATAAGAGTGGGAATAAGAGAGGGAGGAGATGTACAATTTGGGACATGCTCAATCGGACTTGCCCCAAATGGTGGAGTTAGAAATGTGCCAGGGGATTCCAATACAATCCCATCAAGATTGCATGTACCAAGGCCATCTCACTAGTCCAAGTGATCAATTTCAGTTCATAATTGATCACACTGATAGGTCTAAGAATCAAAGGAATCACACAAACAAGACTAGTGTCTGCTAATACTAACTGATAGAATCAAAAAGGGAGAGAATGATCCAACATGGGAAGTGGGAGACACAGCAGACTCATAGAATGGTAGATGTCCTAAATAGCACTCTGGCCTCAGCATCAGCCCTTAAGGTATTTGGATCTGGCTCAAGAGCCCATGAGAGTATTTTAGGCATGGAAAGCCAAGACATTCTGGCAAAAAAAATAAAAAACTAAAGAAAGATCTCTGCAAGTGAGATCCCAGTAGAAAGAACGGACCATCAAAGAAGGAGGTACCTTTCTCTGAAGGGAGGAGAGAACTTCCACTTTGACTAGGACCTTGTCTAAGTAAGATCGAAGAGGCTTCCATAGCCTTGGCAACTCATGACTAGAGCCTAGGGAGATTTCTGACGCCATAAACAAGAGTGTCAAATTGTTAAGTCAACAACAGGAGTCACTGTGTACTTACTTCTCATATAGGATCTCTGTCCTTAATGTGTTGTCCAGTGTGAATTAATGCTATAACTAGTACTGAAACAGTATTTCACACTCTGTGCTTCTGTGTGGGTGCAAACTGATGAAATCTTTACTTAATATATACTAAATTGATCTTCTTTATATAAAGATAATTGAAAATGAATCTTGATGTGAATGGAATGGGAGAGGGAGTGGGAGATGGGAAGGTTGTGGGTGGGAGGGAAATTATTGGGGGGAAAAAGCCATTCTAATCCATAAACTGTACTTTGGAAAATTATATTTACTAAATAAAAGTTTTAAAAAAATAAAAACTGAAAACTCTGAATCATTAGGTTATTTCCATTTAAAGTTAGTGTTATATCACAACAGGTTAAGCTGTCACCTGTATTGCTGGCACCTAATATCAGAGCAGCTGTTCAAGTTTCTGCTTCCCTTCTAGTTCCTTGCTAATGCAACTGAGAAATAAGCAGATAATAGTTCAAGTATGCAGGACCCTGCCACCCACATGAGAGACTCACATGGAGTTCTTCTGGTCCTAGCTTCAGACTTGAGCCCTGTCTGTTGTGGCCATTTGGGGAGTGAATCAGAGGATAGGAAATCTCATTATCTATGTCTCTCTCCACTGGTGTCAAATTGCCTTTCCTATAAATAAAATAGATATTTTAAAAAACATAACTGTTGAAATCTTTACGTAATATGTACTAAACTGATCTTCTGTGTATAAAGAGAATTGAAAATGAATCTTGATGTGAATGCAAGGGGAGAGGGAGCGGGAAAGGGAGGATTGCGGGTGGGAGGGAAGTTATGGTGGGGGGAAGCCATTGTAATCCATAGGCTGTACTTTGGAAATTTATATTCTTTAAATAAAAGCTTTATATTAAAAAAAATATCTCCTTGTTTATAGTGGTATCACAGGTTCTATAAAGTTAAAGTGAAATTAATATTATAATTGGGTGCCCTTTACTACTACTTACTCTTTGGGAAAATATTATAATTAACCCACTATCTCAGATAACAACTAGTCCTTGGCAACTATTGTTCCTCTGTTTGATTCTATGAATTTGACTATTTTAGATTCCACATAGAAGTGGAATACACAGTATTTTTCTTTTTTGGCTTGCTTATTTCAGTTAGCATGATGTCCTCAAGGCTCATCAATATTGCTACATATTGAAAAATACCCTTATATTTAAATGCTCAATAGCTTTGCATTCTAAGTTTTTAGCAGTTTCTTTATCCATTCATCTACAGATAGACATTTAAGTTGTTTGTGCATCTCAGCTATTGTGAATAGTATTGTAGTGAACACAGGAGTGCTAATATCTCTTTGAGATCCTGCTTTAAATTTGTTTCAGTATGTACTCAGAATTGAGATTTACAAATCATAAAGTAGTTTTATTTGTTACTTTTTGAGGAATGCCCATAGTGTTTTGCCAACCATCTGTACCAGTTTATATTCCAACCAATAATCAATGAATTTTTCTCTATACTCACCGAGACTCCTTTCTCTCATTTTTTTGATAAGAGCAATACTGACAAGTATGAGGCGATATCTCATTGTCATTTTGATTTACATTTCCCCTGCAATCAGTGGCTGCATTTATGTTTGTATAAAAATTATGCAAGTTAGTACATGTATGAATGAAGTGCTAACATTAATTTCAGTGACAACAAAGATTATAGTGTTAAGGAAGTCTGGTTTATTGGCTGGATTAGTGGCATTGTTTGTTTATTTTTGGAACTGATGACAGTAAGGGTGTTTTCCTAACCTAGGGCAGGGTTTTTCAAACTTGGCTCTACTGACACTTAAGACTGGGTAATTATTATGTGGAGGATGGCCTTCTGCAAGCAGAATGCTTAGCAGGATCCTGGACTTCTACAACAAGACGCCAGTAGCATTTCCAACACGCAGTGATCACAAAAATGTGTCTAGATTTTTCCATATGTTCCTTAGAGATTGGGATGGGTTGGGGCAAGGGACAACTCCACTAGAGAACTATTGATTCAGAGGAAAATGAATTCTTTGCATGAACAACTTTAATAAATGAAATAATTCAATAATTTATTTACCCAAGTGACTTTGTAACTTGTTGTTTCAAAGCATCCTTCTAAGTGTCCTTGTGATTACAAAGGCTTTTAATGTATAGCACCTATCTTCAAAAACATTGTAATTTATGGTTTAGTATTGTGGCACAGAGGGTTAAACTGCTGCCTGAGACATCAGTTTGAGTCCTAGCTGCTCTGCTTCCAATCCAGCTTTCTGATAATATGATTGGTAAAGCAGCAAACTATGGCCAAGAACTTGGATCTCCCACGTGGAAGATGTAGATGGAGTTCCTGGCTTCTGGCTTTGGCCTGGACTAGCCCCAACTGTTGTGGCCATTTGGGGAGTGAATCAGCGGATGAAAAACCTCTCTGTGTCTCTCCCCATTTTCTCTCTAATTCTGTATTTTGAATAAATAAACAAACATCTTTTTAAAAAATAAACAGAACATTTTCTTTTTGTATGAGAAATAGGCCTGAAAACTTCTAAAACCCAAGAAAGAGAAAGCACATATTGCAGATCTTAGCACAAGTGGCATGGTTGAGTAGGGGGGAATTGGTTCATAAAGACTTTTAAGAGATGCTAAGTTTACATAGTGAAAGATAAAGAGTGATTCCATGGGCTTAGGAAGGTACAGAGGAACAAATTCCAGGCTGCAGGAATAGAATAAGCTAAAACCAACAACGATAAAATATTTTAAGAATATTTATTTAGGGTAAGAGCACTTCTCTGTATACCATGATTGCTCTAGAGATCAAGCCAGTGCCAAATCAGAGAGCAACCCGAGTGCTCAATCAAAAACTTTGAACTTAACTTCTTCAGTAATTGATAACTTTTAATTGTTATGATCAAATGAATGATCTGATCAACTTTTAGGAAAATAATTGGTAGAAATTAAAGAATGGATGGTGGAAATGGGAAACTGCTGGCATACAGATAACTCAAATATTCTGCTTAATAAGAATGATTGGTTGGGCTGGCGACGTGGCTCACTAGGCTAATCCTCCTCCTGTGGCGCCGGCACCCCGGGTTCTAGTCCCAGTTCGGGTGTTGGATTCTGTCCCGGTTGCTGTTCTTCCAGTCCAGCTCTCTGCTGTGGCCCAGGAGTGCAGTGGAGGATGGCTCAAGTGCTTGGGCCCTGCACCGGCATGGGAGACCAGGAGGAAGCACCTGGCTGGCTATGGATTGGTGCAACGCACCTTCATAGCGGCCACTTGGGGGATAAACCAACAGAAAAAGGAAGACCTTTCTCTCTCTCTCTCTCTCTCTCTCTCTCTCTCTCTCTCTTACTGTCTAACTCTGCCTTTCCAAAAAAAAAAAAAAAAAAAAAAAAGAATGATTAGTGTCAAATGAAGTCATTATTCCTAGTATGTATAAAGAGTCTACAATGTTTGCAAATCCTAATAGTCATGCTTAGCATCAGTCACTTGAATCCTTCTAAACTTCATCTGCCATAGGTAATCATTGTAGCATTTGTTTCTAGCCCTGGTTGTATATCCTTCAAATAATTTGTAGCTCTCACTTTTGTCCTTCTGTAATAGTTCCTGAACATTCTGCAGCTCCTTTTAGTTCCCAGTATGTCAGCCTTACTCAGCAGCCCCATACTCCCTTTTACAAGCTTAGCTCCCAATTCCGTGGGAATCTTAGGTCTTTCATTTTACTAGGAATAAATTTCAGTTTTCTGTCAGGCCAGTTGATCAATTTCTTTAAGAATTCATACAAGACATTGTTTATAGCTGTAGTCTATATTGCAACCAAACTAGGGTATTTTTGTTTTACTTGTTAAACTTCCTATTTGTTCAAGTATTAAGCTTTTTTATTGTAACTGTAAACTATGTTATCTCAAAAACTAAACAACAAAAAGAAAGGGAGAAAAAAAGAAGGTGGAGGTAGAAAGGGGGAGGGAGGGAAGTAGGGTTGTTGGAAGGAAAGGAATATCATTATGTTCCTAAAGTAGTATCTAAATTACATTGAATCTGCTAAAAACTAATTAAAATTTAAAATAAAAAATTCAAAAAGCATTCATATTAGAATAAACTATTTTTATTAAAATGAATTCAATATAATATTATTTTGCAAACAAATGAGACATGAAAATTATGCAGTAATTTAGAAAAATAGAAGAAAACAATATTTTTAATAAATTAAAAGTTTCATCATGGAGAGAATAATTAAATACATAAAGTTTGTATAAACAAAAGATGTGGCAACAAGCCATGTTCAATCTCCTCATGTACAAAAGATGTTGCAAGATAAATTTAAATTTTTAACAAATAAAAATTCTTGAAATATTTAGACATATTCCCTTAGCATATCTAGTTCCTTTGAATAATGAAGAAAATGCTTCCTGCTCTAAGCAGTATGTTACACTTCAGGAAACATTTGGAAAAATTACTCATCACAGCCTTGATGTCTTTATTTTGATTTACAGAACTTAGATTCTCTGATAAAACAACAGAATATGAACTCAGAAACCAAAAACAGCATTTTTGTTTTAGAATTAAAATGAAAGAGAGCTAATAGTACCAAGGTTATGAAGCAAATAAAACTCTCATGCACAACAAGTGAAAGAGAAAATTTGTACATTTTGTAAAAGTCATTAATAAGGCAGAACATATGTATAACTGTATGACTGAGCAAAAACAATCCAAGGAATATATATAACCAAAATCTATATGATATCTATCTATCTATCTATCTATCTATATCAGCCTAGAAAAATGCTCATAGAATTGCTGTATGTTTTACTGTATGTATGCTAAAATAAAGTGAAAGGAAAAATATACAGAATTTCTATTAGTATTTCTAAGTCACTTAATATATTATCATATAAATTTCTTATCAACGTTTTGCTGAAAACCACATTGCAGCACTCAACTTTATTCTTCTTATAAAACTATGTCCCCTAATTTGCCTGATGCAATAAGTGATATGTGTCCATTTGTATAATGCAAAGTAAAACTATGAGCACAAGTTAAATGGTTTGATTGCCTTTGACATTTGGCCTTAAACAAATCTCTCTGCTGGTTATAAATGCTGCTTTCACTTCTCTACAGGACCATCTCCCGGATGCAGAACAACTCATTCAAATCATTCTTGTCACCTTTGAATCAGTACCTGACATTCTAGAAATAGAATCACTATCAGGGAGCTCTCATCCCTTGACATTTGCAATTATTCATATCAGGAAGCCCTTTCAAAGAGTTCCTACTCCTTAAAACCTTTACAGAACATTATACATTTTCAAAGAAGTGAAATATATTCCTCTGTTTTAAATTCATAATTATGTAAGTCACTTCCCAGTCCCAATGCCTTATCTTACATCCATGCTTTTTCAGAAGACAAATGGATACCAGATAAGAGTTAGTAAAAGAACAGCTTAGTCAATGAAATGTAATGGCTGTCTTTTGGTTACCTCAGTCACGTCACATTGCATTGATCATTTTGATAATAGAAAACATTAATAAAAATATTTAAAACCCAAAGAAATAAACTGAAACCTATGGATGGTGAATAGTCACCAACACTATTAGTAGTATAAAAAATTTCCTTAGTTATTGATTTTTTTTTTTTGACAGGCAGAGTTAAACAGTGAGAGACAGACAGAGTATGGTCTTCCTTCCATTGGATCACCCCCCAAATGGCTGCTATGGCTGGTGCGCTGCGCCGATCCGAGGCCAGGAGCCAGTTGCTTCCTCCTGGTTTCCCATGCAGGTGCAGGGCCCAAGTACTTGGGCCATCCTCCACTGCACTCCTGGGCCACAGCAGAGAGCTGGACTGGAAGAAGAGCAACCCGGACAGAATCTGGTGCCCCAACCCGTATTAGAACCCAGGGTGCTGGCACCGCAGGCAGAGGATTAACTAAGTGAGCCACAGTGCCAGCCAGGTATTGATTTTTGTGACAAAGCGCTAGAACCTGATAATGCCCAGTCATCATGTATCTGTTTACTCCTCTACCCTCCCATCTTCTGTTACTTTTAAAGGAGAAATCGTAATGCCTAATATAAGTCATGTCAGTAGAATCTGAAATAGAAAATAAAAGCAAAATTTTGAGTATTGAGAAAACACAAAAAAGGAGCTATATGTTGATCTACATGAAAATGGTTTTATCTCAAAGATAACTATTTTTTCAATAACTTCTATAAAAATGGGATTCATCTCGGAGAGACATGATATCTAGTCCTAGAAATACCAATTGCTTTTGTAATATTTTGGGAATGAATTTACTTCACCTATTTGATCTTCAATTCCCTCACTTGTAAAAGAATAATGTTAACACTTCACTTCTAAGGTTCAAAGTAATGAAAACCAGCAGCTTAATCAGATTTGCCTGAACACATTCTCTTGTTCAAATTGGTTGGTATACCTGCTCATAGATATTCATTTTTAATTACTTGAAGCAGGAAGTAATTGGTCACAAAAGGCACACATTTAAAAAAGCCAAATTCTTATCCAGCTATCCCAACAAGGAGCATTATGTATTTGAAGCAGATAAGTTAATGACCCTTCTTCCTGTTTTTTATATCAGTTACATACCATACATGCTTTTCTCTTCTTTGGCCACTCAGCATCTGACATCTCTTTCCATTCTGAAGGATCCTTGTACTATGTGAGTTTGGTGGGAAGTAGAGGTCAGTCTCCATTCATAAGGATAATAAGTCAGATATAATATTCCTAGGACACTCTTCCATCTATGACTCTGAATCTTGAGAGCTTGAAGTTGTGGTTTAGAAATTTTTTGCAAAGGTGGTCAGTGCCGTGACATAGCGGGTAAAGCCACTGCCCACTTCCGATCCAGCTCTCTGCTACGGGCTGGGAAGTTAGTGGAAGGCCCAAGTCCCTGGGCCCCTGCACCTGTGTGGGAGACCTGGAAGAAGCTCCTAGCTCCTGGCTTCTGATCAGTGCAGCTCCAGACGTTGTAGCCAATTAGGGGGTGAACCAACGGTTGAAAAATCTGTCTCTCTTTCTCTGCCTCTCCTTCTCTCTCTGTGTAACTCTTTCAAATAAATAAGTAAATCTTTAAAAAAAAAATTATTTGCAAGAACCTCAGTAGATTCTCACGGGTGAGGCAAAGGTGTTCTCACATGACCTTGTAGTTGCAGCAGCTTAATCAGATTTGCCTGAACACATTCTCTTGTTCAAATACCTGGCTCCTCATATTCATAGCTCATTTTCCAGTCCTGGAGTTTAAACTTCTCATTGGTTCTGAACACCTTTCAGATCCATTTTGTAATAGATAGATCCACTTTCCCTTGAAGTGAGCCTCAGCCACTTTTGTTGCTCCCAGGAATTGCTAATTTGCAGGTGTCATGCCTCAGTTCAGCCTTTATACCCCCTAGATAAGAGGATCCTGCCCTCTCAATTGTGTTAGGAGTGAGCTCAATTAACCCCTTTCTTCTCAGCCAGCTATACTCCCTCTCATTTAACCATGAATTAGCAAAAAAGTATACTGCATATGTACTTTAGCATCCAATATTAAAATAGTTTGTTTTACCATTTGTATTGCAACTACTTGTATTTCAAATGGGCCTCCAAAGTGGTTTTTTTTTTTTTTTTTTTTTTTTTTTTAAGATTCCATGAAAGAGGGTTGAGGGTGACTGGAAGAAATTCTCATATGCTTATCAATGGGTTTGTGCCTAATGCTTTCCAGTTTATGGCCATGTTGATAAGAAAACAAATTGAAAAATGCAGAAGGTGGAACCAGGCTTGGCTATCTCCCATGCACATTTTCCCACAGCTCTAGACTCTTTATTCAACCTCTTGCAATTTTAAGGCATCCATGGCCACAAATGAAGAAGTACAGATTTTTTTCAGCACAGAAGAATCCAAATGTTTTTTGTCATATGGTTTTAAAATACTGGATAACAGTAATATAATCCTAGGGAAGTAGATTTGGTAATGAAATGTTTACGTCCAGAATTAATTTGTTTATTCTAGTTTACATTCTTATAAGCTTAAATTTAACTGAACCAATGATGAGCTGAGGATGAGAACAATTAAATTCAAGCATAACTTTGGATCTACAATAAAAAGCATTTGGAATGTTTTCTAAGTTTTCAAAAAATTTTTCTTTCAGATTTATTTATTTTGTTTGAGAGACAGATAAATACAAAGAAGAGAACTCCCATTCACTCCCCAAATGCCAGAAAACCACAAGACTAAGCCAGGAACTCAATTTAAATCCCCCAGACGGATGACAGGAACTCAATTCCTTGGAATATTACTTGTGCCTCCCAGAGTCAGCATTACAGGAAGCTGGAGTCAGGAGTTGGAACTCGATACTGAACCAGGGACTACAATATAGGACTCAAGTTTCTTAACTACTAGCCCAAATGCATGTCCTCTTTTCCTGTAGATTTTCCTCCCTGTAAAATTATATACAATTTGCGATTTCTGGTGTTTCAGTTAACCTGTTACAATGGGGTACTATTATGTCCGTTTAATTGCAATACAATATACCGTAATGACTTTGTTTACAGAATGAAAAGAACATAGGAGGGTTTTTTTAAGCTAATTTCTGATTGTTAGTAATGTATGTTTGCTTTTTTTGCTAAACATTATTCATTTCCTTCCTCATCTCATTCTCATTGGCATCCATCCAGTAAGGCAACTAAGCAGAATATTTCTGTCAGTGCTTTCCCTATGATATGGTTCCATTAAAAAACAAAAAAAAGCCTGTAAGACTCTACATGCCATAAGCAAGAGAGACCAAATTTGCATGCTGAAATTCTCAGTTAAGCGAGCAGTTTAGGATATATTTTTTAATTCACTTATAATTTCTATAATATTAAATCTCATCTACTTGACATTACATAAATATGGATTAATGTATTTATCTGCTTGTTTCTTAGAAAAGACACTGACACAGAAAACAGAAAAAAGCTACCTTAAATAGAATAGGTAAGTAAACTTCCTGATAAAATAACACTTCTATCAATTGCTGATGTCAGATGATAAGGTAAATTCTACAATATTTAAAGAAACATGTAAATATATTCTTAGTATTTGGGAGAAAATATTTTTATTGCTTAATGTACAAAGTTTAAAGATGAAAGAAGAGAGAAGTGGAATTGTGGTGGGAGGGAATACATGGAGGCGTGGCAGTTGTAAGTTTCACCCCTTCCTTTTCAGTTTTAGTGCAGTCCTCATGTGTAATATTTCTGTGAGACAGGGATTAAGTCATTGCTCCATTGATGAAGAATTTAGGTGAAAATGAAAAAGAGTTAATAAATTTAGAAAATAGCTTATTTCTATAATATAGCAAAGCCCAAAAGGTTTAAGGAATCTTTGTTTCTAGTTTCATAGGGGTACACAGAGTGAGAAACAGAAACAGGTTTACTCCCTCTATGAGCAGGAAACAGAAACTCAATCCAGGTCACCCACAAAAGCAGCATGGACCCAATTACTTGAGCATCACCACAGCCTCTGAGGGTGTATATTAGCAAGAAGTTGGAATCAAGACTAGATCCAGGACTAGAACCCAGACACTCTGATATGGGATGTACATGTCCCAAGTGGCGTCTTAATTGCTTCTCAAAATGCCTGCTCCTCTTGTTGGAATCTTAGTGAAGTTATAATTTTCAAAAATAGCATTTCTGCAGGAATTATACAAAAGAAAAAAAGTTCTGTCATTTTGAACAGGATTTAACAAATTATGATACATGAACAAAATTCATTCTGTCCCTGTTTTTGTGTATTCTACAAGCTAAAGATGGTTTTGGTAGAGGAACATTTGCAATTGAACAAATGACAAGGAATGCTTAGTTAAAACAAAACTTTTTATTGTTTCCAAATTTTTATTTATTTATTTATGTGAAATAAAGAATGAAAGAGACCGATCGACATAGGGATAGGCACAGGGATAGTACCTGAGCCATCACCTCTTTCTCCGAGGATGTGCATGAGTAGGATGGTGGATCTGAGGCAGGGGCATGACTCCATCCCAGGCATTCCAATAGGAGATATGGATGCCCCAAGTGGCAACCTAACCAACTGCATTGCAATACTTGCCTCTGTTTTCTTATTTACAGATTTGCATTATAAGGCATTGTACTTAATTATTGTTTTTCTTTGAATTATTCAAATTTTGTATCAATTTATTTACTGTCATGATAAATGAACATGTTATTCTTGATTTTGTCTTTTTCCGATAAAGCCAAAAATATTTATTTCCTGGTCTGTTATAGAAAATGTTTGATGACCCGGAGAAACAGTGCATTCAAAAATTAACAGTTTCGGGGGCCAGGGCTGTGGCGTAGAGGATAAAGCTGCCGCCTTCAGAGTCAGCATCCCATAAGGGCACCGATTTGAGTCCCAGCTGCTCCACTTCCAATCCAGCTCTCTGTTACGGCCTGGGAAAGCAGTAGAAGATGGCCCAAGTCCTTGGGCCCTTGAACCCTTATGGGGAAGACTTGGAAGAAGCTCCTGGTTCCTGGTTTTGGATCAGCACAGATCCGGCTATTGTAGTCATCTGGGGAGTGAACCAGAGGATGGAAGACCTCTCTCTTCTCTCTCTCTCTCTCTCTCTCTGTCTCTAGTTCTCTCTCCTTGTAACACTTTCAAATAAATAAATAAATAAATCTTTAAATTAAAAAATTAACAGTTTGTGGGCCAGCACTGTGATGTAGCGGGTAAAATTGCCACCTGCAGTGCCAGCATCCCATATGGGAACTAGCTCTAGTCCCAGCTGCTCCACTTCCAATCCATCTCTCTGCTATGGCCTATTAAAGCAGTAAAGATGGCCCAAGTTCTTGGACCCCTGCACCTGCATGGGAGACCTGGAAGAAGCTCCTGGCTCCTGGCTCTGGAATGGTGCAGGTCTGGCCATTGCAGCCAACTGGGGAGTGAACCAGCTGATGGAAAACTCTTCCTCTTTCTCTTTCTGTTTCTCTTTCTGTTTCTCTTTCTGTTTCTCTTTCCTCTCTCTCTCTCTCTCTCTCTCTCTCTCTCTCTCTCTCTCCCTTTTCCATCCTCTCATCCTCCCTCCCTCTCTTCTCCCTCTCTCCCTGCCTCTGCCTCTCTGTAACTCTTTTTTTTTTTTTTTTGACAGGCAGAGTGGACAGTGAGAGATACAGAGAGAAAGGTCTTCCGTTGCTGTTGGTTCACCCTCCAATGGCCACCGCTGACTGGCGCACCGCGCTTGTCCGATGGCAGGAGCCAGGAGCCAGGTGCTTTTCCTGGTCTCCCCATGGGGTGTAGGGCCCAAGCACCTGGGCCATCCTCCACTGCACTCCCGGGCCACAGCAGAGGGCTGGCCTGGAAGAGGGGCAACCTGGACAGAATCCAGCACCCCGACCGGGACTAGAACCCGGTGTGCCGGAGCCGCAAGGCGGAGGATTAGCCTGTTGAGCCATGGCGCCGGCCTGTAACTCTTTCAAATAAATAAACAATTCTTTAAAAACAATTAAGAGTTTCTTTTTTCATTTTTTTAAACTCAAGACACTTCAAAGTTTTTCCAATTTCATTGTGAATATTTGGAAATCAAAATATTATCTTGAATTTTGCAAAATCATTGTTTAAAATTAGAATATCCAGTGCATTAGGATTCTAGGGAAAGCTCTTAAAATGCATTTTAAAATTCATCCTATTTAGTAAAAATGAATGGTATATGCATTATAATGTGCAACCTTAAGTATCAATTATTTTCACAGCTTGCAAATTGCATAACAGTTCTCCTAAGATGTGGGTCAATTCTATGTCACCAAAGCACAGTGATAATAATGAATTTCATCTCATGGAAGCTAATTTTAATCTCTTTATCTACTGGCCCTCCTCAGATGCCCATTTTCTAATCAAAATCCACATAAATAATTCTTTTCCACATCATTTACAAACTATGCAAATTTTCATACCCACCCACATAAGGAATTAGCACTTCAAATATGGATAAGAGGGACAGCAATATCTGAAGCAATCTTCCTCTACCCAAATAAGTCCACCCTATATAACCCTGCTACAGGATCCTTAAACTGCTTTTTGAGATGCAGAAGATTCCAGAATGACTCTCAATTCACATTCCCAATAGATATGTAGCATGGAATTCTGAGACAGCCAAGCTAATCCAATTCTTAGTGTAGTCTTAATTTTCTTTTTTTTAAACATTATATATCAAATCGTACCCGATGTTCTTTGCAAACAAAACTTTTACCCTGTAAAGTCTTTCTTTTACCACAAATATATGCATACCAATTCCAAACCCCAAATCAAAAAACCAAGATTCAAAGAAAGCAAATCCTCTATTCCTCCCTTAAAAAACATGTGCTTGCCCAGCATCATCCCCTTGTTACTGTGCTATACACATTTTAGTTGTGCACAAAATATTTCTTGACTTATCCTCTCTGTCTCTCAATTTTCAGTGTCTCAGTAGTTGTTTAATTTCACTCCAACTGAATCCCCAGAGTGACTCACACATTACAGATTCTAAAAACAAATCTCTTTATTCTTTAAAAACTCAAGTACTATTTTTTACAGGAAACATTTCCCACATTTTATGAAGTAAATTATTGAGAGTTATGACCTTTGGGAACAATACAGGCTATCAGGGAAACTGAATTACTTGATAAATATTTTATTAACTGCATGATTAAAACTGGATTTGATACCAAGAGAATACACTTTATTTCTTAGTAATAGGAACAAAAAAGAACCAAAACCTCAAAACCTTCTAATCTTCTGGAAAAAATGGCAGCAATTTTATACTGTAAATCATTTAGGAGACACTTTCACAATGATTTATTTCTAATTTTCAAATGTATCAGAAATAAAATTGTAATAAAAGGCATGAACCCTATTTATGAATGCATGATTCTGCCTATTGGTGTTTCATGGCTCAAAATAAACTATATATCTATCATGTACTCTTACACTCTGAAATTATTCACCTGACAATCTGATCATCATCAGTCAACTAACAATCTGAGGTGCTTGTGTCTGGGGTTCACTGAACATCTTGAGTATTTATGTGTGGCTTTCATGAAATTTTAGAATTTATGATTATTATTTTCTCAAATGGTTCCTTCTACATTCTCTTCTCTATTTCTAAAATTCCAGGTACACATACTAGACCATTTCCAGCCTATAAGTCCCTGAGGTTCTGCCCATTTTTCTTTTTTCTTAAGATTTATTTATTTATTTGAAAGTCAGAGTTACACAGAGAGAGGAGAGGCAGAGAGAGAGGTCTTCCATCTGATGGTTCAGTCCCCAATTGGCTGCAGCGGCCGGAGCTGCACCAATCCAAAGCAGGAGCCAGGAGCTTCTACTGGATCTCCCATGTGGGTACAGGGGCCCAAGTACTTGGACCACCTTGTACTGCTTTCCCAGGCCATAGCAGAGAGCTGGATTGGAAGAGGAGCAGCCGGGACTCGAACTGGTGCCCATATGGGATGCCAGCACTTCATGCCAGGGCGTTAACCACTGCACCAGAGCGCTGGTCCCTTTTCTTTCTTTTTTAAAGATATATCTAGGGACCGCATTGTGGTATAGCAGGTAAAGCAGCCATCTGCAATGCTGGCATCCCAAATGGGCACCAGTTTGTGTCCCGGCTGCTCCACTAATATATAGCTCCCTGTAGAAGACCAGTGAAAACATAGCAGTGACGCTCAAGTACTTGGGTCCCTGTCACTCATATGGGAGACCTGTATGAAAGTCCTGACCATTGCAACCACTTGGGGATTGAAGCCTCAGGTGGAAGATTTGTGTCTCTGTCATTCTTAAAAAAAAAAAAAAAGATTTATTTTATTTATTTGAAAGGCAGAGTGAGAGAGAAAGAGACTGAGTGAGAGAGAGAGCGAATGAGATAGAGGATAGAGATATCTTCTATCTTCTGGTTCAGTCCCAAATGGCCATAAAGGGTGGGGCTGGGCAGAAGCCAAGAGCTTTATCAAGGTCTCCCACATGGGACAGGGGCCCGAACACTTGGGGCATTCTTCATCACTTTCCCAGGCATATTAGCAGGAGCTGGACAGGAAAATGGAGCAGCCAGGACAGGAGCTGGCATCTATATAGGTGCTAGCCACCGGCCAGTGGTTTAATCCACTATGCAGCACTGCTAACACCATCTGCCTCTTTTCTTTCTAACCTTGTCACCATTGTTCCTATTAAGTGATATATACTGGTCCAGGTATCACCAACTCTCCTCTGTCATTTCCTTTTTGTTCTTAATCAATTCTATAGTTTAGATAGTTTTACTATTCTGAAAAGGTACATTTTTCTTTTCACTATTTTGAGCATATATAAATATAAAATATACTATATATTAGAGAGATAATAGATAAATAAATGCAGATGGGAAGAGTATGAAATAAACAGAGGATAGATATATTCTAATATCTGGTATATACACATTTCTATATGCATCTTTTATGCATTTATTATTTGATTCACAGGGAATACACTAGAATAGCAGCCTTAAAGACTATACCTAAGGGGTCAGCATTATGGTGTAGTTGGTAAAGGAGCTCTGTGAAATGCCAGCCTCCCATATGTGTGCCAGTTCAAGACCTGGGTGCTCCACTTCCAATCCAGCTTCTGGCTAATGTTCCTTGGAAAGCAGTGGAAGACGGTCCATGTGTTTGAGTCCCTGCACCCATGCAAGAGACCAGGAAGAAGCTCCTGGCTTCTGGCTTCTACTTGGCTCAATCCCAGCCATTGGGGTCATCTGGGGAGTGAACCAGTGGATGGAAGATCTCTCTCAGTTCTCCTCTCTGAACTCTACCATTCAAATAAATAAAATAACACTAAAAAAAAAGACTAAAGACTATACCTCAAACAGGCATCTGTGTTTCAATCTAGTTGGAAACTTGGCTGAGTTGTTTCATACCCCTCATTGTACCTCTTCCCTAACTCTCCCAGAGTCATCCTCACCTTCTGGCAGTTACAGGTACCCAGGAGCCCTTCTCTTGCTCCTACATGAAAGACAGTGGGTTTCCTAGCATAGATCTTTCCTACCCTGAGTCCCTCTCAACTGTAACAATCCTTAGGATAAATCTCAAAACAAAACAAAAAATGGTAAACCCATATTTCGCCAGTCATTTTTATCAATTTTACTGCCTTCCAAAATTGGTTCTGTTTAGACTCTACACTCCTTATATAGCATTTTTCTTTGTTATTTTGGCTTTAAAAATAAAAAAAACAGGTACCAGTAATATGGCAAGACAGGTTGATGAGCCACCTGCAATGCCAACATACCATATGGGTGCTGGTTTGGGACCTGGCTTCTCCACTTCCAGTGTAGCTTCCTAGTAACATGCCTGGGAAGGTAGCAGGAAATGGCCCAAAAGCTTGAGTCAACTTTTCCATGTGGGAGATCCAGAGGAAGCTCTGGGCTCCTGGCCTTGGCTTGGCACAGCCCCAGACATTGCAGCCATTTGGGAAGTTAACCAGTAGATGGATGGTTTCTCTCTCTCTCTCTCTCTCTCTCTCTCTCTCTCTCTCTCTCTCTCTCCAGATCCCACCCCCTCAGCCTTTCAAATAAGTAAATAAGTCAACTTTAAAAATTAAGTAAAAATTAAAAATAAAAACAAACTATTTTATCCAGAGTGTAAAGATTAATTCACATGAAAAATTAGGTTGCTAGCAAACGCTATTCCATATCAGAATTGGAAAACCACTTATTCAAATTTGGTCACTTTTTTTTTTTAATTGAAGACTCTGCTGTACTGAATAGCTACGCTGTACATATGTTCTCTACATTTCCCCAAATCTACTAATTTGTACTTGCTTGGAATCCTTTCCTGGCTCTGGGGGACGTTTTACGCTGTGTTCCTCAGAGATCACCATTTAGACTAGCTGATGAACAGTCAGAAAAGCTGGGCTTTTCTTTTCATATTTTCACTTTCCTTGTTGTTCTTAAGGAGGAGAGCCAGAGAAGAGCTCCTCTGTCATGCCATTGAAAAACCGTCCACAGTTATTTCTGACATGAAGAACCCTGGCATAAATGCAGAGCAAGTCTCCCTCAGGGAGTTCTCTGCAAGCCATTCAATACAGTACAGTAAATCACTAAAATACTGAATTCTCCCTAATTGGGATATTTTTATCCTAGACATTGTGTAAGTGGTTCACATTTGGTAGTAGACATTATTATAATCTTATCTCTTTAAAGTTTTGTTTAGACTGCTAACTGAATATAACTTGACATTGTTGTAGGACAACCTGTATGGTCAAATGGATGAACAATAGCTACGCAAGGGCTTAATTGCATGAAACAGGAAAGTCTAATATTTATGAGCTTTCACTGACTATCATCTGCATTGTTATTTCACTCAAATGATTTGCTTGGCAGATTCTATCTAAAATGTTGAGTGCATTGGATTATGCATGATATAGATTTATATTTCAAAATCTACAATCCTTGAATTTTATGGTTGTTTCTCTACAATTTATTCTTTACTTTCATGTTAGAAACAATATGAGGCATAAAGTGCTGCAGAAATTGATATGTATGTCGGAAAACAGATAAGATTTTGTTGTTGTCTTGTAATTTCTAAATAATTAATAATTTGCTTAAATATAAATTAGAGGAAATATAATTTAAAGGAATTTGAATATAAATTAAGGGAAAACAATGGTTCCTTATTCTACCACAAATCTGTTGATGTGTTTTTATACTTGTAGGTAGTTTATTTGATTCTTTTTGTCATTTTTTTTTATTTTTTGCCAGGCAGAGTTTAGACAGTGAGATTGAGAGAGAGAGAGAGAGTTATAGACAGTGCGAGAGAGAGAGAAAGGTCTTCCCGCCATTGGTTCACTCCCCTAATGGCCACCACGGCCAGCGCTGCGCCCTCATATTTGTATGTGATATCTAAGTTTCAGTTTTTTTGGTATTGAATATATTTACAAAAAAATTAAGGAATGTGATTCAGTATAAGTGTACTTACTGTATTTCCTTTTATATTTGAGGATCTCTTCATGGTCCTGCTTTCTAACCAAAAATTACCGCTTAGGGGAAAATGTCCTAGCAACTTAGAGTGGTCTCTCCTGAAAGATAAGGTTCATGGCAGGCCCCTTTTGCATTGCATATTCCAGAGTTCAGATCCTCCCCTTTAATTCTATATTTTGTCAGCTCCTGGAATGTAAATATTGTATCTTGTGTATCACCAATGAGTAACATGCTAACGTATAGTTAGAATGACCATAAAATTTTATAATGCATTCTGGATAAACCAACTGAAACACTTTCATTGGGATGAACACTTTTTTTTAATTCTTAAAATTTATATAAGGTGAACAAATTTCATGTACTTCATAGATATGTATTTAAAAGCATAAAGATACTTCCCCTCTACTCTCCCTCCTCCTTCCTTTCCTCCTTTTTAATTTTTACAATGACATATTTTCAGTGGTAAATACTATTCTTTAACCCTCAAAAGAGGAATGAAATGTTCAGCTCTCCCATCTTTAAAATTGGTATTTTTATGATAAAGTACTGATTCTCTTTTGATTTTTCTAAAATGATGGGAAAAAAATCACAAATACAGTGTAAGTAGTGGATTCCTTCCTCCTTCACATCTTCTTTCTATTTTTCCTTTCTCTGTTTCTCCTTTTCCCTCTCTCCAATCTCCTGTCCCTCTCCCTGTGAGGCTCTTTAGTACTGGCCTGAAAAAGAAATCATCAGCAACTAACAAGCTTCTGGTCCATATATTGGCACAGCCTACAGCAATCTAACCTGAGTAGCTTATCTTTTATTATTTTTAGTGGGAAACATATGCTTGCCACTTCCGTAGTTCATCACACACTTACACATGTTAAGACGATTTTTTTTTCTCATTTTATTACTCCTCCCACAAACCCAACAAATAATTTTTATCTGAAAAACCAATTTTTTGTATGTTTCTATATTTGCAGATACCCAATCCCTGTAGTCCCATCCAGACAATAGTCTTTTTTTTTAACTTTTATGTAATGAATATAAATTTCCAAAACAGCTTATGGATTACAATGGCTTTCCCCACCCATAACTTCCCTCCCACCCGAAACCCTCCCCTTTCCCTCTCCCTCTTCCCTTCCATTCACATCAAGATTCATTTTCAATTCTCTTTATATACAGAAGATCAGTTTAGTATATATTAAGTAAAGATTTCAACAGTTTGCACCCACATAGAAACACAAAGTGAAAAATACTGTTTGAGTACTAGTTATAGCATTAAATCACAATGTACAGCACATTAAGGACAGAGATCCTACATGAGGAGTAAGTGCACAGTGACTCCTGTTGTTGACTTAACAAATTGACACTCTTGTTATGGCATCAGTAATCACCCTGGGCTCTTGTCATGAGTTACCAAGGCTATGGAAGCCTTTTGAGCTCACTGACTCTTATCACATTTAGACAAGGTCATAGTCAAAGTGGAAGTTCTCTCCTCCCTTCAGAGAAAGGTACCTCCTTCTTTGATGGCCCATTCTTTCCACTGGGATCTCACTCACAGAGATCTTTCATTTAGGTCATTTTTTTTTGACAGAGTGTCTTAGCTTTCCATGCCTAAAACACTCTCATGGGCTTTTCAGCCATATCCGAATACCTTAAGGGCTGATTTCTGAGGCCAGAGTGCTATTTAGGACATCTGCCATTCTATGGGTCTGCTGTGTCTCCTGCTTCCCATGTTGGATCATTCTCTCCCTTTTTTATTCTATCGGTTAGTATTTGCAGACACTAGTCTTGTTTGTGTGATCCCTTTGACTCTTAGTCCTATCAATACGATCAATTGTGACCTGAAATTGATCACTTGGACTAGTGAGATGGCATTGGTACATGCCACCTTGATGGGATTGAATTGGAATCCTCTGGTATGTTTATAACTCTACCGTTTGGGGCAAGTCAGCTTGAGCATGTCCCAAATTGTACATCTCTTCCCTCTCTTATTCCCACTCTTATATTTAACAGGGATCACTTTTCAGGTAAGTTTCAACACTTAAGAATAACTGTGTATTAATTACAGAATTCAACCAATAGTATTAAGTAGAACAAACAAACAAAAACACTAGGCCATTGTAAGCCATTGTAATCCATAAACTGTACTTTGGTAATTTATATTTACTAAATAAAAAAAATTTAAAAATAAAAAATATACAAAAATAACTCAATTCAGCATAGAAAAAAAAAGAAAAAAATACTAGGAGGGATAAAGTATTAAGTTGTTCACCAACAGTCAGGGAAAGGGCTGATTAAGTCACCATTTCTCATAATGTCCATTTCACTTCAACAGGTTTCTTTTTTGTTGCTTGGTTAGTTTCCGCCATCTACAGAGTTTGAGCTCCTGCCTTCAGAGGGTTTACAGTCCTATGCAGGCACCAAGAAGATGCAACACACACTTAACAAGTGACTCTTATCAAGGCCTGTACAGATAGCACGGGTGTAGTTAGCAGTATTCCAGTTACTCAGTTTCCTCTTTGCATTGATTTATGCAACATCCACTGGAAGAAAATGGTCTGAAATCAGTACTTAATGAGGAGATCTTCATTTCTTTATTTCTTTTGAAGATCTCAAAGTTTAGAGGGAAAAATCATAAGAATGTCATGTAACTATGGGAGTACTTACCTGATGTGGGTGACTCACACAGCAGAGCAGATTAATTTTCCCTTAAATCACACATTGTAATTGCATAATTTATTCTTTTTTTCACACCCATACACTGTTAGAGCATTTTTATTAAATGAGAACCTGTTTTGCTACATTTATATATGTCATATATAATGTAAATATGTACATGAATACATTGCAAATTTGCTGGTCAAGATGCTTGAGTTGTTTTTATTTCCCCATTAAACTAAGAGTTAGTGCATTATGGTTCCTCAGTATTTCCCACTTAAATACTGAGTAAAGAAATAATATGAACTTCTTTGTATTTATCGTTTCTCCTAATCTCAAATTTGAAGATAGAACTCTAATACCTCAGGTTTGGCTAATCTAAAATCCAGTAAGAAAAACTGTTTTTATTTTCTGTAACTAGAAAAATAATTTTTTTTCCAAATAAGAAGGAAGGGTAACCTGTTTTCAAATCTCTCCATGAATAAAGATGAACATAATAAACCAAAGGAAAAAAATTAGTCCAAACCCATTTATTTTGGAGATACTATGTATGCCAAACACTTGGGTTTGTTAATCACGTCACTCTTCTGGCTTCACTCCCTAGTTGACTTCCTGTACCACTCTTCTAAGAGTAAGCACCATGCTCAGAACAGTAAAGATGATGCCAGCGCCGCGGCTCAATAGGCTAATCCTCTGCCTTGAGGCACGGGCACACCAGGTTCTAGTCCCAGTCGCGGCGCCGGATTCTGTCCCGGTTGCCCCTCTTCCAGGCCAGCCCTCTGCTATGTCCAGGGAGTGCAGTGGAGGGTGGCCCAAGTGCTTGGGCCCTGCACCCGGATGGGAGACAAGGATAAGCTCCTGGCTCCTGGCTTCAGATCAGCGCTATGCGCTGGCAGCTGCATGCTGGCCGCGGCAGCCATTGGAGGGTGAACCAACGGCAAAGGAAGACCTTTCTCTCTGTCTTTCTCTCTCACTGTCCACTCTGCCTGTCAAAAATAAAAAAATAAATAAAGAACTGATATGATACACAAGTTAGCACTCATTGGCCTCTTTTCCTCAGCTACAGTATTGCTATTGTAGATCTGACACATTAGCACTCTAAGCCTGGGAGTTTCATCCCAGAATGGAAGAGGCATCACTAGTAGGATGTGGGTGTGTATGCATATATATCTTGTATTTATGTATACTTGTCACATGCTTCTTGAATATATCTTAATGAGAATTAAAATAATATTAAAAAGGGGGCTGGCTCCATGGCACTGTAGGTTAATCCTCTGCCTGTGGCGCCAGCATCCCATATGAGTGCTGGTTCTAGTCTCAACCGCTGCTCTTCCGATCCAGCTCTCTGCTGTGGCCTGGGAAAGCAGTATAAGATGGCAAGGGCTTGGGTCCCTGCACCACATGGGAGGACGGGAAGAAATATCTGGCTCCTGGCTTCGGCACAGCTCTGACCATTGCAGCCATCTGGGGAGTGAACCAATGAAAGGAAGATCTTTCTCTCTGTCTCTCCTTCTCACTGTCTGTAACTCTACTTCTCAAATAAATAAATAAAATCTTAAAAAAAATTTAAAAAGCATGGATATTTAATGAAATATATGGTAAATTAATATTGATTTTCAGTTGGAAACTTGAAGTTGAGAAGATGTTTGAAAAGTGCTACATTAAAATCTACCTAGGAAATCCAATAAATATATCACAGACATTTAAAGTTTCCCCAAGACATTAAACTGCTGTTAATAATCTAAGGTTTAATAACTTTTAAAGATTTATTTATTTGAGGCAGAAGAGAGAGGGAGTTTGCTGCTCGAGTATAGGAGAAGATAGTTTATTTTATTTTTATTTTTTTAACTTTTATTTAGTAAATATAAATTTCCAGAGTACAGTTTATGGATGACAATGGCTTCTCCCTCCCACAATTTCCCTCCCACTTGCACCCCTCCCATCTCCTGCTCCCTCTCCCATTCCATTCACATCAAGATTCATTTTCAATTCTCTTTATATACAGAAGATTGATTCAGTATATACTAAGTAAAGATTTCATTAGTTTGCACCCACACAGAAGCACAGAGTGTAAAATACTGTTTCAGTACTAGTTATAGCATTACTTCACATTGGACAACACATTAAGGACAGATCCCACATGAGAAGTAAGTACACAGTGACTCTTGTTGTTGACTTAACAATTTGACACTCTTGTTTATGGCGTCAGAAATCTCCCTAGGCTCTAGTCATGAGTTCCCAAGGCTATGGAAGCCTTTTGAGTTCGCCGACTTGGATCTTATTCCGACAGGGTCATAGTCAAAGTGGAAGTTCTCTCTAGGAGAAGATAGTTTAAAAGAAGTGGAAAGAGTGGTCTCAGAGAAGAGTTAGGGAGAAAACAGGAGAGGAAACTCCACATAAATTGGAGAAATAGTGAATCCACATGGAGGGCAAAGACACACACAACTTACGACCCTACCAGCTGAGAGCCTCACAACAGGCATTAGAAAGCAAGGTGAGACCAGATTGCAGTGGCCTAAGCCACTGGTGCAAAAACTACAGGAAAAGCCTCGAGGGAATCCAGCTTGGAGTCCTGTGGGGGATAGTGTACCTACCAAACTAGAGGAGAAAAAACAAAGGGGGGAGGGTACGTTTTCTTACTCCCTGATCATCCTGCAAAGGCATCCTGTAACAAGCTGACAGGGAACAGGCCCCATTTTGGACAAACGTAACAGCTGCAGCAGCTTGTGTCTGCACCCAGCAATCAGTCAAGCAGAGATTCCTGAGGCTTGTGTGCCAGGACTGTGAAACTCTGAGGCTGCATGGGAGGACTCAGTGTGTGGCTGGGGTTTGGGCAGTCACTGTGGGAGGCTCCACATGTTCAGGGGTCCCTCATTACCTCATTACCTCATGAGAGATATTGCTGAGGAATCTGAGTTTATACTGAGAATTGCACAGATCCTTTGAAATGTTCTTGTGGCAGAGTGAACCAATAATATACTCACAGGCACTAGCACACAGGCACTGGTCTCCTTTGAGGAAAGGAGCTCAGCTGAGTCTATGTCAACAGAGAACAAGAAACCTCCCTTCCGATTAAAAAAAAAAAAAGGGAGATTTACCATGCCAAACCTGGGTGTATCACCTCAGATACGCCCTTCACCCTGAAGCACTGAACAGAGCTCCCTGGCAACTCCCACCACACACCTCTACATTTTCTCTGAAAGCAGATACTCCACTAATCCAATCAGACGTAGTCCAAAGATAAATGTCACCACAGCAAAAAGTCACAGAAGAAACTAATGAGTATCCCTACAAATGCCAAGAAACAAACACACCAATCCAAGAAATAAGAACAAAGAAGACAAAACGACATCCCCAAAAGAACAAAACACCTCAATACTAGATTGTGAAGATGATTTGAGATTTTGCTTTACCCTGAATAGGATGAAAAATATCAGTAGTATCAAAAATGGAATCTCAAAGAGCATTGTTCTTTTGCAAAAAAAAAAAAAAATCCATAAGAAATACATTGCTTTAAGAGTTCCTTGAGTTCATTTTAATGAATGAATATAATTTTCATATTTGGACAGCAGTCAAATTTTAGAACTCAGTGTAGAGCTTTGTTAATGAAATCTTAAATATATTCTTAGCTATCATTTCAGTTCTAGATTATAATAACCCCTATTTCTAACTCCCTATCTTTGAACTCAATTGCTTATCATATATCATGAACTACTCTATCAGACTTATCTTTTCATGATCTTTTTGGCATATTATGTCACCCTCAAAACCTTCTTTGGTTTCCCACTGAACAAGGGAGCAACAATCAGACTTTCATTAAGGTCTCAATGCAATGAGAATTTTATTAAATTTATAATTTGCCTTTAGCGAGAATTTTACGTATAAGGAGGTGAAGGAACCAGAGAAAGAAAAAAGAGAGATGTTTAGTGTATTCTGGATTCAACCTGTTCTCCATTGGCCAATGGTAGAAGATAACAATACATATAAGTATTGTTAGAATAAAATAATTTGAGATAAATTAGAGGAATGACAGATCCTGAAAAGCAAGCAATTCGCTTAGTATGAATTAATAGTTGGGAAAAAATTATCAAAGAAGAGGAGAGAACATATTGGACAAAGAACTAAGGAAAAGGGGAAAATTACCAGATTTGCAATGGAGTATGACTTAGAGACAAAGAGGGGCAGGGTTTCATCATCCAAGAATTACAGTGAGTTTGCCTCAAGCACAGGGAAATCTATACTGACTGTTGGAGTGGTAGGAGTCAGATGATGTGTCATGTTATTCACATCAATGACACCATGTACCACTTTAATGACATTTTGTAACCTCATGGGAGTCTGCTAAGAATAAGCATTTTAAACATATCTCTGCAGGTGGTGGATGAATTAGAGCAACTAATGATATGAGAAAGGGTATTAGAACTTAAGCTACTAACATATCTAAGGTGATAAATGCTGAGAATCTGAAATAAGTGAATTATTTGTAGGCAAGAACAGGTGGGAACAAATTAATAGCTATCATTTTTGAGTGTTACTATATTAAGTGTCATACCTGCTGTGATGATTAATTTTATGTGTCAAGTTGGCTAGGCTATAGTGTGCAGTTGTTTGATAAAACACAAATCTGGAGGTTGTTACAGAGATATTTTTGATGTTGTTAAGATTCACAATCCTTTGACGTGTAAGAGATAATCTTTGATAGTGTGAGTGGGCCTCATCCAGTTATCTAAAGATCTTAGAAGAAAAATAGTAGGTTTCCTCAAGTAGAAGCAATACTACCTTAAGAAATCCTGCCTACACTTCCTGTCACCCTGCTCGATGGACTTTGGATTCAAGACTCTAATATCAATGCTTACTTGAGTTTCTAAGGTATTGGCCTGCTCCACAGATTTCAAACTTGCCAGCCCCCACAATTGTATGAGCCAATCCCTTAACACAAATTTCTGTCAACATTCATTCCCTAAATCACAAAGCAAGAAGAGGAGTTTGAGCTATGGTTCTCTTGATTCTACACCTGAAGCTCAAAGTCCTTCACCTGTTGTTCAAAATCCTTCCAGTTTTTTCCACTCAAATTACAGGTAGGTACATTTTCTTTGTTTTAAATAATTATTTGAGTTTAATTTATTTTCTTAAACAAGTGGTTTTGAGTTTTATAAGATTCCTTTTTAAAAGAAAATGGTTGCACTTCTAAAATCAAAAGCCCTTTCAGTTGGATTCCTAACATATTTTCTTGTTTTATTACCTCCCATTTAGTTGTTTTAAATACCTTTATTGAGATACAATTCATGCTACAGAAGTCATCCATTTGAAATACTCAGCTTGATGGCTTTTACTGTATTCATAGATCTCTGCAACTATTTACAGTTTCATAATTTTTACATCATCTCAAAGTTTTTTTGTTTTCTATTACCCCTTATTTCTCCATACAACCTCTAAATAACCACATATGCACCTTCTTTCTGTATAGAGTTACCCATTCTGGACTTCATATGAATGCATATACTATATTGATTTTTAAAAGAAGATTGACTTTTTTCACTTAGTGTATTTTCAAGGTTCATCCAATATTAGAACCTATCAGTATTGTATTTCTTTATACAACTGATAGTCCACTTTATGAATATACCACATTTGTTTATGCATTCATTAATTGAGATGCATTTATTTTTTCATTATCCTTTTGCTATAATGAAAAACATTGCTATAAATATCTGTGTACAACTTTTGTGGTCATTTCCCTTGGGTATACACACACACACACACACACACACACACAGGAATGTAATTATTGAATCCTATGGCAAATTTATACTTAATTGTTTGAGAACACTGTTTTCCCTAGAGGCTGTATTTTTTCACACTTCCACTATTAATGTGTAAGTACTGAATATGCACTTCTTTACCTAGATTAGATTCCAGCAAATTGATCCCCATGGTCATTGTGTCATTTGTCACCCCTCTGCCAGTGTATATACGTCCCTTTTGCCCCACATTTTCAGAGCAAACAAACAGTATTGTCAGAATCAAACTTCTTTTTTTTTATCTTTTTTTTTTTTGATAGGCAGAGTGGACAGTGAGAGAGAGAGAGACAGAGAGAAAGGTCTTCCTTTGCCGTTGGTTCACCCTCCAATGGCCGCCGTGGCCGGCGCACGGCACTGATCCGAAGGCAGGAGCCAGGTGCTTCTCCTGGTCTCCCATGGGGTGCAGGGCCCAAGCACTTGGGCCATCCTCCACTGCACTCCCGGGCCACAGCAGAGGGCTGGCCTGGAAGAGGGGCAACTGGGACAGAATCTGGCGCCCCAACCAGGACTAGAACCCGGTGTGCCGGCGCCACAAGGTGGAGGATTAGCCTGTTGAGCCATGGTGCCGGCCAGAATCAAACTTCTGAGGATGGCACGAGTATAAAATGGTAGATCATTATGGCATATCCTTTATGGGTAAGTATGATGAAATCATATGAAGACATCAGTGTTCATCATATTGATCTACTGAAAATGTTAACTTCCTAAGGCTCAACTTTGTAGTAAGATCTTCTATGGTAGGTTTTTCCTCTCCCTATTATGATCTCCTCCACTGTGAATTTACTTTTTATATCTTTAGCCCATTTTTTTCTGATATTTTAAGGCAGTTTCTTTCTCATACTGATTTATTAAAATTTTTTATGCATCCTAGAATTAATCTATTAAATGTATGTTCAGATATCTTTACCCCCTGTGATTTGTTTTTCATTTTGCATGTGTACACTTTTCGCGATCCGAGGTTTTCCATTTCAAAAGATTCAATAAATCTATAAACCCTGATCTGTATATCCACTTGTATCTTGTTACAGGAATTTTTCCTATCTTGAGATTAAAAGGGTGGTCTTCTTCATTTTCTTCTAGAAATATTAAACATATGGCTCTTTAACCCATCTAGATTATACCATTTGCTCCTGTCATGTGGGAACTCAGTTTTATCTGTCATATAAAGGACAAAATATATCAAAGCCCTGTGTATTAGTATGTGCTTCCGTGCTAACTGTTACTCTCCTCTGCCTGTCACATTCCTCTGCCTATCACTGCCTCCCTATATCTCCCTAGTCTGGCCCAGTTACCTCAATCTCTTTCCTTCTTCCTCCAACCTTCTTTGTGTTCACTTTTTAAATTATGGTAAAACACATCTAATATAAATTTTACTATTTTAAAGGATTATTTATTTATCTGAAAGGCAGAGAGAGAGAGAGAGAGAAGGTGGAAGAGAATGAGGAAGGGAGGGAGAGAGAGACAAAGAGGAAGAGAGAGAGGAAGAGAAAAAGAGTAAAAGCAAAAGGAAGAGACCTTCCATCCACTGGTTTACTCCCCAGATACTTGAAACAGCTGAGTCTGGGCCAAGCTAAAGACAGAAGATAGGAGTACCTGGTTGGCAGGGGACCAGGTACTTAATCTATCATTCACTGCCTTCTCTGTCATGTTAGAAGTATGCTGAACGGAACCATGGGGCAACTGAGGCCTGAACTGGCACTACAATATGGAGTGCTGCCATTAAAAATTGGCAGTCTAACCTGCTGCACCATATTTACAGCCCCAAAGTTGATGGTTTCTAAGTAAATAATTCAACGATCCTGAGTACATTCATATTGTTGCACATACAGTTATCACTTCTTGCCATCCACAGTACTCTTTCCTCTTGCAAAAACAAAACACATACCCATTAAAGAGTAACTCCCTTTTCTATCCAGATCCTGGAAACCACCTTCTACTTTCTGTCTCTATGACTTTGACTGCTTTACTATCTCATAAGTGGAAAAGTTATTTCAGTTAGCATAATGTCCTCAAAGTTCATCCAAATTATATCATATTACAGTATTTCCTCTTCGTTACGATTCAGTAGTACTGCATGGTACTTATATGGCAGATTTTCTTTATTCATTCATCTGTTTGGGACATTTAAGTTGTCTCCATATCATGATCATATTGATTAGTGCTGCAATAAACAAAATAGTTCTAATATCTCTTTGAGATCCTGATTTCCATTCTTCTTGATAAATATCCAAGCAGAATTGTTAGGTCATATAGTAAATCTTGATTTCATTTTGTGAAGATTTTTCATACTGTTTTCCATGGTGCTATTCCATTTTATTATCCTACTTACAATGTGTAAGTGTTGTAATTTTGCCACTTCCTTACCAATACTTGTTATTTTCCATTTTTCTATAGTAGTAGCAATTCTAATGGAAGAAAGATGGTATATCATTTTAGTGTACATTTCTTTTCACTAATTAAAAATAATTTTAATAGTAGAGAGAAGTAGACACTGTGGGGAGAGAGGCAGAGGCAGCAAAAGTACAAAAAAAGTCCAAAGCAAATTGGAATAGTTATTGAAAAATGGTAGGGCCATGTCGTTACTTATCACTAGTTACTGTGAATGTAAATGGACTAAGAGCACCGATTAAAAGATACAAGCAGGTTGAATTGATTAGCAAACAAGACCCGTGGGGCCGGCATTGTGACATAGCAGTTAAAGCTACCACCTGCAGTGCTGGCATCACATATGGGTGCCAGTTCGAGTCCTGGCTGTTCCACTTATGATCCAGCTCTCTGCTACAGTCTGGGAAAGCAACAGAAAATGGCACAAGTCCTTGGGCCCCTGCACTCATGTGGGAGCTCCAGAAGAAACTCCTGGCTCCTGGCTTTGAATTGGCACAGCTCCGGCCAAGGTAGCCATCTGGGGAATGAACCAGAAGATGGAAGGCCTCTTTTTCTCTTTGCCTCTGCCTCTCTGTAACTCTACCTTTCAAATAACTACATAAATAAATCCATTTTTTTAAGACAGTACAGCAATACCATATGATGTACCCATCCTACTCCTGGGAATTTACCCAAAGCAAAAGAAATCAGCATATGAAAGAGTTATCTGTACTCTCATGTTCATTGCAGATCAGTTCACAACAGCTAAGATATGAAATCAACCCATATGCTCATCAACTGATGACTAGATAAATAAATTATAGTATATATATATATATATATATATATATATATACACTAGGGAGTACTAATCAGCTGTAAAAAATTTTAAAGAAAAGATTGAAATCCTGTCTTATGCAACAAAATGGATGCAACTAGAAACCTTTATACTTGGTGAAATAAGCCAGTCCCAAAAAGACAGATATCATATATTTTCCCAGATTGGGGTAACTAATAGAGCACTTAAATGTAATATATTGGAGCAAAATTGACATTGAGATTCTATTATGATGTACAGCCCTTGTCTCTACTATTGAGGAACAGTCTTTTTTTTCTTCATACTATTGGTTGAACTCTTCAGGTAGTTTATAGCTTATCTTATGAAATATAAAGCAAACTGAACATAGGTCTTTTTAAAAATTAAGAATGGGAATAGGAGCGGGCTGAGGAAGAAGGGTGGAAGCATGCGTGGAATAGAGGGTAGGGTGAGAATTATCACTATGTTCCTAATTCTATATATATGAAATACATGAAATTTTAATATCTTCAATAAAATTTAAAAGGATAAAATAAATTTTGGTATATTTTTGCTTTCATCTTGACCTGTCTCTAATGTTAATTTTCCTGTTTTTTTTTTTCTCTAACCAATGATTTGATGAGAGTATGTTGTTTAATTTCCAAAGATTTTGAATTTTCTGGTTTTCCTGTTCACTGATTTCCAGCTTTTCTTGTGTTTTCCGTGAAGACATATATGGATAATTTAAATATATTGAGCCTTAATTTTTGAGTTACATGTGGTCTATCCTGGAGAACATCCCATATGTTCTTGTAAAAGATGCGAAGACTATTTATATATAGTGTTCCATATTTATGTATTACATCCATTTATTTATCCATAATTTACCTGGCTGTTCTATTCATTATTATTAGTGTTCTACTGAAGTCACCAACTATCATTATAGAAATACTTTTGCCTCCCTTAATTGTGATAGTGTCATTATTTGTTTTATATATATAATGCTGTTATTATATATGGAATACTTTTATATCTCTTTGATATATTATTAATATATAATATGTGTCTCTTGTAAAGTTTTATAATTAAAATCTAATTTAAATAAATATTAGTATGCTCATCTCTACTCTTCTTTTGGTTACTGTGTTCATAAAACCTCTTTGTCCTTTAACCTATTCCAATCTATATCTGTCTTGTATCATATCTCTATCTCTATCTTTATCTCTATCTCTATATCTCTATCTCTATAAAACATTTACTATAGCCAAATTGTTCTACTCATTACCTGATCTGAATGTGCATTTTTAAAGATTGTTTTGTGTTCTTTTTTCCACAAAATCTTCCTCAAGTCCAAAGCACCTTCCCTCACAACTTAGTGCTCTGAAATTTTTGTTCAGTGTTTTGTATTTTAACTCATATAGCCTCCATCTGTAAACTATGCCATTACTTTATCTATCTTTTCTCCAGCCAGTAATTTATTTCATGGCAAATAAAACTAGAAACTTAAAGTTAAGGATAAGAAATTAATTATCCTTAGTAAATACAACAGGAGTCTAATTTATTCCATTCAAAATGAATTAAAATATTGTAATGACTCTTCTCTAGTAAAATCAGATTTGCTGTGTTTTCTGGTGGGTTCAAGTATTGACAGTCTGACATACCTAAATGAAATGGATCGGTAGCCATTTGTAATTATATGTCCTAAATTTCATTTGAATTCAGGCTGGCATACATACAAAAGATAACAAATACTGATTACCTCCCAAAACATACACAAAGGAACTTGAAAATTATTTAGGCTTAATTTTTCACAAGATTGCTTGTACTAAAATTCTTTCAGGTGTTAAAATCCATATAACAAGGGTTTTTATGCCTTTTTTGGAATGTCATAAAAACTAAAGTCTATAAAATATTTATTAAGATCAGATATTATTCAAAGTGTTTATATACATATTAATACATAAAATATCACAATATTATTAAAAGTTCTACTGTTATACTCATTTTAAGTGTTAGATATGTTAGATAGTTATTAAATAATGTTCACAAGTCAAACAGCAATTAAGCAGTGGACCTGGGATTCAATTATCTGCAATGATTTCTATGAGCGGACTTATAATTTTTGTATATTTTTAGAATCTGTTTAATTCTTGTAAATATACTAAAATTAAGAAATCAACAACAAATAAGAATTACAAAACAAAATATGCAATTAATGCTACTTCCTTAGTTTATCAAAGTGTTTTGGCAAAGGTATGCATGTTCTTGGAGAATAATTCATTTATTTGTTTCTTTACTTTTTTTTTTTTTTTGACAGGCAGAGTGGACAGTGAGAGAGAGAGAGACAGAGAGAAAGGTCTTCCTTTGCCATTGGTTCACCCTCCAATGGCCGCCGCGGCTGGCGCACCGCGCTGATCCGAAGGCAGGAGCCAGGTCCTTCTCCTGGTCTCCCATGGGGTGCAGGGCCCAAGCACTTGGGCCATCCTCTACTGCACTCCCGGGCCACAACAGAGAGCTGGCCTGGAAGAGGGGCAACCAGGACAGAATCCGGCACCCTGACTGGGACTAGAACCCGGTGTGCTAGCACCGCAAGGTGGAGGATTAGCCTGTTGAGCCACGGTGCCGGCCCAAAGAGAATAATTTATTTAAACCTGTCAACATGGGATTTTCAAAGGACTATCCAGTACCACCAAGGTGAAATTATGTTGGATTTCTGGATTCTAAAATATTTTGTGTTCTGAATTTGCCTGGAGCACTAAAGGCTAGGTCTTTTGTTCCCAGCATCAGAATGAAGCAAAGGGGTTGAAGTACCTGCCCCCTCAATGATGTCCACTCACCACTGTTCTGTGAATCCCTTGATCACAATTCTCTGTAAATCAAACTGGATATACTTATATCTTGCATAAGTCTATGTTTGCCTCCACTTTTCAGGCATATCATAATGGATTGGATCTAGAGATTGCCCCACAAAGGCAGATTAAAATATTCTTTGAAAATTTCTCTGAATATCCACAAAACAAAAGAACATATCCTGTCTAAAATCTTCAGTTTGTGAACCAATGCACTCATTTTTCTTTCATGGCTTGTTTTTTATATAATTTTTTCAACTATTCAATCATTTAGCACAGAAATGAAAATTAATATAGAATGTTTTGTAGTATTTCTTTCCGAAACAATGATAAGGATGTTTTAGCAACTTCATGTTTACTATCTGGGAACTTTTTCTATGTGTGTCTCAATAGTTTAAGCAAACCTTAATTTTCTCGGTGTTCCTTTTAAGTCCTATCTGAAATACATGGACTACTAAAAACCAAGAATAATATTATTTATTGTACTGTTATTTCATCCCTACAATAGAATTTTCCCAAATGTTAATATTACATTTCACAGTTAGTTTAAAGAATGCATCGATCTGGAGAGATGTCAATATAGCTGAATAGGGGAAAGATTTACTGATTCAACAGGGGAAGCTGGCAGAAAAAAGCAGAGGAAATTTACTCCCAAAGAAGAGCAACAGCGAACTTTGCAGTGGTCATTCTACACAAAGAAGAAGAACACCATGGAGCAGCGTGGGAAGTGCAGACACTTCTCACAAGGGCACAAGCAGGGACAAAACACACACACCAACAGTTAGGGGCTGGAGGAGATGCCAGTTTCTGAGAGCTAGGTGAGGACAGAATGCAGCAGGCTGTGCCAGATATTGTGATATTGTATTAGGGAGAACCTTGGGAATGATGCTGACTGTGAGTCCAGGTGGAGCCCTAGCAGGCGGTAGGGTATCCACCTAACCTAGCAAAGTAAAAGCATCTTTCTATTTGCCTATCCCTCTACAAGGGCACTTGGCAACTAGCTAGGAAAAGGCATAATGTTGACACCAGCAGAGGCTGTGGAGGCTCTTGTGCACACAACCAAGGGATTTATCAGAGGGAAAAATGTGCATTTCTGCATTTCCCATTAACTTTGAGTCTGGCTGGGAGGGCTAAAAGGGGGCTGGTCACCCACTTAGGATTGTAAGATGCCCCCATCTTCTCAATCTGTCCCAGGTTATGGGGCTCAAACTGCCAAGGCAAAGCACGCACAGGCAGTTGCACCAGGAAATGATTGCTCTCTCTGTAGATGGGGCAGGCTCACATGGCAAAGAGTGGAACTGTGTTAACTGTGGGAGGCTTATGTGCTGTGGTAATGGGAATCCTGTGACTTCACAATAGATCATGGAGTAAAGCTGGGTCTCCGCTCAATCACTGTTTCTGGCATCAGAGGCTCATGGCTCCTAGATTGCCTGGGATGAGTCATTGCAGAAGATTTTTGCTTAAACTGAAGACTGGGCTACTCCTGAGCATTGATCCCCTTAGAATATGCAGATGAGGTTGTGATTATGTCAACAGACATGAAAATACCCTCCCTGCTGATGACACTAGAGGAGACCAACCATGCCCAACTTGGGTGTCACCCTGTATTCTTGCCCCACACTTGAGCGCTAACCAGAGCTTCCTAGCCCTAACTAGCACACACCTCTGTGAAGTCATAAAGGAGCAGAAACTCCACTAAGCTACTGAGGCATAGTTCAAATACAAAAGCCATCAATGGAGAAAATCAACAAGCATTTAAACAAGTGGGTTAAAATAAATACAAGAAACAAGAACAAGGAAGACAAAATGACTCCTCCAAAGGAACACAATATGTCAATATTAGAATGTGAAGACAAAAAGATTGATAAAGTGCCTGACAAGGAATTCAAAAGAATGATCACAAAATCACTCAGAAGCAATGAAAAGCAAATTCATGAGTTGAAGAAATCCATTCATAACATGGATGAAAAAATGCTCCCATGCGATAGAAATTTTGAAGAGAAATCAATCTGAAATATTAGAAATATAAAATTCAATATGTCAAATAAAAGTGAACAGAAAACCTTAACAGATCAGTGAGGCAGAAGAATACCCAAGCTAGAAGACAAATCTTTGGTAATTTTATAGTCAGACCAAAAACATAATATTAGAAAAATTAAAAACAGTGTTTGAGATTTATGGAATACATTCAAATGACCCAACATACAGATATTAGGAATACAGAGAATGGATTACAAGGCCTGTTCAGTGAAATAACAGAAAGCTCTCCTAATTTGGAGAAACAAAGGTAAATCCAAGTACAGGGAACACACGGAACTCCCGATAGACATGACAAGAAAATATCTTCTCCACACACACTGTAGTCAAAATTTCGACAGTAAAACATAAAGAAAAGATTCCAACATGTACATAAGAGAAACACCAGATTGCCTTCAGAGAATCTCCAATCAGACTGACAGCTGATTGCTCATCAGAAACCCTACAGACAAGTAAAGAATGGAGAGACATATTTCAAGTCTTAAAAGAAAAAAAAAACAAAACTATTAATACTGTACCCAACAAAGCTCTCATTTATAAATGAAGGTGAAATAAAAGACCTTCCACAACAAACAGAAATTGAACAAATTTGTCACTACTCATCCAGCCTTACTAATTATGCTTAAGTTTGCTAAACATTATGAAACAAGCTGAAAGCAGAAAATTACACATTCAAAGCAATGGGCACTGGTTCAAGCCCCAGGTGCTCCACTTCCAATACAGCTCCATGGTAATGCACCTGGGAAAGCAGCAGAAACAGGCCCAAGTCATCGGGCCCCTGCACACATGTGGAAAACTGGAAGAAGCTCCTACTCCAGGTTTTGATCTGGCCTTGCCATGGCACTGTAGCAATTTGGAGACTAAACCAGTGGATGGAAGATTTTTCTTTTTCTTTTCTTGTGTAACTCTGCTTTTCAAATAAACAAAATAAATCTTTAAAAAATATACAACACATTTTTTAATACAAACCTTAAGGAAATTGAGTTTAGAAGGAACATTGCACAACACTATCAAAGGAATATAGGACAGATCCTTAGTCAGCATCAGATTGCATGGGGAAAAGTTGAAACAATTTCCACTAAGATCCAGAACCAGTAAAGGATGCCCACTTTCACCATTGCTTTTTAGTATTGTACTGGAAATTTTAGCCAGAGTCATTAGGCAAGAAAAAGAAGGCAAAGGGCTACAAACTGGAAATGAGGAAGTCAAATTATCCCTGATTGCAGATGGCATGATTCTACATATACAGGAAACTAAAGATCCCACTAAGAGACTATTAGAAATTATAAGAAAGTTTTGTAAAGTTGCAAGATAGAATTGACACAAAAAAATCACTAGCCCTTACATACACAGATAATGCCATGGCTGAGAAAGGATTTGTAAATCAGTCCCATTCATAATAGCTACAAAATATTTTATATACTTTATAATAAATTTCATCAAGGACATGAAATATTTCTACAACGAAAATTACAAACTATTAAAGAAATAAATAGAAATTACAAAAGATGGAAAAACTTCAATGTTCATGGATTAGAAATATTAATATCATTAAAATATCCATATTATCAAAAGAAATTTACACATTCAGTGCTACCCAAGCAAAATACCAACCACATACTTTCTTTTCAGATCTAGAAAAAATTATGATAAAATTCATATGGAAACACAAGAGACCCAGAACAGCTAACTCAGTCTTAAACAACAAAAATAAAGCCAGAGGCATCACAATACCAGATATTAAAACATACTAGAGGGCACCTGGCTACTTAAAAGAAATGTTAATGGATCTAAAGGGAGACACAGATTCCAATACAACAGTAATGGGAGATGTCAAGACCCCACTTCCAGCCATGGATAGATCAACCACACAGGAAATCAGAGTTAATTGACACTATAAACCAAATGGACCTAACAGATATCCACATAACTTTTCACCCTACTGTTGAAGAATACATATTCTTTTTACCAATGCATGGAATTGTCTCTAGGATAGACCATATGCTATGTTATAAAGCAAGTCTCAGCAAATTAAAAAAATCAAAATTATACCATGTATCCTCTGACCACAATGGAATGAACCTGGAAATCAACAATTCAAAAATATCTAGAACATATGCAAAAACATGGAAACTGAACAACATGCTCCTGAATGAACAGTGAGTCATAGAAGGAATCAAAAGAGAAATAAGAAAATTTCTGAAAATGAATGCAGAAGGCAAAACGACATATGAAAAATTACAGGATACATGGGGCCAGCGCCATTGCTCACTTGATTAATCCTCTGCTTGTGGTGTCGGCATTCCATATGGGTGCTGGGTTCTAGTCCCGGTAGCCCCTCTTCCAGGCCAGCTCTCTGCTGTGGCCCGGGAGTGCAGTGGAGGATGGCCCAAGTGCTGGGGCCCTGAACCCACATGGGAGACCAGGAAGAAGCACCTGACTGCTGGCTTCAGATCAGTGCAGTGCCAGCCATAGCGGCCATTTGGGGAGTGAACCAATGGAAGGAAGACTTTTCTCTCTGTCTCTCTCTCTCTCACTGTCTGTAACTCTACCTGTCAAATAAATAAATAAAAAATCTTAAAAGAAAAATTTACAGAATACAGCAAATGGAGCGTTAAGGGGAACATTTATATCAATTCGTGCCTACATCAAGAAATTAGGCACCAAATAAATGAGCTACCAATGCATCTCAATGACCTAGGAAAACAATAGCGAACCAAACCCAAAATTAGTAGGGGAAAAGAAATAATTATAATTAAAAAAGAAATAAACAAAATTGAAACAAAAATTTACAAAAGATCAGTGAAATGAAGAGCTTCTTTTTTTGAAAAAAAAAATTGACACACCATTGGCCAAACTAACCAAAAAAATAAATAAATAAATAAGAGGGAGAAAAACCAGTTCAATAAAATTAGAGATGAAAAAGGAAAGATAACATACTACAGAAATAAAAAGAATCGTCAGAAATTTCATCGAAGAGCTGTATGCCAATAAATCAGGAAATATAGAAGAAATGGATAGATTCCTGGACACATACAACCTACCTAAATTGAGCCATAAAGACACAGAAAACCCAAACTGACCCATTACCAAGATGGAAATTGAATCAGAAATAAAGACCTTCCAACAAAGAAAAGCCCAGGACCAGATGGCTTCACTAATGAATTCTACCAGACATTTAAAGAAGAATAAATTACAACTCTTCTCAAGTTATAATAAACAATTGAAATGGAGCTAATCCTCTCAAATTCTTTCTATGAAGCCAGCATCACCTTAATTCCTAAACCTGAAAAAGATGAAACAGATAAAGAGAACTATAGACCACTTCCCTGATTATCATAAATTTCAAGACATACAGCAGGGCAGTTATAATCAAAACATCCTGATAGTTGCACAAAAAAAGATGGATAGACCAATGGAACAAATTGAAACTCCAGATTAACTCACACATCTACAACCAACTATCTTTGAGAAAGGAGCTAAAATCAATCCCTGGAACAAGGATAGTCTCTTTAACAAACAGTGCTGGGAAAACTGGATCTCTGCATGCACAAGTATGAAGAATTAAGGTAGAGGTCTACCAGACAAAAAAATCTACTCCAAGTTGATCAGGGTTCTAAATCCATGATCTGATATGATCAAATTAATAGAAAACATTAGAGAAACCTTACAAGACACTGGCATAAGCAAAGACTTCTTGGAAAATACTCAAAGTCACAGGCAATCAAAGCCAAAATTGACAAGTAGAATTACATCAAATTGGGAAGCTTCTACACAACAAAAGAAACACTCACCAAAGTGAAGAGGCAACTGAGAGAACAGTAAACCCTGAAACTGTTAAATATTAATATCCAGAATCCACAAAGAGATCATGAAACTCAACAACCACAAAATAAACAACCCAATTAAAAAATGGGCAAAGAATGTTAACAGACATTTTCAAAAGATGAAATATAAATGACCAACAGACATATGAAAAAATGCTCAGGATCACTAGTCATCAGCAAAATACAAATCAAAAACCACCTCGCAACCATTAGAATGTCTTTCATACAGAAATCAATAACAAATGCTGGCAAGGATATCGGAAAATTGTACTCTAATCCACTGTTGGTGGAGTGTAAACTGGTACAGCTACTTTGGAAGACAGTATGGAGATACCTCAGAAATCTGAATATAGACTTACAATATGACCCAGCCATCCCACTCCTTGGAATTTACCAAAGGAAAATTAAATCAGCATATGAAAGAGTTATCTGTACCCACATGTTTATTGCAGCTCAATTCCTAATAGCTAAGATATGGAATCAACCCAAATGTCCATGAACTGAAGACTGGGTAAAGAAATTATGGAATATGTACACCATAGAATACTACACAGCAGTAAAAAAAAAAAAAAAAAAAAAGAAAAAAAAAAAGAAAAGAAACCATGTCTTTTGCAACAATTGGACTGGAAAACATTATACTTAGTGAAATAAATCAGTCAAAAAAGGACAAATACCATATATTCTCCCATTCTCCCAGATCTGGGTAATAGAGCATCTAAAAGTAACCTGTAAAAGTGAAATTGACACTTAGATTTTGAACAGCCCTTATGTCCACTGTTGAGGAAGAGGTTTTTTTCTTTTTTTAACACACTATTTGTTGAATTCTTTTTTTTTTTTCTTTTTTTCTTTTTGGACAGGCAGAGTGGACAATGAGAGAGAAAGACAGAGAGAAAGGTCTTCCTTTGTCTTTGGTTTACCCTCCAATGGCTGCCGCGGCCTGTGCGCTGTGGCCCGCGCACCGCGCTCATCCGATGGCAGGAGCCAGGTTCTTCTCCTGGTCTCCCATGGGGTGCAGGGCCCAAGGACTTGGGCCATCCTCCACTGAACTCCCGGGCCACAGCAGAGAGCTAGCCTGGAAGAGGGGCAACCGGGACAAAATCCGGCGCCCCAACCAGGACTAGAACCTGGTGTGCCGGCGCCGCAAGGCGGAGGATTAGCCTGTTGAGCCACGGTGCCGGCCTGAATTCTTTATTTAGTATAGAGTTAATATTGTGTGTATAAAGTTATTAGAAAATAGAAAATAGATCTTAGTAAAAAAATAAGAGTGGGAATATGAGGAGGAAGAAGGGTCAGAGTGGGGGTGGGAAGAATCACTATGTTTATTTATTTATTTATTTTGACAGGTAGAGTGGACAGTGGGAGAGAGAGAAGGAGAGAAAGGTCTTCCTTTGCTGTTGGTGCTTATCCTGGTCTCCCATGGGTGCAGGGCCCAAGCACTTGGGCCACCCTCCACTGCACTCCTGGGACACAGCAGAGAGCTGGCCTGGAAGAGGGGCAACCAGGACAGAATCCGGCTCCCCGACCGGGACTAGAACCCAGTGTGCCAGCGCTGCAGGTGGAGGATTAGCCTATTGAGCCATGGCGCTGGCCAGAATCACTATGTTTCTAAAGTTGTATTTATGAAATGCATGAAGCTTAAATATCTTAAATAAGAGGTTTCTTGGGGGAAAGTTCAAATGACTAACTGACATTACATAAAAGCAAACTGAATATATGGGTAAAATGGTAACAAAAACAATTCATAAATCAAAACATAAATGTCATTTATGTATATGAAAGATATGTTTCATATCTTAAACTAATCTGCACAGATGTCTCTGGAAATATTCCTGTATGAAAAGCTATGATTTTTAAAAATGAACAGTCTATCATGGAAACTACTCAATAACTTTTTTGATCCTTTTTATTTTCTGAAAACAAAAAGTATTCCAAAAGTATTTTATAAATTAAAACAATTTAAATTTATATGACTGAGGCCACAAAGCAGAGTTAATTCTCATTTTACTTATGTCAAATATGAGAAAAATTTACCATGCCAAGGATACATGAACAATCACTAGGAAAAACCATATATTTTGTATATTCACTTACAAAATATTCCATGGTCTAGAATTTTGTTCCAATGAAAAACATGTAACATTCAGTAATATTATTTTAATTCACAGTTTTCCTGTTATGTGAAATATTTAGTAATATTTCCTATTTCACCAATCAGCTTAAGAAACATTGTGGAGAATAGTTATATTTTCCTTAGAATTATTAAAGATGAATAGGAAAAATTCATTCAAACTATCAAGAATTTAAAGTCATTAAGATTTATTTATCATTTTAAAGCTTCCTTATTATTAAAAACATGTTTCAAACTATGGAATGCAAATTTGACAGATTACTAAAGAAATAAATCACATATCCACCATTAGTGAGGAAACATAAGTCTTGAGGATATGATATTAAGAGGCACATTTAGAACACTATACATAAAACATCTTTCATATAGAAAACATTTATAAAAATCCCTACTAAGCCATAAAACCAGTTATATCCTTTTCAAAGTAAATATCAACTCTTGTTTCTGACTTCTGTATATTTGTTTTAAACCAATTCTACTTTTTAAATAAATTTAAAACAGACAACAATATGATTGTCTTTAGTAATACATCATATTGGAAATTGAAAAACATAACTAAGTCCTATTTAATGCTACTACCAAATGGTTCAAGGACTAGGGTATGGATTGCCCACTTGAATCATTTCAGGGGTACATGATTTAAACAAAATGAAGATTAGGATTAATTCATTGAGAATTCTATCATCTTTAATGTTTATGTTGGAAAAGAAAGAAAACACTGATGTTATAAATAAAATAAATTTAATCTTCAGCATTGAGAAGACGAATATAAAGTTTACAAATACTTACCAAAGGTAATTAGGAAAAATACAAAGTACTTACAAATTACATTAGGAATGAAGAAGAAAAGTAACACAAATTCTAAGAAAAGGAAAATGAACCACTCTAATGTGAATCCATGCTAAAAACTGAAAAATTGTGTGGGGTATATTTTTCGAAGTAACAAATTATCAAAAGTAACTAAGAAGTTTTGAAACTTAATCCTGCAGTCCTAATAGTTCCCAATTTTAAAATCTCACACAAAAAATTTTCCATGTCTAGGTACATTCATAGGTTACCAAGTGATTGATTAGTTTATAAAGATAGAAATATATAAAAGATGAAATGAAAAAAATGTCATAATTAACAAATGAAACATCATTTTGCTTATATAGGTTGCTATATACATAAATCAAAAAATAACTTGAGGACATTTCTATTCACCAGAGACAAACCAATTCTTAAAACACTAAGAAATACAAGCATTCAAAACATCAACCATAAATATAAGATTTAAATCTTTACATAGAAAATCATAAAAATTGTTGCTATATTAAAGAACTCTCAAATTACTGAAGATATTTAAAATGATTATGGACATAAAGATTAATAATCACTAAGAAGTTATTTGCCAATACTGGCTCAATTTTAAAGTCATGCCATTCAAGTTCCAAAAGTAAGTATGTAAGTTTCAAGCTCATTTTGACATTCACATGAATGAGGAAAAAGTCAAGAACAGCTAAAATCAATCAGAAAATGGAAAAAGCATATGAAATTGCCTGATCTGTTAGTGAGCGACATTTTAATTTATTCATTATTGTCTTGGGACTTGGACAGACATGTTGAAAAAATAGCCAGAAAAATACTTATATACATATGGAAGATAACACTTCAGATGAAGTAGTCAATAAAATGTAATGGGATGATTGATTTTTGACCCTTTACAAAGTACATAAAAATGGATAATGAATTAACTCTATACCCAAAAAGTTATTTCAAATGGTTCAAGGACTAGGACATGGATGGCCCACTTGAATCATTTCAGGAGTACATGATTGAAATAAAAATATAGGATCTAATTGTAAGAATTTCTTAAATAATAGAAAATACAAATCTTATAGTTGAGAAATCAATCTATATACATTACAAAATTCTGTTGTAGAATGAAAATCAGACAGTATTAAATAAAGACAACAACTGAGAGAAGACACGCTGAATAACGTATTAATAACCGGGACATTAAGGAACTCTTTGCAATAAAAAATATATTAATAGGTCTCTCACATATTAGGCAATGCAACTTAGCCAATAACTACCTTAAATGTTACCCTTGTTCAAAGTAAGAATGTTGTTAATAAAGCCACATAAAACACTATTTCATACCAATTTAAAATTTGAGAAGAAAGCAGTCTGGTGCTAAGAGGCCCATATTCCATATCAGAATTTCTGGGTTCTATTCCCAGTTTTAGCTCAGACCCTGGGAAACATGCATGATGGCTCAAGTATTGAGTCCCTGCCACCCACACGTCAGGCTTGGATTGCTTCCAGGCTCCCAACTCTGGCCCTGGCCCAGCCTCAGCTCTTAGAAGTATTAGGGCACCAAACCCAAATATCTATTTCTGTCTGTCTTTCTCTAAAATAAATGATTTTTGCTTTAAAAAAGGAAAAACAAGGTGCTGATAAGGACATAAAACTCTCGCATCATCCCTAGCAGGTTTATAAACACTAGAAAATTTAGAAATCAATTTGGCAATACTTAATACACTTGAGAATGCACATGCTGTGGAAGCAGGCAATACCAGTCCCCAGGAATAATCTCCTTGAGAAAATCTTTATGTTGGTACTACACATATAAAATTTTGGAATGATTTTTTTAAAAAATTATCAATAACTCTCTTTTTAATCTGTGATAACTTCAGAAAATAATTGATGAAAAAGTCGTCTCTCTTAAGAGACTACTGAAGACTTGTTTAAATTTTTTAGCCTGAAGAATGCATCAAGAATAATATATTTTGGGTTTTGATTTTATTTGAAAATTGATAATGGTAGGTAATAGAAATTGCACAAGACTTGGCCCTATTATCCTTCGATCTCTTCCAGTTCCATTATTAACTGTTTAATTATGTAATTCAATACATTTTTCTTTTTTAATTGATATTATAATACTAGTATCATTTGATATGTAAGTTAGATTATCAGGTAAAAGCTATAAAAGAACCTAGAAAAACATCAACTTTTACCAGGTAATGGTTTCTGTAAAGATTATCCCCACAGCTGCAACTGACAGTATCTGGTGCATAAGCCTGTGCTTACCAGCTGCTGGCCCTGGACACCCCAGGCTGCATACTGCAAGACGGAGTCCTCTACTTCTGGAGGATTTAACTCCCAAACTTCCCTTGAAGAAATGCAAATATTTTTACATGAAAAAAGTCACAACTGCACCAACAATTCCCCACAAAATCTAGAAAACCAAAGAACTTACCTAGTATGTATGTTGTAAATCACATATGAAGCAGTATACGAATAATGAAATATCTGAAATTTTAGAAAAAGAATAGAGGTCAAACATTGTATGAAACAAAAGCTCTTTCTTAATCCACATTTTTATTTTTTCTTGATATAATAAAAGTTCTAAATTAATCTGTGTATTGATGGGTATGTATATGTATAAATATAATGTATATAATATACATATGCTTAATAAAATCCAGGAAAACCAGTAAGTAATGGTATGGGAAAATAAAAAGTGGAATATTAAATTTTTGGAGTTTATTAACTTAGCTTCCTACAATCAATCCCATTCTTTATTCAATCTATTTTATCCTTAATAAAATTGTGAGTATATTGCTTTCCTGATCAAAATTTAACGATATACCATTGCCTATCAATTCAAAAATGCTCCATCTTTTTTTTTTTTTTTTGACAGGCAGTGTTAGACAGAGAGAGAGAGGGCCTTTCTTCTGTTGGTTCACACCCCAAATGGCTGCTATGGCTGGTGCTGTGCCGATACGAAGCCAGGAGCCAGGTGCTTATCCTGGTCTCCCAAGCAGGTGCAGGACCCAAGCACTTGGGCCATCCTCCACTGCACTCCCTGGCCACAGCAGAGAGCTGGACTGGAAGAGGAGCAACTGGGACAGATTCCAGCGCCCCAACCAGGACTAGAACCCGGGGTGCTGGCACCTCAGACAGAGGATTAGCCTAGTGAGCCACAGCATCAGCCAAAAATGCTCCATTTTAAGTAATAGCTTTTCTTTTCATTTCTACATGGTTTTCACACACTTGTCATTCACTACTTCATTTTACTTAGTCTATACTTCAGTTAAATTGGATGAATTATGCCATTATATACTAAATTATTTCTACTTTATCATTCTATATATCCTAACTTTTTTTAAAATTTTTATTTCATAAATATAAATTTCCAAAGTACAGCTTATGCATTACAATGGCTCCCCCCCCATAACTTCCCTCCCACCTGCCCAAAACCTCCCATCTCCCTCTCCCTCTCCCATTCCATTTACATCAAGATTCATTTTCAATTCTCTTTATATATTATATATATATATATATATATATACAGAAGATCAATTTAGTAAATATTAAGTAAAGATTTCATCAGTTTGCACCAACACAGAAACACAGAGTATAAAATACTGTTTCAGTACTAGTTATAGCATTAATTCACATTGGACAACAGATTAAGGACAGAGATCCTACATGAGGAGTAAGTACACAATGACCCCTGTTGTTGACTTAACAATTTGACACTCTTGTTTATGGCGTCAGTAATCTCCCTAGGCTCTAGTCATGAGTTCCCAAGGCTATGGAAGCCTTTTGAGTTTTCTGACTTCAATCTTTTTCCTACAGGGTCATAGTCAAAGTGGAAGTTCTCTCCTCCCTTCAGAGAAAGGTACCTCCTTCTTTGATGGCCCATTCTTTCCACTGGGATCTCACTCACAGAGATCTTTCATTTAGGTCTTATTTTTTTTCTTTTGCCAGAGTGTCTTGGCTTTCCATGCCTAAAATACTCTCATTGGCTCTTCAGCCAGATCTGAATGCCTTAAGGGCTGATTCTGAGGCCAGAGTGCTATTTAGGATATCTGCCATTCTATGAGTCTGCTGTGTATCCTGCTTCCCATGTTGGATCATTCTCTCCCTTTTTGATTCTATCAGTTAGTTTTTGCAAACACTAGTCTTGTTTGTGTATCCCTTTGATTCTTAGACCTATCAGTGTGATCAATTATGAACTGAAATTGATCACTTGGACTAGTGAGATGGCCTTGGTACATGCAATCTTGATGGAATGTATTGGAATCCCCTGGCACGTTTCTAACTCCACAATTTGGGCAAGTCCGTTTGAGCATGTCCCAAATTGTACATCTCTTCCCTCTCTTATTCCCACTCTTATATTTAACAGGGATCACTTTTCAGTTAAATTTAAACACCTAAGAATAATTGTGTGTTAATTACAGAGTTCAACCAATAGTATTAAGTAGAACAAAAAATACTAAAAGGGATAAAGTATTAAATTGTTCATTAACAGTCAGGACAAGAGCTGATCAAGTCACTGTTTCTCATAGTGTCCCTTTCATTTCAACAGGTTTCCCCTTTGGTGCTCAGTTAGTTGCCACTGATCAGGGAGAACATATGATATTTGTCCCTTTGGGACTGGCTTAAATCACTCAGCATGATGTTTTCCAGAGTCCTCCATTTTGTTGCAAAAGACAGGATTTCATTGTTTTTTACTGCTGTATAGTATGGGACATGTACTCTATAGCATTTCCTATCTTAATTCTGGAAGACTTCCACCTACTTCAGGCACCTATAGCCCCTGCATTTAGCTCAGCTTCATCCTCTTCATTGAAACTCATCTCTTTCATATCACAGTTAGCTTTCATGTGTCATATAAATTATATAAATATTCTAAGTATGTACCCTTTTCTCACTGGAGTGTTGTCAGATACAGTTATGCATTACCCTTGCATCACCCACAATATCTAGCAGTGTTGTGTTTATGTGTAACATGCAGTTGATGTTTATTGACAATGATTCTTATAGGGAAAATCTCACACATGTTAAAGTAAGTGTTGATTAAAAAACGTGGGGTTATAGCCCTTTCCCCGCAGAGTAATGATTGAAGATGCTATATCAAATATTTAGCTGACAGGGTAGACATTAGGTCTAATGATTAACATGCCAGATAAGATACCACAGTCCCATTTCAAATTGCCTGAATTCCATTCATGGCTTCAATCCTCTGAGTCCAGCTTCTTACCAATAGATATCCATGAGAAAGAAAGAAATGCCAAAAGTACTTAGGCCCTTGCCTTCTACATGGTAGATTGGGATTGAGTATTTCATACTTGGCTCTGATCTGGGGTTCAGCCCAAGAAATTGTGGGAATATGGGGATTGTACTAGCAGTGGGAGATCTTTCTCTTCTATTTTTTTTTTTAAATTATGAATAGCTGGGAGATTGATCTTCAAGATGTCTTGATCTTCAAGAGATTTTAGTATTATCCTTAAAATACTATTTCTTTTCATTTAAAATTCAACATTTTAAATTTTAGTGTTAAATAGAGAGACAGAGAGAGAAAGAGAGAGAGAGTTTAATCCTTATATTCCCATAATAGCATTAGAGCTGGGTACTCAATACAGATATCTGAACACAGTGGTAGGAGTCCAACTACTTAAGAACTACTGTAGCCTTCCAGGGTATGCCTTACCAGGACTCTGCAGTGGAGAGTTGAGCCACAACTGAAACTTTAGGCACTGTAATACAGGATATAGACACCCCACGTGATGTATTAACAACCAGCCCAAACATCTTAGCCTTTTTCTTTTTAAGCAAACCTTCCCAAGGATTGCAGCACCTGTGATAAGGTAACATTAAATCTCAAACAAAATCAGTAATAAATGCAAAAAATATCTCTGTATTTTGATTTTTATTTACTAGAATCTTGGAATACAGAGGAAATATGTAAAATTATAAAAGATGGGGAAAGATTGAATATATTAATCAGTGTAAATTATTTTTCTTTAAGCTATGTGAATCTAGCTAAGAATTTTTTCTTTACCTGGGTATATTAAATCATATATTCATTTATAGGATTTATGGAAGTTATAATGATATTTTCATTTTTATTATGCAGTTATAAAACCTTCTTTTATTCCTGTACTAGATGTACATTGCACAAATATTATAATACTGTCAATTAAACTCCACAGAAGTCTAATTGTAATTTCTTGTCACTGCAGTAGTACCTTCAATCAAACATGACTGGTCACCTATAATAACAAATAACACTAGCACACTGAAATTGCAAACCTGCTCTAGATGTTGCTATATTGTGTTTAACAAGGAAGCTTTATTGTTCCACTCTTTTTGGAATATATAAATCAGAAATTGCCTTTACTGTGTGGTTATGGAGGCAAAGATAATTTTCCCACCTTTTATTTTACCATTCACATTTTATTCTATACAGTTCATATTTGACTGCGAATTCTAAACTTTAATATACTATTCTAATAGACAAAAAGATGAGAGATACAACTGCCATTGTTTTCACATATTTCCGTCTTAGAATGTTTTGTTGCCAAAACAAAAAGCAAAATAGGCACTTGGTTTTCAAAGCAGACAAATTTGTCAATAAAGTTATGAAGAAAAAGAAACTATTTGGCAGGCGCCGCGGCTCAATAGGCTAATCCTCCGCCTGCAGTGCCGGCACACCGGGTTCTAGTCCAGGTCGGGCCGCAGGATTCTGTCCCAGTTGCCCCTCTTGCAGGCCAGCTCTCTGCTGTGGCCTGGGAAGGCAGTGGAGGACGGCCTGCACCTGCATGGGAGACCAGGAGAAGCACCTGGCTTCTGCCATCGGAACAGCGCGGTGCGCCGGCCGCAGCGCACTGGCCGCGGCGGCCATTGCAGGGTGAACCAACGACAAAGGAAGACCTTTCTCTCTCTCTCTCTCTCTCTCTCTCACACTATCCACTCTGCCTGTCAAAAGAGAGAGAGAGAGAGAGAGAGAGAGAGAGAGAGAGAGAGAGAGGCTATTTATCCTATGCATCAATTATGTAGCACACTGTACCTGATTTCTAGACTCACACATATCTTAAGAGAAAGAATTGCGGTGTATTTTTCTTTTTTAGGCAAAACAGATTACCCAAACAACCTGAGACATAACTGAGTATAGCTATTGAATGTTAATCTCCTTCTATAGTGTTTGTTATAATAGTTGCTGGTATTTCTCTAACATGTAAATGCCCTCCAAATGATGTGAATATAAAAGGGGATCTATAAATGTTTTTTGCATTGCTTAGACTGCGATACATCTGTTTCTCAGAAGGTGTGTTGAGGTGGAAAATCACAAAATGGATGCAACTAGAATCCATTATATTTAGTGAAATAACCCAGCCCCCAAAAGACAAATATCATGTTTTCTCTGGTGAGAGGTAACTAATAGAGTACCAAAAATATAATGTATTGGGGGCCTGCACTGTGGCATAGTGGATAAAGCCGCCACCTATAGTGCTGGCATCCCATATGGGCACCAGTTCGAGTACCAGCTGCTCCACTTCTGATCCAGCTCTCTGCTATGGCCAGGAAAAGCAGAAGATGCTCAAGTGCTTGGGCCCCTGTGCCACCATGGGAGACCCAGAGGAATCTCTTGGTTCCTGGCTTCAGATCGTCACAGCTCCTTGTGGCCAACTGGGGAGTGAACCAGCAGATGGAAGATTCTCTCTCTCTCTCTCTCTCTCTCTCTCTCTCTCTCTCTCTTTCTCTCTCCTTCTCTCTCTCCTCTCTCTCTCTCTCTTTCTCTATCTCTCTCCCCTTCTCTTTCTCTCTCTCTCTCTCTCCCCTTCTCTCTCTGTGTAACCCTGACTTTCAAATAAATATTTTAAAAAATATAATGTATTGAACTGAAATGTACATTTTGAGATTAGATGATTTCTACAGCCCTTGTCTCTTCTGTTGAGGAACAGTATTTTTTTTCATACAATTTCTGAACTCTTTTATTAATGTAGGGTTAACAGGCTAATTCTCCGCCTTGCGGCGCTGGCACACCGGGTTCTAGTCCCGGTCGGGGCGCCGGATTCTGTCCCAGTTGCCCCTCTTCCAGGCCAGCCCTCTGCTGTGGCCCGGGAGTGCAGTGGAGGATGGCCCAGGTGCTTGGGCCCTGCACCCCATGGGGAGACCAGGAAAAGCACCTGGCTCCTGGCTCCTGCCATTGGACGAGTGCGGTGCGCCGGCCGCAGCGCGCCGTCTGCGGCGGCCATTGGAGGGTGAACCAACGGCAAAAGGAAGACCTTTCTCTCTGTCTCTCTCTCTCACTGTCCACTCTGCCTGTCAAAAAAAAAAAAAAAGATCAGCTGTTGTCAAACTAAGGATATGATGAGATCCTTGGGGATAAACACATTTCACCATTTCACTGTCAGAAACTGTATATCCATTCCACTTCTGCAAGGGATGTTCCACTGTTTGTTACAGAGGCTGAATATTAACAGCAAAGATTGAGTGGCCATAATCAGGATAGACCATATAAAAACTTGATCAAGATGGCTTTGAGATAACCCCATCAATCACATGGTACCAAAAGGTACCGGTAGATTCAGAAAGCATCAATTGCATGCAATTCAATCTGGTGCCTGTCATCTTCACATTACATTGTGAGCCTTGAGAAGATAATTGAATAATAGAGTTGAACACTCAGAATGGAATAACCAATTCTGATTATTTACAGCTGTTACTGTTTATAGTTTCACCACCAACACTGAAGTATAAAATATAGAAACACTGACCCTAGAAGAAATAAAGTTCTTGTGAAACTATGTTCACACTATTTTCATTAACCAATCAATGTATAACTTCATTTCATGTGTGTTTCTGTTTAAAGACATAGGCTTATGTCATATATGTTCCTGATTCATTGATATGAAACTCATGGGCAACAGCACTGTAACTCAGGCTTGAATGAAGCTTATTAAAGCAGGTATTTTCTCCATAAAGTTCGTCATAGCCTTCTTGCACTAAGGAACCCAAGATTGTCACATCACTGTGCCTGGGAGTGGAATTCAAAGGTGGGAAGTGATCTTGAACAGCAAAGTCATCAAAAACTGCACAAAATCCAAAGCTCATGGCATAAAAAAAAATCGACCATGAAAAGAACACTTGTTTATAGTGTAAATGTTGCAACAAGGTACAGTGTCAACTGGTTCAATTTAGCTTGGAAACTGTGCAACAGAGTTCAAAGGTTCAGTTGCTCTGCACATGTCTATGAATAACTACAAATAACTACAAAAGCACCTAGGAAGTACATTTCATTGAGGAGGCAAATTTATCCATAAGGAATTCACAAATAATAACTGATGGTTCTATTAACACAAACATAGCATGAGATATTACTGAAAGAAGGAAAAGAAAATAAACATACATAAGGCCTGCTGAAACCTGAATAAGTAGAAAACTTATCCATAATGGTGGTATTCATGCTCTGTATATGAAAATTAACTGCATGTACTTATTTAGCAAATACCTATAAAACACAATTGTTTATACAGGCACTACGTTATGATTTTATTGAGATTATACTAAAAACATTTTAAGTAGTATAAAATACAAGGTTTTCAGTTCATAATTTTTGTTTATTACCATGCTGTCAGTTAAATTATATTTTATTTTATTAGTCCAAAGAGAGATATTCCATCTGTTGGTTTACTCCACATACCTACAACAGCCAGGCCTGGACAGGGCAATGCTAGGAATCAGAAACTGAGCCCAGGTCTCCCACACAGATGGTGGGGATGCATTTACTGCAGCCCTCACTTGATGCCTCCCAGGGTGTGCCTTGGTAAGAAACTGGATTTACTATCAGAGTTAAAAAATTGAACTCAGGAACTTTGATGTGAGATGTAGGTATCCCAGGTGGCACCTTAACCACTATACCAAACACATACATCTACCTGTCCATTTATAAACAACTATTGAACCTGAATTATTTGCATGCTCCTAAGTTAGTCACCTGGAAGAATGCCAAACCCAAAACAAATGTGATCCCTATTCTAAGGAATTTCTGATCCACCTGGGATTCTGGGCAACAAGGCTAAGAAGCTTTATGTTAGTATGGCACACTCTGTTGAGATGCCAGGCATATGGGTACCAGTTCATGTCCTGCTTATTCCACTTCCTAACCAGCTCCCTTCTAATGCACTTGAGAAAGTAGCAGAAGATGGGCCAAGTGCTTGGGGCACTGCACCCACATGCGAGACCTGGAAGAAGCTCCAGTCTCCTGGCTCCAGATGGCCCAGACCCGGCTGTTGTAGCCATGTGGGGAGTGAGCCAGCAGAGGGAAAATCAATAATCATGTGGGGGGTGAACCAACGAAAAAAGGAAGACCTTTCTCTTTCTCTCTCTCACTGTCTAACTCTGCCTGTAAAAAAACAAACAAACAAACAAACAAACAAAAAGATTAGCCCCTTCACAATAGCTCCAAAAATAATCAAGTACCTTGGAATAAGTTTAACCAATGATTTTAAAGATCTCTATGATGAAAATTACAAAACATTAATGAAAGAAATAAGAAGATATTAAGAAATGGAAAAATCTTCCATGTTCATAGATTAGAACAATCAACATCATCCAAATGTTCGTACTAACAAAATCAATTTACATATGCAATGTGATCTCCAGCACTCAGGGAACTCTAAGATTCTGGAGCTGGACCCAGTGATTGCCCACAGACCCAACCACACACCAATGACATTCTTCGCAAATCTAGAAAAAAATGTTGTTAGTTCATATGGAAACACAAGAGACCCTGAATAGCTAAAGCAATATTATAAAAAAAAAAAAAAAACAAAGCCAGAGACATTGTATTACCTGATTCCAAGACATACTGCAGGGCAGTTATAATCATAACAGTTATAATCAAAAGAGCTGAGTACTGGCACAAAAACAGATTTGTAGACCAATAGAACAGAACACAAACTCCAAAAAATCAATCCATGCATTTATAACCAACTTCTCTTTGAAAAAGGAGCTAAAATCAATCCCTGTAGCAAGGATAGTCTATTTAACAAATGATGTTTAGGCGAGTCTGGTGCCGTGGATCACTTGGTTAATCCTCCACCTGTGGTTCCATCATCCCATATGGGTGCCAGGTTCTAGTCCCAGTTGATCCTCTTCCAGTCCAGCTCTCTGCTGTGGCCTGGGAGTGCAGTGGAGGATGGCCCAAGTGTTTGGGCTCCTGCACCCGCATGGGAGACCAGGAAGAAGTACCTGGCTCCTGGCTTTGCATCAGCGCAGTGCTGGCCGTAGCGGCCACTTGGAAGGATGAACCAACAGAAGGAAGACCTTTTTCTCTATCTCTCTCTTTCACTGTCTATAAATCTACCTGTCAAATAAATTTTTAAAAAATTTTAAAAAATGCATGGTGCTTAGGAAACTGGATCTCTGCATCTAAATGTATAAAACAAGACCCTACCTTACACAAAACTCCATTCAAAATGGATCAAAGACCTAAATCTATGACCTGATTTCATCAAATCATAGAGAACATTGGGGAAACACTGTAAGAAATTGGCATAGGCAAAGACTTCTTGGAAAAGACCCCAGAAGCACAATCAATGACAAAAAATGAAAAGTGGGATTATATCAAGCTGAGAAGCTTCTGCTCTGTAAAAGAAACCCTCAGCAAGATGAAGTGACAACTGACAGAATGGGAGAAAATTTTTGCAAACTACACAACTGATAAAGAATCTATAAAGAGCTCAAGAAATTCAACAACAGCAAAACAAAAAAATCCATTTAAGAAATGGAATGTGTATATCTTACTCCAAGTTAGGGAAATTTTCTGTTATTATTTTACTGAAGAGGTCTTCTAATCCAGTTTTTTCATACCTTTAGAATCTCCTAAGACATGCATGTGTCATCATTTGATTGTATCCCATAAATCAGCACTATTTTTGTTTTTTATCTGAATGAAATATTTCCAAAGATTTTTCTTATAGTTCTAATATTCATTGTTCTACATCACTAAATTTGTTGATAAAGTTTTCCACTTTATTTTTAAATTGACATTTGAATAATTTCCAATGTTTGAATTTGATTTTTCTTTAAAATCTCTATCTCCCTACATATTTCCTCATTCATGTTATATATGGGCTTCTTTACTCACATATTTTCTTCTCCATGTTTTTGAGTTCTTATGATCATTCTTTTGAATTCCTTTTCAATGATTTTATCAATCTTATCTTCTTCACATTCTAATATTGAAGTGTTACTATGGTCCTTCTATGTGGTCAAATCATCTTCTATATTCACGTTTTTTTTTTTTTTGTATTTCTGTGTTAATTATCAGGCATCTGTGCAAACACTTGTTGATTTTCTCCTCTGAAGATATTGTTCTTTGAAATGTGCCTCTATGGCTTAGTGTTGTTCCTGATGATTCAGTGGATACTCACAGGTGCATGCTATGCGGGGCCAGGGTGCTCTGCTCAGTTCTGGAGGGTGGAGCAGAGATCCAGAGCAACACCAAAGTTAGGTATGGTCTATCTCCTCTGTCATCAGTATCTGGGAGAATATTATTTTGCTGGATACAGTGTTCACAGCTTTAGCCTCTCTGTCACAAGGTGAACCAACAATGCAGGGTGAGCTCACAGTGCTGGCTCACCACATCCACTCAAGTGCACAAACCTCACAAACGATCTATAAGCTACTCAGAGTGAATACACAACGCTCCAATGATGATCCTCCCAAGAACTCAGGGAACTCTTAAGTCTCTGGAGCTGTACCCTATGATTGCCCACAGACCGAACCATACCCTGTGCCCTATTGCACAGTCTCAGGATTCTCATAGTCACATGGAGATGGGGATCCATTCTCTGCTTCACTGCCCCATTCTAGGAGCCAATTACTACTGTGACAGAGGTTGGTGCTCCACCTTGGCCATCAACAACTCTTTAATTGAGCACTTACTATGGATCAGACTCTGCTGAGTGCTTCACATGCCAGGGTACTACAAAAGGTTTTCAGAAAATGGAATTAAAATCTAAGTTTATTTTGGTGCTAATTTTATTTGGATATCTATGCTGATGAGTCATATTCTGAAAGTTCATGGAAACATTTCTTATGAAAAAAGCTATGTATTAATTTCAACATTTTTTACACCAAAATAAATCTATTCTTTAATTCATTTTTCATGAACTTTTTGAAGTGCATTATATTATGTAACGTAATTCAACCTCAAGAAGTAGATGTTGTTCATAATTCACTGGATGGACTGTGCAGAGTTTAAATCTAAAGCAAAGTTTTACCACAGAGACACTATCTGAGCCCCTGTCCATCTGATTAGAATATATTTTGTGATTTAATTTCTCTGTACAATGTGTTTCAGCAAATGGAACATGAAAGATGGCTGTAGCTTTGCAAGAGATTCATTTACAAAAGACCAAATAAATCACCATTCAAAGATTTATTGGCAGGAATATGCATGATTACCAATGTTAAGTAAGATTTAACTTGGAAAGACGTTCTAATACATCAAATTAAAATGTAAATTCTTCTCCTGTAGCTGTTGTTCGCAACTTTTTTTTTCTTAGAACATCAGTAATTACTTAAAACAACTATGGGGATTCATGTCGAAGAAGCCTCACTTAAAAGATAAAAAGAACTGGGTACTCGAGTAATTTGTTCTTATACCAGAAGTTTATATCTCTGGACACCAAAGACTTTTTGTCTGCACTGCAGTTAAACTGCTGAATTGATATAAATTACACTTATTTTCATGGCCTGGAGAATATTTAATATAGGATTATTGATTTGCCATTGGCTCAAAATATTAGGAAACTAGACTGTGAGGAAGGAAGCCACTGAATAAATAGCATTTATGAAAGGATGCTAGTCAAAGAAAAGGGAATATAGGTTAAAGGGGTTGGCTTCTCTTTGGAGTGGGTACTGACGATGTCAAGTTGGCATAGTGTTGTAAATATTATTTACAAAGTTATAAATTAAAGCTCTACAAAAATCCTTATAGAATGCTTAGGAAAGCTTTGTTAATGTTAAACAACAAATATTGTTTGAAAGGGAAAATAAATATGTCAGAGAATTAAATTAGTATTTGTTAGTATTTAAAACTACTATAAGTTTTCCAATTTAATGATCATCATAACTTTAGAAGCTGCAACTATTCAACTAAGATTAACTAACATAATTAGTATTGGAACCAAGATCTTATAGCTTTCAAAACCATGTCATTGTTACTATCATAAAGGGAAAACACAATTATCATTTTCCCATGAGTCAACAGAGAGGAATCATTTAACATTCTTCAGTTGCATTACCATGTGTCTTCAAGATACTGAGAATAAAATTAATATTGATGAAGAATATAAAGTTTAGGTGTTGTTTAATTTGAACTGTATTTATGCTAAAATATATAAAAGAAGGATACATTTGCTAAGATAAAGAAGCTAGACTATTTGCCATAAAAGCAATTTAGTTATTCTGTTAGCTTCCAGGCATCTTGATGTCAACCCATGCAAGATACATATTAAAGAAACATTTATGTTTCATTGTTTTATTTGGGTCCAGTAGACTTTCCTTTGGGAAACAATAGGATATTTGTTAGTTTTATCATTTATAATTCTTTTACTCTGAGTTGAAACAAAGTATTTTCAGCAATGCTTTAATATGATAACATATGATATAAATATTTTTATTTAATATATTTCTTCTAATCAGGAGAATGGGTGGCTAATGATTCACATCTTAAAGGAAGATGAGCCATCAGAAATGTCTGCAACATTTTTCCTTTTAGGTAGGACTGTTTGCCCCAGGACTTAATCAAAACATGTTAACAGCATGTTAACTACATGTTAACAGCAGCCAGCATGAGAAGAATCATTGTATTGTACCACAAGAGACTTTTAAATGAGTACAACCCATCATTTCCTGATATATTATCTGTTAACCAAGTGCATCATATCATAGTGAAACTTCTATATGTTACCTATAATAAAATTGCATCTTACAGATGGGCCACATTATCAGTTTGTCAACGATTTATATTTAACATGTTGCTTTCACCATAACATACTCCTGAGGAAAGTAACAACTTCATTGGCAATGACACTTTTTATAATAAAAAAAGTATCAGACTTTTCTTCATTAGCTAATGCAAGTAAGCACCTTCCACATCAATTATCATTAAACTATTTCCTACCTACCAACATTTGAAAATATCTCAGTTGATAACCTGAATAACACTTAAAGTTTGATTACTAATAAATGTACAGGAAGGTTTTCAGTTTATACTAAAATATACTTAAGCACTATGCTACTATCAACGAACTATCTTTCTCTCTAGTATGTTGATACAGAAATACATATTTTGCAATAGGACAGGGTGAATATCAACTTCTCAGTCTTGTTTTTACTTAGAGTTGGGAATAAAAGGAAAGGAGAAAAACTACTGTTTCAACACACAATATTTGCAGCCCTTAGTTAACTGAGCCAAGTATATGATTTATAAAAGTAAGTACTATATTCTTCAGTATCTGTCATGGAAAGATTCTTTATTTCAATGAGATCAAGTATTTTATTGTGTTTTTTTTGAGCACATTACTTTAAAAAATAATTTACTCATCAAGAAATGGAGAAAGGAATACAGATCCAACTGTTTTGTTCTGAGGATTAAGGAACAAATTATATTGTAATTGTATAGTTATTATTTTTTAATTTATTTTATTTGTTTGAAAGACAGAGTTACAGAGAGAGGTAGAGACAGAGAGGTCTTCCATCTAAAGGTTCACTCCCCAGATGGCTGCAACGGCTGAAGCTGTGCTGATCCTAAGGAACCAGGAGCTTCTTCTAGGCCCCCCATGTGGGCGGAGAGTCCCAAGGATCCGGGTCATCCTCTACTGCCACCCCAGGCCTTAGCAGAGAGCTGGATCAGAAGAGGAGCAGCCGGGACTAGAACCAGTGCCCATATGGGATGCCAGCACTTGCAGGCCAGGGCTTTAACCCGCTGCGCCACAGTGCCGGCCCCATAATTGTATAGTTATTACATGAGGCTAACTCAAGACAGTACAGCCAGAAAAGATAAAATCTATTTCAGTTGCAACATTGTAATTCCATCAATAAAATCTTATTACCAGACAGAAAAAAAAGAAATCCTTAAAATGGGTTTTATTGCTAACTTTTCAAAACATTTTACTGTCATATATAATTAACATTCACATGTTTTGAATGACTTTTAAAATACTAGAAAGTAATTATAATAAATACAATCTATAAAAATGTGGGCTAATTACTGTATTTTAAATATTAACTATTTAAATCTTTAGATTCTCTGAATAGTATTCAAATTCAGGAATCCTTTTTAATGCATATTTATGCATATCCCTAGGATACATCCCCATAAAAAACCTTATAATTCACAAGATAATTTTACATTTGATTCATATTACAAAACTATTGTAAATAGAAGTTGAAAACAATTTTCACTTCTTTGTGCTACACAAACATCTCCCCTCTATAAAAATGCTACAGTAAAATCATGTTACCAATTGTCCTACTTTGAAATGTTTAAAAGGCAAAAACAGAAAAATGCATCATTGTTTAGATATGAATGTGATTATGATTTTGCCAGGCTATCCTACTATATCCTTGTAATCGCTTGTATTTTTTTCATTTTTACTTGTCAACTAATGTTTCTCCTGTTTATTATTTATTCTTTGGCATGTAAACATCATGTTAATCTCAAAAATCCTATATTATACATTGTAACTTTGTTTACATAAACACACATTTTATCAAACCTAATGCTTTCCTTTTCATTTTGTATATTTTTATAATGAAATTTTAAATCTGTATACAATATTTGGGTTTTTTTGTTGTTTTGTTTTTTAAAGATTTTATTTATTTATTTGAGAGCTAGAGTTACAGAAAGTAAGAGGGAGAGACAGAGAGAAAGGTCTTCCTTCCATTGGTTCACTCCCTAAATGGCCACAATGGCCGGAGTTGGGCCAGTCTGAAGCCAGGAGCTAGATGCTTCTTCCTGGTCTCCCACATGAGTGCAGGGGCCCAAGCATTTGGGCCATCTTCTACCTCTTTCCCAAGCCACAGCAGGGAGCTGGACTGGAAGAGGAGCAGCCGGGACTAGAACTGGCACCCATATGGGATGCTGGCACTGCAGGCGGAGGATTAACCTACTGCGCCACAGTGCCGGCCCCTGTATATGATATTTGTAAAAGCATTTCTATTTTGTTTCAAATCCTATGAATTACACAAAACAACCTTCAACATTTTAAGAGCTCAAAATAATAAATTCACACATTTTTTTCTTTATATTACTGTTAAAATTTATAATTTTGGCCGGCACCGCAGCTCAATAGGCTAATCCTCCGCCTTGTGGCACCAGCACCCCAGGTTCTAGTCCCGGTTGGGGCGCTGGATTCTGTCCCGGTTGCCCCTCTTCCAGGCCAGCTCTCTGCTGTGGCCAGGGAGTGCAGTGGAGGATGGCCCAAGTGCTTGGGCCCTGCACCCCATGGGAGACCAGGAGAAGCACTTGGCTCCTGCCATCGGATCAGCGTGATGCGCCGGCCACAGCACGCTGGCCACAGCGGCCATTGGAAGGTGAACCAATGGCAAAGGAAGACCTTTCTCTCTGTCTTTCTCTCCCACTGTCCACTCTGCCTGTCAAAAAAATTTTAAATAAAAAAATTAAAAATTTATAATTTCATCAATGCACTTAGCATGATTTTTGTTGGAGTTAAGAAGTGTAAATCCATTGTTGTTTTTGTATCCCAAATGAACAGGTAGTTGCTCAATGAATTACATGCAGTAATTTACCTTTTTTTTCTTTATTGTGATAACACTCATATATATAAATATTTTTTGTATTGTTTTGTGCATGTATTTGTGTTTTCCTGAGTAGAAACACATTGCAACTTTAAAACACATTTAAACCTCTAGTTTTTCTTCTAAGATTTATTTATTTGAAAGTTATAGTTTGAGAAGAGAGACACAGAGAGACCTTCCATCTTTTGGTTCACTCCCCATATGGCCTCAAGGATCTTTTTATAAAATTCAAGTAATTTCTTAAAAGCTCATGTTTTTATTGGTTATGAACATCACTTACTCAGACATTTTAAAAAAGATTTATTTATTTGAAATACGAAGTTGGGCGGGGGGGGGGTCTTCCATCTCTTGGTTCACTCCCCAAAAAGCCTCAATGGCCAGAGCTGAGCCAATCCAAAGCTAAGAGCTTCTCCTGGATCTCCCATGTAGGTGCAGGGGCCCATGGACTTGGGCTATCCACTGCACCTTTCCCAGGCACATTAGAAGGGAGCTGGATTGGAAGTGGAACAGCCGGACTTGAACCAGTGTCCGTGTGGGATGTGGGCACTGCAGGCTGGGGCTTTAAACCACTGTGTTGCAGCGCCAGCCCCTCAGACATTTTTAATTATTATGTCTCATCATCTCATTGCTGAAATATTGCAGTATACTTTAACAGTAAGTTTTGTAGGTTGAGTGTTGCCTCAGTTTCAGGTCAGTACTGATAGTTCCCCCCAAAACTCAATGGTTTTCTTTTAAAGGATAGGAAGTTATTGGAGGAGTTAATAAACAAGACTCTTGGCAACACAAAAGGTTGTGGGATGAAAATATTTGACAATAGCTAACCTTGGAATAAAAAGAAGGCAGACACGCATAAAGATTAATGTTCTTTATATGCTGCTTATGAAAGGTGACCTGAATACTAAGGTGATGAGTAAGATTTGCTGTTCAAGAGAGAAGGGAATTCTAGATACAGTGCCTTACTGTGTTATTTTGATGGCAACTTTAATATCTGAAGAAAGTTGTTTCCTGATAGTAAAGATATCACTCTACTGATTTCCATTATAAAAATTCCTCTGACTTCTTTTTCGAAGACCCAGATGACATTAACTCAAAAACTTTAGAAGATGATTTTGAATATCAATTTGTGCATATGTATTTGGAGGACTGGTTCATGATCCACAATAACCTGGTTATTGTTAAAAGCAGAAGTTTCTCTATGAAGTAGTCATATAATCAGCCATGATGTTCAACCAAACCAGTTGAATTGTCAAAGATACCAAACATTCAAAAACCACCAAGCAGAGCAGGTGGCAGCACCTGAGGTCCAAACATTGACTTCTTTTTCCCCTTAAGAAAGCTACACATCACACACATGTAAATAATTGCAGGAGGAGACAGGTAAAGATCAGAACATAGGAATACATTAAAAATCTAAAATATACAGATCCGTTTTCTTCACTTTTATGACGAATTCTGTTAGATTCTCGAAACCCATCATGGCAACTTGATTGATTATTGTTTTATGGCTTCAAATTTCCTTCCCTTTTAAACAAGTATACTCATGTTTTCAAACTTTTTGAATCATAAAGATTATTAGAAGTGCCTTATAAATATATAAATTCCTATAGTCACCTAGAGACAGAACTGGTTCTTTGTGTTTTACTAGGTTCCTCATGTCATCTTAATCTCTGGCAGAATTGGGAAATGCTCTTCTGTTCCATCAAATTTCCCATTATTGTGTGTATTTGACCTTGTCATTAAGATGCCAGTTTGGACCCATGCATCCCATATTGGAGAGCCTGGGTTCAGTGCCTACCTCTATCTTCTGACTGCAGCTCCCTGAAAAGGCAGACCCTGGCGTGATGACTCAAATAGTTAGGTTCCCACCACACACACGAGAGATGCAGATTGGATTTTGAAGCTCCTAGTTTCAAAATAGCCAAGTCACAATCATTGTAGGCATTTAGAGAACAAACCAGAAAAACTAGTTATGTTTTTTCTCTCTCCCTCTCAAATTTTTTTTGTCCCTGTTGTTTAGAGATGAACTAATTGAACAGAAAAATTAGAGGCTGGACAAAGTTGATTATAGTAAGGAGAAAAGAACTTCAGAGTCAACTCACAGAATGGAAATAAATCATCCTTTATCAATTTAGATTACAGTAAAATAGTTATTCTCAGCAGACACAGAGGTTTATTGTCTCCTTGCAATGTTGTCTCGTGCTCAAAACCCAGAATTATGAGTGAGACCACAGGCGTTTAGTACCATTTCTGGTCCATATGAAATGAGAGAAAATCTAGGCTTAGGGTAAAAAATATCTGGCAGAAAGACATTATATTCCAAGAAGTGTAGGCAGAACTGTGGGTACTTCAGGAGAGTGTTGCAGAGATTGAATAACAAGTAGATGACACAAGATTAGATAGAAAAATACATTTTTCCAATTAAATAGTTGTCACTTGATATACTATTATAATTTAATCTCAGCAACCTACTACATCTAAAATCAAGTGTGTCACATTGTAGATATGTGCAGCCCTAGGCTGCATCTCTGGAAAATAAGGATGATGTTGGTAACTCCCTCATAGGTGTGTTGCATGACTTAAATGAGGTATATCATAGGTGTCCTATAAATAGTAGCTGCTGCTATTGTTATCTTAATGACTATTGTGCTTGAAATAATTAGATAATGTCAATTAATTTAGTCATTTTAAACTAAACTGAGTTTCAGTTACACAAATCTGAGATAAGTCAATTCTTCAGGTATGCTTAAACATGTCTTGACTCTAAATACCTAGCAGCAATGACATTCAACATCATGGTGTTTGAAGTAGAGCAAACAGATGGTCAATGTTCCTTACAAAATCTGTCTTAGCCTCTCTTCTTCCTATCTGGATATATTTTTCATAAAATTAACTCACAGAAATGTGGTAATTGTTAGAAAGAAAGTGATTAAACTATTCATTCTGAGATTGAATAAGCGATAGACAATTGAATAATATTCATTTAGTTGCATTGGTAACATAGCAATCATTGTTTATTAAGCCCCTAACTTAATCATTAATGACTATATTGTTTTAAGGTGAGAAGAGAGAAAAAAAAAAAGCTCCCAGATACTACACTGCAAGTGAATGCAGGCTAACGTTGGCTTCAGCTCTGCACAGAATAGGTGCCAGGAAACACTGCTTTAACTCAGCTATTGAATCCACTCAATCACTCCTATTAATAGAAACCAAAAGAACAATCAAACAAGAAAGGAAATGAAAGCATTAGGAGCAAGATAAAAAGAAAATGATTGTACTTAGTCCCTTTTACTGCACATAATTTTATTATGGTATATTAATGTCTGTCTTCACTCCTAAGACACTCATCTTTTTCCTGTGTCCCTGTCATTCATTTTCAGAATTTATAATTACCTCCTAATTATTTATATATAAATGCTTTTCACAAAAAAATGCATCATGACTTCCAATATACAAATAATCAGTCTTTCCTTCTCAACCATCTATAACTGTCTCAAAAAATAAATAAGATCTTTAAAAAATGTTTTTTGTTTGTTTCTGGCACTGCCATGGACTGAATATTATATCTTCTCAGGATTCACATGAGAAATCCCCATTTCCCAGTGCAGTGGATTCTGGAGATGGGGCTTCTGGGAGGTAGCTAAGTCATGAAAATTGTGACCTCCAGACAAGGTTAGTGCCTTTATAATAAAAGACACCTGAGGGAGCTTGCTTCCTCTTTCTGCTCTCTGCTACATCAGACTGCAAAGAGAAGAGAGATCTGAAACGGGGAAGCAGACCATCACTGGACACCAGACACGTGGACACTTTGAATTTGGACATTGCACCCTGCAGAACTATGAGAAATGAATATTTGCCACATGTAATTACTTCACTGTAATTTCTTTTATTTATTTATTTATTTTTATTTTTTGACAGGCAGAGTGGACAGTGAGAGAGAGACAGAGACAGAGAGAAAGGTCTTCCTTTTCTGTTGGTTCACCCTCCAATGGCCACTGCAGCTAATCCGAAGCCAGGAGCCAGGTGCTTCTCCTGGTCTCCCATGCGGGTGCAGGGCCCAAGCACTTGGACCATCCTCCACTGCCTTCCCGGGTCACAGCAGAGAGCTGGACTGGAAGAGGGGTAACCGGGACAGAATCTGGTGCCCCGACCAGGACTAGAACCCGGGGTGCCGGTGCCACAGGCAGAGGATTAGCCTAGTGAGCCACAGCGCCAGCCCACTGTAATTTCTTATAGCTACCACAGCTGACTAAAATAGCCACCTAACATCAGTTAATCCTATTTCTCTAAACGAATTCTAATTTTTAGGAAAATAGCCTTTCTATACTCTTAATGTGTTTAAAAAGCATCTGGCTCTTCTCTGATGCGAGGGACAACATGGATAGGATTTAGCTATAACAGCATGAGATGCTGAGGCCATGATGAATTTAACTACAACTATCCTGAGCCATTCAAAGTCATAACAATATAAGACTAAACATTCAGAACATAGGAAAGCATTTTGCTTTCACTTAAGTCTGGAAAATGGTGGGATTCTGTTCAAATCATCTTACTACCACAGAGGATCACCTATCTGAAAAATGATCAAAATTATGGGAAAATAAAGCTAACAAAAGAAACAAAGATTATTCTGAATCCAGATAACATTATTTTGTCATTTTACCAAGTCACAGTTGAAACCAGAATATCGGGATTTTGTGGCAGCATGATCCATTAAGTTCTGTTTTCTGTAAGCCATTCTGGAAGAGTATTTTAATAATTTGCAAAGAAAAAATGTTCTAACTGATACACAGGCTAATAATTGTCTTTAATTTTTCCCATTTGGATTTTTGTCCTTTCTATTAACTACAGTGTACCACTAATCTAAATTTCTGTTCTATGCTTTGCAAAAGTAAATTTTTCTATATCTCTGAACACTGAGTTAGTGTGTTTATAAGACAGTTTAAAATAAAACAGGGAAGGCAGAGCCAAGACAGTAGCTGAGTAAAAAGTTCCAGCAACCTCCCAGCCAGGGAGACACCATTGTGAACCATTATATAGAAACCAAGTCACCTTAACAAGAGCTATTGAATACAGGTGAGAGAACACACTACTTCCCCTTGTTATAATCCTGAGGAAACTAGAACTGAAGAAAATAAGAAAAGAATTGTGTACATGACACCTCCCCAACTTTTAGAAGCACACTGTGGAAGAGATGCCTCCCAACTGGGAAAGGAAGAGTGAACTGAATTCCAGCGCCAAGCTGACTGCAAAAAACGTTCATTTGGGTTGTGAACCCCATTAGGCTTGGATCTGCTTCCAGGTCCCTAACTGTGGAGTAAATATTTGAAGCCTCCACAGGTAGGTGGCCTCTAACACCCCACCCCTAACTGCCAACAGAAAATGAAATTCCAAGCAATTAGAAAGGTTGAGAGCAAGTCCTTAGTGAAGTAGGCAGGATACAGGTTAAAGTGGTTAGGTTTGTGAGCTGGAAGCATGCCCCTGTGTGACCTCATGCCCCTACCTGGCCACACCTGATGCCCACTAGCCAATCAGGTTAATTGACTACTCCCCTTTGGAAGTGGGTTAACAGCTTGGGACCTGGTATATCCGGGCTTCTCCCAGGGCCTCTTGCTAGGAGGGGCTTTGCTGTAGCCCTGTGCCTCCAGGGCGCACGGCCTTCAGGCCACCCGCCCTAGGCTTCCAGGCCTAGAAGTTCCTCCACATGGCTGATTCCTGGTACTTGGTATGAACCCATATTTACCTTTCTCTCTTAAATAAGCTCTCACTCTCCTTTGCATCTTTCACACTAAATAAAAGCCTAAATGTTACCATGCTTCCTTGTTCATCTGTGCAGGTATTTAGAATTCTTCTCTAAATGTTAGGCAAGAACCCTCTCAGGCTTACTAATAATGGGTATTTATAAATAAGCATATGGTGATATCGTATGGCACCCCAAATATCGTATGTGGCACTCCAGATGGCACTTCTGGGGAACTTTAAAGGGCCACATTTTTGTATAGATTTTAGGGGGTCATTCCCGATATCACTTAGGACCTCACTATGGAGCTCACAGCTGGGCCTTCTCTATAAAACCCAGTACCAGATAAAGCCCAAAGGCCTCTACAGCCCCAGCAGGGGTCAAACACTGAGCCTCTAGACTTACCCAGGCTAAGATCTATGCTTGATAGATTAGAATCACTTTGGTTTGTATCACTATCAATCTCCAGTGGGCCTGGTGGGCACTCCCGGGAATTTGTGAGGCCATAGACTATACTACCCACCTGTGAGCAGCTTGACACAATTTGGGCAGCCAGAAGGTTGCTTTTATTATTCTCCACCAGAATTGGTGAAAATTTATCTTGGAATTCATTGTTAGGCTGCTAAAGCCATTCCTAGATCAGTGTCTATGGATAGTCTCTGAACTTGATTCAGTAACAGAGATTGGTACCCAGGCGTGGAAGACTTGTTTTGGTGTGTATCTATCACCAACCTCGGGTGGTAGGTCCAATTTAGCGCTTGCCTGAGCACTAAAACCTTAGGCAGACCGTAAGGAATCACAGTGTTATGGGGAAATGGTGGCAGAGAAATTATTATTATATTGGTTCTTTGTCTCACATGGAAGAATTTCCAAGCAGACAAGCAGAGAGATTTAATAAGATTTATTAGAGTCAAAGACCTCCAGCCAGAGTGGTGTGGAGGGGGCTGCCAAGAGGAAAAAAACAAAAAACTCCATAGCACTGGAGTTTTTAAGTACAATTTTATAGGAAAAAAAAAAAAAACTTGACAATCAGATGGGCAGTAAGTTACAGGTGGAGCCAAAACCCATCAAAAGACCTGATTTACCATTCCCCATCCTGTCTGGCTGCTCAGGATAAACAACAACAGCATCCAGAGGGTGGGATAGGTAGCTTGTTTTTACAATAAGCTGTGAACTCAGAAAGGGCAACCCTTGTTATTCTCATGGTAAATTTGGAAGGAGGGTGGCCTGTTTGTTCTTCTTAGGATAACATTTAGGGGGAGGAAGCAACTATTTTATACCCAAATTCCACTGGGACCACCCTGACTACCTTAATCCATCCGACTCCACACAACAGCAAGACTGTTTCAGATCCAGTGCTAGAGTGTTAAGAGCCACCACTGAACAGATCCTAATTATTCCTGTCCCCAACCCACTGCCTGAAGACAGAGCCTCTGGACAAGTGCAGTTCCAGGGTTCTTGTTGGGCACTCTTATACCCCAGCCAGCAAGTGGCTGATAGGTGAAGCATTGAACAGTGAACCTGCTACAACAGTAAACAGACCATACTCTACCTCAGCAATAAACAGACCAAGCTGCACTGGTTTTGGTGGGCTGTTAGCTCAGGAGGTGATCTAGCATCATGGCATTGACTGACATAGGTCAAGGGTATGAGCCTTCCACAGACCCAGGAAGAGGCCTGGAGGGGCAAAATGCCCACTTTTTAGGCACTTCCTCAGTCTATACTGAATAATATATATACAATGGATTTGATAGAAATTCAAGTTTGGGGAGTATTATAAAATGGAATCAGTAAATACATATCAGCATCCAGACCTAGGGCAAACCTCAACAGAGGCTGTTATCTAGTGCTGAGGCAGCAGAAGAATCCATAGGCTCAGAGAAAATAAATAGACTACTTAGAATTTTATAAAGATTCATGAATGAAGCCATATTACAAAAAATAATCCTTCACTGCACAGACAATGTCATACTTTTACAAGCACCATGAACTTCCAAGGAACTATGATCTGAAAGAGTAAAATAACATGCAGAAACCAATCATCTAGGAACATAAATTTCCAAACACTCAGATGAAGGTTGCAAAATGGCTCTTTTAAGATAGCAAACGAAATTCAAGGGAGGGACTGGCCCAGTAGCATAATGAGTAAAGCTACTGCCTGTGGTGTTGGCATCCCATATGGGCACCAGTTCGAGTTCCAGCTGTTCCACTTCCAATCCAGCTCTTTGCTGTAGCCTGGGAAGCAGTGGAAGATGGCCCAAGTCCTTGGGCCCCTGTACCCACATGAGAGACCTGGAACAAACTCCTGGTTCCTGGCTTTGGATTGGCAGAGCTCCACGCATTGTGGCCTTCTGGGCTGTGAACCAGCAGAGGCAAGACCTCTTTCTTTCTCTCTCTCTCTCTCTCTCTCTCTCTCTCTCTCTCTCTCTGCTTCTCTGTAACTCTGTCTTTCAAGTAAATCATAAATCTTAAAAAGGAAAGAAAATATAGAAATAAACTTCTTAAAAAAGAAATTCAAGGAAAAACAGAAAAACTTCAATATTCAAAAAGTTTATAGAGATGAAAAAAGGTAAACAAAATCAAGCAGAAATCTTTCAACTGAAGTGAAATTAAAAACATAATCAAGTCATCAGTAGGAGAATAAACTAAACAGAAGAAAAAATCACTAAGCTCAAATATAGGCTATTTGGAAACACACAGTTGGAGGAGAGAAAAGAATCAAGATGAATGAAGACTTATGGAAATAGAGGTCAGTATATAAAGAGAAAATATTCAAGTCATAGGGATTTCACAGGGACTTGAGAATGCCACGGGGGGGGGGGGGGGACATGTTCAAAGAGATATCTACAGATAACTAAATTCTCCAAATCTATAGAAAGATACAATTAGCCAAGCACAAAAAGACCAGAGATCATGAGTTAGGATAAACCCAACCAAGTCTAATCAAAACATATTACAATCAAGTTCACCATGGTGAAGGATAAAAGAGAAAGCTTTCAAGCTGCAAGAGAAAAGAAAAAAATTACAACTAAAGGGGTCCCAATTCACCTGACTGCACACTTCTCAACAGAAACTTTATAGGCCAGGTGGGAGCGAGATGAGACTTTCACACTACTGAAGGAAAACAAACAAATGAAAAAGCCAACCAAGAATACCCTATTCAGCAAAGCTATCCTTCAGACATGAGAGAGAAATAAAGACATTCCCAGACAAACAATAGCTGAGGAAATTTATCACCACCAGAACTGTGTTATAAGAAATACTAAAGAGGATTCTTCGAACTGAAATAAAAAGATAACAAAAAGTGAGAAGAAAATGTCAAAAAGTAAACACACACTAAACCAGCAATTCCAGAATGCTCTAATATTGTAAATATGGTGTGCAAATAGCTTATCACTTTACTGTGAAGACTAAAGCAGAAATTATAATTACTACATTAAAATGTTAAGAGACAAGCAAGATAGAAATTGGTCATATGTAACACAAAAAATTTAAAAAGTTAGGGAGTAATGGAGCACAACTGTAGTGCTCTTTATTGGGATCCCTTATATCTTTCTTTGTCTCCCTAACTTTTTTTTATAGTAAAGCTTTTATTTAAAGAATATAAATTTCCAAAGTACAGCTTATGGATTACAATGGCTTCCCCCCCATAATTTCCTTCCCACCCACAACCCTTCCCTTTCCTGCTCCCTCTCCCCTTTCATTCACATCAAGATTTCAAGATTCATTTTCAATTCTCTTTATATACAGAAGATCAATTTAGTACATATAACGTAAAGATTTCAACAGTTTGCCCTCACATAGAGACACAAAGTGAAAATACTGTTGGAGTACTAGTTATAGTATTAATTCACAATGTACAGCACATTAAGGACAGATATCCTACATAATTTTTTTTTAAAAAATGATTAATTATCTATGCAATTTCCAATTTAACACCAAGATTTTTTAATCATTTTCAATTATCTTTATATACAGAAGATCGATTCAGTATATATTAAGTAAAGATTTCATCAGTTTGCACCCACACAGAAAAACAAAGTGTAAAAATACTGTTTCAGTACTAGTTATAGCGTTACTTCACATTACTTCACATTAAAGCATTACTTCACACATTAAGGACAGAGATCTTACATGAGAAGTACACAGTGACTCCTGATGTTGATTTAACAATTTGACAGTCTTGTTTATGGTGTCAGTAATCTCCCTAGGCTCTAGTCATGAGTTGCCGAGGCTATGGAAGCCTTTAGGGTTTGCCGGCTTCAATCTTATTCTGACAGGGTCATACTCAAAGTGGAAGTTCTCTCCTCCCTTCGGAGAAAGGTACCTCCTTCTTTGATGGCCCCATTCTTTCCACTGGGATCTCACTAGCAGAGATCTTTCATTTAGGTCTTATTTTTTTTTTTCAGAGTGTCTTGGCTTTCCATGCCTAAAATATTCTCATGGGCTCTTGCGCCAGATCTGAATGCCTTAAGGGCTGATTCTGAGGCCAGAGTGCTATTTAGGACATCTGCCATTCTATGAGTCTGCTGTGTATCCTGCTTCCCATGTTGGATCATTCTCTCCCTTTTTGATTCTATCAGTTAGTATTAGCAAACACTAGTCTTGTTTGTGTGATCCCTTTGAGTCTTAGACCTATCAGTGTGATCAATTGTGAACTGAAATTGATCACTTGGACTAGTGAGATGGCACTGGTACATGCCAACTTGATGGGATTGTATTGGAATCCCCTGGCATGATTCTAACTTCATCATTTGGTGCAGGTCCGATTGAGCATGTCCCAAATTGTACATCTCCTCCCTCTCTTATTCCCACTCTTATATTTCACAGGGATCACTTTTCAGTTGTTTCCCTAACTTTTTAATCAATGTTGTTACCATTTCAAGATTGCTTCTCATAACTAAAAAAAGGCTATTGTAAAACATGTAATAACAAAGAAGAAACCACTAGTAAACTGAACAAAAATGATAAGAAAAACCAAAAGGACACTGGTAGAGAAAATTCTTTCACACTAATGACAGTTTCAAGATAGGAAGAAAGAAAGAAGGGGGCTACAATGAAAATGTAAACCATGTATATAAAATGGCAGTAGAAAGATCTTACCTACCAATAATTAACCTAAATGCCAATACACTGGATTCTCCAATTAAAATACATAGTGGCTTAATGGATTAAAAAACAGAACATAACTATATATAACTTACAAGGAACTAATTTAACCACTTAGGACATGAATAGAATGAAATGTAAAGGATGGAATAAACTATTTCATGCAGAGGAAGCAGTGAAATTCATACTTCTATCAAATGAAGTACACTTTAGGGGCTGGCATTATGGTGTAGTGGGTTGAGCACCCTCCTGCAGAACCATCATTCCTTAAGGGTGCCAGATCCATTCTCAGGTGCTCCACTTCTGATACTGTTCCCTGATAATGAGCCATGAAAAATAGCAGAGGATGGTACAAGTGCTTGGGCCCCTGTACACATGTGAGAGAACTGGAAGAAGCTCCTGGTTCTGGGCTTCAGCCTGACTCAGTCCTGGCTGTTGCAGCCATTTGTGGAATGAACCAGAAGATGGAAGACCTCATTGTCTCTCCCTCACTCTCTAAATTTTACTTTCAACTAAATAAAAATTAGATCAAAAAAGAAACATTTTAAATCAAAAGCAGTAAAAACAGACAAATAAAGTCATTTAATGATCAAAGATTGACTCCAGAAAGAGGAAAAAAACAGTCATAAATATATGCATTCAGGGTTCCAACAGGAGGTGGCTTCTCAGCAGGAGGTACTTCTCTAGGAGGATGCCAGCTTGCAGAAACTGAACCCTGTTTTTACTCCCCTTCCCAAAGATGCATCTTTTCAACATGAAGCATCCAGAGCGATCATCACCCAGTTCCCCCTAACAGATGTTAGGGTTTCCATCTTCAGGAGGTGGGAATATGAGGAGTCAGATGGATTAATACATAGTTAGGGGATCCCAAAAGAACTTGGGGTATAAAATATTTGCTTCATTCTCCAAAACATTATGTTTAGCAAAAACTAGGTGACCTCCCTTCCTTGGGAATCTCCAAATTTACCTTGAGAGTAGCAAAGGAGCTCTTCCTGAGCTCACAGTTTATTTTGAAAACAAGTTACTTACATCACTCTTAGCAGACCAGACAGGATGGAGAATTGTAAATGAGGCCTTTTGATGGGTTTTTGTCCCTGCCTGTTAATTGAATCCCAATCTGATTGTCAAGTTTTTTTTTCTTTGAAATTGTACTTAAAAAGCCCACTGCCACCAGACCCTTTGGATTTTTTCCTCTCTTGGAAGCCCCCCTCCAAACCACTCTGGTTGGAGGCCTTTGACTCTAATACTTTAAAATGCAATTTTGAGTTATCCATATGCATAAGGCAAATATTAATAGAGCTAAAGGGAGAAATATACTCCAATAATAATAATATGGGATCTTAATACCCTATTTTTACAAATGGACAGAACATCTAGACCGAAAATCAAGCAAGAAACACTAAAGTGCACTCTAGATCAAGTGTACCTACAAAATAAGTACAGAACTTTCCATCTGAGGATTTCAAGATGGAGGTATAGGAAAGGGGCATACTGCTCAAGGCTAGGGGAAAATAGTAAAAACAAACAAACAAAAATAAGCGGAGGAAGTACATTCTCAGGGGAGAGTTAGAGAGAAAACTGCAGCAGGCATTCTATGGAAGAAACAGAGATGACGTGAATATGTGTGGAAAGGGTTGGGCGTGCAGCAACGAGCATAGACAAAATACATGACCTCAGCAGCCAAGAGCCAGCGAAAGCTCTAGCTTTAAAGAATGAGCTGAGATCAGACTGCAGCAGCCGATGCCAGTGGTGATATAGCCAGAGGGAGAGCTGGCCTGGAGCCCTAAAGGTGACAAGGTACCTGCTAACCCAGTGAAAATAAAGGGGTATGTTTCTCTACCACCACTTCTACCTGCCCCTTCCCACCAAGTGCTCAGAAACTGGCTGAATGAGGACAGGTACCAGTTTGGACATAAGTAGCATCTTTGGCAGCTCTTGTGCCTGGGCACAGCAACTGGCCAGGATGATGCCATTTTGTCAGCAATAGCATGGAAGTAGGTTGGGTGTGCAACCTAGCAACCAACAGGGAAAAGGCACCACTGTGAAACAAGTAGAGGCAGTGGCTGGTGGTACTTGGACAGAGGTGTGAACCAGGGTTTTTTCCAGAGGGAAAAATCTGTGTTCCCCACTGACTTTGTGTCTGACTGGGAGGATTGACAGTAGATTGTGCATCCATGTAAGACTGTGAGGTACCAGGACCCTGGGGCCAGCACTGTGGCATGGTGGGTAAGGCTGCTGCCTGCAGTGCCGACATCCTCTATGGGCACCAGTTTGAGTCCTGGCTGCTCTCTGCTATGGCCTGGGAAAGCAGTAGAAGATGGCCCAAGCCCTTGGGCCCTTGCACCTGTGTGAGAGACCCAGAAGAAGCTCATGCCTCCTGGCTTTGGATTGGCACAGCTCTGGCCATTGTGGCCAATTGAGGAGTGAACCAGTGGATGGAAGACCTCTCTCTGTATCTGCCTCTCCTTCTCTCTCTGTGTGTAACTCTGAGTTTCAAATAAATAAATATTAAAAAAAAAAAGACTGTGAGGTACCCTAGCCACTCAAGATATTACAGTCTCTGGGGCTCAAACTGCCCAGGTGGAATTCCCAAAGGCTATTGGCTCCGGAAAAATCTCTGCCTCTCTGTGAATGGCAAAGACCAACAGAGCAGAGTGAATCCTCAATGCCCATGACTATAGGAGCCTTGTGTGCTGGGACTGTAGAAACATTCTGGCTACAGGAGAGGGCAGAGTGGATAGCTGTGTCTCTGGGCAATCATTGTGTGTGAATCCACACATTCAAAGATCCTTGATTGCCTGGGGTGGGACACTGCAGTGGGATCCATGCTCACACTGAGAACTGCAAAGATATTTTGTGTGGTTCATGTGGCAATGTGGATGAGTATTGTACCCACTGTGTAGTAACATCCAGGCATTGATCATTATGGAAAATAAGAGGTGAGGGTGCAATAACAACAGAGGTGATTATCCCTTCCTCTATACTAACAAGAGGAGATGTAACACACCCAATTTGGGTATTACCTCAGATACTTGCCCCATTCTGGAGTACCAAACAGAGCTCCCAAGCCACACACACTACACACGTCTGGGTATTCACTGAAAGAGTAGACACTCCACTAAGCCAAGAAGTATATTTCAAAGATAAAAGCCATAAGATGAAAAAAACAAATATTTCTACAAATGTCTAAGAATGCAGAAATTCAAGAAACAAGAATAAGGAAGACAATATAACACCACCCAAAGGAACACAACACTTTAATATTAGAATGTGAAGACAAAGAGATTGATGAAATGCCTGAAAAATAATTCAAAAGATTAATCATAGGATTACTCAGAAATAATCAGAAGGAAATTCGTGAGTTGAAGAAATCCATACATGACATGAATGAAAAATCTCCCCATGAAACTGAGATTTTGAAGGGAAATAAAAATGAAATATTAGAAATGAAGAATTCAGTATATCAAATATAAAATATGGTGGAAAACCATAACAGTAGACTTTGTGAGATAGAAGAACAATATCTGAGATGAAAGCCAAATTTTTGGAATTTTTTTTTCAGTAAGACCAAAAACAAAAAAGCTTTAAAATGTTTAAAACAGTGTTGCAGATTGATGAGATACTATCAAATTATCCTACACAGAGTCTTGGAGTTCCTGAATCTGTAGAAAGGGAATGGATTAGAAGGCTGACTCAGTGAAACAATTACAGAACACTTCCCTAAAATTTGAAGAAAGAAAGGAACATCCAAGTTTACGAAGCATATAGCGCTCCTTATAAACATGACAGAAAAGATCTTCACAATGACACTTTCAATAGTAAAATGAAAGGAATAGATACTAAAATTTGCATGAGAGAAAGGCTAGATTACTTTCAGAAGAGCTCTAATTAGACTGACAGCTGACTTCTCATCAGAAACACTACAGCCTATGAGAGAATGGAGAGACAGTCCAGGAATGAGAGAAAATAATCTTGACAATCCAGAATACTGTCCCCTGCAATTTTCTCATTTTTAAATGGTGGGATAATAAAGATCTTCCATAATAAATAGACATTTATAGAATCTGTCACCACTCATCCAGCCTTTCAAAACATGCTTAAGGATGTGCTACAGACAGAAACACAGATAGTCATCGATATGAAACAATGTGAAGGCAGAAAATCTGTCAGTAAAGTTCAAAGGAAATACAAAAACATAGAATAGGAATATTTATAAAAAATGTCAGGGCTAAGTAATTACCTATCAGTAGTAATCTTGAATATAAATGGCCTAAACTCTCCAATTAAAATAAATAGGCTGGTTGAATGGATTAAAAAATAAGACCCATCCATTTAGTGCCTACAAGAAACACCCTTCACCAATAAAGATATACACAGACTGAGAGTGAAGGGGTGAAAAAAGATAGTCCATGCTAATGGAAAATAGAAACGAGCATGTATAGTCATCTTAATATCAGACAAAATGGATTTTAACACAAAAACTATTAAAAGAGACAAAGAAGGACACTACATAATGATTAAGGGATCAATTCAACAGGAAGATGTGAATATAATACATATATATGGACCCAATGTCAGGGCAAGGGGCTTGAACAGGTATTTCTCATTTATTTATTTATTTATTTATTTATTTATTTATTTTTGATTTTTATTTAGAATATAAATTTCCAAGGTACAACTTGTGGATTGCAATGGCTTCCCCACCCATACCTCCCCTCCCCCCTGCTACCCTCCCCCCTTACCCACTCCTTCTCCCCTTTCATTCACATCCAGATTCATTTTCAATTCTCTTTGTATACAGGAGCTCAGTTTAGTATGTGTTAAGAAAAGATTTTAAACCATTTGCCCTCCCATAGCATTACAGAGTGAAATATACTCTTTGAGTACTAGTTATAGCATTAAATCACATTGTACAGCACATTAAGGGCAGAGATCCTACATGATATTTTTTTTGATTGATTTTTATGTAACTTCCAATTTTTTAAATCATTTCCAATTATCTTTATATACAGAAGATCGATTCAGTATATACTAAGCAAAGATTTTATCAGTTTGCACCCGTGCAGAGACACAAGGTACAAAAATACTGTTTCAGTATTAGTTATTGCATTAATTCACATTGGACAACACATTAAGGACAGATCATACATGGGCCGTAAGTACACAGTGACTACTGTTGTTGATTTAACAATTTGCCACTCTTGTTTATGGCATCAGTAATCTCCCTAGGCTATAGTCATGAGTTGCTGAGGCTATAGAAGCCTTTAGGGTTCGCCGACTTGGATCTTGTTCTGACAGGGTCATAGTCAAAGTGGAGGTTCCCTCCTCCCTTCGGAGAAAGGTACCCCCTTCTCTGGTGGCCCTGTTCCAAGAGGAAATTCAAATAGCCATCAAACATGAAAAAATGCTCAGGATCACTAGCTATCAGGGAAATACAAATCAAAAGCACAATGAGGTTATATCTCACCCCAGATAGAAATCAACAAACACCATACAGAAATCAACTAACAATAAATGGTGGTGAGGACAAGAGATAAAAGTACCCTAATCCATTGTTAGTGAGAATGTAATCTAGTACAGCCATTGTGGAAAACAGTATGGAGATAACTCAGCAATCTGAATATTGCTCAGCCATATGACCCTGCCATCCTACTCCTGGGAATTCACCCAAATAATTTGAAATCAGCAGATGAAAAAGTTATCTCTGCCCCCATGTTCATTGCAGATCAATTCAAAGTAGCTAAGCTATGGAATCAACCCAAATGTCCATTAACTGATGACTGAATAAAGAAATTACGGTGTGTGTGTGTGTATATATAAAATGGAATACTCCTCAGTGGTTAAAAAAATGAAATTCTATCTTTTGAAACTGGAAACAACTGTACTTAGTGAAATAAGCCAGTCACAAAACACACACACACACACACACACACACACACACACACATACACAATAGGTATTCCCTGATCTGTGGTAAATAAGAGTACCTAAAATGTAATGTATTAATGCATAGGACTGAAATAGACATTTTGAGACTAAAGGAATAGTGTTTCTCTTTTTATTATTTGCTCAACTGTTTATTTAGTGTAGGGTTAATCTTATAATTATAAAGAAAACAGAAAATACATCTTTGTAAAAATTCAGAGTGGGAATAGGAGGAGGAGGAGGAAAAATTGTCAGAGCAAGGGAAGGAGGGAGGGTGGGATTGCAAAAATCACCATGATCCTAAATCTGAATATAAGAAACACATGAAATTTGCATGCCATGAATAAAAATTTTTAAAAAGAACATTCCTTCTAACAGCTGCAGAATATATATTCTTCTCAAAAGTGCATGGAATATCCTCCAATATAGATTACATGGCAGGTCACAACACAAGTCTCAAAATATGTAAAAGAATAGAAATTCTGGGGCTGGCATTATTGTATAGCAGGTTAAGCTGCTGCCTGAGACACTGATGCCAGTTTGAGCCCCACCTATTTCACTTCTGACCCAGTTTCTCGCTAATGCTTCTGGGAAGTCAGCAGAAAATGGCCCAAGAATTTGGGCCTTTGTAACCTATGTGGGAGGTCATATATATTCCTGGTTTGTGGCTTTAGCCTGACTCAGAAGCCTTATGGGAAGTAAACCAGTAAATTCTCTCTCTCTCCCTCCCTCCCCCTTCCCCTCCCCCCTTCCTCTACCTCTCCATCTCCATCACTTTGCCTTCCAAATAAATAAATAAATATTTTTTGAAATCAGAAATTCTGTTGAATATCTTTATTTTATTTTATTATTTTTTTGACAGGCAGAGTTAGTGAAAGAAAGAGAGACAGAGAGAAAGGTCTTTTTTTCCATTGGTTCAGCCCCCAAGTGGCCACTAAGGCCGGCACGTTGCGGCCCGCATTCAGTGTTGATCCGAAGCCAGGGGCCAGGTGCTTCCTCCTGGTCTCCCATGCAGGTGCAGGGCCCAAGGACCCGCGCCATCCTCCAGTGCCTTCCCAGGCCACAGCAGAGAGCTGGACTGGAAGAGGATCAACTGGGACAGAATCCGGTGCCCCAATCGGTACTAGAACCCAGAGTGCCAGCACTGCAGGTGGAGGATTAGCCTACTGAGCCATGGAGCCAGCCTTGAATATCTTTTTGACCACAATTCACTACAACTAGAAATCAATGACAAGAAAAACCTTGCAAATTACAAACACATGGAATTTACCCAAAATAACCAATGAATCAAGGAAGAAAAAATAGGAATTTTTTTAAATCTTGAAATAATGGAAAAATTGAAACAAAATATACCAAAACTTAACGGGATATGAGAAAAGCAGTACTAAGAGTGGAGTTTATAAAAAATCAATGCCTACACAAAAATACAAATATTTCATACGAATAACTTATCCTCAAAAAAAAAGCTTATCCCTGCTCCTTTAAGAATTAGTAAAACAAAAACAAATCATATCCAAATTTCATGGGAGAAAATAAGCAATAAAAACTCAACAAAAATATTGAGACTGAAAACAATTCATATAAAAACGTTGATATGCTATTTTTAAAAGATTTATTAATTTACTAGAAAGGCAGAGTTACAGATAGAGAGGCGAGACAGAGAGATCTTCCTTCCATGGTTCACTCCCCAAATGGCTGTAACAGCCTAGCCTGAGCCTGTCTGAAGCCAAGGTCCAGGAACCTCAGACCTCCAACATGGGTCTGGGGACCCAAGCAACTGGACCATCCTCTGCTGCCTCCCAAGGCACATTAGCAGGGAACTGGATCAGAAGTACAGTAGCTAGGGCTCCAACCAGTGCCCATTTGGGATGCCCACAGTGCAAGTGGCAGCTTTATCTGCTATACTACTGCATGCAGTCCCATGGTTCTTTGAAAAGATTTTAAAAAATTCATAAACCCTTACTGGAATAACCATGAGGGAAAAGAAAAAAGATTCAAATATAAGAATCAGATATGAAAATAGACACATTGTGACTGACCACAGAAATTTAAGGATTGTTAGAGATTATTATGAACTGTAAGGCAATAAATTCAATAATCTAGTATGAATGCACAAGTTGCTCTGCTTCCAATCCAGCTACATACAGATGCAACTGGGAAATCAATGGATGTTGGCTGAAGTGGTTGGGCACCTGCCACACATGTAGAAGACCCAGACGGAGTTAACGTCTCTTGGCTTTGGCCTGGCACATTGCTGGCCATTATAGTATTTGAGCAGTGAACCAGCATATGAAAGATCTTTCTGTTTTTCTCTCACACTCTGTCACTCTCTCCTTCAAAAAAAGGAATAAATCATTCCAAATAAAAAATCATTCCTGTGATCAAATGGGATTCATCCTAAGGATACAAGAATTCCTCAACTTAAACTAATCAATAAATGTGAGATAGCACACCAACAGAATGGACAAAAAATTCTATGATCATTATAATAAATGTAGAAAAGGCATTTGATAATATTTAATATTCCTATATAATAAATAACTGACCAAATTATGTATTGAAGAAATATACCTTAACATAACAAAGGAAATAAATAACAAAATAACATATTCAGTGAGGAATAGAAATCTTGTTTCTCTGAAATCTTGAACAAAATGAAGATGCCCACTTTTAGCACTTTCATTCAGTCTAAGTCCTACATAAAATATTTAGCCAAGATAAATGTAAAAAAAAAGTCTTCTAATTGTACTGTTTGCAGATGATACAATCTTAAATATATAGAAAACCCCAAAACTGTACCAGAAAGCTCTTAGTATACACAAATTTAGCAAACTTGCAGGATATAAAGTCAATCTACAAAAATCAGTAGTGTTGATTATACCAGTACTGAATTATCTGAGAAAGAAATCAAGAAATCAATCCCATGCTCAATAGTTAAAGAAAAATAGGCCGGCACCCTGGCTCAACAGGCTAATCCTCTGCCTTGAGGCGCCAGCACACCGGGTTCTAGTCCCGGTCGGGGTGCTGGATTCTGTCCTGGTTGCCCCTCTTCCAGGCCAGCTCTCTGCTGTGGCCCGGGAGTGCAGTGGAGGATGGCCCAGGTGCTTGGGCCCTGCACCCCATGGGAGACCAGGAAAAGCACCTGTCACCTGGTTCCTGCCATCGGATGAGCGCGGTGCGCTGGCCGCAGCACGCCGACCGCGGCGGCTATTGGAGGGTGAACCAATGGCAAAGGAAGACCTTTCTCTCGGTCTCTCTCTCTCACTGTCCACTCTGCCTGTCAAAAAAAATAATAATAAAATAAAATAAAATTTAAAAAAAGAAAAATAAAATACCAGGACTAAATTAAATGAGAAATAAAAGAGCTCCATAATCACTGATAAAAAAAATAAAAAAGAAATGTAAAGGCACCCAATGTACATGGATTGAAAAAAAATCAATATCATTAAAATGTACATACTAATCAAAGCAATTTATACATTCAATGCAATCCCTATGAAAATACCAATGACATTTTTTATGGAACTAGAAAAAACACTAGCAAAATGTGTAGGAACCACAAAAGACCTAAAATAGCCAAAGAGAAGTTGAGCAAAGTGAACAGACAGAAGGCATTACACTGACATTAAAATAAATTACAAAGCTACTATAATTAAATATGGCCTGGTTTTGGCATAAAAACAGATACATAGGCCAAAGGAATGGGAGAGATCCTAGAAACAAACCCATGCATCTACAGCCAACTGATATCTGACAACCATGCTAAGAAAGTGCATTGGGAAAAGGGAAGTCTTTTTAATTAATGGTGCTGGTGAAATTGGATGCTTACATGTATAAGAAGGAAACTAGGCCCCACCTCTCATCATGTAAAAAATCAACTCTAAATGGATTAAACTACACTAAATTATTGCTTATAGTCATTGTCTATATTCCCTCTAAAGTAGGGTTTTTTGCTTTTTACTTGTTAAACTTATTCAATGAAGGATTAAGCTTCTTTACTGTAAACTTAAATTATGTTATCTCAAGAATAAAAAAAAAAGAAAGGTAGAAGTAAGGGGATTAGAAGGAAGGGAAGGTGGGAAGAGGGCAATATCATTATGTTCTTAGACTTCTATCTACAAATCACCTTGGATTTGTTAAAAATTAATTAAAATTAAAATTAAAGAAGATGGGGCCAGCGCCTTGGATCACTAGGCTAATCCTCCGCCTGTGGCGCCGGCAACCCGGGGTTCTATACTCGGTTAGGGCGCTGGAATCTGTCATGGTTGCTCCTCTTCCAGTCCAGCTCTCTGCTATGGCTGGGGAGTGCAGTGGAGGATGGCCCAGGTCTTTGGGCCCTGCACCTGCATGGGAGACCAGGAGGAAGCACCTGGCTCCTGGCTTCAGAACAGTGCAATGCGGCCGTAGTGGCCATTAGGGGAGTGAACCAATGGAAGGAAGACCTTTCTCTCTGTTTCTCTCTCACTGTCTATAACTCTACCTGTTAAAAAAAATTAAAGAAAATGGATTAAAGACCTACATGTGAGACTTGAAATTCTGAATCTATTAGAAAAAAAACAAATGGAAAATTCTTAAGGATATTGAACTGGGCAAAGATTTTCTAGATCTTAAGACTCCAAAGCAAAGTAACAGAAAAAAGGGACAAATATAATTTTAACAAACTGACATGCTTTTTCAGAGCAGAATAAAAAGGAAGAGAAAAATCGTATAATAGGCAAAAATATTTTCAAGTTAAACATCTGACAAGGAATTAATATCCAAAAAAATATAAAAAATTCAAACAACTAAATAGAAATAGAAAAAAATCCAATTTAAAAATGGACAAAAATCTAAGATATTTCTCAAAGGAAGACATATAAATGGTCAACAGGTACACGAAAAGAATGCTCAACATCACAAGAAAATGCAAATCAAAACCATAACATAATATCACCTCACTTTAGCAAGCTTGGACATTATCAAAAAGAAAAGTTGCCAAGAGTGCCAAGTGTTGCCAAGAGTGTGGAGAGAAGGCAACCCTTGCACACTGTTGGTAGGAACATAAATTAATACACCTATTATGGAAAACAGTATAGAGACTCCTCAAAAACTAACAACAGAATAACTATATGATCTAACAATCCCATTATTGGGCAGATTTCCAAGAGAAATGAGATTCATCTGTCAAGGAAATATTTTTACTCTCAGGTTTATTGCAGCATTGTTCATAATAGCCAAGAAATAGAAATAACCAAGGTATCCATTCACCAATGAATAAAGACAATGCGGCATACTTACACAATGGAATATTATTCAGCCATAAAAGATGAAAATTATTACTTGTAGCAACATAGAAGGAATTTGATGTCATTATGTTGAGTGAAATAAGTCAAACACAGAAACAAATATCACATGATCTCACTCATATGGAATCTAAAAATAGTTGATTTAAGAAGTTAAAAATTTAATGGTTGGGACCAACAGTGGCACAGTGGGTTAAAGCTACATGCTGAAGCACCAGCATCCCATAAGGATGCTAGTTTGAGAACTGGTTGCTCCACTTCTATTCCAGCTCCCTGCTAATGTTCCTGGGAAAGCAGCAAACAATGGCCTAAGTCCTTGGGCCCCTGCACCTATGTGGGAGACCTGGAAAAAGCTCCAGTCTCCTTGGAAGTTCATCTCTTATCTTATATATATATTTTATATTTCAAATTTTATGTGATTATATATACACACATACATATATAATTGTTACCAGAGGCTAGGTAAGGAAAAGGGTAAAGAGCAAAGGGAAAGGTTGATAGATAGGCACCAGGTTATAGAAGTAAAAAATTCTGGGATTCCATTGTATAGTAGAGTAACTATAGAAAATGTTAAAGTATTATAGATTTCTCTACCAAAATATCCTTAAGATAGGATTTTGGATGTTTTCATATAAAAATATGTTAAATACATGAAAAGATAAATATGTGTACCTTAATTAGATATTACACAATATATACATATAATGAAACATCATATACATATGAAATGTACATATGTATACATATACATATATACATATACATATGTATACATATACATATATACATATACATATGGAACATCATATAGAATCCTGTAAACTGGTAAAATTTTATTAATTTTTAAATAAAAATTAAAAAATAAGATTTTATGTCTTTATTTATATATTGAATTACATTGTCTGTAGGTCATGTCCCAACTCATAGCCAAAACTCAATGTGTATTTAGTGACAATATCATTCTTAGTAGCCATGGGTTGTATTTGTTACAATGCCCTAGTCAATAAAAGTAACAAAAATGCATATTTCTCTACCAAGAAATTCTCATATCACTCAGCTTCTCTGTCCAGTTAGTCTTTCTAATATTAGCAGTGTTAAAGCTTTGCCATTATGGAATCAAGTAACCACAGTTCTAGAAATAAATATATAGAGTATTTTATTCTGTACAAACTTTTCTGCTATTATAGGTCATTTTTTATAATGTGTTAAGAAAGAATATCATAAAAGTGAGGTCATGATATTTGGAGAAAGATGAGTAACATGTCTTATCATTCTATTTATTATATCTGTAAAAAAAAATTAAGTACTCTCCTTGAACCACATTTTTCTCTATATATCTAATGTAATTTATAATTTCAAAATTACAAGGAAATATAAAGTACACATGAAATTTTAAATGTGAAAAAAGTATGAAAATATTATAGTGGAACTCATGAAAGATTTTATACTATATAATATATATATGTTATAATACTAAATGGAGTATAATCTATATATTATTTTATATACATTATAATACTATACATAATAGTAAAATAATATTGTAATAGCTTCTGGAATTTCTTCAAATCTTCATAACTTTAGTCAAAAAGAGAACTGAAGTTGATGATGGCTAATTATCACAAAGATCTTTTTCATGTAGGTATGAAGTAATACTAGAGAAGTATAGGGAAGCCATGCATACTGGTCTCAGTATTATTTATATATATATATTATATTTATAAATATTTATATATTTAGATTACCAACACTGAAGAATTCTGTAGTATGAAATTATAAATATATAGGTAGACAACTCTTTTCTTTAACAAACAGAAAATTGAAATGAATGACAGTACCTTCTTCACAACAAAAATTCAGGTGTTTTATACAATCTCATTAGCAGGAAGTTGGATGGAAGCACATATCATATATATATATATATATATATATGATAAGAGATGAACTTCCAAGCACAGAAGTCAGAACTTGAACCTAGAGTCTGATATGGGCTTTATAAGCAGTGCCTTAATCCACTGCACCATAGTTTAGGCCCTAATACACATTCTAAATAAAGACAAGAGTTGAGAGATGATGCACAATTATTAATTTTTATGTAACATATATATCTTACTACATATGCATACATTTACATACACACATATGTGTGTTTTGACATCAGATGCCACACATGACAGTATAAAATAAATATTTTAGGGCACCAGTGCCGTGGCTCATTTGGTTAATGTTCCATCTGCGGCACCAGCATCCCATATGGACTCCGGGTTCTAGTCCCAGTTGCTCCTCTTCCAGTCCAGCTCTCTGCTGTGGCCTGGGAATGCAGTGGCAGAAGGCATAAGTGCTTGGGCCCCAGCACATTCATGGGAGACCAGGAAGAAGCACCTGGCTCTTGGCTTCGGATCGGTGCAGTGCCAGCCGTAGAGGCCATTTGGGGAGTGAACCAATGGAAGGAAGAGCTTTCTCTCTGTCTCTCTCTCTCTCTCACTGTCTATAACTCTACCTGTCAAATAAATAAATAAATAAATATTTTAGAGTAATTTACCAAAATTCAAGGGTGGGCTAAAACAAACATATTGAATCCCCTGGGAGCTACAGACAAGAGGAATTTGTACCCACTATCAAGTTATTTTGCACAACCCTCACCTAACATTCATTTGAAAAATTTGATGTACAGCAACATCCCAGGGGCCTCATTCTCATGCAAGTGTAGTAAAAGGTAAGAGCAGCAATTGTGAGAAAGGCACAAAGCTCCACCCAGATTGTTTTTCCCTATCTCAACTATGGAACAAAAAGCCCTAAGAAAAGCCAATGAGAATGCACAGCAAATATTTTTACCATGAGGAAAAAGAAGAGGGAAAAAGACCTAGAAGGAGGAGCTGAACTGCATCTTGGGACAAGATCATTAAAGACCAATACTGAAATAACAGCAGGATCATCATTTTGGGTCTGACCCCAAGATCCATGACACAGATTGAGAACAACATAGCAAAGTAGAGGATTCCATACTGCTGACACGAGTCCAGAAAGGCTTGAGTGGTTGATAATGTAACAGCCTACTATTTGAAGAATTTCACAATTGTGGGGAAAAAAGACCTTATCTAAAAAATAGGAACACAGGGAAGACTTGAATTTGAGGATGAAACACAGCTCATGAGAAACTACCTGATAGTCTATCCCTGCTTTAGACACAAAGTGTATTTAAGTAATGGGAGTGTGTGAAGAAGTGCAAGTAATCACAAAAACAGAAAAATCCAGGTTCAATATGCAGCTCCAGGCACAACTCCTTACTATAAGGGACTAGCTAAAAGCAAAATCAAAAACATGTCCATTTCTGATTACCTAAGTTTCTGCTACCCTACACAAAATATCTGCTTTAACCCAAATTAAAAGATACTTGGAAAAGTAAGTAAAATAACTATCAAGAGAGAAAATAGTCAACAGAGTTTTCCTTCTATACACCATAGGTTTTGGCCTTATCAGATAGGATAATAAATATATAGATGATTAATATACTAAAGTTCAGCTATAAGTAGGGAACAAATGCATGTTCGGATGGAAATATCCATGGAGGGGGGCAATTATAAGAAAGAAACAGCACTCAAAAAAAAGTGGAGGAAGTACATCCTCAGGGGAGAGTTAGAGAAAAAACCACTGTGGAAAGCTGATGGAAGGAAGAGAAACACCAAAATTGAGTCAATAAGACACAGAAAACATAAATAGACCAATAACCAAGTCAGAAATTGAATCAGTATAAAAGACCCTCCTAACCTGAATGGCTTCACTGCTAATTCTACCAGATATTTAAAGAAGATGTAATTTTAATTCTCAAGCTATTCAAAATAATTGAAAGGGACAGAATACTCCTGAACTCATTCCTCCTAAGAAAGCTGAAAAACCTTAATTCCTAAGCCACAAAAAGATACAACAAAGAGAACTATAACCCAATATCCCTAATGACATTGATGTGAAAATTCTCAACAAAATATTATTTAATTGAATCCAGAAATATATCAGAAAGATCATTTACCTGGACCAACTGAGATTTATCCCTGGTATACAGGGATCATTAAATATTCAGAAATCAATCATTATGATACGTAACATTAACAAAACAAAGAACAAAAACCATATGGTTATCTCAATAAATGCAGAGAAAGCATTTGATAAAATACAACATCCTTTCATGTTGAAAACCTTAAGCAAATTGGGTATAGAAGAAATATTCTTCGATACAGTCAAGGCAATTTATGACAAGCCCACAGCCAGCATCCTGTTGAAGAAGGAAAATCTGAAAACATCCCCCCTGTGTTCTGGAACCAGATGAGGATGCCCACTCTCACCACTGCTGTTTAATATATTCCCTGGAAGTTTTAGCCAGGGTCATTAGACAAGAAAAAGTAACCAGTGGGATACAAATTGGAAAGGAGAAAGTCAAACAATCCCCACTTGCAGATAACATGATTCTATATATAGTGGATCCAAAAGACTCTACTGAGAAACTATTGGAACTCATAAAAGAGTGAGGTAAAGTAGCAGGATATAAAATCAATAAGGAAAATCAATAGCATTTGTATACACAGACAATGTCTTTGCCAAGGAATCAGTTTAAAGATCAGTACCATTCACAATAGCTTCAAAAATTAAATATTTTGGAATAAATTTAACCAAGAATGTCAAACTCTATGATGAAAATTACAAAACATTAAAGAAAGAATTAGAAAAAAAACATTAAAAAGTGGAAAATTCTTCCATGTTCATGGATTGGAAGAATCAACAAAAATCAAATGTTCATACTACCAAAAACAATTTAAAGAGTCAATGAGATCCCAATTAAAATACAAAACACAGTTTTTGCAAACCTAGGAAAAAATGATGCTAGAATTCATATGGAAACACAAGATATTCCGAATAGCTAAAGCAATCTTATACAACAAAAACAAAGCCAGAGGCACCACAATACCTGACTTCATGACATACTACAGAGCAGTTACATCAAAACAGCTTGGTACTAGCACAAAAACAGTCTTGTAGGCCAATGAAATGGAAAAAAAGAAACTCCAGAATTCAATTCATGCATCTAAAATCAACTTATCTTTGAAAAAGGAACTAAAATCAATCTCCAGAGAAAGACAATCTCTGGATCTTCACATGCAAAAGTATGAAGCTTGATCCATATCTTACACCTTACACACACAAAAAAGCATTCAAAATGGATAAAATACCCAAATCTACATCCTGATACCACCGAATTACTAGAGAACATTGAGGAAACTCTAGCAATGTATTGGCATAGGTAAATACTTCTTAGAAAAGACCCCAGAAGTACAGGCAATCAGAGCCAAAATTGACAAGTGGGATTACATGAAACTGAGAAGCTTCTACACTGCAAAAGAAACATTCAGCAAAGTGAAGAAACAACTGACAGCATGGGAGAAAACATTTGCAAACTACAAAACTGACAAAAGGTTAACATCCAGAAGCTATAAAGAACACAAGAAACTCAACAACAACAAAACACAAAATCATAGCAAGAATTAGGCAATGGACTTGGACGGACATTTTTCAATAGCAGAAATTCAAATGGCCAGCAGACACTTGAAAAAATGCTCAGTTTCACTAGCCATCAGGGAAATATACATTAAAACCATGGTCAGGTTTTGCCTCACTCCACTTAGAATGGCTCTCATACAGAAATCAACACATGACAAATGCTGATGAAGATATGGGGGAAAAAGCACATTGGTCCACTGTTTGTAGGTATATAAACTGGTGCAGCCACTGTGGAAACAGTATGGAGATACCGCAGAAATCTGCAAATAGACCTATCATATGATCCAGCCATCCCACTACTAGGAATTTATGCAAACTAAAAGAAATCAGTATGTGAAATAGTGATCCGTACCCTATGTTCATTGCAGCACAATTCACAATGCCTAATAAATGGAATCAACCTAGATTTCTATCAAATGTTGACTGTATAAAGAAATTATGGTATATATACACTGTGGATTACTCAGCAGTAAAAAAAAAAATGAAATCCTGTCTTCGCAACAAGATGGATGCAACTGGAAACCATTATACTTAGTGAAATAACCCAGTCCTCAAAAGACTGATATGTTTTCCCTGATACACTTCTTTATTAGAATACCTAAAATGTAATGTATTGGAGTGAGGTGAACATTTTTACATTCAATGATTGTTCACAGCCCTTGTCTCTTTTGTTTAGGAACAGTTTTTTTTTCCCTTCATACTATTTGTTGAACTCTTTTTCTTAGTGTAGAGTTAACTATACCATTATTAAGTAAACTGAAAATAGTCATTGTAAAAATTAGGAGTGAGAATGTGAGAGGGAGGAGGAGTAAGTGTTGGAGCATGGGCTGGGGGGGTGGGAGTGTCACTATGTTCCTAAATGTATATATATGAATTACATTAAATTTATATAACTTAAATACAATTAAAAATAAGGGAATCTTTTAGCAATTTGTGTCTATATTGAGAAATTGGAAATGTGTCAAATAAATGAGCTATAAATGCATCTCAAGGACCTACAAAAGTGTCCTAATCTAAAATTAATAGGAGAAAAGAATAATTAAACTTAGAGAATAAATAAAGAAAATTGAAACCAAAACACAATACAAAAGATCAATCACATAAAGAGCTGATTTTTTGGAAAAAAAAAGTGAACAAAATGGATACATCATTGATCCAACCAACCAAAAAATGAAGAAGTCCCAAATTAATAAAATGGGATACGGCACTGTGGTGTAGCAGGTGAAGTTGCAGCCTGCAGTGCCGGCATCCCATGTGGGCACTGTTTCAAGACTCAGCTGCTCCACTTCCCATGCAACTCTCTGCTATGGCCTGGAAAAGCAGTGGAAGATGGCCCAAGTGCTTGGACCCCTGCACCCACATGAAACACCTGGAGGAAGCTCTTGGCTCCTAGCTTCAGATTGGCACAGCTCCGGCCATTGCGAGTGAACCATCGGATGGAAGACCTCTCTCTCTGCCTCTCCTTCTCTTTAAAAATTAAAAATATTTAAAAAATAAAATCAGAAATGAAAAAGGAGCTTCAACAATGAATGCCACAGAAATAAAAAGACTCACCAGGAATTACTACAAAGTGCTAAATGCCAGAAACCTAGAAGAAATGGATAGATTGCTGATTACATTCTATCTTCCAAAATTGAGTCATGAAAATACTGAAAAATCTAAACAGAACAATAATCAAAACAGAGTTTGAATCAGTAATACAGACCCTCCCAACAGAGAAAAGTTCAGGGCCGGATGGCTTCACAGATTAATTCTAACAGAAATATAAATAACTAATTCCAATTCTCAAGCTATTTAAAAAAAATGAAAGGTTGGAAATCCTCCCAAACTCCTTATATAAGGCCACTATCATCTTAGTTACTAAACCTGAAAAATATACAATAGAGAAAGAAAACTTTAGAACAATATGCCTGATGAAATTAGATGCAAAAATCATAAAGAAGTGCTAGGTAATCTAATCCAACAACATATCAGAAAGATTAATCACCCAGTCCAAGTGGGATTTATCCCTGGTATTGAGGGATAGTTCAACATTCAAAAATCAATGTTGTAGATTACATTAACAAACTGAAGAACAAAAAAAAAACATGATTATTTCAATAAATGTAGAGAAAGCATTTCATAAAATACAACCTCCTTTAAAAAAAAACTTAAGCAAATTTGGTATACAAGGCATATTTCTCAACAGAATTTTTGATGAACCCACAGACAACATCTTACTGTATCAGGAAAAGTTGGAAGCATTTCTGTTAAGATCTGGAAGCAGTTAAGAATGACCACTTTCACCACTGCTATTCAGTCCAGTTCCAGAAGTTTAGCCAGAGCCATTAGGTCAGAAAAAGAAATCAAAGGGATCCAAATTGGAAAGGAGGAAGTCAAATTATCCCTATTTGCAGATGACATGATTCTATGTATGGGAAAACATAAGGACTCCAAAAAGAGACTGTTGGAACTCATAAAAGTCTGGTAAAGTTGCAGGATATAAAATTAACACACAAAAATCAATAGCTTTTGTATAAACAAGCAATGCCATGGCTAGAAAGAATTGCTATGTTCAATCACATTCACAATAACTACAAAAAATTGAATAATTTGGAATAAATTTAACCAAGGAAGTAAAAATTCTCTGCAATGAAAATTACAAAACTTTAAAGAAATAGAAGACACAAGAAAATGGAAGTTTTCCATGATGATGGATTGGAAGAATTAATACCATCAAAAGTTCCATAATAAGAAAAGCAATTTACACATTCAATGTGATTCAATCAAAATGCCAACCATGTTCTTCTCAGATCTCTAAAAACAATGTTAAATTGCATATGAAAAACAAGAGAAATTGAATATCTAAAGCAATTTTATATAACTTATACAATACCAGAAGCATCACAATACCAGATTTCAAGACATACTACAGGGCAGTTTTAATCAAAATGGCTGGTTCTGGCACAAAAACAGACGTGTAGACCAATCAAATTACTAGAGCAGACTATTGGGGAAACTCTGTAAGACACTGGTATAGGCAGACTTCTTGGAAAAGACCTCAGAAAAACAGGCAATCAAAGAAAAAACTGACAAATGGAATTCTATCAGGCTGAGAAGCTTCTGCACTGCAAATACTCAGCAAAATGAAGAGGCTACTAGTAGAATGGGAGAAACATTTGCAAGCTACAAAACTGAAAAATGATTAATATTCAGAATCTATAAAGAGCTCAACAAACTCAACAACAGCAAAACAAACAATCCATGCAAGAAATGAGCAGTGGACTTGGGCAGGCATTTTTCAAAAGAGGAAATCCAAATGGCCAACATGAAAAAATTCTCAGGATCACTTAGCAATCAGGGAAATGAAAATCAAAACCATAATGAGGTTTCATCTCACCACATTAGAATGGCTCTCATAATGGCTATCATTCAACAAACAATAAATGCTGGTGAGGATATGAGGAAATTGGTCCCCTAATCCACTGTTGGTGGGATTGTAAACTAATACAGCCATTGTGGAATACAGTATGAAGATACCGCAGAAAGCTGAAAATAGGTCTACCATATGACATGATTCCCTCTTGGAAATTTACCCAGAAGAAAATGAAATCAGCATATGAAAAAATTATTTGTACCCCCATGTTTATTGAATCTAAATTCATAACAGCTAAGTTATGGAATCAACCCAGATTTGCATATACTGATGACTGGACAAAGAACTTATGGTTCTTAGTGTGTGTGTGTATGGGTGTGAGTGTGTGTACATAGAGCAACAGAAAGAGAATGGGATACTACTCAGCTATAAAAAGAATGAAAAACTGTCTTTTGCAACAAAATGGATGCGACAGAAACCATTATATTTAGTGAAACAAGGTAGTTCCCAAAAGACAAATATTATGTTTTTCCTGATTTGTGATAACTAATGGAGTACCATAAATGTAATGTATGGGAGTGAAATTCACATTTTGAGATTCTATGATTATATACAGCCCTTGTCTCTACTGTCAAGGAATAGTATTTCTTCTTATTATTATTTTTTAACTTTTTAATTAGTGCTCGGTTAATGAGTATAAAGTAAATGTAATGGATATCATTATAAAAATTAGGAGAGGGAATAAAAGAAAGGGAAGAAAGGTTGGGAGTGTGGGCAAGAGTGAGATTAGGGAAGGAAGAATCACTATATTCCTAAATCTATATATATGAAATACATCAAATTTGTTTACTTAAAATACTAAAGAATTGTATGGCAAGATATAAATTATATAACATTTTGTATGTTCAGAGTAGTGATTGAATTCTATCTATTGAATTCTGATCTTCCCACTATTTATCTAGTTTAATATTCTGTAATTACTTTTAAAAAGTTCATAATATTGCTTAAAATTTGGTAAAATTAGATTGTAGTATATATAATGAAAAAAAACCCTGTGTATGAAATCAAAGAAGGAAAATAAGGAAACAGAGAAAAGGTACAAATCCTGTGCCCATCTTACACCATCAGACTGAATTTGCCTTTTTGGTCTAAAAATAATCACCACCAGGATCCTATGACTTGTTTTCTATACATTAATAAGCAACCAATTTATTCTCCAAATATATATTCTTATCATTCATCACTATTTTATACCATTGCCCATAAAATTACTGCTTGTAAATGTAAGTATAACATTGTAGTCTTACACAGTTAGGCAAGACTATGAACCCCATGGGTACATTAGAAATCATGTTTTAAATTTTAAATATGTTTTGAAACACATTAATATGTTTCTTTAGACAGTGTTACATCTAAGACTACTTGCCAATTGACTATATATGTGTGTTTAGAAAGTAATACATAGTTTCGACATCAGAAACTGTATTGAATTTTTAGCTGAATACATTATGCTATTCATATATACTCACTTCTTGTCCCTTATTTCAATAAAGACTCAAGGTATGCTGTATCAGTATTCTTGATTATGATAAAAGAAGTGGATTTTAGCTAATTCAACCTAAATATGGTGTTTTAAAGATGTATTGAGTGTACAATTTCCACCAACAGTGTACAAGGATTCCTTTTATACTTCATCTTTCTTTTTCTATCTCCTTTTCAACAGTTATATTTTTCTGAATAACCATGATTTGATCTTTTCCTTTCAGTTTGATGTATATGTCTTTTATAATTAGTGAGTTTGAACACCTTTTCTATAACTGTTTTCAATTTGTATGACTTCTTTAGAGAAATGTATAAAGTAGTACTTCCACTGTGCAGCAATACGGAAATTTCTCAGAAAAACAAAAAACAGACAACTTTATGATACACTATACACTTTAGGGTATATATGAAAAGGAAATAAAATCAATACCTTGAGGAGAAATACATACTTCCATGTTCATTTCAGCATTATTCACCATAATGGAGATATGGAAACAACTAAAATGACTGTTGATGAACGAATAAATAACATATAAAGAATCACAGCTTTCAAAATGAAAGAAACTGTCATTTGTAACAGCAGGATGAAATTCAAGGACAAATGCTAAGCAAAATAACCTAAACGCAGAAATACAAATACTGTATAATCTCTCTTACATGTGGAATCTAAAATAATCAAACTCATAGAAAATAAGTGGTGGCTGTCAAGGGTATAAGGGTTGGGAAAATTAGGAAGACACTAATCAAAGGGTATAAAGTCTCTGTTGAGTAAGATGAACAATTTCTGGAGAACTAATATATAATATTCTGGACTATAGTTAGCAATACTGTTTCGTACTTCAAACTTGCTAAGAGGACAGATTGTAACTATCCTCCACCACACCAAAATGATATTACCCAAGGTGATAGTTATTTTACAATGCACATATACATCAAACTTATATTGTACATCTTAAATGAATATAATTGTTAATTGTCAATTATACCTAAATGAAGCTGTGAGAAAATTAGAAAGTAATGAGGATCTTGCAGATTTGCTGGATAAATAAATGTTGACTTAAACCACATTGTAAAACTTTTTGATAAAAAAAAATCCACTGTCACTATAGGGAGCCATTATAGAAGAGTCTACCTGTTTCATTCCACAAAAGCTCTCCTATTTTAGGAGATAGATTTGTAAAAATTGATGGTAGTGAAAGCCGAACTATCCCTATGAACACATATGTTACCAATCTAAGATTAACATTCAGTTGACTGGTGGTCTAGGTTTCATGTCTGCCTACTAACTTGATTTCTGAGTTGAAAACATAAAGATAGGAAAACTATAGGAAGTCTCACCAAAAGATGATGAAAGCCAATTTAGCCATGCTATTCATTACAAAGTTTGACTGAAATGTAACATTTCATGTAACAAAAAAAAGTCAACAGTAAATGTAACATTGGTTGATGTACACCTATTTCTCATTGTGACTATTCCTGACTTCCGTAGGAAAGCAGGAACTCCTGATCTGATTTTTAAGAAATGTTCCAGTGCTCATGATAGTCCAAAAATTAAGAAATCCACCTCTAAATGTAGTTCAAAAAGGGTATTCTTATTTATAAGTTCTACTTTTTTCTTCCAAATAGATATAATGATTCGTGATCAAAACAAAGCCATATATATAAATATATATATAAACATCTATGCAATGCAATTATGAAAATAAAAATTAAAGATGATATACAACCAGAAGAAATTAAAATAAAGCATAAAAACAAGAATTAAAAGGATAAAATGGTAATTTCAAATAGACTAAGAAATTAAGTAAATTTGAAGAGTTATTTCATAAATAAGTGACAAGAATCTTTTTCTTCAGAAAGTATGGTCACCTTCCAGAGCAGCAAGTTGGTGGAATAGGAATGGAGCACACTGATAGTCCCGGAACAGACAGTTTAATAAAAGTGAAGATACTGCAGGTTCAAGGAAGAGTTAGGGAAGAAACAGCAGAGGAAACATTTCTGGAACTAGTGATTCACAGTAGACCTGTGTGGAGGGCGTGGGAGCCCACGGCTTGGGACACCAGTGGCAGAATCAACAAACCACCGCTGGAATGCGAGGTGAGCCAAACCTCAAGAGCCCAAGACAACAGCGGGAAAGCAGAAGGCGCAGCCTAGAGAGAACGAGGCTTGAAGCCCCATGGGGGGAAAGTTCACCAGGCTAACTAGAGGAGAGAGAAAAAAAAAAGTGACTGGTACAAACAAGAGTTTCGCTTTCTCTCCGCTCACCTCTCAAAGGCAAGCAAGACAAAGAGCAGGTGCCATTTTGGACATATGTAAAAGCGGCGCTACCTCAGGGCTGCACCCACCCTCAGCCAAGCAGAAAAACCTGACTCTGGAACGGGGGGTGGGGGGTGAGATAGCAGCAGATTAGGACCTAGTGAATGTGTGGTGCTAATGAACTGAGACTGTGAAAAAAGAGACGGTGAGTGAGAGAACTCACAGAGTTCACCTGAGTACTCTCCAGAGACACTACAATTCGTTAACCTTGGCAAGCCAGTGGGAGAGGGCAGAAGAATTTGAGCCCACACTGAGGGCAGCACAGATTCCCTGTGTGGTCCTTGGAAAAGAGCAGGTGATTGATATACCCACAGGAGCCAGAGATTGCAAGCTGACTGCCTTCAATTCCACTCAGCTGTGTGGAACTACTTCCCTTCTGATGAGAGAGAGAGAGAGAGAGAGAGAGAGAGAGAGAGAGAGAGAGAGATTTACCACATCTAACCTGGGAGTGTCACCTTTGGCACACCCTTAACCCTGAGGAACCAAACAGAGCTCTCAGGCCACACCCATCTCAAGCCTCTAAGGCTCCATCAAAAGCAGACAGTCCACTTAATACAGTCATAGTATAACAAGAAAAAGACACCATAGTGAGGGAAGAAGAATACAAAGAATATCTTCACAATGCCAAGCAACAAACGCAGAAACCGAGGAAACAAGAACAAGGAAGACATTATGGCACCCCCAAATGAATAAGACACCCCAAGCCAAGATTATGAAGATGATGAAATGGAAGAAATGCAAGATACCGATTTCAAAAAATTTATGATAAGAACATTTAGCAGTTTTCAAGACTAGTTTTCAAGGTAGTTAAATATCTAGCGATGAGAATTACAAAATCTTAAAGAAAGAAATAGAAAAAGATACCAAAAAAAGGAAAAATCTTCATGCTCATGGATTGGAAGAATCAATATCATCAAAATATCTATTCTCCCAAAAGTAATTTATAGATTCAATGCGATACCAATCAAATAACCAAAGACATTCTTTTCAGATCTGGAAAAAATGATGCTGAAATTCATATGGAGACACAGGAGACCTCGAATAGCTAAAGCAATCTTGTACAACAAAAACAAAGATGGAGGCATCACAATACCAGATTACAGGATATACTACAGGGCAGTAGTTATTAAAACAGCATGGTACTGGTACAGAAACAGATGGATAGACCAATGGAACAGAATAGAAACACCAGAAATCAATCCAAACATCTACAGCCAACTTATATTTGATCAAGGATCCAAAACCAATCCCTGGAGTAAGGACAGTCTATTCAATAAATGGTGCTGGGAAAACTGGATTTCCACATGCAGAATCATGAAGCAAGACCCCTACATTTCACCTTACACAAAAATTCACTCAACATGGATTAAATACTTAAATCTATGACCCAACACCATCAAATTATTAGAGAACATTGAAAAAACCCTGCAAGATATAGGTACTGACAAAGACTTCTTGGAAAAGACCCCGGAAGCACAGGCAGTCAAAGCCAAAATTAACATTTGGGATTGCATCAAATTGAGAAGTTTCTGTACTGCAAAAGAAACAGTCAGGAAAGTGAAGAGGCTACCGACAGAATGGGAAAAAATATTTGCAAACTATGCAACAGATAAAGGGTTGATAACCAGAATCTACAAGGAAATCAAGAAACTCCACAACAAAACAAACAACCCACTTAAGAGATGGGCCAAGGACCTCAATAGACATTTTTAAAAAGAGGAAATCCAAATGGCCAACAGACACATGAGAAAATGTTCAGGATCACTAGCAATCAGGGAAATGCAAATCAAAACCATAATGAGGTTTCACCTCACCCTGGTAAGAATGGCTCACATTCAGAAATCTACCAACAATAGATGCTGGCAAGGATGTGGGGGAAAAGGGACACTAACCCACTGTTGGTGGGAATACAAACTGGTTAAACCACTATGGAAGTCAGTCTGGAGATTCCTCAGTAACCAGAATATAACCCTACCATACAACCCAGCCATCCCACTCCTTGGAATTTACCCACAGAAATTAAATTGGCAAACAAAAAAGCTGTCTGTACATTAATGTTTATTGCAGCTCAATTCACAATAGCTAAGACCTGGAACCAACCCAAATGCCCATCAACAGTAGACTAGATAAAGAAATTATGGGATATGTACTCTGTAGAATAATATAGCAGTCAAAAAAAAAAAATGAAATCCAGTCATTTACAACAAGATGGAGGAATCTGGGAAACATCATGCTGAGTGAAATAAGCCAGTCCCAAAGGGACAAATATCATACGTTCTCCCTGATTGGTAATAACTAACCAAGCACCAAAAAGGAAACCTGTTGAAGTGAAATGGACACTATGAGAAACAGTGACTTGATCAGTCCTGGTCCTGACTGTTTTTGTACAACATAATACTTTATCCCTTTTACTATTTTTTTTTTTTTGGTGTACTTAATACTTTTGGTTGAACTCTGTAATTAACACACACTTATTCTTAGGTGTTTAAATTTAACTGAAAAGTGATCCCTGTTAAATATAAGAGTGGGAATAAGAGAGGGAAGAGATGTACAATTTGGGACATGCTCAATCAGACTTGCCCCAAATGGTGGAGTTAGAAATGTGCCAGGGGATTCCAATACAATCCCATCATAGTGGCATATATCAGTGCCATCTCACTAGTCCAAGTGATCAATTTCAGTACACAATTGATCACACTGATAGGTCTAAGAGTCAAAGGGATCACATAAACAAGACTAGTGTTTGCAAATACTAACTGATAGAATCAAAAATGGAGGGAATGATCCAACATGGGAAGCAGGATACGTAGCAACTCAGAGAATGGCAGATGTCCTAAATAACACTCTGGCCTCAGAATCAGCCCTTAAGGCACTCGGATCTGGCTGAAGAGCCCATGAGAGTGTTTTAGGCTTGGAAAGCCAAGATACTCTGGCAAAAAAAAAAAGAGGACCTAAATGAAAGATCTCTGTGAGTGATATTCCAGTAGAAAGAACAGAGCCATCAAAGAAGGAGGTACCTTTCTCTGAAGGGAGGAGAGAACTTCCACTTTGACTATGACCTTGTCAGAATAAGATCGAAGTTGGCAAACTCAAAAGGCTTCCATAGCCTTGGCAACTCATGACTAGATCCTAGGGAGATTACTGATGCCATAAACAAGAGTGTCAAATTGTTAAGTCAACAACAAGAATCACTGTGTACTTACTCCTCATGTAGGATCTCTGTCCTTAATGTGTTGTCCAATGTGAATTAATGCTATAACTATTACTGAAACAGTATTTTACACTCTGTGCTTCTGTGTGGGTGCAAACTTTTGAAATCTTTACTTAATATACACTAAATCGATCTTCTGTACATAAAGATAATTGAAAATGAATCTTGATGTGAATGGAATGGGAGAGGGAGCAGGAGATGGGAAGAATGCGAGTGGGAGGGAAGTTATCGGGGGCCAAAAGCCATTTTAATCCATAAACTGTACTTTGGAAATTTATATTTACTAAATAAAAGTTAAAAAAAAATTATGGTCACCTTCCTGAAAGTTTGACTCAGAGAAAAGTTTTCTAACCTTTTTAACTTAAACTTCTAAATTTAAAAAATAAATATTTTATGTATTTATTTGAGAGGTAAAGTTACGAACAGCATGAGGCTGAGACAAAGGTCTTTGTTACATTGGTTCACTCCCCAGATGGCTGCAACGGCCGCAGCTATGCCGCTCTGAAGCCAGGAGCCATGTGCTTCTTCCTGGTCTCCCACACTGGTTCAGGGGCCCAAGTACTTGTGCCATCTTCTACTGGTTTCCCAGGCCATAGCATAGAGCTGGATTGGAAGAGGGGCAGCCGAGATTAGAACCGGTGCCCATATGGGATGCCAGCTCCACAGGTGGAGGATTAACCCACTGTGCCATAGCACTGGCCCCAAACTTCTCAATTTTTACATCCAGACATTTGATTTGTTACTGTATTTAATAATGACATTGAAATGGTCCTAGAAATTTTCAAAATTTGGCTAAGTATCTAAAAGAATTTATCTTTTTCTTGAAAGTGCCAAACACTGTGGAAGTGAATGAGCTCTCGGGCCATCTTCTGCACTTTCTCAGGCACGTTACCAGAGAGCTGAATTGAACATGAATCAGCCAGGACAGGAACTGGCAAACATATGCAATGTTTATACTGCAGGCTTTGGTGTTACCTGCTATGCCACAACACCAGACCCTGAACCAGAATTTTTATGAATAAAGAAACATGAGTGACCAAGGAAGCACATAATATTCTCTTCTGCTTGCATATTTCTTTGTGTTACTTCCCTATGTTTATCAACCATTTACACTACAAATGATGTCACTTCCATTATACAAAAGAGAAAAATATAGTGATCCACAATCTCATTTTAAGTTTTATTCTACTGATCATTAAGCCAAAGGTAAAAGGTGTTCATAAAATCTGTGCATATTGAAAGTTAAATAAATGGGTCAATCTTGTGGTGTAGTGAGTAAATCTCCACTTGCAAAGCCAGCATCCTATATGGGTGATGGTTGGTGTCTCAGCTGCTCCAATTCCAATCCAATTCCCTGATACTGGCATGGGAAAAGCAGCAGAAATGGACTAAGTACTTTGGCCCCTCCTAACCGCATGGGAGACCTGAAAGAAGTTTCTGTTTCCTGGCTCCAGGCTGTTGCAACCATTTGGGGAGTGAACCAGTAGATGGGAGATCTCTCTGCCTCTATCTCCCCTCTCTCTCTGTAACTCTGACTTTCAAACATATAAACAAACATATATAAACAAACCCTTTATAAAAAAGAAAGTAAAATAAAACAGTTGATCTAGTTTTGTATAGTATCTCCATTTTTCTGATAAGAAATACTTCTGCTTATACAAACTGAAAAATATGGAATATATAATTTTAGCAACTCTGCACTGAGGTAGATGATATTTTGCCTTTAAATTAGCATTGCACAATATAATTATGAATGGTAAAATTTATGCTAATAGATTTTAATCTTTATGTATAGTTACTTTAAATAGAATGTAACAACATAATAAAAAATAAAAGCCATGACAAATTAAGAGGCTGAAGGAGGAAGAAAATACGTTCCTATTTTAATGCCTTTGGTGGTACTTTCTTCACGCTTTTTGAACAAGAAGATCTTTATTTTCATTCTGCACTGGATTCTTCAATTATGTAGCTGGTCTTCTAGCCTGAGAAATTGAATGGGCATTTATTCTAGTGGTTTTTTGTCATATTTTTCCAGTATTCATTTAATTCAGTTCAATTTTGAACCATCTGAACATAAAAATCAGCTTTGTTGTCAAAATAGTTGCAACAAAGAAATTTGATTTTTAGGAATGACCACACAATTATTGAAATCTATCACTACAATTATTCATATTTAGTGATGATGAGCTGAAAGCCAAATGCTCTATGATCAAATTTTCAGTCCTACAAAATCAGACATGTGAAGACATAAAAACACATTTGGGAACAAATATGGCTCTTTCATTCTCCCAGTCATTTGACCGTGGACATACGCTTAAAATTACTGGGCCTCGTTTTCTCATTCTGTAAAGGGCGGGATTTCAACTAATTCCTAAGTAGTTGTTAGTTACAAATGAAAACCTGTACACAGAAAATGCCCAGCCTGTTGACTGCTGCACAGCAGTCCTTCAATAATTTAAAGGTACTATAAAGCTCTGGATTTTTTAAACTAGGCTTCATTACAGATTTACATCCTTAGATGACATAATGATTAATCTATTTGTAGCTTATTTAGGAATATAATGTGGTAAATCTAGAAATTGAAGCATACAAAAATGTAAATTTGAAAAATTACTTACATCTTTTAGCACTTAGGATATGGTTAATTAATAAAGTCAAAAGTGAAACAAATTTGCATAAGTTTGGTGAAACTGTTGAAGGAAAACTGATGATTTTTAACCTTCCAACATTTACTGAATTACTTATATCAAAGACAAATTCCTAGGAAAATTCTAAATACCTCAGACATATAAAACCTATCTTATTATTATAAACATTAAGACCATCATCTTATACGTATGTGCCTCTTATGAAAGCACTATTTTGAGATCAAGTTCATAATTGGGAAAAAGTGCCTAAACAAAACAGCTGATAAATGTTATTCTTGTTTGTGGTCCTAGGGTCTTAGATGAATCACAGCTTTTTACAAATACGTTAAGGTGAACTTTATATTCATTTTGCAATAACTGGAGATAGATTTAATCTTAAACTAATGGAAAGGAAAAAGCCATTGTAATCCATAAGCTGTACTTTGGAAATTTATATTCATTAAATAAAAGTTAAAAATAGATAAATAAATAAATAAATAAAATATAGGATATTGAAAAAAACTTAAACTATGTATTTTATTATTTTTGGTATAAAAAAAGGCATTTTGTGGAAAGTGGAATGGGGAGTTGATAGGAAAACAGTTCTGGTCCATTTCTGCTAAAGACTCACCACGCTGGAGCAATTTACCCTATGTTGTCTTTACATTGATGTAGTGTATTTATTTAATGAGAGATTGATCAAGACATCTCTAGGGATTAATATTTGGAGAGTCTTGTTTTTAGTCTATGATCCCACATAAGGAAGACAAGTAATAATTTTCTGTGAAATTTTTAGACTTGATAAAGAAAGCCACTTATACTTTTTTAAGCTAACTCCCTGCTTCAGTTACCCTGAAAATTCAGTTCCTAATAGATTTAGCAGATTTGCACCCAAGTTGACTCACAAGGTCATAGCTTTGCAAACTTCAGATTTTTTGATTCAATCAGCATCAATTACTACCTAATGATAGAAAACAACCAATGTTCCCCATTGAGCATAATTTATGGTTGATTTTAACACTTTGAAGAGTGAAATATAGCAAGCCATAATTAATGTCTGCTAAACTAAAGTAAATAAACCAAGAGAGATGTTAAAATGTCTAATTCATTCTCCAACAAAATGGATTATCAAGTTAACCTAAAGAAATTCTGGAAAGAGATGGGGGTAGAGAAAGGACATGTGAATGGGTCAAATCTAAAAGCATTATTCAGGACTAGCAAAAGCTGGAAGAAACCACTGTAAAGATTTCATCAATTGATAATTATGGTCATTTTAATCAACTGCAGTTATTTTTTCTTGGATTGCAGCTGCATTTCCTAAACTTTCAGAACAGAGATAAAGTTCTGGTCTTTGGATATGTACTTTCAAATACAGCACAGAAATATGAGGAATGTTTTCCAAAAAGAATAGTTTACACAATTCTTACTAAGAGACTAATACATCATTGTCACATAAATATGAATAATACAATAATTATTTTTACTATCCTGAAATAATACAACCCAGATATCATATGTAATATCTGAAACATTGAAAGAAAAAAAGGGAAACATATACATAGGTTCTGATAGCCATTAAAAGTATTCTCCTCACACATGTAGACTTAAATACTGTTGTTTGAAAAGTTATTGCCTATGTTGAAAGTCTTCAAGAAAATTTGTGAATATTATTTTTTCTAATAGACATTAACATGGAAAGAATACAGCCAAAAATAATGCACAGGTGTTCTGTGGCAGAAAACTAAGCCACCTGCTGGGATTCACACATACCATATCTTAGTAATGGTACTCCACTTCTGATCCAGTGACCACTTAATGCACATCCTGGAAGGCAGCAGATGTTGGCTTCATTGCTTGGGCCTCAGCCATCCATTTGGAAGACCTGGATGGAGTTTAAGGCTCGGGGCTCCCTCGAGGCCCAGACCAGACTGTTTTTTAGAATGTGTGGATTAAATTAGTGTATAAAAGTTCATTTTTCATCTATTTATCTATCTATCTAAATATCTATCTTTTTCTCTTCTCTCTCATCAAGATTTCAAGTAGTTAAAAATAAATGTTTAAAAAACTAAAATGAATCTATATTTAAATTTTTTCCTTCTTTTTTTAAATTTATTTGACAGGTAGAGTTATAGTCAGTGAGAGAGAGAGATAGAGAGAAAGGTCTTCCTTCCGTTGCTTCACTCCCAAATGGCCACTATGGCCGGCACTGTGCCGATCCAAAGCCAGGAGCCAGGTGCTTCCTCCTGGTCTCCCACGTGGGTGCAGGGCCCAAGCACTTGGGACATTCTCAACTGCACTCCCGGGCCACAGCAGAGAGCTGGACTGGAAGAGGAGCAACCAGGACTACAACCCGGTGCCCAAATGGGATCCCATCGGAGGATTAACCAAGTGAGCCATGGAGCCCTCCCCCTATATTTCTATTTTTAAAACCATATTTATATATCTTTAATGCACTGATATTGTTCAACATTAAAATAAGAATCTCTAAAAGAAAAAATCAACAACCAACCTGCAAACCACAATATTAATTTTAGCCCTGGAGAAGCCTGTCTGGAATGGTGGTTGAAAGTCAGAAGCAGAACATAAGACGCTAAAGTAGAAAAAAACTGAGACAGAATTGGGGGAAGAGGTATAAGTGATGAAGACAGAAAAGAGAAAACTGTCAATAAAAGCAAAAGGATTCATGTCTCCAAAAGAACTAGAAGGAATAATCACATTTTATAAGTCTCATAAATTAAATGAAAACTATTTTTGATCATTTCGTATTGACACAGTACAATAATAAATACTGAACCTGAGACATGATGGCATTTTTAAATGCATAGTTTCAAAGTATTTGGAAGTTTGTCCCACAGTTTTAATCAAAATCAATGAAACAGGTTCTTAAAGTTACAAATATTTGCATATCAACTTTGCCTTCCTTCAGCCTGAGTTCAATACCTGGCTCTCTAGCTCCCGACTCCAGCTGCCTGACACATCCCAGATGCTCCAATATGGGATGAGGCATTTTAACTGATTTTCTAATGGCTAGGATAAAGTGCCAACCATGCTTCAAATGTTTACTTTGAGCCTAAGGAGCGGCAATTTAAAAGATGAACAATATCTTGCAATGCTTTACCGTTTACTGACCTTTAGTGTTTTTAGTTTTACTGAGGCAAAATTGATATGCTAATATTTGTAAACATTCAAGGAATATATCTTGGTGACTTCCAGGCATATGCACATATCTGTGATATTATCAGCATTATAAAGATAGTAAACATATCTGGCACTTCCTAAAATTTCCATGTCTTTATTGTGTGTGTGTTTATGTATGTGTGTATTTGGTAAGAACATTTAACATGAAATCTATCTTTTTCACATGTTTTAAAGAGCATGATGTCATTTTGTTAACTGTAAGTACTATGTAGTATAGCAGATATTTAAAACCTATTTACCTTAGTTAACAGAAAATTCACATTCATTGAAAAATTATTTCCATTTGCCCTTTCCAAGCCAACTGCTGGCAACCACTTCCCTGTCTTCTGTTCTGTGAGCTTCATTTTACACATTTTACACAGTATTCAATGCTCAATCACCAAGGCCCCTTCTATTTCAGTCTAATTTCCTAGTCATCCATTAAGAAATTGTCTAATTCAACAAGTAATTCTTTGTTCAATGAACTAATTTTCCCAAGATTAAAACCAAGTAAATGGGAAGGTATTAAGCAATTATGTGATCAACTTCCTAGTAAGTTGAATATTTATTAATTTTCCATTGTTATTGATTCAAAGATGGAGAGCATCCAGCCCATGGGCCATTTAATGGCCACAAAATTTGTTCTTGTCCTGCCGAGGGAACCATAGCTATGACTTGAAATTTAATAAATCTGAAGCAGGCTAATTTTTAAGTTGATAATTTTGTATGGTCCACAAATTATGTTATAAATATCCAAATGGCCCTTGGCAGAAAACAGGCTCCCCTTCTCTGAATAAGAATTGTAAGTCTGATACTGTGGCCAAAAAAATGACCTAACTGAAAGATCTCTCTTAGTGAGAACCCAGTAGAAAGAAGAGGCCATCAAAGAAGGAGGTACCTTTCTCTGAAGGGAGCAGAGAACTTCCACTTTGATTATGACCTTGTCTAAATAATGTTGAGTTTGTGAACTCAAGAGGCTTCCATAGCCATGGCAGCTCATGACAAGAGCCTAGCCTCAGGTGATTACTGACGTCATAAATAAGAGTGACCAAGAGTGAGGGAGTAGAAGATGGGCTGGTTTGTGGGTGGGAGTGTGGTTATGGAGGGGGAAAAAAAACACTATAATCCAAAAGTTGCACTTTCAAAATCAATATTTATTAAATAAGAGTTTTTTATTTTTTATTTTATTTTATTTTTGTGAGTGATGGTGATATCTTTATTATTTTCGTTTTCTCTTTTGGATCATTCAGTGTTGCTCCAAGAATATAAAAAGCCAGGGAGGGATCATTAATGTGCACAATCAAGACTTGATCTCATTTTGAGTAACATTATCTAGGCATAAGTTTTTAAACCTGTTGAAGTGAAATGGACACTATGAGAAACAGTGACTTGATCAGCTCTTGTGCTGACTGTTGTTGTACAATGTAATATTTTATCCATTTTAGTATTTTTTTATCCTAGTACTAGTGGTTGAACTCTGTAATTAACACACAATTATTCTTAGGTATTTAAATTTAACTGAAAAGTGATCTCTGTTAAATATAAGAGTGGGAATAAGAGAGGGAGGAGATGTACAATTTGGGACATGCTCAATCAGACCTGCCCCAAATGATGAAGTTAGAATCGTGCCAGGGGATTCCAATACAATCCCATCATGGTGGCATGTACCAGTGCCATCTCACTAGTCCAACTGATCAATTTCAGTTCAAAATTGATCACACTGATAGGTCTAAGACTCAAAGGGATCACACAAACAAGACTAGTGTCTGCTAATACAAACTGATAGAATTAAAAAGGGAGAGAATGATCCAACATAGGAAGCAGGATACACAGCAGACTCATAGAATGGCAGATGTCCTAAATAACACTCTTGCCTCAGAATCAGCCCCTAAGGCATTAGGATCTGGCTCAAGAGCCCATGAGAATATTTTAGGCATGGAAAGCCAAGACACTGTGGAAAAAAAAGAAGACCTAAATGAAAGATCTCTGTGAGTGAGATCCCAGTGGAAAGAAAGGGGCCATCAAAGAAGGAGGTACCTTTCTCTGAAAGGAGGAGAGAACTTCCACTTTGACTATGACCCTGTCAGAATAAGATCGAAGTCGGGGAAACCTAAAGGTTTCCATAGCCTTGGCAACTCATGACTAGAGCCTAGGGAGATTACTGACGCCATAAACAAGAGTGGCAAATTGTTAAATCAACTTCAGGAGTCACTGTGTACTTACGTCTCATGAGGGATCTGTCCTTAATGTGTTATCCAATGTGAAGTAATGCTATAACTAGTACTGAAACAGTATTTTTACACTTTGTTTTTCTGTGTGGGTGCAAACTGATGAAATCTTTACATAGTATATACTGAATCGATCTTTTGTATATAAAGATAATTGAAAATGATTAAAAAATCTTGGTGTTAAATTGGAAATTGCATAGATAATTAATCAATTTTTAAAAAAAAATCATGTAGGATCTCTGTCCTTAATGGGCTATACATTGTGAATTAATACTATAACTAGTACTCCAACAGTATTTTCACTTTGTGTCTCTATGTGAGGGCAAACTGTTGAAATCTTTACGTAATATGTACTAAACTGATCTTCTGTGTATAAAGAGAATTGAAAATGAATCTTGATGTGAATGGAAGGGGAGAGGGAGCAGGAAAGGGGAGGGTTGCGGGTGGGAGGGAAGTTATGGCGGGGGGGAGCCATTGTAATCCATAAGCTATACTTTGGAAATTTATATTCTTTAAATAAAAGCTTTATATATATATATATATATATATATATATAATTAAAAAGAAATAAAAGAAGTAAAAATTTAAAAAAGAAAAAGGAATTGTAAGTCTGAAAGAAAATTGTAAAAGGAGGAAGAGGACAAAGGTCCACATGACTTGACAATGTATCTTCATATTCTTGAACCAATCACTAGGTAGAGATATCCAGTCAGAAGCAAGGGAAGGGATAGACAAGATGAAAATAAATACAACTCACACACACACACACAAAGACTACATACTGTAAGGACACTGAGTAATTTCGTTGTTATTCAAAATCTGACTCCAAAATATTAACTCTGTTTTTGGGCCAAAAAAGATAGCTAAAAATTTGCATACATGTGAGACTGTAAAAATTACCTGTAAACAATGTACACTTTAGCATAAAGTGATGGAACTAAATTTCAACTGCACATTGTCTCCAAAAAATTTCACTCATATAAAAATCAAAATCACGGGAAGAAACCACAGTAATTTTTTTCAAGTATCCACTAGGAGGAGAGATAATTTTTTAAGAAATCCTAAAACAGATAAGGGAAACTAAGGAATAAATATATGATTTTTAATTGGGAAAGTAAGGCTAAATTTCTCAAAGAAATCTACTCTAAAAGTCAAAGTTGTGGGAATTGAAGTCAGAAGACAGCTCTCCCTATTCCTGATAATTACTCTAATGAGTCTACCTGGTACTTCATCTTGTACCTGCTAATATTCATTGCACTGCCTTTGCCCTCTGATGTCTTAACAGTGACAGAGGTTACACATTGGAATTGAAAGCTATTGATTGGTCTATAAACAATCAAAGACCACTCTTCCTGCCTCTTAATGGAAAGTTCACACAAGGGATTCATTAAGAAATGAAGTATGAAGAAGCATGCTGTGTTTTATCATGGCAAGATTATTTATAGTGTGTTATTCAATTTCAGTACTTTTGTGACTGACACAAGAACCAGCACCAACCCTAAAATATAATCATCACTGCTTTCGTAAGTTTTCAAGTTGGTATTTTTCTTATCTTTCTATCTTTGGAACTTTTCCTTTCAAAGACTCTCAAAGTATGTTATACTTACTTTTATTCCATGATGCATTTATAACATACTAATAGATGGAGATTTTAATAAGGGTTTCTCCTAATTTTCAGAATGACAAAGGCAATTCCCTATGATTTCTTATTTTTACTATAGGGTTTGTTGTCTTCATCTGTTTCGACTTAGAATTTTTCTCATTTTTTGTTAATGAAAGATAATAAATTTGTGTTAATGAAAGATTATAAATTGATTGAGATGCAATTAACACTGCAATATATGAGGGAAAGTGGATGAATGGAAGCAATTTCTGTTCAAGGAATTCAATATCAAATTGTGTAGACAAATGTGCAAATAGTTCTAATATAACTAGATACAGAGTAACAAGAATGTGGAAGTTTATATGACCATTAACTATTTTATTATTAAACATTCTTAGAAAAAATCAATGCGGATAGTTTGCAGAGTGTACTTGAAATTCAGACTGAATTAGAAGTATTTTATATTAACAAGATAACCTTGAAAAGGTCATTTGATTTCCCTTAGCTATAGTTTCCACAAACATAATTTATGAATAGCATAAATTGGGTTTATTTAAGGAATTACATAAAATGTGTGGTTGGGGTAATCCTCTATAGGACTTGGTAAAAAACAGATAATGATAATAAAGAACTACAAGTACCATCATTTTCCTCTTTTCCATATTATCACTCCTATTGTTTTCGTTATCAACTTGAACTTGCTTCAAAGGAATAGGACACGCCTTTTGGAAAAGCAGAACTGGGAGTCTTTAATAAGTTCATAAAAAATGCATACTATGAAAAAAAGACTGCATGTATTTCAAAAAATATTTCACTCCTGGACTGCCATAATATCACAGTGAGTTAAGCCATGGCTTGCAACATCGGCATCCCACATCCGAGTACTATTTCTGGTCCTGGCTCCCCAGTTTCTGTTCCAGCTCCTTGGCAATGTACCTGGGAAAGCAACAGCAGATGGCCCAATTACCTGGGCTCCTGACACCTATTTAGGAGACCAGGATGGTATTCCTGGCTCCTGGCTTTGACCTGGCCGAACTCTCACAGTTACAGCCATTTGGGGAGTAAACCAGCAGATGAAAGATTCTCTCTGTCTCTGTTTCTCCCTTTCTCCATGTCACTCTGCCTTTCAAATAAATAAAATCATAAAAAAAAAAGTTTTTGTACTGAAGCAACTTATGCTTTAAATAAAATTTTCTATGAATTATGTAAATATTCTCACACATTGTGATCCTGAGAAGTTAGGAATAGCTAATTATGGTTAGAGTTTAGTGGATATGAGAGAAACAGTGGCAGGCAATTGACCTGGAAATGAAGAGTATGGAAAGTATTAAGAATACTGATTTGTATACAGAGGACCTTAAATTGCATTTAGACAGTAGGAATTCCCCAAGATCTAATTATTTCCCTTATGTTATTTTTCCCATATTTTATTCTTATTTCTCCTCAATTTTATCCAATATCACATAAAAGGTCAATCACTAGATTATATTTCAATCCACATGTGCCTGAGTCTTAGGGCTGTTTGTGATCTGCAAATGCCAGAGAACTCGGGTATTCTAGGGAAAGTCTTTGAAAAAAGCCACCAATTTTTAAATAAATATACTTATTTATTGTATTTATGAGGGAGAGAGAGGGAAAGAGTGAGAGGGAAGGAGGGAGGGGAACATGAATAAGCACTTCTATCCACTGATTCACTCCCCCAAATGCCTACAATAGCTAGGGCTGGGCCATTCTGATGCCAGGATCTGAGAACTCAATACATACCTCCCACATGGTTGGCAGAAACTGAAATACCTGATCCATTACCTGTTGCATCCCAGAGGCTACACTGGCAGAAGCCAGAATTGGGAAAGGAGCTGTGACTTGAGCATAGGTGCTCTGATATAAACAGTTATCCCAGCTGGTAACCTAACTGCTATACCAAACTTCTGCCCCACGAATCACTATTTTTATAGATAGAGGAACCCTAAAATTCAATTTGATTGAAGTTTGATATCTTCATAAATTGAGCATGCCACGTCTTGTTTGTATAAAGAATGAAAATTGGGAAAACTTAAATAGGCTGTTCAATAATGCAAACAGCTCATTCTCTTCACAGTGAGTTGCTCAGTTAAAGGAAGACTGGAGAATATTAGTAAAAGAATGTATATCCTCTTCATCCAGCCCCAATGTGGAAAGATCCAAGAGACAGAGCAGACACACCAGCCTTTTCCTAGGCTGATGTTGTTGTATAGTGTGTTTTTCTTGATAGACATGGAAAATGTTTGGACTCTAAGCCACTTTTTACCATGAGTCAACTCCTCTCTCTTTACAATTATTTGACTTGAAAATGAAAATTACTTTTCTTCCTCTAATTGCTTAATAAAAAGTAATTAACTTTTTACTTGGGTGAACCATTCTAGAAGATAATTCAGTTTGGAAACAGAAAGAACAACAAGAGGATAAAATGTTCCAGGGATATTCCTGAGAAGCTTAAAATGCATGTCCTACCTTTCATTTTCAGGATCATTAATTTCCTTCCAATTTACCAACTGGAAAGACTAATTTAGATGTCTTCATAGATTATACAAATAGAGTTGAGTAAATTTATTCTGTTTTGTTTGTTTTTGTTTTGTTCTTTCTCTCTGAATGAACTTGTTTTAAACTCAATTACTACCAGGTGACAGGGGACACGGAGACAGACAAAATTCAAACCTTTCCCTAGAGTTTCTAATCATCTACAACAGAGAACGCTATGTATAGGAAAACACTTTGCAATACTATATGATATGCTAGTGGTAGATAGGGCTGTATGTCAAAGGATTTAGGAAAGACTTGGAGTGGAAATACTCGACTCAGATCTAGAGAAATGAACAGGAATTTCTCTTTCCCTTCTCTTCCTTCAATGTTGTTATAAGTGAAAGATCATGCAGCCCCAGAGCAGGGATTGCAGCAGCAGAGAACATGGGGACTGATACTTGGGTAAGGCTGGGGGACCAAGTAGGGCTCATAATGGGATGGACTGATACTTGGGTAAGGCTGGGGGACCAAGAAGGGGTCATAATGGGATGGACTGATACTTGGGTAAGGCTGGGGGACCAAGTAGGGCTCATAATGGGATGGACTGATACTTGGGTAAGGCTGGGGGACCAAGTAGGGCTCATAATGGGATGGACTGACACTTGGGTAAGGCTGAGGGACCAAGAAGGGGTCATAATGGGATGGACTGACACTTGGGTAAGGCTGGGGACCAAGTAGGGGTCATAATGGGATGGACTGACACTTGGGTAAGGCTGGGGGACCAAGTAGGGCTCATAATGGGATGGGGCACATGTTTTATCAGAAAAAATATAAATAATTGACACACATTAGAAAGATATTTTTTCCATCAGGGGTGTTTTGTGACAAATTACATGAGACATATTATTTTGGTAATAATAGATACAACAAAATAAAAGGAGAAACTATAGTCATAATATGGTCTATAACTCAATAGCCCAGTTATCAAAATTGTAAAAACACAATTATCCTTACTAAATGCCAAGTTCATTATTCTCTTACTCTCACCCATATGCTAATATGTGATTTTTTCTCAAGGGTAATTTTCCAAGATGAATTATATATGAAGTTGTCATATCAAAAAAGTTATACACTGAAAACTTAAAAATGTTTCTGGAACATCCTGAGACTAGAAAATCCATCACACATACACTGAATTGTACTGAATCAAAGGCACATACAAATATCATTTTGAGATTGAGGAGTCCAAGATGGCAAAATAGGGAAAGGTTGTATTGCCATAGACTAGGAAAAAATAGTAAAAAAAGAGAGAGAGAGAGAGAGAGAGAGAGAATGTTTCCAGGTGAGAGAGAGAAAACTGCAAAATGCAGTGGAGATTCCATGGAAGGAAGAGGGATGCCATGGATCTTCATAGAAGGAACAGATGTGCAGCAACACACAATGACACAACAAAGGACCCCAGCAGCTGAGACACAGAGAAAATGCCAGCTTTGGAGAGCAAGGTGAGATCAGACTGCAGCAGCCTGGGCCACTGGTGATGCAGCCAGAGGGAGAGCCAGCTGGAGTACACTATTTATTTTAAAGATTTATTTTATTTATTTGAAAATCAGAGTTAGACACAGAGAGAAGGAGAGGCAGAGAGAGAGAGAGGATGGAGAGAGAGAGAGAGAGAGAGAGAGAGAGAGAGAGGTTATCCATACGCTGACTCACTCCCCAATTGGCTGCAATGGCAGAAGCTGCACCAATCGGAAGCCAGGAGCTGCAAGCTTCCTCTGGGTCTCCAATGCAGGTGCAGTGGGCCAAAGACTTGGGCCATCCTCCACTGCTCACACACAGCAGAGAGATAGATTGGAAGAGGAGCAGCTGGGACATGAACCGGCACCCAAATGGGATGCTGGCAGCAGGCGGTGGCCTTACCCACTACGCCACAGCACTGACCCTGGACTACACTATTTTTGGGTCTAGCCTGGGATCTGCTCACCCAGTGGAAAAAAGGGCACATTTCTCTTTCCCTATCCCCCCAACAATAGAGGACAATAACTGGCTGAGAGAAGGTGGATGCCATTTTAGATATAAGGAGCTTTTTTATATATAGAAAACTTTCACTTAATAAATATAAATATCAAAAGTACAACTTTTGGATTATAGCAGTTCTTCCCCCCATAACCACCCTTCCACCTGCAAACCATCCCATCTCCTACTCCTCCCATCCCACCCCATTTTTCATTAAGATTCATTTTTAATTATCTTTATATACAGAAGTTCAATTCTATACTAAGAAAAGATTTCAACAGTTTGCACCCACACAGACACACAAATTATACAGTACTTTTTGCAGACTAGTTTTACTGTTAATTCTCTAAGTACAACATATTAAGGACAAAGGTCCTACATGGGGAGCAAGCGCGCAGTGACTCCTGTTGTTGATTTAACAATTGACACTCTTATTTATGGCGTCAGTAATCACCCAAGGCTCTTGTCATGAGCTGCCAAGGCTATGGCAGCCTCTTGAGTTCACAAACTCCGACATTATTTATACAAGGCCATAATCAAAGTGGAAGTTCTCGCTCCCTTCAGAGAAAGGTACCTCCTTCTTTGATGGCCTCTTCTTTCTACTGGGTTCTCACTCAGAAATCTTTCATTCAGGTCATTTTTGCCATAACTGGCAGGGATAAGACACCATCTTGACAGCAGATGCAGTGGCAGGGGAACAGCTCAGCTGCACACACCCAGCAACAGGCAGGGAGAAGGAACTGTTCGAACATCAATACCAGTGACAGAGGCTCTTGTACACAACTGGCAACTGGCATGGGGAAGGCATCATTCTGAAATGAGTAGAAGCTGCAGCCAGCAGCTCTGGTGCAGGTGTGTGATCCAGGGATTCTACCAGAGGGAAAAATCCATGTTCCCCAGAGACTTTGAGTGTGACTAGGAAGATTGACAGGGGACTGGGCAAACATATAGGTATCTGAGGTGCCCCTGGTCTCTCAACATATCACAGGCTGTGGGGCTCCACCTAGGCAGAGCAACACAAGCAGCTGCCTCTGGGAACATCTCTACTTCTCTGTGGTTGGCACAGGCTGGCAGCATGAAGTAGGTCCTCCTCAGCCATGACAGTGAGAGCCTTATGTGCTGAGACTGTGGGAACTCTGACTGCATGACAGGGTACAGGGTGTAGCTGGGTCTCTGGGCAATCATTGTGTATGGCTCCACATGCTCAGAGTTTCCTGATATCCTGGGGTGGGTCATTGCAGTGGGACACATGCTCAACAATGAGAACTGCACAGACCTTTTGTGAAGTTTATGCAGCAGCATGAATGAGTATTGTACCCACGGTGGATAACATCTGAGCATAATCACCTTGGAAGAGAGGAGAAGAGGCTGTGATTATGCCAAGAGGGGTAATCATAGTTTCCTTTCTGTTAACAAGAAGAGATCTACCATGTTCAAACTGGATGTCACCTCACTGTGGAGCACAGACCAGAGCCCCTGGTTAAAACCAGCAAAAATGTGGATATTCATAATAACAGTAGACATTCTGGGAGCAGATGCTGTGGCGTGGTGGTGAAGCAACCACCTGCAGTGCTGGCATCCCATACGGGTGCTGGTTTGAGTGCTGGCTGCTCCACTTATGATCTAGCTCTCTGCTGTTACCTGGGAAAGAAGTAGAAGATGGCCCAAGTCCTTGGGTCCTGGCACCCATGTGAAAGAATGGGAAGAAGCTCTTGGGGCCGGCGCGGTGGCTCAGTTGGTTAATCCACCGCCTGCAGCGTCAGCATCCCATATGGGCACCGGGTTCTAGTCCCAGTTGCTCCTCTTCCAGTCCAGCTCTCTGCTGTGGCCTGGGAGGGCAGTGGAGGATGGCCCAAGTGCTTGGATCCCTGCACCCGCATGGGAGACCAGGAGGAAGCACCTGGCTCCTGGTTTTGGATCGGTGTAGCTCTAGCCATAGCAGCCATTTGGGGAGTGAACCAATGGAAGGAAGACCTTTCTCTCTCTCTCTCTCTCTCACTCTACCTGTCAAATAAATAAATAAATAAATAAATAAATAAATAAATAAATAAAGCAACAGCTCCTGACACCTTTTGATGGCCTGGTCCAGCTCCAGTCATTGTGGCCATTTGGGTAGTGAACCAGTGGGTTGAAAATCAATTCTCTTTCTCTCTCTCTGCTTCTGTAACTCTGCCTTTCAAATAAATAAATAAATAAATAAATAAATATTTGGGGAAAAAAGGAAACATTAGACATTCCACTAATGCATAGATGTGTAGTTAAGATGAGAGCTATCAGAGGAGAAAACCAACAAGTATCTCAACAAATACATAAAAATAAATGCAGCAATTCAGGAAACAAGAATAAGACAACAAGACCCCCCAAAAGAACACAACAACAATTCAATATTAAAATATGAAGATGAATAGATTGATGAAATGCCTGAAATGGAACTCAAAAAATTAATCATAAGATTACTCAGAAGCAAGAAGCAAATTCATGAGTCAAAGAAATACATACATGACATGAATGAAAATTTTCCCCATGAAATTGAGATTTTTGAAGAGAATCAAAATGAAGTATTAGAAATGAAGTATTCAATATGTCAAATAAAAATCCAATGGAAAGTCTTAACAACAGACTTGATAAGGAAGAAAAAATAATATCTGAACTAGATGACACCTCTTTCAACATTTTTCAGTTATTTCAAAAAAGGGAAAAGAAGTTGGAAAAATTAAATGCAGTGCTGGAGATTGATGGGATGATATCAAACAACTCAATATATGGGTCTGAGTAGTTGCTGAAGGTATAGAAAGAGAGGATGGATTAGAAGGCCTATTCAGTGAAATAATTACAGAAAACTTCCCTAATTTGGAGAAAGAAAGGGATGTTCAAAGAAATCCTATAGCTATGACCAGAAAAGATATACATCACGCAACATAATAGTCAACTTTCAACAATAAAAAAAGAAAATATTCTAAAATGTACACGAGAGAAATGTCAGATTACTTTCAGAGGATATCCAATTAGACTCACAATAGACTTCCATCAGTAACCCTACAGGCAAGAAGATAATGGCAAGACATAGTCCAAATTTTAAGAAAAAAAACTGTCAAACCAAAATATCATAGCCTCCCAAGCTCTTATTTATGAAAAAGGTGATATAAAGACCTTCCATGGCAAACAGAAATTGAAAGAATTTGTAACCACTCATATAGCCTTTACAAAAGATGCTTACAGATGTGCTACACACAGAAACACGGAAAAATAATAATCATTATTAAAGAATGTGAGGCAGAAAATCTCCTAATAAAAGTATGAAGGAAATCACTAGATAACAATAGGAATATATACAGAAAAATGTCACAGCAGAGTTATTAATTACCAATAATAACTGTGAATGTAGCTAGCTTAAATTCTCCAATTAAGATATAGTCTTGAAGAATGGATTAAATAAGACTCACCTTTTGCTACTATAAGAAACAAACCTCATCAACAAAGATACTAAAACTGAAAGATGAAAAAAAGCAGGTGTAGCCATCCTAATATAAGACAAAATAGACTTTAACACAAAAACTGTTAAAGGACAAAGAAGCTTACTACGTAAGATTAATTATACAATTCACAGTAAGGTGTTAATATTATAAATGTATATGCCTGGCTATTTAAAAGAAATTTTAATTGATCTAAAGGGATACATAGACTCCAATAAAACAGTGATGGGGGAAATCAATACTCCCCCTTCATCAATGAACAGATCAAACAGAAAATCACCAAAGAAACAGAGCTAATCAACACTATGAACCAAATGGACCTGATATCTATGAATCTTTTCATTCCACAGCTGTAAAATGCAAATTCTTTTCAACAGTGCATGCACATTTTTCTAGAATACATCATATACTAGGCCATAAAGCAAGTCTCAGCAAGTTCAGAAAAATTGAAATCACACCATGCATCTTTACTAACAACAATGAAATGAAGATTGAAATTCACAATCCAAGATTCTCTGGAACATATGTAAACACATGGAGACTGAACAATGTGCTGTTGAATGAATAGTGGGTCATAGAAGAAATGAAAAGAGAAAAAAAATCTGGAAACAAATGAAGATGGCAGAATATATAAAAAAAATTAGAGGATACAACAAAAGCAGTATAAAGAGGGAAGTTTATAGCAACTGGTACCTACATCAAGAAATTGGAAAGGCATCAAATGAATGAGCTTTCAATGAATTTCAAGGATGTAGAAGAACTACAACAAATCAAGCCCAAAATTAAAGAAGAATGAAATAGCTAAAACTAGAGAATAAGCAAAATTGAAACAAAAAATATAACATATCAGTGAAATAAAGAGATTTTGTTTTGAAAAAAAAATTAAAACCAGCAAAATTGATACACCATTGGCACAACTTACCAAAAATGGTGGGGGAAGCCAAGTAAATAAAATCGGAGAAGAAAGATAAAATGTGACAGTTACCATATAAATAAAATCATCATGAATTACTACATAACACAATTAAGGCAATTTATTACAAACCAACAGTCAGCATCTTATTGAATTCAGGAGAGTTTAAAGCATTCCCAGTAAGATCCTGAACCAGGCAAAGATGCCCAGTCTCAACATTGCTATTCAATATAGTCGTGGAAGTTTTAGCCAGAACCATTAGGCAAGAAAAAGAATCAAAGGGATACAAATTAGAAAGGAGGAAACCAAACTACCCCTATTTGCAGATGCCATGAATCAAGACTGTGTTAAGAGACAATGGGGGGCCGGCGCATAGCTTAACAGGCTAATCCTCCACCTTGAGGCGCCGGCATACCAGGTTCTAGTCCAGGTCAGGGAGCTGGATTCTGTCCTGGTTGTCCCTCTTCCAGGCCAGCTCTCTGCTGTGGCCAGGGAGTGTAGTGGAGGATAGCCCAAGTGCTTGGGACCTGCACCCCATGGGAGACCAGGAGAAGCACCTGGCTCCTGCCTTCAGATCAGCGTGGTGCGCCGGCCACAGCACACTGGCCACGGCAGCCATTGGATGGTGAACCAAAGGCAAAGGAAGGCCTTTCTTTCTGTCTCTCTCTCTCTCTCTCTCTCTCTCTCACTGTCCACTCTGCCTGTCAAAAAAAAAGAAAAAAAAGAGAGACTATTGGGGCCAGCACTGCGGCTCAATAGGCTAATCCTCCACCTATGGTGCTAGCACACCAGGTTCTAGTCCCAGTCAGGGCGCTGGATTCTGTCCCGGTTGCTCCTCTTCCAGTCCAGCTCTCTGCTGTGGCCCGGGAAGGCAGTGGAGGATGGCCCATGTGTTTGGGCCCTGCACCCCATCGGAGACCAGGAGGAAGCACCTGGCTCCTGGCTTCGGATAGGCGCAGCACCAGCCATAGTGGCCATTTGGGGTGTGAACCAACAGAAGGAAGACCTTTCTCTCCATCTTTCTTTATTTCAAGGAAGAAAGAAAATCAGTGGCTGGCTAGAAGCTAATATAAGGTAAGAATGTAGAAGGATGAATTAAGGTATATTTACTTTGTCAGGATTTTAATTCATCTGAAAAAACAAGGACATAAATGTGCTGAATTTATGGGGAGATTCCATTCTAATTACACCATTTAGAGCAAAAATCATAGTTCATGATACTTAAAAACCCACATCATGAGGGAATATAATATTTAATGGAATAACTGCTCCCCCTTTTCACTATTTAAAAGCAGAACATTTTAACCCCAATGATTATTTTTAAACAAGTTTAAATCAACTTAATCCTATTTTAAAAGGTGATATAAAATAATTGATTAATAGCTTTCTAAATAAAAGATCGTGTTTCTTTATAGAACATCTTTAAAGAGGAAATAAAGATTAAAATACAAAAAATATGAAATCAGAAAAAATAAAATATAGCTTCTAAAATGTATTTTGTGAATTTAATATTAATCTTAAAATATGATATTCTCCATAATGAACTCCAATCTTATTGAGTTGCCAATCCTTATATAATCCCATCAAAGCCCCTTAAAATCCCTTTGGGCTTTAAATGAACTCAAGGAAGGCAATATAAGAGTAGCTTCTCTCACTTATACTGAACATTTAACACAGATGCCTGGTCCATTTTATAAGCATTAATTTGCTAAACTTTCTAGGAAAGATACATAATTTCTTTTCGTTAATACTTTTATTCTTGCTATTTGCATTTTCTTTTTCTTATCTTCCTCCCCCATGTCACTGAATTCTCCCTAGGTTTGACTTCTTTATCCCCATGATTTTTAGAAAGACATTTTTAAGAGAATAACCCTAATAAAATAAGTTCATAGTGTTAGTGTCCAGGACTGTCTTTTTACCTGCATCTGGTGTTAATTTTGCTTTCTAGCTGGGTTGGTGTCTCTATTCCATTAAAACTTATTTAGTCTTGGATGATTCTTACTATTCTAGATGTGAGGGAAGATGAGCAGCCTCCATATCATTTGAATTATTGCTTCACCTTCCAAAGGGTTAGAGTCCCTACACCATTGATCTGTGAACTCAACTTGTTATTGTTTCTATAGTTTTCCACCACACCTTCTCCAGAATCACTGGTGTGAATTCGGACATCCTAGGCTACAGAATGTTCCTTTGGTTTCGGTTTCAGTATTGAAAAAATCTTACATTTTTATCATGCATGATAATGCTTTAGTGTACACATACACTGTGGAATGGATTAGTCACATTCTACTACTGTTTGGTTGTTTTTATTCCCCCAACATTCTTATTGAAATGTAATCACCTCCAAAATTTAGACCAAACGTGACAGTATTAAGTGGTGGGACTTTGCACAGGGGATTATACCATGAGGGATTAGCACCCTTTAACAAGACACTTTAGTGCTGGCACTGTGGCACAGTGCTGGTATCCCTTATGAGTGCTGGTTAAGTCCCTGCTGCTCCAATTCCTATCCAGCTCCCTGCTAGTGCACCTGGAAAAGCATGAAGTAGACCTGGAAGAAACTCCTGGCTCCTGGCTTCAGCCTGGCCTTGCCCTGGCCATTACAGCCATTTGGGGAGTGAACCAGCGAATGGAAGATACCCTCTGTATGTCTCTCCTTTCTCTGTAGCTCTTTCAAATAAATAAATAAGTCTCTAAAAATTTTAAAATAAAAAGAGGCTTCATGCAGCTTGTTCTAGTTTACCCTTATGCTTCCTGTGATGTGAGGACACACAAAGATGGCCTACCCAAGACCAAATTCTGATGTATTGTTCTTGGGCTTCCCAGTTTCTAGAACTGTGATAAATAAACTTTCACTCTTGATAAATTACTCATGTTGTTATAGCAGCTATTTTGTTATAGCAGCACAAGCAGCCTAAGACACATCCTTAACAATGTTATCACAGCCTTTCATTATTTTTTCTCATGCACTATTTTTAACATAGCATTCATATTGCTATATTTCAATGATTTTCACTCCTTATCACAAAGATCTTGCCTTGTATAATGCCATTTCTGAAGGCTGTAGCACAGACTTAGCACATATTAGCCGCTGAATCTTTCTTTGAAATAACTACTAATCAATTAGAAAAATCACATATAGCTTCTTGGGGGAAATCTAACAAATGCCCTATGTGTAGTGTTTTCAACTGCCTGAAAATCTAACTTTAGGACTGCTTTTTTTCTGGGCAATGTCAAGGGGAGCTTGAAAAATCTGTTATACCCATGACAGTCTTGCTCCAAACTAAGGAAGGTACAGGCCCCAACATACCTTCAGACTTCCATATCCCTCTGTTTCTTATTTCTGTCTATGCATCTGGAGCTCATACACATCCTAAATATATGTCTCTAATCTCCAGAAGGAGGTATGGTTTTTCTTTCACCTTAATTTCATGGAATAATGTTTTAGTGGTCATGGCAACAGGGATATCTCTTATTTCTTATTTATGGCATATCCATTTTGATGAATTTATATTACCATGATCTCCCTCATCTGTTGAGATTAATTCAGAAGTGAGCAGCATGCACACATGGGCAGAAAAATCAAACTGCATTAGCTACAGATTTTATGGACTTCTTAGTGTGCTCAATCTGGAAGGTACTGAATAGTGGCACAATTTTTGTGGAGAAAATGGAGGCTCAGAGGTACCAAGTTCCTTAAAACTTGTTTGAGAACAGTTTGTTTAACCTATCTACACCAAACAACTTAAAAACATGATTTATTCAGCAGACCTAAGAATATTTTAAATTAAATTTCAGTATAGCCACCCACATAATATTCTCTTGCCTATTAGTCAAGGTGGGCTAAGGAAATACCTAAATGTATACTAAGCACACACATATTCATCCCATGTCTGAATGGTACTACATCGCATATCTAATGTATAGAGCATGATGTTGTAGCAAAATAGTACAAGTGTGACAGTATTACCGTATTTGTTATTAATGACTTTTGACACCTTAACTCTTAATTTTGTTGACACAGAATTTCTTAGAAGCAGTGCCTTCAATTCCTTTCTTACTAGAATCAGTCTGTGTCCTCATATATGGTGCTATTAGCTACATTGTAATGATTTTTAAAGATCTAGATAGAATGTGCTATTTTGTCTGACTTTAATTTTCATGAGCTTATGAGATCCAGTGACAAAAATGTCACAGTCTGATCTCCCCCATTGAGAAACAGAAACAGGGTCAGTGTAGTAATTGGTATAAGCACTAGTAACTCTCTGCTGAATTAGGGGAAACAATTGGAAGAGGAAACAAGAACTCAGTGTGAGAGGGGAAGGAAAATATACTCATCCATGTCTATCAGAATTATATTTGGTACATTTAACAAGCAGTCAAGCACAAAATCTTAATATACTCAGGCTCTTCTATTTTTCTTGACTAAAGCACCTTAATTGTGTTTTTTATCCCAATAAGTGTTGCCTTATGATTAGACAACAGTGCTCCAAATTCACCTTAATGGTTTATGGAGGAAGAGAAAGGAGAAGAAAGAGTCAGCAAAAGTTTCCTAGAAACCCCAACATAGTTCTGCTTATGTAACACTGGAACACAGTATATCACATGATGGATGATTTTTGCAAGGGTGGGTGATGACTTAATTATTTTGTATTATATTTTCTATTTTCATCATATGCATACAGACCAAACAATTTAAAACATTTTATGGCAAGAAAGGAGAAATGACATAATGACATAGCATGAACAGGTTTCATGTTCCACCATTCAAGGATTCCAGGTAGTCACTATTACCTCATCATAACCCCAGTTTTTATATGGGAAAAATGAAGGATTTAGAATAAATAAGGGAATCCAATCCCATTTAATTTCAGGGCCCAGGAAGTCAATGTGAAATGATATCACAGAATATGTCTTCTGAAAGGTGATCCAGGTTGTTAGCTCAACCTGACTGCGGTCCTGCAAGAATGTACACCCGATTTTCTATATTTTATTTTAAAAAGAAAGAAGATTTGCATCAAATTTGTTCATTTGCGATGTTTTCAACAATTTGTATTCATTAACAACAAAATGGAACAGAGCAAAGCACATTTGGGGGATGAACTTTACCTCTCAGGAAAGGACTTCAAGGCAATGGCAATTCTCAGGGTTTTTGCAGGTAAAACAGTAAATATTTGGCTTCTTATATCATCCCTTTACTGAATACATCCTACAGCATCACGAAAGTGAACACTTAACATAACAGGAGGCAATATCATAATCTCCGGAGGCAACTTCCTATGCAATTTGCCTTCAAACTCTGACTTTGGTGCTCTAGAGGTTTTCTTCCAATTTTAATTGCAAAGAAACAGACTCAAATTATGTTGCTTCATATGTACATGTTTATGATTCAATAGGAATAAGTAAATCTTTGGTGGGGATAATTTACAGTGTGAACTATGGGGATAATTTACACTTACTACCAATCTCCACCAAACACAATATTTCCATTAAATGAATACATCAACTAAGCAAATGTTTCTTTCTTGGGTGTTAGCCATGGTTAAGGGCTTGTGGTGGTGGTGGTGGTTGTTTTTACTGCATAATCAACCACCCTTGGTATGCAGTATGAGATTGGGTTTAAACTGCAAAGTGGCTCTATGGAAATGAAAGTCAGCAGGTGCTGATGGTGCCATTGACTGTAACAATGACAGGAGAAGACCAACAAAATGAGCAGGAGAACCACATCTAGCGTCTCAAAGTGGATTTCCACTATTTTCTCATTAAATATTCCAAACTAGTCTGACAAGAGGATGGACTGACTTGTCTCAAATTATCTGTGACAACATAAAAAAATAACTAAGTCCACCAGTATCTGGTACATAGTAGGAATTCATATATACTAAATTAACGGCCATCTTAACAAAATCAAAAGTCTGTGAACAGTTGAAAGGCATTTCATGGACACAAAAACTGACATCTTGTGATAAGATCACTGAAAGTATGCTGAAGATAGCTGCCTTTGGGGGGCAAAATGAAAGTTACTAATAGGAATTAATTGGTAAATAATTCTGTTGATTACACTATGTGTCCATCCCTGAATGTCATCCTTTGTTCTAGATAGACACATTGCTTTTTGTGTCAATCTACCATATGATGATTTCATCTTTAATGACCTTTTCCAATCAGTTAGCAGAATATGCACTTCACAATCTACACAGGCAGATCTCATGAACATTTAGTTTTACTGTCTCGCTATAATTTGTGCATGCCACCACTGTTCTTTATTAGTAATCATGTTAAATGTAAGATGCAATGACTTTAATCTCTCTTCATTATCACTGTTGTAGCCAAAGTAGCCAATGTCACAATGGAATGCCTTAAGCAATTAAGAAGAAAAATTGTGTTGAACATAACTACAGCAATGAGCTGTACCCAGTAACAGCTTATAAAAGACTAACCAGCTAAGGTCATTAGTTTCACTGAATGCTAATGTTGTCACGCTTGCTCTTTGTACTTTTCCCAAAGAAGTTCAATGCTAGGGTGAAAATGTACTTTACTTGGTAAACCTGAGGAAATCTATTTAATTAAGTTTCTTTTAAATGCAGATTAAATTGTTTTAGTATTACTTATCTTCTAATTCATAGTGACACATGGGGCCAATCTGTTATCTGAATTAATAACCAAATAAATATTTGTATTGGCTATGTAATATTTTCTCAATAGGATATTTTGAATTCATAATTTGAAATGTTTCTGTGTCAGGATTCACTACAGAACAGAATGAACAGAATAGGAGGTCATATGCCTGCATATAGGGAGGGGGGTAATTGACAGATGGGTGTGAGAGGCTGAGAGAAAAGGGTATTGTGAAAGAGGGAGAAATAGAATAAAGAGGGAAGGAAGGAAGGAAGGAAGGAAGGAAGGAAGGAAGGAAGGAAGGAAGGGAGGGAGGGAGGGAGGAAGGGGACAAACATGAAATTCTCATTTGCCTTGGGAGTGATTTTCTCAGGCCCTATCTGTGTCTCCTACTACTTCTTTTTTGGGGATAATTTGACCCCTAGAACTTTTCTTAGAAATACTCACAGACTTAGCATAATAGGAGATTAGTATGACTTTTCTTTCCCTGAGGGATCTCACTGATCAATGTTAAGTAAGTGTGGCAGTAATTCAGCAAACCTACCCCTTTATCTTATTCAACACTCAAAGGATGAATTTGTAGCCAAACAGATCTAAATTAAAATATGAGCCACTTCATTTATATGAGATACGAGACATGAATACTTTGCCATCTCTAGCCTCAATTTTCTTTCCTCTAATAAATATCAACATCTAGTCTATTAGTTATTCTTTTAAATTTTCCATTTACGTATCCATTCTTTTGATTGAGTGTCTGGTCTCTGTGCTGAGGTGTAGCAGTACTTTTCTAGGATTCTAATGGGCCTCTGACCTGTCTACTTAGGCCACTGCCTCTGACAAACAGACTTATGATTCTTGCTCTGATCACCACAGTCTCCCTTAAAGACTTTCTTCACCCAGTGCTCCCACATTTATGTTAAGGAGGTCTGATCCCTGTAAGACATCCCCGTGCCTACAGTGCTTTCAATACTTCTGTTTTGTTGACATATCACATGATTACACACTGTAAACAAATTTAACTCCAAGTCCAGATGCTTCACACTTTACAGTCCAGAGAATGCCAGGGACTTCAGAGAACAATTCAGTACTATAACGGAGACTTAAAACCATTTTATTTTTTTAATAGCATTCTGAGTCATGTTAGTGACCAATGAGAAAATCAACAGAATCACTCAGGTATTCTTTTTTTGTTCCTAGAAATGCACTGAATCAATAAACCAACAGACATTAAACTTCTCCCTAACATTTTGACCTGGAATCTAAAATATGAAACAAAGAGCCAGTTCCTTTCTCCTGAAAGCTTCTGGTTCACAGGCACTTGGATCCATCCTTAGAGATAAATGCCACATTTGACTGAAATAGATGGAGAGATTACCATTGCAAATTGTGTTAACCTTCTTACTGCATGGTTGGCCATCACCAAAGGAGTTCAGCCTTCAGACTGCAATCATATATAATATCAGAGAATTAAATCACCCATTACCAATCCTTCAAGCACAGTTTTAGTAAATGTGCACTTGAAATTCTAAGTAAGTTTTGACTGAACAAGAAATGTGCAATCAACTGATAGACTTCAAAGTCCCATGATACTTTTTTTTCCAAAGAATCACAAAGCAGTACCCATTAAAATTAGGCTGAACCACAGATGCATATGAAGCTGCATACATCTAGAGATTTCACAAGATCTATGCAAAGGAAAAGTGATCTTCATATTCTAAAGATTTTTTAACCCTTAGATTCACATCTATGCCCTGTAGTTAAATCTAACTTAGAGCAAGATTTCTGGATGTTTTTATACATGTTATCCTCTTACATAATGACTCAGTGCTCTAAGTCAACTTACATTTGAATTATACTAACTGAATGTGATAGACAGTGGCTAATGGAGCTATACTTTAGGGCACCAATGGTAATATTCAGATTTACTACACCCTCACACAAACTTCATGTTAATCAGTGAAAACTGTGGATCTGCTTCAGGTCCTAGAGGCTCTCTCCCAAAGAAAGGCATCATCTAAGCAAAGCTTCATGCCTGTGAAACATGCTGCATTTCAGGGCTCACAAGTAAATCCAATAACATTTTTAGTATTGATTCTCATAAAGTAGTCTTTATTTTTAATATGGAGCTGGTAAATGTCTTCAGTTCTTTGAAATTCTCTCCTAACAACATAATGCATTGGTGCTTCCAAACTCTTGGAATGGGCATTTGGTGCAGCAGTTAAGCCACACTGGAGTCAGCCACAACACAGGTTGGAGACACATTCTCATTCATGTTCATGCTTGTGCTCATTCATTCTCTCTCTCTCTCTCCCCTTCCTTTTCAAATAAATATATTTCTGTCACTGTTGTCCAATCACCCACTGTCATTTATACTTTATTGTTCATACTCATTCAGGCTCAGTTTCCTGACTCTTGCTTTCTTATTCCTCTTTTCTCTTTTAATTTTTAAATATTTGTGCATTATGAAAAAGGTCACTAGTAATGCCAGCGTTCCATATGGGCACTGGTTTGAGTCCCGGCACCTCCCTTTGTTATCCAGCTCCCTGCTAATACATATGAGAAAGCAGAAGATGGCCCAAGTACATGGGTCCCTGATCCCCATGTGGGAGACCAAGATGGAGTTCCAGGCTCCTGCCTTTTGCCTGACCCAGCCCCAGATGTTACAGCCATTGGGGAGTTAACCAGCAGATGGAAGATTCCCCTCTCTCTCTCTCTCTCTCTCTCTCTCTCTCCCCTTTTAAATAACTAAAAAAATCTTTTTAAAAATGGGCCTGGGCAGGCGCTGTGGTGTAGCAGGTAAAGCTGCTTGCAGTGAAGGCATCCCATATGGGCGCCACGTCAAGTCCCAGTGTCGGCTCCTTCGGCCGCAAAAGGAACGACGCTGCTCACAGTTAATCGGTCTTCAAAAGACTTTTACTTAGAAAGAGTGGGAAAGAGATGGAAGACCGGACCGGGAGAAGGGGGAGAGATGGCGCGCACGTTCCTTAATGGGGAAAGCTGGTGTGCCTATTCCTTCTCCCGCGGTCTGCTTATATACAGAATTCAACCAATCACAGTCAATCAATCACAGTCCATGCACAGAGCTCTCCCACACTTGATCACGATCAGCTGTGGAGTCACGCAGGTAAACAAGATCAGTGCCATCTTGTTTACCACAATCCTCAGCTAGATGGAAAGTTCAATCAGCTGCTACATCCGCATTACTGCTATAAGCCAAGCCCAGCATGGCGGGGGGGGGGGTCCCATGGCAGGCCTATCCATGGGTCCCCACACCCAGTTGCTCCACTTCCAAATCAACTCTCTGCTATGGCCTGGGAAAACAGTAGAAGATGGCCCAACTCCTTGGGCCTCTGCACCCATGCTGGAGACCCAGAAGAAGTTCCTGTCTCCTGGCTTCAGATCAGCCCAGCTCCTGCCATTGCAGGCAATTAGGGAGTAAAGCAGAGGATGAAAGATCTCTCTCTCTCTCTCTCTCTCTTTCTCTCTCTCTCTCTCTCTCTCTGCCTCTCCTTTCTCTGTGTAAATCTGACTTGAATTTCAAATAAATAAATAAATCTTTAAAAGAAAACGTGGGGGCTGGCGTTGTGGTTCAGTGGGTAAAGCCACCACCTGCAGTGCCAGCATCCCCTATGGGCACCAGTTGGAATCCCTGCTGTTCCACTTCCAATCCAGCTCTCTGCTATGGCCTGGAAAAGCAGTGGAAGATGACCCAAGTCCTTGGGCCCCTGCACCCATGTGGGAGACCCAGAAGCTCCTGGCTCCTGGCTTTAGTTCAGCCCAGCTCTGGCCATTGCCACCAACTAGGGAGTGAACCAGCAGATGGAAGAGCTCTCTCTTTCTAACTCAGAGTTTCAAATAAATAAATAAATAAATCTTTTTTTAAAAAGTGCCTTATGTTTATGCTTCCAATTATCCAAATTATCCTACTTTATCTTAACAACATTGAAGATAATTTCCCAACTTTCCAAAGCAGAATCCACTATTATTTTATTTACCTTACTACTGATATGCATGATTTTGCATATCATATCTCAAATGATACAATCTTTATTTAATTAGATTTAATTAGATTTAAGCACTTATTTGCTAATATAATTGTCCATACTTTCTTCTTTTATCACATTCTTTCATATGATACTGTTGTGGGCAACAGGGTTTTTGGCTTTGCTTATCCTAGGCTCTTGTCTCCATGCTTGAAAGAATTCAAGAAGGCAGGTATACATTCAGCTGGACTAATTTAAAGGGATACTGCACACTCAGATGTGAGGGTGGGCAATTTCTTTGTATAACTAAGGAAGGGCTGCTGCCCCCACCAAAGTTGACATCATACTTTAATAGGGCAGCAGCAGATGCTCTAATTAAATATTCAGATAGAGCAGAGATTGGGCAGGTTTGAGTACCATTAACTTGTGTCATTCTTTTTAGGAAGGAGTCTTAGAGGTGTCACGGTGCATTCATGTGTGGCTGTCACAAAACACATCATGGCTGCTTGTCGTGACGGGAAGTGAGGCTCAGGTGCATGATGGGAATTTGCATTCCAAGCCTGCAGTCTTGTTGGATCAGCATGGAAGGGGGTGGGGTCTGTGTGGTGAGGGCTGTAGCACAGGTGCTACTGGCAATTGCAGCCCCTCCTCACTTACTCAGTCCCTGACTGCCCAGACCAATATCATTTTCTTTCTATTTAAATTATACTTTTATATTTGAATATTTTTGTTTTATCTCAGTTTGTATGTTTAATTTTTTTTACTTTGCCCTTTTCCATGAAAGATGTAGTTGCTATGTAATTTTAAGCAATCTCAGCACACTGAAGATATTCTATCTTTGGGTTTCTCTTCATTGTTGAGAAGTCCATTTAAGAACTTTTATCTTGAGTAAAAGTTGAAAGAAAAGTACAGAGAAGACCTATATAATCTTCATTTAGATTCACCAGCTCTCAATATGTTGCCAAATCTGCTCCCTCTCTTTTACCCTCTTTCCCGCTCCCTCTCACCATACAGTTTTTTCTTGTCAAGTAACCTAAAGTAGATTGTCTAATCATAATATTTCAGTGAATATCTCCCAAGAACATATAAACACAATAATATTGTCACATCTAGGAACATCAATGTTAATTTAATACCATTAGTAAATGTACAAGGTATAATTAAATTTTGCTAGCAGTCATATAAATACTCCTTATACCATAATTTTTTAATTCCATAATGTAAAATGAATACTTTGCATTTGATGGTTACATCACTTTGTCTTTCCTAATTTATTATAATTGATCTGCCCTGTTGTATTTTTCATCTACTAAATCTTTTGAAAGGTTGAAGTCAGCTGTCCTGCAAAGAATCCCATAGAGTATATTTGCCTATTGCCTTACTATTATACTCAGGTAAACACTTTCGGTAAGAATATCATGTAACAAGTATAGTACATCTGTGATTCTTCACGAAAAGACAAAATAAATTAGACTTTAGATCACCAGAAATGTCAAACTTATAATTTAGATCTTTGGGTCAGATACAAATTACCCAAAGATCTAAATTATATGTTTAGTTCTTTCATAGAAGTGCTCAATGGATCACACTGAGGACACTCAATGCACTATCCTTGAACAGATCCAGAGTAATTTCCTTTTAAATGTCAGACATCTCTTTCTAGTGTAGATTTACCCAATTTTAAGTCTGATTGTTCTATTTTTCCTTCATGATCATATGATAGCATGATACCTGTACTCATTAATTATTTTGTATTAACCTGATTTTGCCATCTGATAACTAACAAAATGTGGAACTATTTGTATTTTCCTTGCATTTTCACCAAGAATGATGTCTCTTTAAGAAATATCTCTTAATTTATTAGATCAATGGTATGAGGAGGAAATTATAAAAAAGTCCTTTAGAAACATTGTGGATCTAGGACGGTGTTGTGGTGCAGCAGATTAAGCCTCCACCTGGGATATCGACAGTCCATGTGGGCAATGGTTCAAGAACTGGCTATTCCATTTCTGATCCAGCTCCCCACCAATGCACCTGGGAAAGTAGCCAAAGATGGCCCAAGAGTTGGGCCCCTGCACGCACATGGGAGACCTAGAAGAAGCTCCTGGCTTTGGCCTGGCCCAACCCCAGCCATTTGTGGTCATTTGAACCAGATAATGGAAGAACCCTCTCTGTCTCTTCCTTTCTCTCTGGTAACTCTGCCTTTCAGATGAATAAAATAAATCTTTCAAAAAATTGTCAAAAACTCTTTTATGAATAAATGGAATTAAAAGATGTTTATTTTGTATAAAAAGCTGAAAGCCAAGGAGTTTTTTTTTTTTCATAACATGTATTTCCTATACCTTTTTGAAGATTCCCTTGCATGCCTGATTTCAAAATTTCACACCATTAGTAAGCTCATCCTATAATTTCATTTTCCATGAACATTTTGCACTCTACTTATATTTGCTGCATACAAATCATTTACCTGGAACCTCACAACACTGAAGTATCAATATCTTTATTGATCATATACCTGAGGAATCTGAGTTAACAGAGAAAAGCAGTTATGCATGCAAAGTGCATTACAGCTTCAGCTTCTCACAGTCCATAATTGTTACTGGCTGCAAACAGCAGCAGTTAAGTTGATCTCATAGACTGCTTACTACCCAATACATTGAATGTTTCTAAGCTGAAACTTCTTAACAGTGTCTTTGCCTTCTGGGACAAAAGAATTATGATAATATTTTTGCAACTCTTATCCAACTTTACATTGGTCAAGTAAGAAAAGTGTTGGAATGAAGAAAAAATAAAATCAAAAGATATCCTCAGCCTTTGAGAACCCAAACTCTCACTTTGAAACATTTTAGCTATGTCAATTTAACAAAAAGGTAAGGAAAAAGCATTTTGAAAGCGTAAATGCTCAAGAAAGGATAATCTATTATATTATCTGTCCTTGAAATTTCTTCTCCATGATCTTAAAGTACTTCAGAAGGACAGATATGAAAGTCAGGCATTTAATAAGGAAAAACTAAACTTCAAAGGTCTTTTGAATGAGGCATTACCATAACTAATTTTCAGGCCTAGCATCTACACAAGGAAAAGTTTCACTATCCAAAAGGTCACACTTTACCAGGAGACAAAAGGTGTTGAGTATGTGATCTCATTTTGCCTTCAGGCACTTCTATGAATCTTTTCATCTGTGACTCCACCTTTGAATAACAAAGTTCTACATCATTTTCCCCCGTAGAAAAAGTTCTATTGGCTGTAAAGTGCTCCATCAAACTAACAGGTGCATTGGTCGCAAAACTGGGAAATACTGCTCTAGACGTGTTATGCACATTTTCCATACTAAAGTTTCTGAGAAATAATACAGAAAAGGACCAAAGATATTGAACCAGCAAATGGCTTAACCCTCACAACACTGAGAAATATTCTTACACTGGGAGAAGCACTATTCTGAACACTCCTTCCACTCACCCTTCTTCATTTACTTTCCAACAGCCCCGAGGCCTAAGCTCCACTGGGTACTCACCTCCCTGTAGTGAAGACCAGTCCCAGTCTTTCCACAAATTGTACACTGCATTAGGAAGAGGCCTTGTCTATCAAAATTGCAATATCTCCTGTGTCTCACACAGTTACTGACACATGGTATGACTTAGATAATGCTGAATAAATGAATACTTAATGAATATAATGAACATATATGAGTGAATAAGAGAAACTTAAAACCAATCACATATTCACAAATATATCCAAAGAAAATCCTTTTAATCATATCTTCCATATGTAATATAATACAATTTTAACTTTCACTAAGCACTCTGATACATGGAAATTCACCTGTAACAAAACATGATCGAGGACATGAACTTTTGATTTACTAAAGCCTAGTTTCACAAACCTTTTCTGTAAAGGACCAGATAGTAAATGTTTTCAGCTTTGTGTGCCATGAAGTTTCCATTGCTCAACTATTCCATTATACTGCACAAATATCCACAGCAGATAAGACTAAATGAATGGCTACAGCTGTGTTCTACTAACATTTTATTTATAAAACCAGGAAGAGGTGCTTAATTTCATGAGTTGCTTACTAAAATGGCAATATTAAAAAGATGGATACAGGAGGCTGGCATTTTGATGTAGCAGCTAAAGCCACCATCATTCCATATAAAGCCGGTTCCTGTGCCTGCTGCTCTACTTCTGATCCAGCTTCCTACAAACAGCCTAGGGAAAGCAATGAATGATGGCCCACTTAGGCCCCTGCCACCCACATGGGAGACCCAGATGAAGTTCTGGCTTCAGTCTGGCCCAGACCTGGCCTTTGCAGCCATCTGGACATTGAACCAGTAAATCAAAATTTTCTCTCTTTGTCTCTTTGTAACTCTGACTTTCAAATAAATAAATACACCTTTCTTTAAAAAGATGGATATGTGTTGGCAAGTCTGTGTGAAAAAGTGGAACCCTCATTAATTGCTGATGGGAACAGAAAATGGTACAGCAACTTTTGAAAATTATTTGGCAGCTTTTCAAAAAGTTAAACAGAGTTACCATAAAAATGAGAAATTCTACTTCTAGGTGGAATTCTTCCCAGGAGAGAATAAAAACATGTGGGTTCCTCAAAATGTACACAGAAAATGCCTATTATAAAAATATATATGTAGATTTCAAAAGCTTTTGCATCAAAGTAAAATCTTTTAATTCTATTTTTTTTTTTTTTGTGACAGGCAGAGTGGACAGTGAGAGAGAGAGAGACAGAGAGAAAGGTCTTCCTTTTGCCGTTGGTTCACCCTCCAATGGCTGCCACGGATGGCGCGCTGCGGCCGGCGCGCCGCACTCTTCCGATGGCAGGAGCCAGGTGCTAGGTGCTTTTTCCTGGTCTCCCATGGGTTGCAGGGCCCAAGCACTTGGGCCATCCTCCACTGCACTCCCGGGCCACAGCAGAGGGCTGGCCTGGAAGAGGGGCAAGCGGGACAGAATCCGGTGCCCCGACCGGGACTAGAACCCGGTATGCCGGCGCCGCAAGGTGGAGGATTAGCCTGTTGAGTCACGGCGCCGGCCCTTAATTCTATTTTCTAATGAACTTTCTGAAGTTTCCTGGCATATTCAAAAAAGTATTTTGCATGAATAGCAGTAAATTGAGTCAAAAATTGAAACAACTCAACATCTGCCATCTAACAAATGGATAAATAAAATGTGTTATATCCATAAAATTAGCTTTTTAAATTTTCATTTATCTTGGAGGAGGGAGGAAGAGATTGACACAGATCTTCAATCCACTGGTTCATTACTCAAATGCCTTTAAAAGCCTGACTATGACAGGCCAAACTCCAGGTCAACACCTCAGCCCCAGCTGCCCAGGTGAGTAGCTGGAATCAAATACTTGAGCCATTACCTGCTGCTTCCTGGAGTACAAATTAGCAAGAATCTATAATTTGGAGTAGAGTTGAGACTCAATTCCTGTCACTCAGACACGAGATTCCTATTCCTAAGCAAAATTTTAGCTGCTATGCCAAATGCTCACCCCAATGAAATTATTATTAATTGATTACCTTAAAGTATTGATAGATACTTCAACACATATGAACCTCAAACACATTACACTAAGAAAAAAAGCCAGACACAAACAGGCACATATATAGGAACAGGAACAGAAAGATAAATACTTGCCTATGTCTAGGGGACTGGGTGTGAGGTAGAGAGCACAGGGAATGGGGATTGATTGCTAATACATTTAAGGTTTCTTTTTGTCTCTTTGTAACTCTGAATGAAGAAAATTGTTTAAAGATGGATTATGATAATGGATGTACAACTCAGAAAACAGCCTAAAAATTAGTGAGCTGTATACTTTACACGATATGGAATGTAAATTGTATCTCAATAAAGTCAGGAGAAAACACAGCATATTCTTTTAAGTGGCAGAGAATTTCCAGCTTCTGTGCTGATTCATAAAGCTTCTTTTTCCTATGGAAATAATTCAATTTTCCAAAAGCTTATTTATGTACAATATTTCAGAATACACATATCATATAAAAATAAATGTGAAGAGGGATGAGAAGCTCTCATTCCACATTTGAGGTAAATCATAGTCAATGAATTGAAGAAAGTGGCTGGATGTAAAGAAATGTATCCTCTAGCTCACCTGACAGTCAATTAGCCATTCACTCTGAATGCATTGTTTTTTGTTGGAACTCCCTGTGATTTTTCTGGACTAGTCTTTAGATTGTGAGTACCTGACTGATTGGGTCATTGAAACAGACTCCATAGCTTGACCTACTACCTATCAAAAATTATTTTTAATATAAATAAAATCCAGGGAATAAAAAGAGCACAGGATTTACAATTAGAAGTACCAGCTTTAAAATCTCTAGAAACCTACCTTTGGCATGTGGCTATTCTCTCTATCTGAGTCTCATAGGAAATGAAATGGAAGAAGGCAACCTTTCCTGTATGCATATACTCTAATAAATGCTATGGAAATGCCAATAGTACTTTAATTAATAAGTGAAAACTGATTCTATCAACCTCCAAGTTGATATTTAGCTTATAAACCATATAGCAGTAAAAAATTATAGGAGAAACTTGAGTCTCATAAGACTCTTAACCCTACAGTTCATGGATTCAAGGATAAACTACAAGGACTGATAGTACAGAGAATTATATGTACAATTGTGTGTGTGTGTATATATATATATATATATATATATGTGCTTTTTTGCAATTTTCTGGACCCATGATTTAAAAAGATTCTTAGCCACCTATGGCTATTATTAATAATAATGATTATATTAACAATCTGTTATGACATTGGAATTACAACAAAAATATAATGTATTGGGAGTTGACAGGACTCTGTTTTATTCTATTCTGATGCTAATTACAACGTAAAAACTAAACCCAAGGAAAGTAGTCACTACACACTAAATAGGTGCTGAGAGAACACACTGGCCTCCACATAGAAACATCATGTTTTGTTTTGTTTTTTTAACAGATAGAGTTAGACAGTGAGAGAGAGAGAGAAAATGGTCTTCCTTCTGTTGGTTCACCTCCCAAATGGCCACCATGGCCCAAGCTACGCCGATCCAAAGCCAGGAGCCAGGTGCTTCCTCCTGGTCTCTCATGCAGGTGCAGGAGCCCAAGCACTTGGGCCATCCTCCACTGCCTTCCCGGGCCACAGCTGAGAGCTGGACTGGAAGAGGAGCAACATGGACTAGAACCCAACACCCATATGGGATGCCAGCGCCACAGGCAGAGGATTAACTAAGTGAGCCACACACCAGCCCAGAAACACCATGTTCTTATACTTATCACCTATTGAGCTTTTTCACCTCTGTAGTGGGAATTGATTTTCATTCACTTGATTTGATGACCAATGGGATGTAAGTCCTAAATAACTTGCACAAAAGATTCAGGACAGGGCTGAATCCATTATCCCAAATTTCAATGACATTGTTTTGTAAAGACTCTGTCAAAGCCCCATATACTAATTTAATAGTAGGAGCAGTGTGTGTTACATGCACTGGAGTTTCTTTTGTAAGAAATATTTAAAATACTCCAAGTACTTTTTTAAATTAATTTTTAAGGAATAAAAATTTCTTAAGTATAATTTTAGGAATACAGTTATTCTTCCCACCTCACCCTCCTACCCACACTCCCACCCCTCCACTTCTTCCCTCTCCCCTTCCCAGTCCCATTCTCCATTAAGATTCATTTTTAATTAACTTTATACACAGAAGACCAACTCTATATTAAGTACAGATTTCAACAACTTGCATACACATGCACATAAAAAATTGAGAACTAGTTTTACAGGTAGCTTTTAAAATACAACTAATTGAGGATAAAGGTACTACATGGGAAGTTAGTGCACAGTGACTCCTATTATTAATTTAGCAATTAACAATCACATATGATGTCAGTGACTACCCAAGGTTCTTGACACGAGCTGCTAGGTTTTTTGAATCCACAAACTCCATCAGTATTTAGACAGGGCCATAAGCAAAGTGGAAGTTCTCTCCTCTCTTTGGAGAAAAGTACATCCTTCTTTGATAGCCACTTCTTTCCCCTGGGGTCGCACTCACAGAGATCCTTCATGTAGAACATTTCTTGCTACAATTCTTGGCTTTCCATGCCTGAAATGCTCTCACAGGAAAAGTCCAAGTACTTTTCAGCCAGCATTTCCCAATATTTTTTTCTGTTCCATCTCTCCCAGACAAATTTTTAAAAAGAATTTATTAATACATTAGAGTCTTGGGGTCACAGAAAATACATGACAATTACTACAACACAATTCTCATGTTAATATGGTACTAATCAAAAGAGAACAGGTTCAATGAAGTTCATACATACAATTCTAACAATATAATGATACTTTCTATGAGGTATTATAAAAAACATATTTAATATTTCCAAAATGTTTTTGTCTTTGGAATTGTTGAGGGTCAGATATTTTTGTACATATCACATTTTGAAAAGCAATGCTTAAACTCCAAGATGAAGATTATGCTATTATTCAAAGGTCAAACAAGGAAGTTAAAAATATTTTTTTAGTAGAAATATTATAGAAATGTGAGAAAAATAAAATACACCACCAACAACAACAAACCACTCATTATCACAGGGGTATTCATTATCTTTTGGCAATTTTTCCCTATACCATAAGGGTAACAGAGTAGAAAGGACAATATCCCAAAGCAAGTAGAACATATTCTGTTATTGTCCATGGAAGAATAAGGCCATACATACAAGAGATGTAAAAGAACATTAAGAACATATTCATAAGTGATCAAGAGCAAATTTAATTTATCTCTACCTCTGTAGTATTTTCTGGGTGATTACAAATAGACGGGATTGGCAATACACCCTTAAGAATTATTTCTTCTGTTCTGAAGTTTACATATTTCTTTGACATTATGGAATTCCATTATAGAAATATCCTTAAATGCTTAAAATCTCTTACACAATCCATAAAGCTTATAACCAAAATATATCAAAAGGGATGTAAAGTCAATGTAAAAGAAAAAACTACCTTCACAGTTAATGGGGCTCACCTTTTTGTTTTCTTACTTAGACATATTTCATGCATAATGTGAGCTCTGTACCACAAAGTATTGCCTATTTATCACTAAAGAGAAGTAAAATATTATGCATCTGAATATTTGTAGCAATAAGTTACTATAATAAAATATTTTGTATTAGAAGGATAATTACAGTATTTATGCTTATTATCATTTCTGAAATCTGGCATATAAGTAAAAAGATACCTAAAATAAAAAGAATTTATGATGGTATCTAAAATAGTTTATTAGCCAGTTGTTGCTATGTGCTTCAAGAAGACATGCTAAAGTACTAAAATTCTCTGATTTATCTGCTGCTTGTACTTAATAATTGGAAGCAAGTGAAGAAAGGGTTTTGTGTTACATTAGTACTTGGGTTTCAGCTTTCTTTCTATCACCCTAACGAAAGCCACATTCTTTTGAAATACGAAGGGAAAATATTTTAAGACTTGGTTTTCCATCCCTAGAAATGTTCAAGATTTGTGTTATTTGTAAACATATCATTTTATGAAAAATTGCTGCCATAAAATAGGTTGGCCAAGCCTTCTAATTAATACTTTCATCCTAGCACTAGCATAAGTATGAATAAAGTTTGCTTTATTCCCAAAAACTTACCTGATGTAGATAGTAAGGGACATGCTCACTCTACCCTAGTACCATATTCCACACAGAAGTATGTCAATAGCTTATTATAATTGACACATTTCTATGATCATAGACACAGAGGTAACTTCTAAATAAAGAAAACATTACTGATCTTTATCCAAAATAGGAGAATAAAATTTTTAAACAAACACACTTTCATGTAAATGGATAGAGAACTAGGATTCTGTAGGCAGTTCAAAGTCATCAACAAAAGCAGAATTATTAGTATAAGCAAGAACGAATTATGACATTAAAATGTGGCAAACTTTCAGTCCAGTTGACAATACTTTGCAGGCTTGATTTCTGACTATAACATTTGGCCTGCATTTTGCATTATTCTCCAGTTTCTCTTGTGTGATTTTCTAAACTGAAAAACTAACTTTCTAGAAATCTACATCACACATGCAATGAAAGAACTAAAAGTGGCTCACAGTAGGTTTATGAATCTGAATTTTCTTAGTTAAATTATCACTATGGCCATGTTTGGGCATAAGTAATGTGTGGGTATGTATGCAAAGGGTAGATGGATAATATGGAAACAGATACTCGTGTATAGCTAACAATGAGCGGCTAGATTCCTAAGCTGAACTTGGTGCAGTGCTCTATTTGGGAAGCAAGGCTTGATTTCTTGAGTTGCCACCCATTCCTCTGTAGGATAGCTGGTAATTTGCCAAGAACAATGAACATAGGAAATAGAATATGGACAACCCCTTTACAGTAACATAGCAGTGGCAGAACCTTCCAACAGGCAACATGTAAACTGTAATTGCACTTTACATTGAGGGCAAATTAAACTCACAGAAAAAATCTCCTATCTCATCTATGCTATATAAGAGGGAGTGGTAAAGGGGAGGGTTGCGGGTGGGAGGGAAGTTATGGGGGGGGAAGCCATTGTAATCTATAAGCTGTATTTTGGAAATTTATATTCTTTAAATAAAAGCGTTATAAAAAAAAAATAAAAAAAAATAAAAGAACAAAATTATAATTATGGAGCCCATTTCGATGCCCTTTTCAAACTTCCAAAACCATTAATTTATCTATCCAAATAATAAGTAATTCAGGGGCAAATTTTATGCATTGTTGAAAAACAAAGTCAGAAGCATTCCATTTTCAGTGACTATACCAAAGAAGACAGAAAAGTAAATCACTAAACTCAGTAGATGATAAAAGCTATCATGACAAATGTCCACAGAGTACAGCAGAGAACAGATGGGAGAGTGGTAGGTGGTTACACAGGGGAATCAGCATGAGTAATGGCAGGGATGTTGGAAACTACTAAACCTATTCAAAAAAGTAAAAGTGAGAATGGACCTGAATATGGTTCTTTTATGAAAGAGATGAGAGAAGTATAAGAAGACATAAGCACAGATAGTGCAATATCAAGGATAGTAGTCTTTTTAAATCATAAGAAAGAGCTACATAGTACATTTTAAGCAGAGAACTAATAAGTCCAGATTGAATTAATGAAATATAATTGGTGTGGAAAATTGAAAGGCAAATGAGTAGAGTTACACTACTAGCATTTAATCTAGATGTAGACAGGCTGTTGTATGGAGGTGATAACTGAGCTGAGCTGACAGAATGAACAGGTGTTAACAGACAAGGAAGCCATTAGGAAGGGTACTAGGTAGAAAGATAGATGGATAACTGGATAGATGGGTAGATTGATATATGTGTGTGCATGTACATCCAAACATGTGTGTGTATATATATGCTAAATACTTATAGAAACATAAACTATCATGATGGAATATAAAGAAATACTCAGAAATAAGAAGACAGCAAATGTAGTCAGGAACAAGTAGAAAACAAAGTTTTAAAGGATGTATAACCCTAACCCAGCTGTTGATATATGTAAATCAGGATCACAATGTCACATGATCTAGGGAGCACAGATGAAGGATATCCTTTGTGTTTTACAGCACACATCTGTACATTAGAATCTTAGAAAGATTAAGCACTGAAATCGCATACATTTGTGTGTTAGATAAATGTGGAACTTTGAATAATGAATAATGGATTTGGAGGAAGAAAAGTCATAGCTTAGAGTACCTGGTAAGACAGGAGACAGTGGAAAGAAAAATATTTCAAGTAGCAAAATTGAACTTGTTCATTTCTCAGGACCTTTCAGTTTTTCCTTCCTGCTGCATATTTTGCTTTCATCAACTCTTTATTAATTCTACTATTTCATTAATGAAAACTGAGACAAAGCATCATGCCCCAGAAAAGACTTTCAAGATTCCTGGGAGCACCAAAGTTACTTTATAGTAAGTATAGTTCATTTAACTGATATTTATCACTCAAGGCACATTTTAGATTAAAATACTATGACCTTTCAGTCTTTACCCAGTTAACTGTTTCATTTTGTTTCAAATTGCTCATCCAGAGCAAAGTGTATCACTTATCTCTTCAAAGATAGATGTACTGTCTTCTCAACCCCAACCCCTTCAATGAGAGTGTAAATCTCAGGAGGACAGTAATTAATCATGCTGTAATTGTGTCTCCAGCACTTGGAAACGTTTATAATAAAAATTTCAAAAATTATAAAGAATTACTGAAATATGGAATAATGACATGTAACATGACAGCATGGGAAAAAGAGGGGAATTCAATAGAATTTTCAGGGCTGTAGTATGGGCAACTAGACATAACATCACAATTATGTGAATATAAGATTAAGTTTGTGTACACCCAGTTTTCAATGGTGGTATCCAGCATGCAGTTGAACATATTAGTCTAAATTCTGGAGCAGTCAAAACTGGAAGTCAATAGAATCTGATTGAGAATAAATATGATTAATTGCCTGAGGATAATATATAGCACGAAAGTAATACACTTAGATGGTGCTGATGCTGTCACACAGCGGGTTAAGGCATCATTAGCAGAGTGTCACAATTCAAGTCTCAGCCACTCTGCTTCTGATCCAGCTTTCTGCTAACATGCCTGGAAATGTAATGGATGATGGCTCAAGCATTTTAGACCCTGCCACTTATGTAGGGGACCCAGATGGAGTTCCTGGCTCCTCACATTGACCTAGGACAGCCCTGGCTGGGAATAAAACATCAGATAGAAAATATCTCTCTGTGCATGAGTGTGTATGTGTTTGAGTGTGTTCTCCCTCTCTATGTTGCTCTGCCTTTCAAATAAAAAAAAATTCAAATATAACATGCCAGAGAACAGCAGGATTTACTGGAAACTCAGTAGAGAAATCTCTAAAGAAATAAATACATAACCATCAAAGTAATAAGAAGTCATTTAGAAGGGCCTTGTTGTCCTAGAGGGCAGAGGAATAATTGTATCCAAAGAGACACTGGCCAACTTCATCAAATAAAGAGTCAGTAAGGAAATATTAAACAAATAATTTGTAGTAAATAATCTTTTGTAGATGAATAACTGCTGACTTAATGTTGAAAAAGTTCTTTGAGTGTTTTCTTTTTTTTTTTTTTTGTAAAGATTTATTTTATTTATTTGAAAGACATAGTTTCAGAGAGAGGGAGAGACAGGGAAAAGATCTTCCATCTGCTGGTTCACTCCCCAAAAGGCCACAGCAGCCACAGCTGAGCTGATCTGAACCCAGGAGCCAGGAGCTTCTTCACGGTCTCCCATGTGGGTTCAGCAGCCCAAGCACTTGAGCCAACTTCTGCTGCCTTCCCAGGTGATGCAGGCCAAGGCTTTAACCTTCTGCACAACAGTGCAGTTCCCCACTCCCTCCCTTTTTTTTTTTTTTTTTTTTTTTTTTGAGGTTGAAATGTGTTTGGGCCGAGTTAGGTTATTATAGATATTCTGATTTGGGTTAGACCAGTGACACTGGAGAGTTAAAGCAAGTTCCTATTAGTTACATAAGCATGGCATGATACTTAATTTGCCATGATTCAGTTACCTCATTTGGAAAATATAACAAAACCCATCAGATTTCATCAGAATTATTGAAATAATTTCCATAAAGTCCTAAGCACATAATTATCACTCAATAAAATTATCACTCAATAAATCTTTGCCTTATTTACAAAATAGTATTTTTATCATCATTGTGCATTTCCCTTGTCTAGCATGGTATCCCCCTTCACAGAAAATGAGCTTCAAAGGTATTGTGGCATACCTAAGAGAAAATAAAATTGACTGTCCTGTGTTAAGATACCAAGTCTAATTTATACAGATCACACAAACTGAGTAACTTTCTAATTCATCTGAATCATAACTCATTGAATGTAAGTAGGTCTGAAGAATTTAAAATTGCAAATGATTTCACAAGTCCTTTATTATAGAGGAAATATCTCTAGTTTTTGAAATGATTAGTTCAACAACTCAAACTAATTCCACATATTTCTCACCTTTAATTAATACTTAAAACATTTTTTTTCTTTCTGTCAAACTCAGTTCTCTAATATGATCTTCATTTCAATTTGCTCTTCCAAGAAAAAAGAACAGAATTCCATAATAAACAGTTAATTCCATGTTGATTAATTGAGTCATTTTTACTAAATATTAGATTTAGAATTAATTTTATTAATCCCCACAAATAACTCATGATATTAGTTATAAATTCCTAATTTGTAGTGGTTTCTAGTTATATAAAATTGTTTACATGCCATACATATATTTTAAGTAGATTACTCCATTCTTTTTCCTTATCAAATATGCTCCTATTTAAGTTTATATTTTCCAAGATAACTATAGTTTCTTGAGAAGATACTTATTTGGTTATTCTGTAATTTTAGGAGTATTTGAATTTGTTTAGCTGGTAGATCCATTTGTGATGCAGATCATAATCCTTTGCCATTCTAGAATGTATAATTAGTTGATGAAATGTGATGCCATTTTGATGAAAAATTAAAAATAAGCACTTCTATTTTAGAGGTAAAAGAATCTGAAATAAAAAAAAAATTACTCTGTGAGTTAAATTGAATTAATCTATTTCTTTATCAACAAATTTTTATGTATGATTTTCAGCCATGATTCTGCTTTTAAATTTAAATATCTAATTTGCATTGTTTCCTAATAGGTATTGTATATTTCAATGCTTGTTAGTATTCTTTAATTTGGTTTATTAACATGAAAGGGAAAACTATAAATTGAAAGAAATAAAGTGAATTTTATTGAATGAAAGGAAATAATTAAACTTTTATTCTTGCTTGTAGTCAGTTAATTTATCTTTGTTTCTCATATTGACATGCTCAACATTCTTCCTTTAAATTTGTATTTATCCCTACTTTTCCTCAGCTATTTTTATTTTTCTGTATCCTGATGGTTTATGATTATTTTTAAACACTTACAGACCCAATAAATTATTATCTCTCTTCCACACCAATGGTATTCTGAAATCATCTGCCTATAGAAGAATGGAGAATACAACAAGCAAACAGAAGGGAGAAATACGACAAGAGTGGAGGGTGCATTATTTGAAAATGCCCTCATTTGAGTATCATCCATTCTTTCCCAACCACATTCCACCAACTTCCAGAATCCATGAAACCCGAAGTTACCCACTCATTCAAATGAATGGTGCTTTGCCTAAAGAGGTGAAGCTGCTACACATGGGAGCAAACATTTCTTTGTGATGACATTCTGGAGTTAAAGCAGGTGTCATGTAAACTTTAGAGCTCATAATAACAAAGCATTTCCAAAAACTTCATGTTTTAATATGCAAATATTTCACAAACATGTCTAATTATTTTTAATTAGTTAAATAAATCCATTTTTTTCTCTGCCTCTGCTATTATGTCTATTTAATCACTTTATAAGGAAGAGAACAATTCAGAGATAGGGAATTATATGAATATTTAGCAATCCCACATAATAATTTAATATTTTATGTACTGAAACACTACTTTACATTTATACATATCCATTATTCAAATTATGTATACATAAAATGACTTAGATGTAGTCTCCTTCAAAAAGATGACATCTCTACTCGCTACACAGGAATTCAGGAAAATTGCCCCTCAGTTGACAATTGCCTTCAAGCCACTTGTTCTGGTTAGGAGAGAATTCCTTCCATCATAAAATTTTGGACTTAAGAGAGATCTTCACCAATAATCACATTATATGAAGGCATTTGAAAATGTAAGGAGGGACCAGCATTGTGGTGCAGTGGGTTGAGCCTCTGGCCTTTGAAACTGGTATCCCAAATGGTTGGCAGTTCAAGTCCCAGTTTATCCACTTCCAAACCAGCTCCTTGGGAAAGTAACAGAAGTCGCCCCACATACTTGGGGCCCTGCTACCCATGTGGGATACCCAGACAGCACTCCAGGCTCCTGGCTTCAGTTTGGCCCAGCCCTGGCCATTTGAGGAGTGAAACAGTGAATGGAAGTGCTCTCTTATGGGATGTCTGCCTTGCACTCTTTCTCTGTCATTCCAAAGGAATAATTAATAAAAAAAAAATGGAAAATGTAAGTAGTGATTTTTGCATTCAGAGTAACTGGGTGCTTGATATTTAACGTGCAGCCCCTGCAATGTGCATACACAGCTTCATCCAACAAAGAATTATCACATGTAAAATGCAATCAGCAATCTTGTTGAGAGTCATTAGATGGGAACCCATCTCAAATTATCTTCAATTCTAAATTTTTTTTTGACAGGCAGAGTGGACAGTGAGAGAGAGAGAAAGACAGAGAGAAAGGTCTTCCTTTGCCATTGGTTCACCCTCCAATGGCCACCGTGGTCGGCGCGCTGCGGCCGGCGCACCGCGCTCATCGATGGCAGGAGCCAGGAGCCAGGTGCTTTTCCTGGTCTCCCATGGGGTGCAGGGCCCAAGCACTTGGGCCATCCTCCACTGCACTCCCGGGCCACAGCATAGAGCTGGCCTGGAAGAGGGGCAACCGGGACAGAATCTGGCGCCCCAACTGGAACTAGAACCCGGTGTGCCGGCGTTCAATTCTAAATTTTATTTTAACTTTTATATGTCTTCATTATTATTTTGAAGACTGAGAGATAGATACAGATCTTCCATCTGCTGGATTACTTTCAAAAGGCCTACAAGACTGAACCCACAAGCCTAGAATTCAGTCCAAGTCTTCTACATGGGGGGCAAGGGTCCAAGACATCACAGCTGGCTCTCAAAGTGTGCCTTAGCAGGTAGCTGGGTTGCAAGTGGAAGAGTTGAGACTCACACCCACACTCCAGTCTGGGATAGGAGCATCCCAAGCAGCTATTTAATGACTGCACCAAATATATAAGGGGCGATTTTGAGAGATGATTGTGGTGGACACTATGATTCTCTGCTCACATTCTTTTGATTATCACCATCTCATGAATTCTATGTCCTGAATTCCACAGTGTAACATATGTGTGGCTTTCTCCCAGTGTTGTCTTGAGTCTCACCTTCAGCAGTTTGGAAAGTGCTTAGTAATTAATGTGATGTCTTGATATCAGCTTTAAACCTGGGATGGAGTCCACCCTTCTCCATCCTTTAGGCAAGCATGAAAGTAGCTTTAAGGCTTGGACTGTTTGGTATTTTCAAGAGGGATTAACATCCAGTTGCTCACTAGACTAATATGCTTTGAGAAACAGTGACTTGATCAGCCCTTGTCCTGACAGTTGATGTACAATTTAATACTCTATCCCTTTTAGTATTTTTTGTTCTACTTAATACTATTGGTTGAACTCTATAATTAACAGACAATTATTCTTATGTGTTTAAATTTAACTGAAAAGTGATCCCTGTTAAATATAGGAGTGGGAATAAGAGAGGGAAGAGATGTACAATTTGGGACAAGCTCAAGCTGACTTGCCCCAAATGGTAGAGTTAGAAACGTGCCAAGGGATTCCAATTCAATCTCATCAAGGTGGCATGTACCAGTGCCATCTCACTAGTCCAAGTGATCAAAAATTTCAGTTCACAATTGATCATAATGATAGGTCTAAGAGTCAAAGGGATCACACAAACAAGACTAGTGTCTACTAATACTAACTGATAGAATTAAAAAGGAGATAGTGATCCAACATGGGAAGCAGGATACACAGCAGACTCATAGAATGGCAGATGCCCTAAACAGCACTCTGGCCTCAGAATCAGCCCTTAAGGCACTCGGACCTGGCTGAAGAGCCCATGAGAGTATTTTAGGCATGGAAAGCCAAAACACTCTGGGAAAAAAAAAAAAAAACACAAACACCACCTAAAAGAAAGATCTCTGCAAATGAGATCCCAGTGGAAAGAATGGGCCATCAAAGGAGGAGGTACCTTTCTCTGAAGGGAGGAGAGAACTTCCACTTTGACTATCACCTTGTCTAAATAAGATCAGAGCTGGTGAACTCAAAAGGCTTCCATAGCCTTGGCAACTCATGACAAGAGCCTAGGGTGATTCCTGATGCCATAAACAAGAGTGTCAATTGTTAAGTCAACAACAGAAGTCACTGTGCACTTACTCCTCATGTGGGATCTCTGTCCTTCATGTGTTGTTCAATGTGAATTAATGCTATAACTAGTACTCAAACAGTATTTTACACTTGGTGTTTCTGTGTGGGTGCCAAAAGTTGAAATCTTTACTTAATATATGCTACTTGATCTTCTGTATATAAAGAGAATTGAAAATGAATCTTGATGTGAATGGAATGGGAGAGGGAGTGGGAGATGGGAGGGTTGCAGGTGGGAGGGAAGTTATAGCGAGTAAGTACTTTGGAAATTTATATTTATTAAATAAAAGTTAAAAAAAATCCAGTGCTCTCTAGGCTAATATGCTTTAAAATGTATCCTTTATTGTACCTTTCCTTTCCTATTCCACTTTCTCACTAGAATTTCTAAGTATCATCTCCAAATAATCTATTTACACTGAAATCCACTGCTTCCAGTTTGCATTGATAGGAAAATAAATTGAAAGAGTAACATATTGTAAAGTATTAAAGAGACTCAGGAGAAGGACTATGCCTTAGCAGTATTTCATCAAGCTGTCAGGACAGGATTCACTAGAGATGGAGGCATGCATTAGGGAACTGGAGTGAAAAAGAGTGAACATGGGAAAACAGTCTACTCTAGGCAGGTATCCCTTTGAATCAAAGTGCAGATTTCACATAGTGGAGAGGCAGTAGTTATAGTTATATTAGATAAACAATTTGGAAACACCCAAGCTGTAAAGAACCTTTGGAGATGAATACACAAAACTGTTCTCTGATCCAAGAACACGAGAATCAGTATACAGCAAACAGTGTACGCCAGTTTATGCCAAAAGATAATCTGTCAGCATGTCTAAAATCAGAAAACAGATATGTTATACCAATGTTAGTCTTTAAATACTTCCTATCTGCTGGAGACTCCCAACCTGCTCAACACCAAACCAGAAAATATCCCAAGAATTCCAAGAACCGAAGGGATTCATTCTCTGTCTATATCAAAATAGTATCCTAGAAATCACTTCAGCAGTAAGTTGTAGAAGCAACCACTACACATTTTGGAAATGTGATCCAAATGGATGAACGGTCACTGATGCAGCAGCAGTGCATGAAAGTCCTTAGCAGTCATAGTTACAATCATTGAAAAGAAGCATATTCTTTGGTTCATGCCCCATATTACATAACTAACACCCTCTAGTCAAAAAATTCTTCAGAAATTATCAGTTGTAAACTTTTATTTCATTGAATGGGAAATGATGAGAAGTTTGTTTTTTAAATATATCTCTTTTTTAGCATTTTAAGGTATGTACTTGTGTGAGACATACCAATATCTATAAAAATGTAATTATGAAAAAACTGCATTGCTTTCAGTTTCACTAAAAATTCTCTTGATTCTACTTTTCATGAACTTTTTGCAGTAGCCTCGCATATGATTAGAAAAAGTATCAGTGCTCACATGTAAAGCTTTATGAAAGAAGTACTATTATTCACTTTTTATTGATGAGGAAACAAACTTGGAGGAATTAAGTACTTGGTCTAGGATCATAATCATTAGGAAGTGCAGAAATAATATTTTAACTCAGGGCCATCTTGCAAAACACACCTTCTCACTATGTGATGGCAGAAAATACCACCATATTAGAGGATTTATTTTTTGTTAAGAACTAGAATGATGCATTCTACTCCACTACATATGATGAATAAAAATGAAAGTGAAATGTTGACACATTTTCTAGTAAATTTTGATGAAAAATGGGGCTTTTGGTTGAGGTCAGATAACCCAATCATATTCATAAAATAACTCTGAAGATAGCTGATTAGAAATTCACACGTATTAACTACACACTAAAGTAAAACACTGCTAGTTCTAGTTAAGCAAACATTCTTCATTTCTGGAATGCCTTAACATCTTTGCTTCAGGGGGTAAATTTCTGGCTAATAGTCACCAAATACATACATATTCTGTTTGGACTATCTTATTCTTCTTCAAGATGTAAGTTTGAACCCAAGAAGGGAAGTCAATCAAGCACAGAGCAGTGGCTGGTGATATAAAAATATTAATTCTGGTGGGGCACATGTCCTTCTCTCTCAGCATAGTGGGGAAGTGTACCAAATGGGTGTCATTTTCCTACCATATAGTCATATATCTCATGTGCCTAGAAGTGTATTCACAAGAAATTTTCTGAATAGTCCTAAATCTAATACAGATAAAATGCCACATTGATAAGAAATGTACTTTCTAAATTTGTTTTCACGTTAACTCTGTATTCAAACTTGAGTATTATTAAAGATCACAGAGACCTTCCAGGTCTCTCAAGTTCAATGCTCACCATATTTTGCAGATGTTTGCAAAGAGAGTAACTGAGAGAGCCCAAAAGGGACTTGATTCACCCAAGCACTGATAGTAAGTAGCTAGTCAGAAACAGGCTTGTGACTCTAAGACAGGTGTTTTTGAATACAACAGCGCTTCAAAAGATCTGTGCAAATAGGAAATTTTAAAAATAAGTATAAAATGAGTTTCAACTTTTTGGTGTAAAAAAATTTGAAATACTTGCATAATTTTGTTATATCATTTTCCTTGGAATATTTGAAGACCTCACATATTTATAGGCTGCTTCTCCCTCATGATCTGACTTCAGTCACATGTTTCCAAGTACACGTCTAAAATCCAATGATTCAATGAGATTCTCATATCTATATGTTCGAGTAGATGAAGTGATGGAACAAGGACATTAGCCTTAGTCATTCTCCCTCATTGCTCAAAAGATAGATAAAATCGGAATTTATCCCTTGCCCTTGAATCTCAATTGGGTCTCACACCCTATTGACTTTATGTCCCCACATTCTTTCCCAGGTTCCCAAGGCCCCCACAAGTCCACCAGAAAGACCAGTTCCAGGAATTCATCTCTGCCTGCTGCCCCCCATCCCCACCCCCATCCTCAGCCCTCCTAAAATATAAAATGACCCAGCCCCTGGGGTCAGGGCCTTTTGTCAAGTGTTCCATCAATGTGCACAATGGCAGTTGCTCACCCACCTCTACGAATTTATTCTGAATAAATTTGGTCTGGCTGTAGATTCTTAAACTGCCTCCTCTCTATTCTGAGCATCTTTTCCCAATAATTTTGGTACCCCATGTGAGGAGGCATCAATCTGCAACTCTTTTCCTAACATGAAGCATGAGAGAAACACATATTTTTGAAGAAGTTAGAGAGTCATATTCTTACAATGAAAAAGAAAATAGATAGGTTTTATTCAAAGCCTAGGATGGTCACTAAATTCTGTTAACAAGGCTATGGAGAGGAAAAAATAGTTTCAAAATCAGGTTTTACACAGAACTGTTGGCCATGCCATAATTACTGTAGCACTGAAATCTGCTTCCCTAACACAATGCATTTCATTCCTTGAAGATATTAATTTTCTTTCTGGAATATTCATTATTTAGATTAAGATTAGGTTTCTGAAATGTGTTTCCCAATATTTTATGCAGTAGAAAAATATGCTCTTCTCCTGAAGTGCAGATATTAATTTGAAAATGATCTATTTTCTATAATCATTTTATATTTTACTCCCAAATGAAAAGTTAGCATCTCATTTTTTTTCTTTCATTTCCTGCATGAGGAATTTTTTATGCACTACAATTCAAGAATATTGTCATAAAATCTGGCTTTTGTTAAAATTCTATTTCCTTTTTAATGTGAAAATGAAAGGTATATAGATCTGATAATACAGACATGTAGCAAACAAAGACCTATGTCTTAAGATACCAATTTTCAACTATTATGAAGTGGCTGGATTAATTTCCTGAAATGTCTAAAAATATAAATGTTGTGCTAAGAAGGATTCTTTCTACAAATATTCATTTACTATTCTTTATTGTTTTTCCTTTCCTTCTTTGTCTATTTTTTGTTTTTCTCTATCATCCTCAGTACTTGAAGCTTTGCAGTTCTGTTAAAGACATTAATACTAAACAACCAATTGTTCCTACTCCTGCTTTCACCATGGTTTTCGTATACAGAATTTAAATGAGGCAGCTGGCCCTCAGGTAACTCAAGCTCCCCTTCAATAACAACCAAGCAAACAAATGAAGCTGTTAAATATGCACCTGCATTTCAGGCAGAGAAAACCTCAGATATGCGCTTCTATTCACATGCATAATTATAAAACATATTCTTTCTAAAATACTGAGATCTGTTTCAGCCCATGTAGCCCTTTGTTGCTTGGATTGGTTGTAGGATTTACTTTATGTTGAATACACACACACACACACACACACACACAAACACACATGCTGTTCACTCTTACCATTGCTTGTAGTTGCCAGTATCCATGATGATACCTGTGATGTTTTTAGCCTGGTGTTCTTACCCATGTCAAGGCCACTTTCGTGAAGAACAGAGCTCAGTGCAATATCAAAGGATATATTGTAAAAATAATGTTTGACTTCTGAGAATAATCATCATGGACATTTCTCTCATACAAACTCTCTTAAAAAAATCCCTTACTCTTCGCAAGGCAGCTGTCACATCTTGCATTTTAAACAGGCTTGCGGGGAAGCAGACCTTCTGCTAACAACTGGTGCCTGTTACCATCCACACAAATAAGTCAATTTGAAAGCAAATCTTTAAGTGCCAATCATGTCTCGATGACTGCAGCCCTGCTGATATCTTAACTCTGGCCTCATAAGAGACCCCATCCACATATTGAAGCCACTAGCATACTCCAGACCCAGGGAAACTATGGAGATAATGCTTTTATGTTGTTTTAAGCTACGACTATTTTTTTAACAATTATGTAGCAATCAATAACTATTATATAGAATTTTGATATAAAAATTTTGCATATTCTCTATTGATTCCTACTAAAGGAGATGAAGATGTTGTTTTCAAATATTCAATTACATTCTCTTCAAAAAAAATCCCTGATTATTCCTCATCCATCCAATATAGGTATGTTTTAAATAAATCAGTATTCAGTATGTTCATTATTAATGACTATATAAATAATATCCAGAGCTGAGCCATTATTTATATTGATTTGATACAAGTTTGATTTCTCTAAAGTGAATTACTCATTGTTTGGGCGAGAATTTGGCGTACCAGTTAACACACCACTTAGAACAGCTGCGTCTCATACGGGCCCGCCTCTTAGAGGCCCAGGTCCACTCTCATTTCTAGTCCCCTGCTAAGGCATGCTCTGGGAAGCAGCTGTGGTGACAGTTAACCTGTGTTGCTCCTGAACACTAATCTCATCTTCCTTCTGTGTTATTTTCGCACACTGTTATTACAATTACTATCGTTGCAACATGAATATTGTTTAAAAGTTTCCTGAGAAGGTCAGTGTTCTTAAATCTTATGTATCTAAAAATACCTTAATACTTATACCATACTCTATTTGATAGATATGAATCTTTCACTTGGGAATATTGACCTTTAGTTTCTGAGACTATTTTGTCAATGTCTTCTAATACCTGTCATGGCTAATAGAAGACCCCTTCTGAGGGTGGATGTTTGGTGCAGTTGTTAAGAAATTTTTGCGGGGGGAGGGAAGTTGTGTGGGGGGGGAGCCATTGTAATCCATAAGCTGTATTTTGGAAATTTATATTCTTTAAATAAAAGCTTTATATACATAAAAAATAAATAAATAAATAAATAAATAAATAAATAAATAAAAAGAAATTTTTAAGCCACATGCATTCTAAGTTGGAGTGCCCAGGTTTGAGTCTTGCTCTCCTTCTGTTTCCAGCTTCCTTCCAATATACACCCTGGGAGGCAGCAGTGAAAACTGAAGTAATTGAGTCTTTGCCATCCACACAGGATGTTACAGACCCTCTGTTGCTGGACATTAACGGAGCCAGTTTGAGGGAATGCTACAGACTCCATTCTGCTTATTATCAAAGGGCCAGATGGGTCTAAGCAAACCCATACTGACTTTAGAAACTGGTTCCCCACCTGCCAGAAACACATATGTAAGATAGTTGTGTGCCTCCTGGAAAAGTGCCTTTAAGTTCTAATTTACTGGGTCTTGTACTATAAAAATGGTCCTACCTTGCAGTTGTGATTTGTTAATCCCTGAGGGCTAAGGAACAGTGTGCTCCCCGAAATTTCCCTGAGAATCCCTGGAAACTACCTCCTTACTGCCTTGCTAAATTTAGGGTATATAAGTAAGGAAACACAAAGGATCTGGCCTTAACTTTTGAGACCTGAGTCTAGCAAGCCTGCACACGTAAGTTAATTGTGTCTTTCCACGGTCTTTGTGCAGAAAAAGGAGATCTGGATTGAATTCCTGTCATCTGACTTGGAACTGGTCTAGTCCTGTCTATTGCAGTCATTTGGAGGATAAACCACCAGATGGAAGATCTCAGTCTGTTTTTTTTTTTCTCTTTCAAATATTTTTTAAAAAACAATATACTCTTTGGATATTCTATCCTCTGTATTGCCAACTTGTTTATTCTCTGTAAATTTTTAGAATCTATTTTCAACATTCTGGAATTTCTTAAAGACAGTCTGTAGCATGAATTCTTTCTTCTTTTTTCCCCAGCCATTTCCTATGGTAATGACTTTTTCCTAGGGGCTGTCATTGTGGCTTAGTGGGATAAATCAAAGTCTGAGATACTCGCTTCTCATGTGAGTAACCTTTCAAATTCCAGCTGCTCCACTTCCAATCTAGCTCCCTGTTTATGCACCAGGGAAGAAGCAGAAAATGGCCCAAGTGCTTGGGACCTGACACCCAAGGAAGATCCAAAATAGAAGATCCAAATAGATTTCCAGGTTCCTGGCTTCTACCTATCTAGTCCCAGATGCTGTAGGCATTTATGGGGATTAAAACAGTAGATGGAATATCCTGCTCTCTGTCCCCCACCCCACCCTTTCTGTTACACTGCCTTTCAAATGAATAAATTTTTTTTTGACAGGCAGAGTTAGACAGTGAGAGAGAGAGAGAGAGAGAGAGAGAGAGAGAGAAAGGTCTTCCTTTGCCGTTGGTTCACCCCCACAAACGGCCGCTACGGCTGGCGCGCTGCTGCCAGCGTGCTGCACCGATCCGAAGCCAGGAGCCAGGTGCTTCCTCCTGGTCTCCCATGCAGGTGCAAGGCCCAATACCTGGGCCATCCTCAACTGCACTCCCGGGCCACAGCAGAGAGCTGGACTGGAAGAGGAGCAACCGGGACAGAATCCGGCACCCCAACCAGGACTAGAACCTAGAGTGCCAGTGTTGCAGACGGAGTATTAGCCAAGTGAGCTGTGGCAATGGCCCAAATAAATAAATCTTAAAGAAACAATTACCTTTAAAATATATAAAGCTTTTTTTGAATTATTTTGAAAATGATTATTTTTACATCTTATTTTCTTTCTGTAATTCCTGTGGACCTTTATGGACTGAGCTTCTCTTTGTCTTGTATTTGCCCATTTATATTTCATACCTAAGTCTTTTTGTTCTTTTCCAATGTCCTCATCTTCAACTTTAATTATATGTTCCTTTTTATAGGATCTTGTCATCAGCAAAATAATTTGTAGGTGAATATTGATATTCATCTTCTAAAAATACTATTTGCTATGTATTTGAAAGGCAGAGTAAGGGTGGGGTGAGAGAGAGAGAGGAGAGAGAGAGAAACAAAGACAAAAAGTGGGAGATCTTCCATCCACTGGTTCACTCCCCCATGGCTGCAATGGCTGCTGTAGGACCAGGCTGAAGCCAGGAGCCAGGAACTCCTTCTAGGTCTCCCATGCAGGTGTCAGGGGTACAATTACTTGGGCCATAATCAGCTGCTTTCCCACCTGAATCAGCAGGGACCTGGATTTGAAGCAGTGCAACCAGGACTCATTCTGGAGCTACAACGTAAGATACTACTCACTGTGCCACAACACCACACCCAATACTTTTCATCTCATGCTTCCTATTTTCATGTTCTATCTCTCTAGCTTTCTTACTATTTTCTCTTTCATGTTAATATCCAACTATCAATGGTTGTCCGCTCAAATTTAAGAGAGAAACTGAAATCTCACCACAATTTCTTGTTATAAAAGTAGTTTGAGAAATGACAGTCTTACTGCAGAGAGACCAGACTGCCATATTTCACTTGTGGTAACATCTGCTAATATCTGTGCATCTTTTTCTTGCCTCATTTTCAGATAAAAGCCTTCCCATTCTCTTCATGACACAGTATGGTTAGCAGGCGAGTTTTTTTTATCTCAGCTGAGAAAGAGTCAGAGATGCCTCATCATTTGGGATAAAGACTGAAACTGTCAGGGTATCCCTGTTTTGTGACTACTTGTGCCTTCAGACTGCATGTGTTCAAAGCTATACATAAACACAAAGTTGTTATTCTACCATGTTTAATGATAAAGCTAGGATACTCTAGTTGGGGTTATTTCTTAGCTTTATGGTAGTAATCATGTGCTGAATTTAATTTAGTTTTTCAATGATCTCTTCATATTGATTTTGAGCCTATTTATTAGGTTACTCCACTCAGGCCACAGAAGACTTGTATCTTCTGTATCATGTTCATTAAATTTTTATGCCATATATCACACACTAATAACATATATCTTGGACCAGATACTGAAGTAAGTACTGGTTGAATCTGTACTAGTGAATGAAATAGATGTAATTTGAAGGATATGGTATAGTAGAAAAGATAAACATTATACAAGAACTTGATAATGTTAAGTTGTAACAAATGCTAAAGGACATAATAAAGGCACAATGGCACAGAACTATTCATTCTTTTAATTTTAATACATTGCTTCCAAAAATGAATTAAAATGATTTAACAATGTTTTGATGCCACATAATTCTATTTTTTCATGCTGCACCAAAGGTAATAACAAAAATATCCATGTAGTTTCTCATGTAACAGTTATCAAAAAGTATCTCCACCTACATATTTGTGTAAATACATGTCCTTTCATATGCAAGTCTTTTACTCAAATTTCTCTTATGCAGAAACATCTGATTCACATAATATTGTGATGTATTTGAACTAAATTTGTATTACTTCTTCAAGGATCTTAGCCAAATCTCCCATAGTTAATCATCTCCAAATATCACAAGCACATCTTTATCACATTAATATCCGAGTCACTGAGAAGCAGTGGAAGGGATCACAGGGCAAAGCTGTAAGTGTGCATGGTCTCTATAGGCTATTTTAGTCAATAACTCTTAGAAATTAATTTAACTTTGAGTCCTAAGTCTTCTACCTTGGAACCCATTTTTTTCCAACCCTTTAATAGTCCAGTATCACAGACCAGTGGAGATATTCAGCTTGAGACAATCAAATGTCATATGTTGTCTTTAATGGCTTCTAATCAAGGCAGGGGAGGAAAAATGAAAGCTCTCATTCTTTCCTCTGGCCTAACCCTTGCCCTATTTCTTACTTCCCAAAGTAGTAAGAGACAAAGTTTGCTATAGTCTTAGAACACAGGAGCACAGATCGCTGTATTTTTGTTGCACAGGCGCTTATATCGCCCCTATCTGGGCTAAAGGACACCTCCATGAGAACCAGCCCAGGTCATCAGTGCTGGCAGTCATATCTTGCATTTTTAACTTTGACTTTTGTGATATTGTTAAAGCAGGAATGGGTCTAAGGAAAAATGCACCCTTCTTTCCTCACTGCTTCAAGCGTTTCCTTGCAGAATTTCTAGGCTCATTGCACTCCAGAGTCTATTAAAGAGGACGAGAGTCCTCCAGCCAAGTATTTATGAGGAGCTGTGATCCACTGCTAGAGTCAACAATACAGCTCTCCAGAGGAAAGTGAGACAAACAATTCCAAAGAAATTAATCAGCACTCAGTGACAACACAAGATGTGGACAAGAAAACATAAGACCACATTTCTGCCTCCTAACACTTTATAAGTAGTATTGCTTGGTTTAGTTTGATTTTATCTTTAGACTTGGCTGACTCCATTTTTAAAATCAAAATAATGATACCTCCTCTTTGCAATTTTGAAACAAAAGAGACAGAAGGTGTTTACTAAAATACAAAGATCTAATATGTGAGTTCTACTTGTAGAATCATAAAGTTATGCTTTAAATAGTTAAGATTGCAGCTCGGCCGGCGACACGGCTCAATAGGCTAATCTTCCACCTGCAACACAGGCACACCGGTTCTAGTCCCGGTCAGGGCACCGGATTCTGTCCCAGTCGCTCCTCTTCCAGGCCAGCTCTCTGCTGTGGCCCGGGAGTACAGTGGAGGATGGCTCAAGTGCTTGGGCCCTGCACCTGCATGGGAAACCAGGAGAAGCACCTGGCTCCTGGCTTCGGATCAGCGCCATGCACTGGCCGCACCACACTGGCTGCGGCGGCCATTGGAGGGTGAACCAACGGAAAAAGGAAGACCTTTCTCTCTCTCTCTCTCTCACTGTCCACTCTGTCAAAAAATTTAAAAAAATAGATTGCACCTCAAACTATTATCAGCACTTAGAAATAGTTTACCAATTTATTTGTTACACAATAAAATTCCAATTTTATAAACCAGTGTCAATAGAAATTTTCAATTATTAAAATTTGTAATAATTTTTATATTAACATTTGGAACATTTTTATTAATATGTGTGCCAATTTCAATTTTTCTAATGAACTTCACTTTACCAAAAAGCTCTACGACATGACTTTCAGAGACACAATATCTAATGACATCTGAAATGAAGATATTAAATCATGAAACCATATGATTGGAATATCTGTGTATTTTCCCCACATCCTTATCATAAATTAGTTGCAAATTATGAATGAAAAATTCATAATTTTAATTCAGTGTTGTCAGAAGATAAGAAAACGATCCTATCTTTAATTAAAAGATTTATTTATATATTTGAAAGAGCTACACAGAGAGAGGAGAGGAAAAGAGAGGGTCTTTCATCCGCTGCTTCACTCCCCAATTAGTGGAAATGTGCAGAGCTGCGCTGATCTGAAGCCAGGAGCTTCTTATGGGTCTCCCTCGCAGTGCAGAAGCCCAAGGACTTGGGCCATCTTCTACTGCTTTCCCAGGCCAAAGCAGAGAGCTGGACTGGAAATAGAGCAGTTGGGACTAGAACTGGCGCCCACATAGGATGCCGGCACTTCAGACCAGGGCGTTAACCCACTGCACCATAGTGCCGGCCCTTACGATCCTATCTTGTGGCAGATAATGCACAAAGGTTAGATGAATTTCAAAGGCAAGATAAAAGTTCTCGGTTTTTGTTTGTAATATTTGAGTAAATTTTAGTTAATTGGGTAATATTCTCTGGTGGAAAATGCCATGATTTGACAATGTGTAGAAACTGCTTACATTAGCCTTTTCTCTCTATTCTTCCTGTCCACTAATTTCATCTTCAGTTTATTTTATATTCAGAAAAAGTAAAATTTCAAAAAAAAGTTCAAATGTCAACTGTAAAAAAGTTCAAATGTCAACTTGTTCACTCAATTTTTAGAGAAAAATGCACTTCTCTTCTGCCTAGTATGGACACAGATTATGTAGAGACCTTCAAATCATATAGAACTGTGAAAATATTTATCAAAAGAGAAAAAAGAACACTGCATGAAATGTCATGGGGTGACAAAAGATTTTATTTTTATTAACTTTTATTTAATAAATATGAATTTCCAAAGAACAGCTTATGGATTACAGTGCCTCCCCCACCAAAAACTTCCGTCCCACCCGCATCCCTCCCATCTCCTGCTCCCTCTCCCATTCCATTTGCATCAAGATTCATTTTCAATTATCTTTATATACAGAAGATCAATTTAGTATATATTAAGTAAAGATTTCAACAGTTTGCACCCACACCAAAACACCAAGTATAAAGTACTGTTTGAGTACTAGTTATAGCATTAATTCACATTGTAGAACACATTAAGGACAGAGATCCTACATGGGGAGTAAGTGCACAGTGACTCCTGTTGTTGACTTAACAATTGACACTCTTGTTTATGGTGTCAGTAATCCCCCTAGGCTCTTGTCATGAGTTGCCAAGGCTATGGAAGCCTTTTGAGTTCACCAACTCTGATCTTATTTAGACAAGGTGATAGTCAAAGTGGAAGTTCTTTCCTCCCTTCAGAAAAAGGTACCTCCTTCTTTGATGGCCACGTTCTTTCCACTGGGATCTCACTCACAGAGATCTTTCATTTAGGTCATTTATTTTTTTCCCAGAGTGTCTTGGCTTTCCATGCCTAAAATACTCTCATGGGATCTTCAGCCAGATCTGAATGCCTTAAGGGCTGATTCTGAGGCCAGAGTGCTGTTTAGCGCATCTGCCATTCTATGAGTCTGCTGTGTATCCCGCTTCCCATTTGTATTGTTCTCTCCTTTTTAATTCTATCAGTTAGTATTAGCAGACACTAGTCTAGTTTATGTGATCCCTTTGACTCTTAGAACTATCAGTATGATCAATTGTGAACTGAAATTGATCACTTGGACTAGTAAGATGGCATTGGTACACACCATCTTGACAAAGGAATTTAAAATGGTAACTTTCCCATGCAGAGATTGTAGCATCTTGGAAAGTTATCAAAAACATAATTTCTGTAATTCATAGTTTTCCCATCTTCAAAACAAGCCAAACAATGGGACTAGTATGCTTCTTATAAGCATTAAATTATATAAGCATTTCAGTCTCCTAGACACTAATTACACTCAGTAAATGCACAAGGATCATTATTTGCTCAAAAAAGACAGTATGCCAATTCCCTTATTTTCCAAAAGTATTTCATAAGCTATTCCTGAAGAACAGGTGAATTGTTATAGTTATTTTTCTCTGTAACTTTATTGTCATCTATCAATTTTCATGTTCTATGGAGATATGACAATCTATATCAAACTCTTGTTTGAGCAATAAGTTGTAAATAAGTTAACAGTGGGTTATGAAGTTCTTTATTACATTATAGCAAGTATTCTTAAAATATAATAAAATATGATTGAAAATATCATAATTAAAGTGGGGTAACTAGAGCTTTCTGAATTTTTTGTGGCTATATGAGCAAGAGATAAAATTGGAGACAGCTTTTTAAGTAAACATAAATCTTGTATATGGGATGGTAAATCTCATACTTATGCTTCTATAAGATGATAGTAAAGAAGTAGTTACTTAATGGTTTCAAAAAAACAAATGATCTGATAAAAGCAAAATGGAGTATAATATTTATGTTGGAAAATTGACAGAGAGCAAGATAACAGCTTAAGGACCATTGTAGGTATAGGGTCATGAAATAATAAGGCTTCAATGTAGAATGAAGGAGGTGGGATAAATCTGAGTGACACTTCCTAGAAGGAAAGAGACAAAGGTTGTGAATCATGACAACACTCACCGTGGAAGAGCAGAACTATGGTGGGTAAACAGTTCAGTCTGAGCGAGGGCTGTTCATTGCATCAAGTTGGCAGATAGCTACACTGAGAGTTCCTCGGAGGTCTTAGAGGAAATAAGAGGCAAGAGGATTGCTACAAGATGGTCTGATTCTTAACTCAGAAGGTGGATGGTTTCTTAGCTAACAAATCTAACGCTGTAATGTAAGATAAGCAGGAGACTGAAGTCTGAGGGCCATACAGGGAAGATAAGAGAATAGCCAGATTCGGAAAGTGGAATCCAGGGCTACCCACTCAGGAAGGTGATCTTGAGAGTCCGCTGACATCACCCAATGTAACAAAACACGTGATCAGTTCACAGAGTATCGTTTGTTAGAAAGGGGACCGTAGCGTCTTAAAAAGATGACACTGTCTGAAAAGCTACCGTCTTCAAATAAAACATGTAGAAAGGAGATTACTCAAATAGTAGCTTGTCCCTGGTCTCAGTGTGTGCCCCCATTAAACTACAGTTATTTACCTTTATTTTTTTTTCATACTTCAACTACTAAGAAGTTTAATAAGTGAATAGCAAAAACATTCTAGTTTAGTGTGGATATAGACAATGGCTATAGGCAATAATTGGATCAAAAAAGACCATTTCAACAATAACAGTAAATTTTAAAGTAATCACAGATCATTAAAATTATAGTAGTATGGCATTCTTAACCATTAATTTCATGAAGATATAAAACAATGTTTATTTTTATAAACTTATCTCTATAATATATGCCCTTATGCAACATTTTTGAAATTTATGTATTCTTAAGAAGTAAACACCTACTTACTGTAATGTAGGTTTTGCATAGACAGCTCTGCCTAAAGCACAGAATCTGTAAAGAAGGTTACTTATTAATAGCCCCTTGATAAAAATCATTTCATCAATGTGTGTCTTACACAACAAACGAAAGTTGTACTTACCATGCTTCTTACAAGTGGATCAAGTTTGTTCAAAGGTCCAAAATGTGATGTACAAACATCGCTGCTGTGAAATGACTAAGTTTTGTCCTGTATAAAGGGCTGCTTTAAAAATATACTGATGGGGCCAGCACTGTGGCGCAGTAGGTTAATCCTCCGCCTGCAGCACTGAAATCCCATATGGGTGCCGGTTCAAGTCCCGGCTGCTCCTCTTTCGATCCAGCTCTCTGCTATGGCCTAGGAAAGCAGTTAACATGGCCCTAGTGCTTGGGCCCCTGTACCTGCGTAGGAGATCTGAAGAAGCTCCTGGCTTCTGGCTTCGGATCAGCACAGCTCCGGCCATTGCAGCCATTTGGGGGAGTGAACCAGTGGACGGCATATAGTTCTCTGTCTCTCCCTCTCTCTGTAACTCTACTTCTCAAATAAATAAAACCTTAAAAAATATTCTGGCAACACACATAGCAGGGCTGATGGCTTTTCTCCTGTACTCTGATCCTAGACTTACATAGCCAGAGGAAAATGTAGCTTATGGGAGGTCAAGTTCTTCCATCCACGCTGTGTTATGTCCAAATGTTACAGTGGAGGATGAGCTGACTTCCTATCTTGCCCCTCAGACACAGAGAAAGCTGAAAAAACAGTTCTGGTCTATGTTCTTGATCACTGCCACTGTCACAACTAAAACTAGACTTTTTTCTAAATGTTTGGCTATTCCAACTCACAATTTGCAGGCAATACTGTGTACTTGTCCCCAACCGAGGAAAATTTAAGATGACACACTGTATCTTAACCATGAAATTGTGACTGAAGCAAAGTCTTTTTTCTCCAAAGGAACATGTGCAACATATTCAACTATTTGATGGCAAAACATATATGAATATATTTATTTTCAAAGTGTAAATATTCAGGAGCTAGGGTTCTGAAGGGAAATATTACTCCTGAATATTTCAGGTAAAACGTCAATGTACATCCAGAAATTCAGGAATATTTAGATCTCTGAAATTATTGACATTTAACTTATTCAAATAAGAATTATAGTCCATAGAAATCATTGCAAAGAAATAAGAGAGGTATAAGATTTAAGTATATTTTTATGATATAATTTAAGATAACCTGTGACTAATTCACTTTTTCAGCATACTAAATGAATTTGCAGGGAATATGATTCAAGTAGTTTGTGAACATCCTTGTTGGTACAGCTGTGGTCTATGCAACTGCAGGCTGTGGCATGAATGACTCTTAGAAGACCTGTCACCTAGCAAGCAGATGGGTTCCCCCCCCCCATACACACACACATAGAATTGTAAAGATGGTTACTTATTAAGGGCCCCTTGATAAAAATCATTTCATCAATGTGTGTCTTACACAACAACCGAATGTTGTACTTATCATACTTCTTACAAGTGGATCAAGTTTGTTCAAAGGTCCAAACTTTTACATGGGAGAAGGATGATCTTTTCTTTCATAAAACGTCAGTATCACATGATCAGTGACTTCATATGAAAGAGAAGAAAAAGTAAAGGCAGGACTTTTATGGTTCATAAGATCAGCCGGGGCTGGCTCTGTGGCATAGCAGATAAGGCCACAGGCTGCAATGCCACCATCCCATATGGGCACCAGTTTGTGTAAAGGCTGTTCTGCTTCCAGTCCAGCTCTCTGCTGATGTGCCTGGGAAGGCATTGGAGAATGGCTTAATGGCGTGGGCCCCTGCACCCACATGGCAGACCCAGAGGAAGCTCCTGGCTCTTGGCTTCAGAACAGCCCAGTGCCAACCATCACTGCCATTAGGGGAGTGAACCAGAAGATAAAAGACCTCTCTCTCTAACTCTGCCGCTGCCTCTCTGTAACTCAATCTGCAACTGAGCCTTTCAAATAAATAAATAAATATTTTTTAAAAAAGATCAGTTTGAAATATTAAAGTATAGTGAATGAGACAATCTTTCTTAGAGAGCACAGAAGTAAAAATAAAAAAAACAGGGCTGAAACAAACTAAGATCTTTTAAATATTCTATTTGATGTGATATAGATTCTAAGATCTTTTAAATATTCTATGATTTAAAATGTATGCATTCCTATAACACTTTCTGAATTGCTCATTATATTTTCATATACTTACCTTTTGATTCAATAAAAATAGCTCCTTTAAGACACAGACTAATTGTTTTTGAGATCTCAAAACACAGACAGGTAACTATAATTATGAGAATTGTTATTAAAGTTCTCTAAACCACAAAGAGACTTTCACTTGGTGTGGAATTTCTTGCTTACATTAAGACTTTTATTTATGGAAATGCCAATTTTTAGAGAAAAAGGAGAACTTAGAGGTGATTTCATAAAAAAATTAATTTCACAGTTGAAGAAACAGACACTTTAGAGGTTAATTGAATCAGCTCAAGCTATACAATTAGTTATTGTTACATAGATAAAGATGTCCCCTAGTATTAACAGGGGATTTGTTTCTGCAGCTTTCAAAGATGCAAAAGTTTTATATAAAGGCAAGGACACTTAAGTCCCTTATTCAAAAAGCAACAGTCTTTGCATATAAGCCGAACACAGCCTCTTACATACTTTAAATCATCTCTAGATCACTTATCATTACTAATGCAATTTAAATGCATATAGTTTTTATACTATGCAAGCATACTTCACAAAGTTCATGGAAAATGTTCATTTTCTTTCAATTCCATTTGCCCACAAACTGAATAAGCATTCTCATATTGTTTAGAGAAAAATGAAAGCATAAAGCTGTACATGTTCATTACGTAAGATGCATTTTTTTTTTTTTTTGGATATTTTCAGTCTGAAACTAGTTAAATCTATGAATGTGGAACTGTGGGTAGACAGGACTGTAGTTAGCAATCAGACATTCTAAATCCTGTTACAAAGATTAATTCAAGTAATACTTCCTTATCTTCCCTCTATTGGTTTCTACCTATTGCGGTGTAACTTTGTCAAATGGTCAAATTTGACCATTTGGGGACTGGCACTGTGGCATAGTGGGTAAAGCTGCCACCTGCAGTACCGGCATCCCATATGGGCGCTGGTTTGAGCCCCAGCTGCTCCACTTCCAATCCAGCTCTCTGCTGTGAACAGGGAAAGCAGTGTAAGATGGCCCAAAGTCCTTGGGCCCCTGCACCCACATGGGAGACTGGAAGAGGCTTCTGGCTCCTGGCTTCAGATCAGCGCAACTCTGGCCATTATGGCCTCTTGGGGAGTGAACCAGCAGATGGAAGACCTCTCTCTGCCTCACCTTCTCTCTCTGTGTAACTTTAAAATAAGTAAATCTTTAAAAATAAATAAAAATTCCACAAGTATGATCAATTTTAATGGCAATAAATTTAAAGTACAGATCTACATAACATATTCAGATACTACATATCAGATTTGACAATGCTTAATGTGGAAAGATAGCTTTTAATTATCTACTTACGCTTGGGTAGTTGGTGTTATGTTGTTGTTATAAGTGTGATAGATTTTAATATTTGTAGCCCTAATAAATAACCTCATCCAATCTTAGGGAACCTTAATAGCATTTTAAAGTCTAGATAGTGTGACAAGTATGATACATCACACTTTTCATCTCTAAATTATTATTTATTTGAGAGACAGAGAGCTCCCATCTGATGACTCACTCCCCAAATGCTTATGAAGACTAGAGCAGGGCCAGGCTTAATATGGGAGACAGGAATTCAATCAAGGTCTCCTATGGATGTGGCAAGGATCCAGAGAAATGAGCTATCACCTGCTGACTCCCAGGGCTTGCAGTGGCAACGAGTTGGGGTCGGGAGCCTGAGCTTGGTATTGAATCCAGCTATTATGGTATGGGATGCAGGTGCTTCAACTAGCAACTTGACTGCTAGGCCAAACACCTGCTTCTTGGAACCCATGTTAATGGAGTAAATTCTATTTTCAATCCTTGTGACCATTTTCAGACAGTCTTTGACAAAGTAGAACATTTCCCCAGTGAACAACAGCAATAGTTTATACTTTGTTGACTTTTATATCTTTTATGAAGTAGGTAACTGGGATAAGATGGGAAAAAAATTGTAGCTTCATAAGGACTAAGAAAAGACTGGGAAAAAATAAAAGGCGAATGGGCAGAGTGAAATATTTGTTTTTCTATGATGAAGTTATAAAGCCCAAAATGGCCAGTTCATAACCAAGTGATTACAATCATCAACTGTGCATACAGGATGGGGGAAGAACTTGGATGGGTGTCATTGACAAATGGCAACAATTTTTCAGTAGCAGTTATACTTTTCTGTAAAATTAAATAGCATGATATCTGCTTATAGATTATTAGTCAAACAGAATTATTCAACAGAAGTTCCCTCTCATGATTAAACTTTTATTTTGTATAATTTGCCATTTGCACTTCATCTGCAATCTCATTGATGTGAAAGAAATGTCAGCTTCAAAGTTGCCATCTCTTACAAATTATAAGTTCAGCTTTGTGGATTAATGTTACAAGTGTCTTATTCTTAAGTTAATTAAACATGACTGAACCATGCTTTACAGGCATTGAAGCAGAAATATTTTACCCAAAAGGTGTGTAATAATACATTATCTGAAAAATTTAGTCCTGTGCTTTTTAATATGCACATTGAAATCAACTAACACATTTAACAGAATTTATATGTAAATTAAAATTTCAGGAAAGAACCATGATTATTGTTCCTTCAAAGTACATTCTAATGCACTTGAGAAAATGTATCAAAATCTTTATCCCTCATTTGAGAGAAAACTACTCATTACTAACTTAAAGAAAAGTAATTAAACACAAAATTTGTGTGTTTGAAATTGATGAAGAAGCTCTTAAAACTCCAATACTCACACAAATAACTGCTACGCACACTGAGTAAAATTCACAATCCATATAGATAAGGGCTTTGGAGGATGAACAAAGATGATGGTTTCTGAAGAGGAGTCAAAGCTTGGATCAGTAAAAATTAAAATCCTCATATCATTGGTTATTTATCTCTACAGTAGCTACAGTTGCTGTGAAGTCAGGTTAAAAACGACTTCTGCTCAGAAGAATCAGGTGAAAGATCTCTGGGGTAACAAGGTCTCATAAAGAATAGGAGACAGGAGAGTTCTGAGGATAAAGAACTGTTAGTTTCACATATACACTTAGCCCCAGGTCCTGGTTGGACCTCACAAAGAATGGTGTTCAAAATTCAAACTCACAACTCCGAATGACAAAACAAGTAAGATATGAGATACTACACACTGCAGGTGTGAAGTCTGCAATATGAAGCTAAACAGGCAAATTGCCTTCCAAAATCTAAAATATTAATTATCTTTGGGGAGAAAAAACTAGAACAGAGATGGACTAAAGTCACGAATATATTGATAGTAAAAAGAAAAGATATAGCATGTAACAGGAAGCATAGAAAGTTATAGTAGCAATAGATATATCAGATAAAAATGACTTCAATAAATATTGCCAGTCACACAGAGACATGTTTACGAATGACAAGAGGACAGCAAATCACAGCAATCATACTTGCTTTCATACCTGATAACTGAAGCTCAAAATACATGAAGATTGCTGGGACTTGTTTCACCATGGGTTAAGCTGCCACTTGGGATGCCTGCAACTCATCTGGGGGTACCAGTTCCAGATGTTCTCCCTCCTATTCAGCTCCTTGCTAATGTTCCTAGAGAGCAGTAGATGATGGCTCAAGTACTTGAGTTCCTGCCACCCTGTGAGAACCAGTCTCAGCCCTGGCCCTCATGGCCATTTGGGGAGTGAGCCAGCAAATAGATCTCTCTCCCTCCCTCTCTCTCCCTCTCTTTCCTCTCCTTCCCTCTCTCTCTCTGTCTTCCCTCCCACCCCCCCCCCCCCCAGTAAGAAGCAGTCCAGGGGCCCATGCTATAGTGTAGTGGGTAAAGCTGCCCCCTGCAGTGCTGGCATCCCATATAAGCACCAGTTCAAGTCTCAGCTGCTCCACTTCCTATCAAGCTTTCTGCTTGTGGCCTGGGAAAGCAGTGGAGGATGGGCTGGGTGCTTGGGCCTCTGTGCCCATGTGGGAGACCCAGAAGAAGCTCCCAGCTCGGGCTGCTATGGTCATTTGGGGAGTGAATCAGTGGATGGAATCTCTCTCTCTCTCTCTCTCTCTCTCTTTCTCTCTCTGCCTCTCCCTCTGCCTCACTGTAACTCTACCTTTCAAATAAATCTTTAAAAAGAAAAAAAGAAGAAGCAGTTCAGATACCTGTGTTCCTCATCAGAGTGCCTGAATTCCATGTCTATCTCAGCATCCCATCTTCCTGCTAGGGAAGGCAGCTTTGATGGCTTCAGTAACTGAGTTCCTGCCACCCAAATTAGAGAGCTGGGATAGAATTCCTGGCTCTGGCTTTAACCTAGCCCAGCCTCAAACCTTAAAGGAATTGGGGGCGTGAACCAGTGGATGGGAGCATTTGCTCTCTCTCTCAAATAAATAAACAAAAAATTTAAAACACAATAAAAAGAGGCAAAATGTAGAAACAATTACAAAGCTTACCCATCATAAAGATTAGGACCAAAATATTCAACCAAGACTGAGCAGTTACAAACCACCAATATCAGAAATGAAAGATCCTTTAGACTTTGAAAGAATAGTGAAATAATATTACAAACTATGCTGAGAAACTTTCAACTTAGATGTAATGAAAAATGATCTGAAAGACAAAAAATGTGAATGCCCACTCAAAAAGAAATGGATAGCCTGGATAGCCCATAATTGATCATATATTGAGATAATAATAGTGAAGTGCAAGGAAAATGCCTGAGTCAAATGATTTCATGGGTGAATTCTGATAAACATTTAAGGAAGGAGTATATGCAATTCTCCATAAACTCTGGCAGAAAATAGAACACTTTTAAATTCATTGTGACTTTAACATTACTTGTGTAGCAAATATAGACAAAGGTCTTACAATACACTTCTACAAATAGTGCACATAACCATGAAAGTGTAATTACCTTAGCAAGTCAATCCCAGAGAATTGAATCAGAAACTTGAGATTGATTTAACATTTGAAAATTCATTACTGTAATTCACCACGTTAAAGAATACCCACATGATCTTTTCAACAATGAAGAAAATATATATGACATTTTAACATCATACTGAAAACTTTCCACAAACTATAAATAATAGAAAAGAACTTAAATGCTATAATAGCATTAAGTAAAAAAATAAATAAATAAAATCATATTCAGTGATGGAATAGTAACACTTTTCTCCTAAAAGCAGAGATAAAGCATGGTGTCTACCCTAAATTTTTTTTTTTTTTAAGTTGAATCAGAGACAGTCAGAGATACACCTAGATACAAGGATAGAGGGCGCAAGTGAGAGGAAGGGGAGGGGAGCAGATAGGTAAGGGGGCAGGGGAAACAGAGGAAGGAAGGGAGGGAGGGAAGTAAGAAGGGAGTGGGAGAGAGAGAGTGCTGTTATTTGCCGGTTCAGTCTCCACATGCCTGCAATGACAAGGGACTGGCTGGCTGGAAGCCAGATGCCAGGAACTCAATCCAGGTCTCCCATGTGGGTGGAAGAGACCCAATTACTTGAGACATCAGTGGCCGTTCCCACTCTCTCACCCAGGGTCTGCATTTTTAAGAGGCTGGAACTAGAATCATGAACCAGAACTGGAAATGAACTCTGGTACTATCATGGCAATGGACTTCTCAACAGGTGTCTTAACCACTAGCCCAAATATCTATTTCTACCCTCACAATTTCTATTCATGATTTTACTAGAAAGTTTGGCTATTGCAATTAGGCAAGGGAAAAAAAAAACATAAAATGAGATGATTAAAAGAGTCAATTTACAGGGGACTGCGCTGTGGCACAGCCGGTTAACGCCCTGGCCTGAAGCACCGGCATCCCATATGGGTGCCAGTTCTAGTCCTGGCTGCTCCTCTTCCAACCCAGCTCTCTGTTATGGCCTGGATGGCCCAAGTCCTTGGGCCCCTGCACCCGCATGGGAGACCTGGAGGAAACTCCTGGCTCCTGGCTTCGGACTGGTGCAGCGGTTGAGGCCATCTGGGGAGGAAGAACCATTGGACGGAAGACCTCTCTCTCTCTGCCTCTCCTCTCTCTGTGTAACTCTGAATTTCAAATAAATAAATAAATAAATCTTAAAAAAAGAGTCAATTTATAGATAATATTCTTTAGAAAAAAGAATTCCCAGGAATCTACAAAACAACTTTAAGAATTAATATATTCTGCGAATTTAATGGATATGAAACTTATGCAGAAAAATAATTATTCTTATTCCAGTAGTAAACAATCAGAAGACAATTTTTAAAAAAAATTATATTTACAATTATACCAAAAATAATATATAATGGAATAAATTCACTAAAATATCTTCCAGGGAGTATTTAGCCTCTGGATCCTAACTCCAGCAAAATAGCAATTGTAGCTCAAGTAATGGGCTCCTGCTACCCAAGTGGGAGACCTCAGTTGTGTCCCTGACTCCTGGCTCTGGAACCAGTCTACCTTCTGGTGTTGTGGGCTTTGGGGGAATGATCAGATTGGGCACCCTCTCTCTGATGATATTTAGATTTCTCTTTCTCTCTGAATCTCTGCCTCTGAAATAATAAAAAATTACATTAAACTATAAAATGTTCTGAACCTCTATGCCAAATCTATGAAACATTGCAGAGAAAGAAAACCTAAATAAAATGGGGACATAAATCATATCCATAGGTTGGAAAACAATATATTCTTGAAATGTCAATTATTAAAATTGATCTAAAAATTCTTCACAAATGTGAAGAAATTGCAGGAGGCTTTTTGTAGCTTTTGAAAAGTGATTCTAAAATTTTACAGATATGTAAATTGCCTGGAATAGCTTAAATAATTTTTAAAAAGAAAAAAAGCTTAAAGAACAACACTACTGATCCCAGAATTTATCAGAAAATACAAGCACAGGCAAATATCAACTGAGCAGAAAAAGGGCTCAGACTTAATTAGTCAACTGATTTATGAGCTTGTGGCACTCATACTTTGAATTTTAGTGTTAACTTGCGTTGAAATTCTGCACACTTATTTCTGAGCCTCTGCTGCTTTATGGCTTCTTACAAGCATACTTTTATGATTCTCTTTTTAAAATATAGATTGCTAACCTGTTAGATTCCAGCTAGATTGAATTTTGTCAGTGTTTCTGTGACATTCAGCCTTCTGATTCTCAGCATTGATCCCACATTTTATCATAATGACTTGTTTTTCCTCTCCTCTAACTCTGCCTTTAAATCAAAAATTAAACATTACAATAAATAGAAAGATAAACAAAGTAGATAATCCTCTAGCCAGACTAACAATGGGGTGGGTGGGAAAGAGAGAGAAAACTCAAATAAATAAAATAAGAGATGAAAAAGGAGACACTACAACTGAAATACAAAGGATCATAAGAAACTACTATGAAGAAATGTATGATAATAAACTGGAAAGCCTCAAAGAAATAAATAAATTTCAGGATTCATATAACCTACCAAGATTAATCAAGAATAGATAGAATCTGGGGCCAGTAATGTGGCATAGTGTGTAAATCTGCCTGCTGCCTTCAGTGCCAGCATCCCATACGGGTGCTGGTTCAAATCCCAGCTGCTCCACTTCCGATCCAGCTCTCTGCTATGGCCTGAGAAACCAGTGGAAGATGACCTAGGTCTTTGGGCTCCTGTACCCATGTGAGAGACCTGGAAGAAGCTCCTGTCTTTGGATCAGCGCAGCTCCAGCCATTGCGGCCATCTGGTGAGTGAACCAGCGGATGGAAGACCTCTCTCTCTCTCTCTCTCTCTATCCCTCTCACTCTTTCTCTCTCTGTGCCTTGCTGTAACTCTGCCTTTCAAATAAATAAATAAAACCTTTAAAAAAAAAAAAGAATATATGGGCAATCTAAACAGACCCATAACAAGCAATGAGATTGAAGCAGTAATCAAAAGTCTTCCATCAAGAAAAAGTCTGGGACCTGATGGCTTTACTACTGAATTTTACAAAACATTCAAACAGGAAGTTATTCCAATAGTCTTCAAACTATTCTAAAATATTGATCAGGCTGGAATTCTGCCAAATTCTTTTTATGGCCAGCATTACTTTGATATCAAAACAAAACAAAGTCACAACACAAAAAGAAAACTACAGACTTGTATCTTTAATGAACTTGCATGTCAAAATTCTCAAAAAAAATTCTAGCAAATCAAACCCAAAACAATATCAAAAAGATCACCCATCATGATCAAGTGAGATTTATCCCATAAATGCAAGGGTGGTTCAACATTGAGAAAATCAATTAATATCAAAAATCAAATCAATAGAATGAAGAACACAAATCATAGGGCATCTCAATAGATGGAGAGAAAGCATTCGATAAAATTAAACACCCTGTCATGATAAAAAAAAAAAAAAAACTTCACAAACTAGGAAGGAACATTTGTCAACATTTTAAAGGCTATATATCACAAACCAACAGCCAATGTCTTACTGAATGGGGAAAGCCTAAAGCATTTCCCTTGAGATCTGGAAAAGACAAGGATTTCCACTTTCACCACTTTTATTCAATATAGTACTGGAAGTTTTAATGAAAGCAATTAAGGAGGAGAAAGAAATAAAGAGCATCAAAATTGAAAAACAGGAATTCAAATTATCCGTGTTTGCAGATGAAAAGATTTTGTACATGGAAAAACTTAAACACTCCACCAAAAAGCTGTTAGAATTGCTATACCAATTCAGTAAAGTTGCAGGCTACACAATAAACATACATAAAATAATTGCTTTTTATGTGCTAATGATGAAATCGCAGAAAGAGAAATAAAGAAATTCCATTCACATTAGCCACAAAAAATTAAATATTTAGAGATAAATTTAACCAAAGAAGTGAAAGATTTCTACAATGAAAATTAACAAACATTGATGAAAGAAATCATGAAGGACACAAAAAAATGGAAAGGTGATCCCCACTCTTCCAGATTTAAATTGTCTATAAGTTATATTTTTAAAGTCAATTCTGCATCAACTGAAATTATTGACAGATAATATAGAGGACTCTGAACAGAGCTCTGTGAATGACCTCAAGTGTTCTCCATTCATATTGAATTCAAACTTTAATAAGCATTTACATTGTGCTTGTGCACCTCATTGAACATCAACTGAAGTATTGTTAAATTTTTCCTCAGCTTATATATTTCTCTTCAAACCACTAAAGACATTAAAGTATATATTACCCAAATAATGTAATAATATGTAAAATAATATGTAAAAATATGTAAAATATTTGCATTTCTATGGATAAATATGAGAGATTTTCAAAAAGTTCAAAGGAAGGTGAAAAAACTATGCATGAATTTCAAACATTTTTGGCACCAAAGTATACCCATCTTTAACACCATAGTTCCACAGGCACAGGTTTGGAAATGTCCTCGAATGACAATGTATTAAAAGGAAAGCTGGAATGCTTCGGTGTTCTGTGGTTAGGGACTTCTAGCGGGAACACTGTGGATAGTAAGTGCTTTAAGTGTTCAGTGCCATTCATTTAAGAAAAAAATTATATGAAATTTGTATTCATCTCCCTTGGTTATTGTCAGGCTCACATGATATGACACATTAAAATATGCAGTGTTTTCCTTGGGGAAATACTGTAATTACCAACAATAAGTAATCATCTGGATTAATTGGCTAAATAAAATGTATGAACATTTTTTGGTACTACTTGATTTTGTTCTATTATATCCCTCCGGGGTGTCATTCATCTGTATTACCTATGTGTGCAACTGAAAAAGTATCTGAGTTAATAATGATATTTTATTAAATTGAAGACCACTGGAACCTTGGTTAACATTAAATCCTTACTAAATTATTTACTCACACCTGCTTAGCTCACACCTGCTTTGGGGATTTAAGAAATATTCCCTGAACAATTTTTAAAGTTTTTTATTTATTTATTTATTTATTTGAAAGGCAGAGCTACAGAGAGACAGGAAGTGATAGAGTGAGAGAGGTCCTCCATCAATGGGTTCACCCCCAAGCAACCACGATGTCCAGGACTGAGCCAAGCCAAGGCCAGGAGCAAGGAGCTTCTTCTAGATTACCCATGTGAGTGGCAGGGGTCCAACTGCTTCAGGCATCTTTTATTGGTTTCCCAGGCCAGTAACAGGGAGTGGGATCAGAATTGGAATAGCCAGGACACAGGCAGTGGCTTAACCCTCTATGCCATAAAACTGGCCCTGCCTGAATGAATTTGATAACCAATATTACCAATATATTACCCTTAGATGCCCCCAGAGCCTTCAAATGATTATTTTTCCTAAAAATAAATTTCTATGACACATAGGCCACATGATAATGATTCTTTAGTAAGGTGTTTTCCAATATATCTTTGCCAGTGTGCACAGTTTTAGTACAGTTATGAGCAATGGAACACAATTAAAATTGTTATGTGTTTATAAACCTGGCAACTGTTGATCCAATCCCAGAGTGTAGACTGGAATCTTCTGTTTCTTTAACATAATGTGATCCAACTGGCAACAAGGCAAGATAGGAAAATTAGATTCTGGAGGATTGTGCAACCAGTGTTTAACCACAAAAAGAACATTCATATACTCATCTTACATTAATAAGGATGACTCTTGGGGCCAGCATTGCTGTATAGTAAGTTAAACCTTCACCTTTAGTGCAGGTATCACATATGGGCACTGGTTCATGTCCCGGCTGTTCCTCTTACAATATGTCTCTCTGCTGATGGCCTGGGAAATCAGCTGAAGACGGCCAAAGTGCTAGGGCCCCTGCACCCATGTGGCAGACCCAGAAGCTCCTGGCTCCTGGCTTTGGATGGGCCCAGCTCTAGCTGTTGCAGCCACTTGGGGAATGAACCAGCAGTTGGAAGACCTCTTTCTCTGCCTCTCCCTCTCTCTGTCTGTAACTCTGCCTCTCAAATAAATAAACAAATCTTTAAAAAATGACTCTCCCAGCTCAGCTCAAGGTCAAGGTTCAGAATCCTAATCCTTCACATGGACAGCCACAGCTGATCAAAAATTCTATCTGTGCACTGGGGCCATTAGGGCCATGATCAGAGAGCTCTGTGCTCACTTAATCTTTCAAGCCTTTAGTAGCTCTGGTTTATTAGATGACTTTAACTGTGCCCATGGAAGCTGTGGAGTTTCAAAATGTGTTTTAGGGCCGGTGCCACAGATCACTAGGCTAATCCTCTACCTGCGGCGCCGGCACCCCAGGTTCTAGTCCTGATTGGGGTGCTGGATTCTGTCCTGGTTGCTCCTCTTCCATTCCAGCTCTCTGCTGTGGCCAGGGAGTGCAGTGGAGGGTGGCCCAAGTGTTTGGGCCCTGCACCTGCATGGAAGACCAGGAAAACTACCTGGCTCCTGGCTTCGGATCGGTGCAGCGCACCGGCCATAGCAGCCATTTGGGGAGTGAACCAACGAAGGAAGACCTTTCTCTCTCTCTCTCTCTCTCTCTCTTACAGTCCAACTCTGTCAAAAAAAATATGTTTTAGATTAAAACATTTTCCAATAACATTGGGAGCTTCCTATTTTTGTGTTTGTTTCCAAAATATTTATTTTTGCTGAATCCTAACTCCTCACAAAACTACAATGTGTCAAATGTAGCTGTCCAAGTAGGCAACAGACATAAGCCCATGATATTGTATTGGAAGCATAACCAAAATAAAGCATGTGGCTAGAGAGAAAAATCGGCATAGTTTCTCTGTGATAGGACACAGTGACTGTGTAATGTTCCGCAGGACAAATGAGATTTCTATTATACTCTAGCCAGTCCAGGCATCGAGTCAAGACTTTACAATGACAAACAGCATATATTTTGTATAATTCCTTTGCTATATAATTTCTCTAAGAAATGCTCTCTCCTTGGGAGAATGAACATGGTTGTAAGTCTTTGTATCTATTTTTCAAAAAGAGATAGAGGGTACTTATCCACTCATTGCATTGTGGTGACTTTTGATAACCAATAGAATGTGGTGACAGCAATGTTGCTTACGTTCTAGGTTCAGAATGTTGGTCTTGTTGAGGGATGCCATCACGTAGGCAAGCCTGGGCCATCCTCCTTCATGATGAGAGCTCATGTGGTGAGAGGAATCCAGTCCCTTCAAGAGGCCAAGTGTTTCAGGTTTCAGATACACTCTCTGAGCCTATCCATCTTTATATGAACCTGGATGACACAGTGTGGACCAGCAAGCAACTGTTCACATGAGTCCAATTAAATTTTTGACTCAAAAATCGATGGGAAACTGAATGATTGCTATTTACATTGCTAGGATTTGGGGTGCAATCTACATATTGAAACAGAATCCCTATCATATAAAAGCAGGAAGTTTGTATACCTTAAATAAAAGTTTTCTGGGGAAAACAAAAAAGCAGGACCCAATCTGTTGTCTAACTCCTTTAGCACAAGGTGTCCTTGCCTGTCCTTTATCAAAAGGAATTCACTGACTTAACAGAGTGACAGCTGGCCTTACAGTTTTCTTTCTTTCTTTATTTTTTTTAAAGATTTTATTTATTTATTTGACAGGTAGAATTACAGACAGTGAGAGAGACCGAGAGAAAGGTCTTCCTTCTGTGGGTTCACTCCCCCAAATGGCCACAATGGCTGGGGCTTTGCCGATCTGAAGCCAGGAGCCAGGTGCTTCCTCCTGGTCTCCCATGCAGGTGCAGGTGCCCAAGCACCTGGGCCATCCTCCACTGCCTTCCCGGGCCACAGTATAGAGCTGGACTGGAAGAGGAGGAGCCGGGACTAGAACTGGCACCCTTATGGGATGCTGGTGCCACAGGCAGAGGATTAACCTAGTGCGCCACAGCGCCGGCCCCGGTCTTAGAGTTTTCTAATCACCAGACTCAATGAGTCATTTGGTTCTCCAAGAGATTGGAACACTGATGGTCAGTATTGTTGGTTTGTGAGGGGTTGGTTTGTGTGGAGGGTTGGTTTGTGTGGGGGAATTGCAGGTCCAGGAAGAATGTAGCTGCCACCTTCGTGTAACTCCAAACCAAATGGAGCTCACCTGGCCATCATAAAAAGCATGGCATCACTGACAATCATAGGAAGGTCATGAACACCACTAACCAACCAGGAAACTGACACGAGCTAATCATGTGCCTGCTCACCCTAACTTCAATCTATTAGAGCCTTCACCCCTAACTCCTTGGAGAACTTGGGAATTAAGTAGTAGCTGCCCGGCCCCTTGCTCTGTGCTTTGCAGTCAATATCTACCTTGTTCCACCACCCCGATGTCAGTGATTGGCTTTCTATACATAAGTGAGCAAACCCAGTTTGAAGGTTGTATGGCAATGCCTCCAACCAGTTTTGTGTGTTGTTTGGCAATATAAAAACCATACTGATATGTTCCACAAAAAGGAGGGAGATTAGAAAAACTTAGAAATTCAGATATACTATGTTTATAATAATCATTTTCATTAGCTTTTGAAAGGTCACTCATATGCATTAATTTCAATTTTTTGTAACAAAACAAACTTTTTTTAATTCATTTTTTTGTTTTTTATTTTTTAACATTTATTTAACAAATATAAATTTCCAAAATACAGCTCATGGATTACAATGGCTTTTTCACCCCCATAACTTCCATCCAACCAACACCCCTCCCATCTTCCGCACCCTCTCCCATTCCATTCACATCAACATTCATTTTCAATACTCTTTATATACAGAAGATCAATTTAGTATATATTAAGTAAAGATTTCAACAGTTTGCACCCACACCAAAACACCAAGTATAAAGCACTGTTGAGTACTAGTTATACCATTAATTCACATTGTAGAACACATTAAGGACAGAGATCCTACATGGGGAGTAAGTGCACAGTGACTCCTGTTGTTGACTTAACAATTGACACTCTTGTTTATGGTGTCAGAAATCACCCTAGGCTCTTGTCATGAGTTGCCAAGGCTATGGGGGCTTTTTGAGTTCGCTGACTCCGATCTTATTCTGACAGGGTCATAGTCAAAGTGGAAGTTCTCTCCTCCCTTCAGAGAAAGGTACCTCCTTCTTTGATGGCCCCGTTCTTTCCACTGGGATCTCATTTGCAGAGATCTTTCATTTAGGTGTTTTGTTTTTTTTATTTTTTTAATTTTTTTTTTTTTTTGCCAGAGTGTCTTGGCTTTCCATGCCTAAAATACTCTCATGGGATCTTCAGCCAGATCTGAATGCCTTAAGGGCTGATCCTGAGGCCAGAGTGCTGTTTAGGGCATATGCCATTCTATGAGTCTGCTGTGTATCCTGCTTCCCATGTTGTATTGTTCTCTCCTTTTTAATTCTATCAGTTAGTATTAGTAGACACTAGTCTTGTTTATGTGATCTCTTTGACTCTTAGAACTATCATTATGATCAATTGTGAACTGAAACTGATCACTTGGACTAGTGAGATGGCATTGTTGCATACTACCTTGATGGGATTGAACTGGTTAATTCAATTTTTTAACAAAAAATTTTCAGTTCACTTGTAGACCATACTATTATTGGCACAGATGATGTTATAAGATATGCAGGAAGAACATTGTATAGCCTTACTTGGCATACAAAGTTAGTCTTTTTCCAAATATCATTTAATCATTTGTATGTCAAGAGAAATGTTTTCATTTGATGATAGTATGTCTTCAAAGCCTGAACCTTCACATTCTATCTCTTGTCAGATTGCCAATCTCTCATCAGAATTGAGTCACAATATTTTCAAAATATTTATTCTTATGTTTAGTTTCAGAAGAATCACTATTGATAACAACTGATGATGGTTTCTCATTTGTAAGAGTGATAAAATTGTATTTTTAAAAATGAAGTTAAAAAGATTCAGTTAAAATTAAAAATATGTAACAATAACTTCAAGGAGTTTGACTTGGTAAAAATGCTTAACATAACACAGATACAGCAATTTGGGAAACACTGACTCAGAAGGTTTAGTAGAATTGGCCATCGCAGGAGTTGGTTGCTATAACAGAATTCATACACCCAATATATTTGCTAAAACCCTCACCATGAAGACAAGATCAATATAAAAAAATGACAGGAGGTTCCCAGAGATTACTCTAACTACTTCTATGTTTTTCCAAGAAAACCTTCTTCCTGTATTCAAGAAACTCATTCTAATAATTTCATCACTCTTCAAAATTAATCCACGCCATCCTTTGGTGGAGAGTGTAGGCTATGACCAGGCAGATGTCAGCCTTTTCATCATGATTGAGTAGAACTATGCAAAATGGAAAGATTATTGGTAATTTTCTTCTTCTTCACAAGTTTATTTTGAAATGATACACATTTTTATGTGATATTTTGATACAACTATACATTGTGTAATGTCTTATCAATACAAACACATTTGTCTCCTCAAACATTTAACAGTTCTTTCACTGTGGCAAAAAAAAATCCTACATAAAGGATCTCTGTGAGTGAGACCCCAGTGGAAAGAAGGTGGCATTAAAGAAGGATGTACTTTTCTCTGAAGGGAGGAGAGAATTTTCACTTTGCTTATGGCCCTGTCTAAATACTGACAGAGTTTGTGGACTCAGAAGGCTTCCATAGCTTTGGCAGCTCAAGGCAAGAGCTTTGGGTGATCACTGACATCATAAATAACAGTGCTAATTGTTAAATTAACAACAGAAGTCACTGTGCACTTACACCCCATGTAGGACCTTTGTCCTTAACGAGTTGTACTATGAGAATTAACTGCAAAATTTGTTCTCAAATTGTACTTTATACATTGTGTGTGTATGTGTGGGTGCAAACTGTTGAAATCTTTACTTAGTATAGAGTTGGCCTTCTGTATATAAAGTTCATTAAAAATGAATATTAATGAAGAATGGGATGGGAGAGGGAGTAGGAGGGGGACAGGAGCAGCGGTGGGAGGGTGGGTATGGGTGGAAGAAACACTATATTCCTACTTTGTACTTATGAAATTTGCATTCATTAAATAAAAGTTTTTTAAAAAGCTAAAAATAAATAAATATCAAAAAAGAAACATTTAACAGTTCTTTATGGTGAAAACATGCAAATTATTTTCTTTTATTTCAAAGGAAGTACATCATTCTTATCAAAATCAATCTGTAGTGGAATACAAGAACATATATCTAACTATAACTTAGTATTATTTAATTAAGCTTTCGCCAACCCTAACTCCCCGCTACAATCCTGATACTCTGTAACTGTTAATATACTCTTATCTTGTATGTGAGATCAACTATTTTAAAATTAAAAATGGCCACATATCCACTGGCATTTTCCCCCCTGCTGCATACACAGACATTGTCCTTGAATCTGAACCAGCCATGGGACTAAACTACTACACTGAACAATAGAAATTATGGGGAATAATGCTACTAATTTTGCTCCTAGGCCTTAGGCCACATTTCTTTCCCTTTGGAATGCTATTTCTCTAAGAAATCCAACTATTGTGAAATCATCATGTTCAACACACCACGTGTGGCATTTGCTCAGTAGTTCTTGGTGAACCCAGCCTCACAGACATCTCCTAAGACATCGTCTGATCCAAGCAGCAAGAAGCACTCTTGGACATTCCATGAGCATTTGTACATATGTAGCTAAACACCACCAGAGTTTCTAAAGTCCCAAGAATACTGTGGCAACTACATATACTATGACCAACTTGCTACTATATATTAATCCATCTCAGAGTAAGTGCCAATACTTTCCTCATGAGGAAATGCCTACTGGAGGAACAGGTCAAAAAATAATTGTGTATGTTATATAGATAGGGACAGAGACAGATAAAGTGCTCTGAAAATATGGGACTACTAGGGTAAAATGTTAATAGTGTGTAATTCCGGGTGATTTGTACTATTTTAATTTTTTTGGTGTCTGCAATTTTGATGTTGTTTCCAAAGGAAAAAAATGTTTAAAAGTTTATAAATATTTAAAAATTTATAAAAAAGCAGATTCATAACTCATGCAGTGACCCAAGCCCAAGATTGTATCCAGCAGTAGTTTAGCATCTGGTGACAGCAACTTTGACCTTCACTCTATTGGATGACCTCTGTAACTTCTTGGGACACAGAAATAAAGTTCCAGTGTTGTAATTTAGCATTGCTCTTATAATGCTTCTATTTAAAAAAAAAAAAATAAGTGTTTAGGCCAGCGCCGTGGCTCAATAGGCTAATCCTCCACCTGCGGCGCCGGCACACCAGGTTCTAGTCCCAGTCAGGTCGCCGGATTCTGTCCCGGTTGCCCCTCTTCCAGGCCAGCTCTCTGCTGTGGCCAGGGAGTGCAGTGGAGGATGGCCCAAGTGCTTGGGCCCTGCACCCCATGGGAAACCAGGAGAAGCGCCTGGCTCCTGGCTTCGGATCAGCGTGGGGCGCTGGCTGCAGCCAGCTGGCCGCGGCGGCCATTGGAGGGTGAACCAATGGCAAAGGAAGACCTTTCTCTCTGTCTCTCTCTGTCTCTCTCTCTCTCTCTCACTGTCCATTCTGCCTGTCAAAAAACAAACAAAAAAAAATAAGTGTTTGAAAGGAAGAATATCTAAGGGAAAGAGAGAGGAGGAAGGAGAAAACAAAATTTTTCATCAACTGCTGCACTCCCCAAATGGCAGCAGCTGGGGCTAGGCCAGGCCAAAGCCAGGATCCTGGAAAGCCATCTGGGTCACCCACACGAGTGGCAGCAGCCCAAGCATATTGGCCATTGACCACTGTCTTCCCAGCGGCATGAGCTGCAAGTTGGATGGGAAGCACATCAGCCAGGGTTCCAGCCAGCACTCTGATATGGGATGCCAGCATTGCAAGGGATGGTTTAATCTGCCACTCCACAGCACTGACCCTGAAATACTTTGAATAATTGGTTACCTGAGCCCTGGAATGAAATAATTATTAAATAAATGTTTTTGATTTACCCCTATATATGTGTGTGTATGTGTGTGATTGACAGAAATTATTTGCTTTCTAGGATCAATTGTTACATCTGTGTGAACATTTTTCAGTGTAGTGCTTCTCAAAGGATGAATGGTTAGAAATCTGCAACAAAGTAAGATAGATGCTTAATATACTGGACAAAAGTATAGATTCTGGAACAACACCACTTGGATTCAAATCCCAGCATTGCTCTTTGCTAAGCAGCTCTGCTCCCACTGTTCTCCTGTAAAATCTGTATACAAAAATGTGGGTTTTAGTGACATCAAGTAAGTTGGTGTCAAGTGCTTACTAGTCTCTGGAATACATAAAATACTACATGAAAGGTTCCAACTGACTGGGCTGGAGGAAGGGGTTTGATACAATGCAGATTTTTCCATCTGAGACAAGACAGCATGAATCAGAATCTTTTGGAACCCATAGCATTTTAACAAGGTCTCCAGATAATTCCTAATGACATTAAAGTTTGAAAGCCACTGCTTTAGTTATAAGAAGCCCTAATGAACTGATTCCATAGGGACACTAATGTAGTAAAATCCAACTTTACTTTGTGTGTCATTCCCTTAGGTCTGCAAAATCCCCAAATCCTTAAGGGATATTTGTTCCCAAATCAAATTAGGTAGATGAATAAAGTGCTTCTGTAATGATTAGCATCTTAAATACTGGTTCTGAGTATGCAGATTTCCTTGACTTGTTTTATCTGGGTGGCTTCTCTTCCTTGATCATTTTCCCTAAGATAACTATCCTTGACTTTGCTTATTTGAGGACTGGGTATAAATGGGTCCACAGGGAGTTTGGGCTACAATTTTTCTCACTAAATGCTCAGTGTAGTCTCTGCAGGCACAGGAGAAAGGGTTTAATAGAAAAATACAGTGTAAAGGTTTAGGAGGAAATACCAATTAAACATGAGTGTGTGTGTGTGTGTGTGTGTGTGTGTGGGTGTGTGTGTGTGTTTACTCACAAGGGAGTTGAGTTACTGCATAACAGTTGCTACTTTCCATATGTATTAGCATCAGAGTCAACTTCTGTAAACTGGATGCCAGTATGTGCATAATAATCAGATAATAATCTTTCATGTTCAAGGTGACAATGCCCATAGAGGCCAAGGCACTAGCTTCAGTGACTATGTGAGTAAACAGGAGGCATAAGACCCATGCTGCCAGTTTGCTATTGTCCCTGAAAAGCAGGAACTTGTGACCCTAGGGTGTCATAGCATCATGCGATACACACTCATTTTTTTTAAAACAGAATTCACTTTTTTAATAGATGAAGTTATTTTCAGAGATTACAGGTATGGCAATAATAATCAAGAAAATACTTTAATCATTGAACTGGAATAGTAATAATAATGTGACATGGGATGAATTATGTTCTCCTAATGCCAAGTATCCCAGAATGGGACTGTATTTGGTGAAAGGGTCTTTATAAAAGTAATTAAGATAAAAGAAGGTTATTAGAATCGGCTCTAATGAAGAGTGGTATCCTTCTACAAAGAGGGTATTCAGACACATATTTGCACAGAGTATATCACTTGGCGACGGGTGAGGAGATGACCTAAGAGAGGCATAAGAAGAATCCGACCCTGGGTCCTGTACTGTGCCACAGTGGGCTAAAGCCTCAGCCTGCAGCACCAGCATCGCATGTGGGTGCCAGTTTGAATTCTGGCTGCTCCACTTCCAATCCAGCTCCCTGCTAATGCACATGGGAAAGCAGTGGAAGATGACCCAAGTCTTTGGGCCCCTGTACCCACACGGGAGATCCAGAAGAAGCCCCTGGCTCTTGGCTTCAGAAGGAACCAATGGATGGAAGACTTCTCTCACTCTCTCTCTCTCTCTCTCTCTCTCCCTTTATCTATAGCTCTTTCATATCAATAAATCTTTTAAAAAAAGAATCTTCAATGTTAAAAAAAAGAATCTAACCCTGTGAGTAACTTGCTCTTGGATTTCCGGTCTATAGAACTACGAGAAAATAATATTTTTTGGTTGCGCCATATAATCTGTGGAAATTTATTGTGGCGGACATAGCAAAATAATGTAATAATAAAATAGCAACAACGTGTACAATAATAATAAATGATGTCACTTTAAATATTACTAAAGGTTTAGATGATCTCATCAAACTCAATACATGAGTACTTACTCTGAGAGGTACTTTGGTATTATCAAGTGCCATTATAACAATACAGAAACTAGAGCCCAGAGTAGTTGAATAATTGCCATGAAGTCCCACCGTCAACAGTGCTGAAGACAGAAATTCAACCCATATCTCATTTTTTTTAAAGGTTGCCTTGGGTGGTCACTGACATCATACATAAGAGTGTTAATTGTTAAATTAACATCAGGAGTCACTGGGTGCTAACTCCCCATTCAGGACCTCTGTCCTCGATAAGTTGTATTATGAGAGTTAAATGTAAAACTAGTTTTCAAACAATTTATATGTGTGTGTGCAAAATTGTTGAAATCTTTACTTAGTATAGAGTTTTTGTTAGCCAGGGCTGGGCTAGGCCTAAGCCCTGGCTACTGTAGCCATAAAGTGAAACAGCAGATGACAACTCTCTCTCTCTCTCTGTTTCTCTCTGAATATCTCTTCCCCTCTCTCTGTAATTCTGACTTTCAAATAAATATATAAATAAATAAATCTTTTAAAAATGATAGAGGTGTTCAACTTAATGTCATAATGCTATTGTGCCTTATAAAAATCAATGTTCATGACATGTTCTACCAACTTTGAGTATATACTTTAAGTCAGGAAACTGAAAGTCATGTCTTTCTACATATTTATTAAGGCTTTGCTTAAAATTTTGCAGACCTCATTTGGCAATTTATCAGGCACTACACTATGCCACTAAAACAAATACTGTCTGAAAATATTGTCTTGGCCGGCGCCACAGCTCACTAGGCTAATCCTCCGCCTGTGGCGCCGGCACCCCAGGTTCTAGTCCCATCTGGGGCACAGGATTATGTCCCAGTTGTTCCTCTTCCAGTCCAGCTTTCTGCTGTGAGCCAGGAAGGCAATGGAGGATGGCCCAAGTGCTTGGGCCCTGCACCCGCATGGGAGACCAGGAGGAAGCACCTGGCTCCTGGTTTCAGATCGGCACAGCGTGCGGGCCGCAGCAGCCATTTGGGGGATGAACCCACCCAACTCACTGTCTAAATCTGCCTGTCAAAAAAAAAGAAAGAAAATACTGTCTTGTTCTTTCATCACTGTTGAAATCTCTACACATTTTTTAATCTTTCCTTGACAATTACATTGCAGCATGCTTGAAGGCATTTATGCACATATTAAGAATAAGGTGGTAAAGATCATTGCATTATCTTTCTATGGGAGAGTAGCAAATTGCCACAAACTTGGTGACTTCAAACAAAGCACATTTATTGTCTCAAAGTTTGGTAGGTCAGAAACCTAACATGGGTTTCACTGGTTTAAAATTGATGTGTCAGCGGGGCAGGCTCTAGGCAAGAATCCGTCTCCTTGCTTATGCAGATTGTTGGCTGAAGTTTGCTTTCTGGCTGTCAGCTGGGGAATTCTCCAGCTTCTAGAGGCTGCCGGCTGGCATTCTCTGGCTCATGCCTCCATCCCTGCATTGTTGTCATGTGTGTTCCTTCCTGCTCTGCTTTCAGGGTTGTACAATTCACAAGTTCTGGGGTTTAAGATGCAAGCATCCGGGGAGATGATTATTCTGCCTACCATAACCATGCAAGGAGAGTACTGGCAAGGCTCAGGGCCTGTTCTGGTGAGGTCTAAAATTCTGCTTCAGGCAGTTCTAAGTGCAGATTGTATTCAGCCAAAGAGCTGGCATTATTTGAGGAAGTGGCAAGCTCCTAGCTACTGTTGGCATGAGGAAAAACTACATTTGATCCTTGAGGATCTGAACTTAAAGGAGCCCCCTGCTGCTCACTTGACACTAATGATGGTGCCTGTGAAATGTCTCCAGAGGAAGCCATCTCCTCACACTTGAAACCTTTTCAAATTAAAATTCCAAGTGGCATCAAACATGCATTTCCCTATGATGATGTTTAAAGACACATTTTATCCAATAAATCAAAACTTAATATAGTAAAGGAAGAGTAAGATTTTTTTCATCCAATTTATTTTATTTCCCTCAATCTGATCATGAAGAGTTTGATGCCTGAGGTGACACTTGTTTCTCTGTATTTGGTCCTGGCTAGCTAGTCCCTTCTCCTAGTATCAAAACATATTTTTTAAAAAGAGCAAATTTTTTTCTAGTATGAACACAAAAAGAAAGCAGCAACGGAAGCATTCTTTTGGATGCACTATCAATTACAGGAAGACAAATTTGAAGGTGCACTAAAAGAAAGCTGATGGGAAAAGATGATTTTAGTAAAACCAAAATGCTAGTGGTTCCTAAATTTCTGAGCAGACTGTGTCTCTCTTGGAACCCAAGTACTTGGGCTATCATCTACTATCTCCCAGGTATACTAGCTGGAAGCTTGACCAGAAACAGTTGCTAGAACTCAGACTCAGCACTCTGATATGGGATGCAGGCACCTGAATTGGTAGCTTACTCCAATGCACCACCACGCCCACCTCTGGAGATAATTGAAAGTATATATGAAAATGTGTATAGGTTATATGTAAATATTATACCATTTTGTATGAGTCTTGAACATCTGTGGATCTAAGTATCGTTGGAGAATCCTAGAATCAAACCCCCATGAACACCAAGGCCGGCTATATTCTATAGAGACTATTTTCTGAGAGTCTCTGGGACTGTGTCCACATATCTTCAAGCAGCCAGGACTGGCCACAAAATGGGTTTAGCGCATCAGGTTATTGAGCTGCTGTTGATAATCTTGTTGCCAAGAGCTGAGATTAAGCAGTCAGTGCATGAGGTCCCTGGCAGTCATTTCGATCTAAGCACTAAAATGGCTAAAGTGCATTTATCCAACAAATGTTTCCTGGCCACTGGCATATTCAGGCCCTGATCCAGGTTTTGGGAGCAATATTAGGTGGCACCCACCATCAACAAGTTGGCAACTTTGTGGAGGGCCAGGCAATTCAGGTAGTTATACGGCACATGAAGATAGGTACTAAGTTAGAGGTAGCACAGCGACAGAACCACAGCAGAGCTCCAAACAGCTTATTTAAGAAAGCATTCCTGGACAAAATGACCATTTAATTAAGTATTGAAGAATAAATGAGAGGCAGCCGGAAAATAAAGACAGGGAAGGCTTTTGAATCAGAGGCAATGGGGCAGAAAGTGTTGGAAGGACTAAGAGAATAAGAGAGAACATAATATGAAAGGCTAGAAACCTAGGTAGAAAAAAAATAGTCATATTCATGTCCCACATGGATTAAATGTGATTAAATGTAGGGAATAATAAGGAGCTCAAATTGGTGGGAAAGGACCAGTGAACAGGATGAATAGTGAATAGTTCAGAAAAGAGGTGTTACTGTGCTAAGAGAAGGAGAGAGTTAATTCACAGCAAGACAATGGAGGCAGAACAGGAGTGGAGTGGAGATGGGGGACAGGAGCACACTGGTGAAGGGGAAGAAAGAACAATGAAATGTAACCCCCAGGTCCCTAGATTATGTGTATGAGTGGATGACTGGTGATTGAATTAATTTACAATAGCCCAAGAAAATTATTGTACTTGACATGGGCTGTGGTTAGAAAGGGCATCATTTGAGTTAACCTTCAGTGGTTACAGACAGAGAGACCCAGGTGAGCTCAAGTAAAGGGAGGGATAATTATAAGGTAAAGGACAATAAGAAGCTGGCAATAACACTAGAATTTCAGGGATTTAAAAATCACAGGAAGCCTGGGCTGCATGCAGGATGTTCATCTGCAGAGTTTGCCTTTCTATAGTAGGAATGTGTGGTCCTTCCCGCAATATCCCTGTCCACTAACACAGTAGCACCACATTCTGACTGCTGTATCTCCTGTTTACCACTACAGTAGTCCCTGCTTATGCATAGTTTTGCTTTCCCCATTTTCACTTAACTGCAGTGAACCAAGGTCCACAAACATTAAAGCGAAACTTTCAGAAATGAACAATTCATGATTTTTAATTGTGTGTCATTCTGAATAGTGTGATGAAATCTTAATGCTACTCTGCTTCATCCCATCGGGGTAAATCATCATTTTATGTAGGGTATCCACACTATATACACCACCCTCCCATTAGTCACTTGGATAAATCATGACAGTGTGTCAGTGCTTGTATAAAGGGTTCGGTACTGTCAGAGATTCCAGCAATCCCCTGAGAGCCTTGGGTCATATCTCCCTGTAATAAGGGGATGTGGTAGAATGAGAAGGCCATGCCAAGATGGCTGCTGGCAACAGAAACTGCCTGGCAACAGGCTGTGATTGGATGGTTTCAGAAACCACATGACAACAGAGCCTGACTGACAACAAGCTGTGATTGGATGGCTTCGGAAACTGCCTGGCAACAGGGTGTGATTGGTTAGGGCACAGACCGCCCCTTGACTGGACTGGCTGCCTTGGCTATATAAGCTGCTGTACCAACTGAAATAAATGAGACTGCAGGCTGCTTGCCTCTGGCCTGCTTTCACCCAACTGCCGGCGTCTGTGTGGTGACTCCACGCCTTCTGCCCCCACCATGCTCCTCCTCTCAGAATGAATCCACTTCTACAAGGAGAGACCATTCTAATGGGTTATCTCAGTCTCCATTCTGGGTATCATTTCAGCCCAATAACAGTCCTGCTTCCTAGTGAATCTGACTGAAAAATTCTAATTAAAATTCCTCCAAAGGACTACGAGATTGATGTTGACCTTTCAAAAGGACTCTAACACAGCATTTAGACACAACTGAAGCAATAAGCAGGAAACATTCAACATGCAGATACATAGGTGGGATCTAAGGCAACCTCTTCTTTCCTGCAAATGGCAACATGTAGTACTTAGGACTAACACAAATTATTAATTTTCAGTAAAACCAAGCATTTATCTCAAAACCGTTCAAAGTTTGTTTTAAACTAAACAAACAGGGAGCTGTCACTGTAACAGAACAGGTAAAGCGCCCACCTGCGGCCCCAGCATCCCATATAAACACTAGTTCAAGTCCTGGATGCTCCACTTATGATCCAGCTCTCTGCTAATGTGTCTTGGAAAGCATCAGAAGAAGGCCCAAGTATGGGCCTTGCACCTACGTGGGAGACCTGGAAGAAGCTCCTGGCTCCTGGCTCTGGATTGCCCTAGCCCCTGGCTTTTGGGCCATATGAGGAATGAACCAGCAAATGGAAGATATCTCCCTGTCTCTCTGTTTGTCTCTCTCTGCTCTCTCTCTCTCTCTCTCTCTCTCTCTCTCTCTCTCTCTGTAAATCTGTCTTTCAAATAAACAAATAAATAAATATTTAAAAACAAAGAAATAAAGAAACAAACAGGGGCCAGCATTGTGGTGCAGTGGCTAAGCCTCAGTTTGCAATGCTGGTAACCCATATTGGTGCTCTGGTTCCAGTCCTGGCTGCCCTGCTTCCCATCTAGCCCTCTACTAGTGTGCTTGGGAAAGCAGAGAAGAATGGCCTAAATCCTTGGAATCCTGACACCCATGTTGGAGACCTGGATGGAGTTCCAGGTTCCTATCTTCAACTTGGCCCAGCCCTGGCTATTGTGGCTAATTGGAGAGTAGACAAGAGGATGGAATATATCTTTCTCTCTCACACACACTCTATCTCTCTCTCTCTTTCAGTCCTTCTCTCTCTTGCTCTGCCTTTAAAATAAATAAATTTTCAGAAAATGAAACAAATAAGAATGATAACGCTAAATTTTGTGCTCATCAATAATCATATTTTTAGAAACTGTCAATAACCACAATTCTAAATTTCCAGGTCCCTAGAGAATAATCCTCCCTAGATTGTCAGGTAATTTCAAAGTGATGAGTCTGTGTGATTACTCATATTTAGCTCATGTGACCTTGATTCAGTCCCATGTACACTTTAAGAGCCTTCAAGCTATCATTCCACTCATTCATAGAGAAGCAGACATGAATAAACATGTACCTATGCATGCACATAGCATGTCTACATGTGTTTATATACATACTGCATTCTCTGCAAAGTGTGGGTATCCTGGGATCAATCCCTCAGTGATACAGAGGAATAACTGTATATGTGTGTATGTGTATGTACACGTTTGAGTATCTATATTTTTTCCTTCATACATTACACTATCAATCTGGCAAATCAAGTTCAAAAACTTTGGAGGGCATAACTAATTTTTTTAGGGCATAACTATTTTTACTGACAATTCTAAACTAAGGAACTATGTTAGTACAGAGGATGCATCTGAAGAATAAAAGGCATGCGATTAGAAAATGTAGCTAATTAAGAAGTATATAACGTCTCGCACCTGGATTTTCCCCAGCATACTTATGCAAAAGAAATGTGGATATTTAAGAGATGGTAAGTCTTTAGCATGCTCGTAAAAATGCATTTATTGTTAAAGAATTTTTATCTTGATAAAATTTAGACATTTCCATAGCAACCCAGGTGCATTGTTTTATGCTTTGATCTGTAAATATGTCAAGCTTTTTAAAGAGCTTAAGTTTGTTCAGACAATAGCTGAGAAATATACTTAGTATTTAAATTGGTGATATGATCGTCCAACAAAAAAGGAGTTGTTTAACAATTTAGTTTGGAAAGCTGAAATGGTTTACTTTATATCCCATCTGAGAGTTGTCAATTTTAATTTTAAAACACACATGCACACACACACACACATGGATATTGGAGAAAAATCTACAAAAATTGCTTTGGGAGTTCTTTTTGATTTTTTAGATTATGTGTGATTTTTGATTCTCTTCTAAAATTTTCCCCATTTTAATACTTTCCATAATGAGAACACATTTTCTAAAATCAGAAAGGACAACAAATAACTGCAAAAATTGTTTTGAAATAGAAGACCAAATTCTCTTGGGCAGGGTCCTTGTAATAAGGGAGAGTGAAGTAACCTAGTGTCAATGCCCATTTTCTGCACACTGGTGAATAGAGATTCTCCTAACCTACCTGTCCTCATTAAAGATATCTGATTAAAGATGTTAGTGACAATCAAAGTGATAAATGACTGGCTGCTCTGATGTTTTGCATTGTATTGAATTGTACTTAATATCTCCAAGGAGCTAATTATTTGGCTTCCTTGGTGAGTCCATTGAGAAAACTAAGCTAACTAAGCTGAGAGAATGTGACAAGGGAACTGGGCCTGGAATCTTCAAACACTAACTAGGTGTGTGAGTGCCTAGGGCAAGTGGCTGCCTCTGTTTCTCCACATTCTGATTCACCCTGTGACTGATACCCATCAACTTCCTGCTGCTGCAGTGGGGGGTCTGTGCATTAACACATGCCGCCTGAAATCCTTTAATCAATGCAAAGAATGCTACCAGGGAGTATGTGAGAAAGAGATATCTTGAATGTCACTTTTGTCTCATTTTTATATTATTTAAATTTACATAGTCCCAGTCATAGAGAATTACAGCACTAATTTCTGTAGTTTTGCCAATAAGTATACTTAAGAGAAAAGCATTTTTAAATCCTGTGTCTAATAGAAGAAATTTATTCTGGAGCCTCTTTCTTCTTTAATTGACAGTTTCATATTGAGAGGTTAGAATAAAAATGCACAACAATAACTAAGAACCAGTATGTGGCATGGAATTGGAGCTCACAGAGAAAGATGGCAAATGGAGATGGAGTAAATTCTTTACTCAGTATTTTGGCTGCATCATTAGTTTCTGAAGTTTTCCTGAATCATGGGGACACAGAAAGAGACGGTGGGGTGCAGGCTCCTGGTGTGATTGAAGGATAAACTGCTTCAAACACCAAAATACTTAGAGAACTCAATCACACAATTTACTCTAGATGAAATCAATGGAAAATATCGAGCCCCAGTAATGGAGGATGATTTTTATGAGTATAGTGTTATAACTATGGAGTCAAATGAGGTTAATGTGGATTTGGGATTTTCATCCTTTATTCTCTTCTTGCTATGCTGAGTCCATGTGATAATCTTAAGGCTTTCCACTGATTTTGCCTCCACAGACATAGACTCATAGCTTCATATTTTGTTCAGCATTGATCAACCAACCTATGATGAATGGTCCTTGTATCAGATAAGAAATCAGCAGTCACAGGAGACAAGACTTTTCCAGGTGTCTTGATTTCCCTGTGAGAATAGACTCCTCAGAAAGTAACATTTCCATGCCAAGAGAAATTCATGACATAGAATTTCTTTTTTAGATGATCTTTTATTTTCTAAATCTCAAAGATCATTGCAAGGTAATTTTGATTGCAATGAGTATAATTTAACAAAATTTGGTAGTAAGATGTATTTTCTGATTATCTTATTTTTAAGTTACTCAGTTTTAAATAATTAGCACTCATAAATGGTGGGTTACTGTTCTATTTCAAATTAGTTTTACTTCATATTTGTAATAAAATTAATCAATGAAATTTGTATATAGGATCTTAATTGTGAATCAATGTCAATTAAGCTCATTAGATTCTCCATGGTATCTTTTTTTTTTAAGATTCATTTTATGATTTGAAAGGCAGAATTACACAATGAGGCAGGCAGACAAAGAGAGACGTGCATCTTCCAATCACTCTTTCACTCCCCAAATGGCCTCAACAGCCAAGGCTGGGCCAAGCCGAAGCCAGGAGCCTAAAACTCTATCTGGGTTTCCCAAATGGGCAGTGGCCCAAGTACTGTGGCCATCTTCTGCTGCTTTTCCGGTGCATTACCTGGGAGGTGGTTAGTAAGTGGAGCAGCCAGGACTTCAATCAGTGCTCATACTCCATGCCAGTGTCCCAGGCAGTGGCTTAACTTGCAGCACATCAATGGCTCTTTTCTGTGATTTCCCACTCAGGTTACTCCACAGTGCCTCCGAGTGGTGAGAAGATGTCAATGCCGTGAGTGCAACACTGGTTCATGACAGATCTATTTCACTTAAGTAAAATGCATCAAGTGAAACTGTTCTTCCCCAATGGTTATTTCTTATTGGATTCTGTAACTCTTGATCCTAAAGGACCAAAAATATCCCTCAATCATGTAGATAGTATCTAAGTACATTTTGAAATAAACCAGCACAACTTCTTGTTACTGAATTCTGCATCAATTCCTTTCCCCTTACCAACTATAATTAATATTTGATATATCAAATGAAGTATAATTAATTTTCCAAACCATTGACACTCAGGAATTGTAATTATTTAATAAATGAACTGCAGCATACTTTTGCCCTTTTAATTAAAATCAGGTACCTTCTTTACCTAATGTATTAACTTGCACACTTTTGTCTTTTTAAATGCTTTGGAGACAGTATTAGAAGTCTTCAAATTTTCAAAATCAGCTCATATCATAAAGCAAATGGATTCCTGATTTTGAATTGAAGCTCTGAAAATAGGCTGCCTGGGGTTAAAGCTTGGTTGAAGTAATTATTGTCTATAGGCAATAAACTACTTTCATTCTCTGTAACTTTCTTTTTCTTTTTTATTAGTTAGCTAACTGGTCAGTGAATGCACATATTTCATGTAATTGCAAAGTGTAAGTGGAATGGTACAAAACTAAGACTTAGGATATTGACTGTATATATCTAGCATCTGGGAAAGGAAAGCCTTTTTTAATGGCACAGAGAGTAGAAAGAAATTAAGGAAGACTATAATGTATACATCCAAAAATATTGATGCCAAGGAAAGAGAAGTACAAAGTAAGAAGAGACTAAAACATAGAGCCCAAAAGGAGTAAATGGGGTTTCCCTCTAACTAACAGGACCAGTGCAGGTTCAGTTTATTTTGGCAATGCTCACTTGATGTCATTAAAATTTTCTTAAATTGTTTTTAGGAGGGGCCGGAGTTGTGGCCTAGCAAGTAAAGCCACTGCCTGCAGTGCTGACATCCCATCTGGGTGCTGGTTCAAATTCTGGCTACTCCACTTCCAATCCCGCTCTCTGCTTGGCCTGGGAAAGCCGTAGAAGATGGTCCAAGTCCTTGGGCCCCTGCACCCACATGGGAGAGTGGGAAGAAGCTCCTGGCTCCTAGCTCTGGATCGGTGCAGCTCTGGCTGTTGAGGCCATCTGGGTAATGAACCAGTGGATGGAAGATCTCTCTGTAATTCTTACTTACAAATAAATAAATAAATCTTTAAAAAAAGAAAGAAAAGAAAGACAGCAGAATGTAATGCATTGATTTACAGACTAGCCTTAGTGGAGCATCAGTGGAGAAAACACAAATGGATTAGTTCCTTGGGAATAAACAAAAACAAGGACTATGAGTACACAACACAGGATCCCAAAAAAGTGATGCGTCATAGTTTGAAGTTGTTTGAACACTAAAGACTTTTGAGTATGCAAATGACATTATTAAAATGAGACTCCTAGGTGCCTGCGCTGTGGCTTATCGGTAAAGCCACTGCCTGTAGAATAGGCATCCCGTATGGGCACCGGTTCAAGCCCTGGCTACTCTGCTTCTGAACCAGCTCTCTGCTATTGCCTGGAAAAGCAACAGAAGATAGTCAAATCCTTGGGCCCCTGCACCCATGTGGGAGACCAGGAAGAAGCTCCTGGCTCCTGGTTTCAGATCAGCCAAGCTCTGGCCATTGAGACCATTTGGGGAGTGAATCAGCGATGGAAGACTCTCTCTCTCTCTCTTTCTCTTTGTCTCTGCCTCTTTATAACTCTGCCTTTCAAATAAATAAATAAATCTTTTTTAAAAAATGAGACTTCTGAAGCTTGCTCTATTAGGACCATGTTAGGAGGAGGTGAGAGATTATAGTTGGGAATGTCAGTGTAAAAACAAAACTAAGAAATTTTGCAAACTCACTGTTTTATGACTTATAAGAATAAAAAATTCCATCACAGATAAAATGTGTGTATGTATATTTTAGATATTCCAATTACCTGAGAATAATGATATATTCTATATATAATTCTCAAAAAAGTTATACAACAAGAAAAGCAAATTAAAACTGCAGAAACACTCCAATTTATGCATAATGAAGAGCTAAAACAAACCCAAAATTAAAATGAAACTTCATATTACCTCCACAATGACTAACTACACAAATACACAAAATCAGTCCACATAATAGAACCCAAATGGCCTTTAGTAAAAAGGAAAGATATTCTACCACATTTTAATTAGAGAAATGTGAATGAAAATACAGTGAAATACTGTTTTTTACCTACACCTTTGCAAAATTCTCAGGATGAAATTCCTCAGGATGAAGTATTGCTAATGTGAATGCAAATGGATACAGGCTTCACAGGGGAAAACCTGGAAGCATTTCATTAAACTGCACACGTATTTACTTTTGAACCAGGAAGTGAACATTTAACAAAGTTTTTAATGGTTTATCTTCCAAAATATAAACAATTTTGTCCATTAATGATTTGCTTGTAATTGCTAACAACTGGAAAAAGCCAAATGTCTATACATAAAAGGAAAGTTGGTAAATTTGCATACCTCCCATAATAGAATCTTGTGCAGTTGTAAAAACATGGGAAAATAAAGTGATATGGAATAATATTCAAGATACATGGAAAAGGCAAAGTCAAAAGTGATACAAGGAGGAAAGAACAGTGGAAGTTTTGTATGTTTTTGTTAAGGTTGTTTTATTTGCATTTTCATTATTATACACCTGGGATAAATTCAGATGTGATAGGAAAACATAACTACGCTGTTATAAAATGCCCTTTGTCCTTATAATGAAGTTTTTTTTTTTTTTAAAAAATGTGCAGAGGCAGGTGCTGTGGTGCAGCAGGTTAAAGCCCTGGCCTAAAGCACTGGCATCCCTTATTGGGCACCAGTTCTAGTCCCAGCTGCTAATCTTCCAATCCAGCTCTCCGCTGTGGCCTGGGAGTGCAGTGGAGGATAGCCCAAGTGCTTGATCCCCTGCATCCTCATGGGAGACCCAGAAGAAGCTCCTGGCTCTTGGCTTCTGATTGGCACAGCTCTGGTCTTTGCAGCCACCTGGGGAGTGAACAGCAATGTAAGACCTCTCTCGGTCTCTGCCTCTCTCTGTAACTCTTTCAAATAAATAAGACAAATCTTTTAAAAGAAAAAGTGCAAAGCCTCATGTAAAAAGCAAGGGATATAATATATATGTATCAGTGAGTTTATGGAAGAGGAAGCACCAGAAACTAAAGAGATGGGTTATCTGTAAGAGATATGTGAGGGCTGGTGCTGCGGCTCAATAGGCTAATCCTCCGCCTTGTGGCGCCGGCACACAGGGTTCTAGTCTTGGTGGAGGGGTCAGACTCTGTCCCGATTGCCCCACTTCCAGGTCAGCTCTCTGCTGTGGCCCGGGAGTGCAGTGGAGGATGGCCCAAGTGCTTGGGCCCTGCACAGGTATGGGAGACCAGGAGGAATCACCTGGCTCCTGGCTTCGGATCTGCGCACTGCGTGCTGGCCACAGCGGCCATTGATGGGTGAACCGACAGCAAAAAGGAAGACCTTTCTCTCTGTCTCTCTCTCTCTCACTGTCCACTCTGCCTGTCAAAAAAAAAGTGAGAGAAATGTGAGACTGGAAGGAAGAACAGAGGGCTAGGAAAGGAACAGTGATAATGAAAATTCCTTGAACATAAATTTTTATATAATTTTCAACTTCAGAATCATATTAAAGCTTCATGTGCACACAAAATAAATCCATAAATCCAAAAAGAATCCATAAGTCTGGGAAAAATTGGACTTCAAATCAATAATCCAGATATGTGTTAAGGAAAACTACCTGATTCTAGTAAACTTTGAAAGAGTATTTTGACTATAACCTCAGATTAAAGTTTAAAAGAGTATTTTGACCTACAACCTCAGATTAAAGTTGAACTTTAATGATTTGGTTAGTTTTTTCAGTGGCACAGTTTAGCAATTTAACGACTTTATACATATTCTAAAGTGGATCCAGATTCCTTTCTGTTGAAGACTATACAAACATAGAAAAGAGGGAGGATGAAATTTACCCCACAGAGTTAAGCTAGAATTGGAAGATTAATATGAATTAATTGACTTTAATATAGGTCTACAGAGAGATACAGGAAAGTGTGTATAACTACATTTACGAAAATATGTGTATAAGTCCTTATATTAGAAATTAACACACCTAAAGCCCAATTTTTTGTTCCTAAATAACATTCATTACTAAAAAGTGAAATATGATTGATCTTGAATTGGAGCAAAAAATGTTCAAGTGCTTCCTTATAACTCAAGTTAATCAATGCCCAAGAAATAAAGGAAGAAAATTGCCATTTATAGAATAGCACAATAATAATTTTTTAAGAAAAGGTAATGATGCTAAAACATTTGGAAACTTTTATCTATAATGTAGTATTTATATGATATCAAAGTTTTCTCCTATTGAAAACTATTAATAACTACAAACAGTTTAATCAAATGATCAAAATAGCTATAACCATTAAAGAGACCTGTAGACATCATGAGACTCCTGATTTGCTGCACTTTGAAGAATACAACATCACTTCTATAGTATGACTGTCAAAAGCACACAACCAGAAGCTGATCATGAGAACACATCAGACAACACACATGGAGGAATACCCATGAAATCATTGGCTAAGCTGCTTAACACTGTCAAGCTCATTAACAACTGAGAAATCCCACTGTATTCCAGTTGACAAATAGTCTTGACTCTTCTATAAACAGAGGATGAACTAGAATAAAAATGCTGTTTAAATTGGGAGTTAAATTTGAAAAACAGAAAAAAGTTAATCTTTTTTGTATGGGAAACACTGCTTCAAACTGACATTTTGCCATATGGTATAATTTTCAAGATTTTCTCTTTTGAGTAAAACAATTGAAAACACTGTGTCATGTATGATAAGTGTTCAGACAATTGTGATGACTAAAAATCCATTTGATTTTAATGGCCTCAAAAATTCCAAGAATGGTAGACAGACTATTTTATATTTATATCCAACTCATTCAAAAATAATGAAATAACATATGTATATATTAAAATAAAATTAAAACTGTCCATTATATATTAGTAAGAAATCTGTGTGTACACTAGTATAAATAACATGTTTCTATTCTTGTGAAAATGTGTTTAATGTGGAAAAAAAATCACAATGGATGTTCCAAATGTCAGCAGTTGTTAAAAGTTTATATTTAAATATATTTTAGAGTCTTTATTTACTTCTTCAACCAGTATTGTCACTAAAATAAGAAGAAAATGTTTTTAAAAATAGAAAAAGGACATAAAATTTGAGTGGAAAGATGATCATAAACTTATTTTAATTAAATTTACTTAATCCTATGTATTTCTGTACTTAGAGATACATTTATTGAGATATTGAAGGCTTTGCATTTTTTACCAAATGCAACCTAGAGTGAAAGTGGTTGAAAAAAGCATCTAGTACACGGAATGAATGGACTCTGGAGTTGAGAAACAAGAGAAAACAGTTGAAGGCAAGTTTAAGATTTATCCACTTCAAAATTGTGCAAAGCTCCACTTATAGAAAGAGAAACAGCAAACACAGATTGTAAATCAATCTTGGAAATTTAACGAAAATCCTGAATATATACGTGCAGCTTTATATCATCATTTTAGAAATTCTTGACTGGGTTATTTGGTTTTAGAGAAAATTTGTCTTCTCATTCCAGTTTTGCCACTGATACAGTGGCTTGGGCAAATTCCTCTTGACCCATATTGTTCCATGACATTTTGATATATGTTACAGACATTGACTTTTGTCTCTTAAGTTCACTCAAGCAGTTGTTACCCTGATTCTTTTTTTAAAGATTTATTTATTTGAAAGTCAGAGTTACACAGAAAGAGAAGGAAAGGCAGAGAGAGAGAAAGAGAGAGAGAGAGAGAGAGGTCTTCCTTCTGATGGTTCACTCCCCAATTGGCTGCAACGGCTGGAGCTGTGCCAATCTGAAGCCAAGAGCCAGGAGCTTCTTCCAGGTCTCCCACGAGGATGAAGGGGCCCAAGGACTTGGGCCATCTTCTACTGCTTTCCTAGTCATAGCAGAGAGCTGGATTGGAAGCAGCCAGGTCTTGAACCGAAGCCTATATGGTATACTGGCAGTGCAGGTGGCAGCCTAACCCGCTACACCACAGTGCTGGTCCCTGTTACCTTGATTCTAAATTTAATGCTATCTCCGGAATATTTTTTTTGACAGACAGAGTTAGACAGTGAGGGAGAGAGACAGAGAGAAAGGTCTTCCTTCCGTTGGTTCACCCCCCAAATGGCTGCTACGGCCGACGCACTGCACTGATCCAAAACCAGGAGACAGATGCTTCCTCCCGGTCTCCCATACAGGTGCAGGGCCCAAGTACTTGGGCCATCCTCCACTGCCTTTCCGGCCCACAGCAGAGAGCTGGAATGGAAGAGGAGCAACCGGGACAGAATCTGGCACCCCAAAAGGGACTAGAACCCAGGGGGCCGGTGCCACAGGCAGAGGATTAGCCTAGTGAGCCACAATGCCAGGCATCTCTGGAATATTTTTGTACAAAGGAGTAGGGGAAGAGAAAGGGAGAATGTGCATTAAGTGGCTCCTATGTTTCATTTTCTGTGTCTTCTAAGTGTTTTAGAGACATATCGTACGTGTTACAATATTACACAGACTCAAAGTGGTATAGAAGTCATCTCTATACTGCCAAAAAGCCAGGACATGTTCTATATCCTTGTTCATGCTTGTAAGGGAATTCTATTCTCTTTGTCTGCCTTTCCATTTCTCATTAGACTATAACCACTGTTTTCAGATCTGGGATGATTTTTGCTTTTTCTCTCTCAGAAAACATATGATATAATATTTCACTAATAGATATACCAAAAATAATACAGATGAGAAGAGACTTTTATGGATTCATATTCTTAGAATTCTGAGATTTATAAGATGCAAAAGCAAAATAAAACATAAAGTTCAAATAAATACATTTTTAAGACATCTACTATGTCTCAAGGTTAGGACAAGTCTTGTGAGTACAATGCAGAATAGAAAACACTCCCTGCTCCAGAAAGAAGAATAAAGACACGGTGCCCTTGGGTATGGTAACTTGTTGACAGTTTTAAGAAATGATTACTCACGCCGGCGCCATGGCTCAATAGGCTAATCCTCCACCTGCGGCGCCGGCACCCCGGGTTCTAGACCCAGTCCGGGCACCAGATTCTGTCCCTGTTCCCCTCTTCCAGGCCAGCTCTCTGCTGTGGCCCAGGAAGGCAATGGAGGATGGCCCAAGTGCTTGGGCCCTGCACCCGCATGAGAGACCAGGAGAAGCACCTGGCTCCTGGCTTCAGATCAGCACGGTGTGCTGGCTGCAGCGTGCCAGCTGCAGCGGCCATTGGAGGGTGAACCAATGGCAAAGGAAGACCTTTCTCTCTGTCTCTCTCTCTCTTACTGTCCACTCTGCCTGTTTAAAAAAAAAAGAAATGATTACTCCACATTTTCATGCTTTGTTTACAATGTTCATAAAATGAGAAATAAGTTATTGAACACACACATATTCTAGAAAAAGTAGTCAAATTTTTCATTTTACATGTGAATAACTCATATATAAGATGAAACATAGAAAACCAACTTAAAATACTTGTCAGTGGGAAGATCTGTGTTAGTTTACCTCTGATCACTGTACTTGCTAATGGTCATCTAGTACCAGTAAATTGAAACTGAAAGCTATGGAAATTATCTGACTCTTCAAATCAGAATGGCTTTTGAGAAAACCAACTAAAATTTAGGTAGGCAATAGAGAGTATAAAATAACCTGGGGCCAGTGCTGTAGCATACTAGGCTAAGCATCCACCTGAGGCGTCGGTATTCCATATTGGCTCCAGTTCTAGTCCTGCTGCTCCTCTTCTGATCCAGCTCTCTGTTATGACCTGGGAAAGCAGTAGAAGATGGCGCAAGTCCTTGGGCCCCTGCACCCACGTGGGAGACCTGGAAGAAGCTCCTGGCTCCTGGCTTCGGATTGGCCCAGCTCCGGCCATTGTGACCATCTGGGGTGTGAACCAGCAGTTGGAATACCTCTCACTCTCTCTGCCTCTGCCTCTCTGTAACTCTGCCTTTAAAATAAAATAAGTAATTCTTAAGAAAAAAAGAAAAGAAAAGAAAAAGGGAAAAAGGCAATTAGCTAACGTTGTTTATAAGGAAGTATTTCTTATTTTAGATGAGAGAATCTAATTAAAGAGATGGGAGTGAAAACAGAAAAATGAAAATTAATAAAAGTAACTGTCAGAAATGTGGATGATTTTAACTGGTGATGAAGACAGACAAAAATTGTTAGAATGCAGAATTATTGGAATTATGATTTATCATAGATAGGTGTTATTAATAATTATAAAACAAACCTGTAAATGATAGGATAAGCCAGAGTGGGAAACAAAGTTGTGGGAGGTAAATCTAAGGATTAGGAGCCTAATATTTTAGAATCACATGATGCTGCCAACTGGAACAAAGAGTTAGGAGCAGAGATGAAAAGAAACATTGAGCCAGAAACTAAAGCCTTCAATAATGACACAGAATGACAAATGTTATTGCATTTATGACAGTGCAGAAGAAGAGAGATTTGTATAGCAGATTATTTCATTTATTATCTTAATTTTCCAAAGTTTTCCTGAAAAAAAGATAAGATTGAGAAAGTGACCAATAACATGTAACTGTATTTTACATGTTCCTAAAACAAATTAATATTCACTGCAAAGTTGATTTGGAAGATGGCTTATATGTTTTTAAAGAAAAATATTTTTCTTTTATAGAAATAGAATTATTTCTACAATGTATACCCTCACGTAAATAATTCATATAAATTTTTTGTTAGAAGCCTTGTACTAACCTACACCATTTTGAAAATATGAAAAAAATTGTATATTTTCCAAATAATTTTCTCATAAAATTGTCTTAATTCCCTCAAAGCAATGTGTGAAAATGCCCACTGTTTTGGATGAAATAACTTGGCAACAGGTTAGTCTTTCAAAGCATGTTATGAGAAAATTCTATCAACACAGCAAAGTCAATGGGCTAGTTTCCATAGGACTCCGGTTAACAAAGACTTACAAAATACTGAAACTCTCTTAGGTCCTTTGTTTTCTTCAAGACTAGACTCTACTACCACCTGATCTTTCTTCTGTTCTCTCTTACTGGGGAGTGGGTTTGTGCGAGAGAGTTCTAAATAAACAAAAGGTATCCAAATCATGAAACTTCAAGACTACTGACTCAAACAGAGAAAGCCTTGTGATCCACTTAAAGATATTTTAGAATGTAAGAATTAATGATCATAATGATTACAATAGATGAGTTTAACAATGAATATTAAGCTGATTCTTATTTGCCCTTTCTTTTAAAGTTTCACAATTGTCTCAGTGGTCATAATGAGTACAGGAAGTAAATAAGGTTAGGAATCCTCACTTTGGAGTGAGAGTAGGCAACACTTACCCTAAACAGACCACCAGAAGGGCCAGGATACTGTAAACTCTGTTTTTTTAAGTATTGAGCATCAACAAAACAATCCTTGAAAAGAGTAAATATATGTCACTTGCCAAAAAAAAACAAGGAAAAAAACTAGTAATTGTCTTACCATCTTAAAAAGTCATGGAGATGCTGTGGGCTCTTGTTCTCTGAACAATGACCTCAAGCCTAAGAGGTACAACATAGAGTAGGCAGTGTCTGCCAGTTCACACAGAAGAATGAATTCTATCTCTTTAGACTCCTGTATATGTGTCCATAGATAGATCAAAGTCAGAATTCTAAAACCATGAAACAATGCACTCTTTATAGTCACCATGTCTAATAGGGTGTCTAATAAAAACTTAGGTTAAAATATTAGCAATGACTTGACACAAGGTTTTACACAAGAATTTACAAATGTTTTGACACATTATATTATTTGTTCAGTGGCCTGCTCATCTTCCTCATCTGACCTTGTTACATGTAAAAGAGATTTCAGGAAGCTATCTGGCCACAGCAGCTATATGTGAACAAAGGTCCTCTACCAGGTTGCATATTATTTAGAAAAAAAATGTGTAATTCTTTCTGTGCAGTTATAAGGAAAATGTGCAAACCACAAACCCAATTATGTTGATTATTAATAGAAACTGAAGTCTAATGTGCTGTTCTATTATTTTAACATTACTTATATTACCCTAGATTAACTCAAGTGCCAGGAAGGCAGTGTCTCATTCAACTTAGTAAAATAGAAATAAAACTGCAAAACAAATAAGAATGACCTCTATTAGTTCACGCAATGATCTCAAATTAAGAAAGCTATTGTCATAAAATTGTCATTTTGTCACCAGTTAGCATTTTCATGATATTGAAAAATTATGGGAACATTAACATTAAAAGTCAATTTTTGAAAAACTTGCTTGCATTCACTCAGTCCCTTTTAGGACATTTTGTAGTACTTTAATAAAGCCATTTTCATTTACACTGAACTTGGCTTTCCTATGGCTGTCATTTTCACTGGAACTTCCATCCCATTTGAATGTATTGGTGTGAGGTTGAACAGAGGAAAATGACAGAGTTCAATAAAATAGTGGTCATTTCAAGAAAAGAATGTCCATAGGCAATCTAATACTTGGGAAATAAATTAATGACAAAAACACTACTTGAAATACAAAATAGAAGGATGTGCTGTAATGATTTTTTCTCCCAATAGAAGTATTTTCTTTGAAAAAATGCCATACTTCACCTGGAAATCTTGAAAAACTAAACCATGGTAGACTATGCATTTGCCTAAGTAGACGCCTGTTTTTTAAATTCAGTTATTCACCTCCCAACATTTAGTATGATTAAAGTAGATAGTGGCACGTGGAGTTCAGAGATGCCACTGAGGAAGGTCAAGGAAGTCCTCCAAAAGGTCATCAGGTTCTGCAGCTTTCATAAAAAGACTTATCTATGCTATGCTCCATGCTATGATGTCATACACCATATACAATTTTCTGAATAACTCTTAATTCTCCAAACAAAAAGTTTTATTTGAAATCCTAACTAGTATTCTGAATGCCCTTTCATACATTCTCTATAACTTAGGGGGAGTCTAGAGTTCTCACACTGTGGCATACAGACCACCCATTTCAGAATTCAATCCCCTTTGTTATTTGTTCAAATGCAAGTCGCTCATACTCATTACCTATCCCTTGAATCACAATTTCTGAGCCCAGGACTAACATTTTTAGCAAACACTTGAATGTACTTGCATGTACCCTGCATTGTAGAAGCCTGTCTACAATAGACTGAACCGACCTTCTCTATATAAAGATAATCGAAAAGGGGGAAAAAAAAAAAAGGAAAAAAAAAAAAAAGAAAAACTCAGTGTTACATTGGAAACTGCATCAAAAAAATTTATCAGTCTCAAATATATATATATATATATCTCATGTAGGATCTCTGTCCTTAATGTGCTATACAATGTGACTCAATGCTAAAATGAGAACTCAAAGACTATATTTCACTTTGTGCTACTATATGAGGGCAAAGGGACGAATTCATTACATAACACATACTAAATTGATCACATGTATACAAAAAGAATTGAAAACGAATCTGGATGTGAACAAAAGGGTGGAGGGAGCGGGCAAGGGGGGAGGGTTGTGGGGAGAGAGGGAAAATATGGGGGGAAACCCATTGTAATCCATAAATCGTACCTTGGAAATTTATATCCTAAATAAAAGTTAAAAAAAAAAAGACATGGTTTTCATTAATAACTGCTTTTGCCATTGTTTGATGATGGCATTTAGTGACATCTTCAAGAATCCTTGCAAATGCATAAAGTCACCTCTCACTTAGTTTTAAACTGGGTGTGTACCTCCTAGTTCACATACTATAGCATTTGAAAATGCAACTCTTGGATCTCCTTCAAAAGACTGTTGTGTGGAGCAGAGCTGACCAACAGTCCCAGCTGTGGAGGCTGAGGATCCACTGCCAGGTTCACACTGAGGCCAGGTGTCTCCCGGGGTGTATTTTCAGGAGAGATCTTGGCAGGTCCATCATGCAGGAAGAAGGTGGAACTCCTTCCACAGCAGTTGCAGCTCAGGATGCCTCACTGCCACCCTGTCTGAAATTTTTTCAGAGCCGCTCTGCAGTCTGAGACACTTCCTACCCAACCAACCCCTCTTCACTGCCCATTTCTTCCTACAAGTGCATAACAGTGCTAAAACCCGACGTGTATTTCTACTTCTGCTCTTCTCCCATGTCAAATAAAGCTTACGGAAGGCTTCTTACACCAGATCCCAGCAGACCAGACCAAACCAGAACAGAGTCACTCACAGTAGGTGTCACATACTAAAACTGAGCTTTGAAAGGATCCAGTATGAAAACAAACAAAGAAAAAGCTAAGAGATTCAGAGCAACCACCAAAAGGGGTCCAGTTCACCTTAGCAGCATACTAAGGAAGTCTCTCCTGCATTAAAACTATAAAGAAGGTAACTTTGAAACAACCAAGCCCTGATTTTTGTGCGCTTTTTCTTCCACTACGTGTATATAAAGCCACGCTCATCAGAACACAAATGCTGTTTGATTCTAGAGTCATACAAAAGCCAATTAAGATCTTTTAATTTGTTGTTAACTTTGATTTTTTATATTCTTCATCCTTCTCCTGCTTTTCCCTAACTAAAACCTTGCCCATCTAAACCCATCCTAGTTCTCCTGCAGGACCACAAACACACACACACACACACACGCGCGCGCAAACACACACTATCATGTATACATAAAACATACACATTACTAACCAAATTGCCCACAGGTTGTACGTAATGGAGATGAAGAAACCCTTTGATAACTGGCTTTCGAGTGTAGCAGCTCATGTTTATTTCACCAGATAATGTTGCTTTCCTTTTTGAGCTTTGATATTGCATTTAAGATGACACTTGCAAACTTCACAATCAATAAAATTCTCTCCATAGCTTAAAAATGTGTTTCTAAGAATAAGCCTCTGCACTTCAGAGTAAGTGACAAATATGAGCAGGCCATTTTCTGTTTTCTCTCGACCTTGATCCATCTTCCTACACTAAAGGCTTTAAGATGTGAGATGGATCTATGACCTCTGGAATCTGGAAATATGTGCAGCTTCTCTCCAAGTATTTCTACAATATGGTCATAACATTTAAAGCCAGTTCAACTGATTACAGAAAATTATACACTAAGCAAAGGAAGGTCATGTGGAATTCAGGAGGGTAATCATAGGAAGCCAGGGTTAAGGCAATAGGAAGAGTCTGAATGAAGAGGTGCCTCAATTTGCAATAGTTAAAGAGGTGGAATACAGGGTTCTTTATGAAGAAATGCTCATGCTATGGCTGTCCAATGTGGAGTCAAAGTGGCAGACAGTTTGCTAATATCTATCTCTCCCTTCAGACACTTTAAAGTTTCACTTATTTATTTGAAAGTCAGAGTTATACAGAGAGGGAGGCGCACACACACACACACACACACACACACACATATGGCGGGGGTGGGGAGAGGGAGGGAGATAAAGAGAGAAAATCTGGGGCCTGGTGCTGTGGCATAGGGGATAAAGCCACCACCTGCAGTACTGGCATCCCATATGGTAACCGGTTCGAGTCCTGGCTATTCCACTTCTGATCTAGCTCTCTGCTATCACCTGGGAAAATAGTGGAAGATGATCCAAGTCCTTGGAACCCCGCATCCATGTGGGACACCTGGAAGAAGCTCCTATCTCCTGGCTCTGGATCAGCTCAGCTCCAGGTGCTGTGGCCACTTGGGGAGTGAACCAGCAGATTTCAGACTTTTCTCTCTCTTTCTCCTTCTCTCTGTCTCTGTCTCTCTGTCTCTGCTTCTCTGTAACTCTGCCTTTCAAATAAATAAATAAATCTTTCTTAAAAAGTTAGAGAGAAAATCTTCCATCCTCTGGTATACTACCCAGATGGCCACAATGGCCAGGGCTGGGCCAGGCCATAGCCAGGAGACAGGAGCTTCTTTCAGGTCTCCTACATGGTTGGCAGGGGCTCAAAACTTGGACCATCTTTTGCTGCTTTTCCCAGGCCATTAGCAGAGACATGGATTGGCCATGGAACAGCCAGGATTCCAACCACCACCCAGATGGGATGCTTATGTTGCAGAAACTGGCTTAACCCACTTTGCCACAATGCCAACCCTGGTAATCTCTTTTGAAAGGCATTTCAACTTCTTTCCAATATAGAAATCTCTCATCAATTTTGCTATCACATTCTTTGAAAGTTGAAAAACTTATTAGTCCTAAGGTCTTAAAAGCAACATAGTGTTATATTTTTGAAAAAAGGTTGTGATACTACTAGAAAAATTTTTTGACAGAATTTTATTACATCCAGCTGATTTGTGTGTGTATGTGTATAGGTGTGTGTGTGTATTTGTCACATGTTTCAATGCTAATTTTTCATAAAATACAAACTATTATTTGCAAAATCCCCATAGTAACTCTAAGCTGCAGCTGGAAAACTGCTGCTTTCCATTGTCATTGCTTATTTAGCGATGTGGGAAGAGCAGTTACTGCAGGCAGAACAAAATATTTAAAACTTGAGTTTATCACTACTTTCTGACCTTGAGCAAATGGCACAAGATCTTATTATCCTTAACTAAAAATGGCATAAAAATGCTTATATCAGAAGACTGTGCAAGCTTTACATTTTATCACTCCTTAATAGTGTATAAAGCTGTAAACAGAAAGTTATTCTATCCATTTTGGACCCATTTCAGACTGTGAAAGTAACTCTAAAATGTAAATGTTACCTTAAAGATGAAAATATTCAATATTATCACCTTGGTTTAAATTACTTATTAGATAGCATAGTTTAACCAGAGTGTCCTTGTTGAAATAGGTATGGTATAGATTACATTTAATGATTTAATCATATGAGAGTGTGTAATATATAGAATGAACACTCAAAACTGATTGTTCTAACTATGCCCTTTGTTGGCACAAGAAGAATCAATAGTGTTATTTCCTTTGGCACACAGTGAAGATCTTGGTGTTGGTGTCACTTGTGAGCAAGGCATATTTTCAGATGTAATGTTCTTCTTTCCTCACATTCTAGACAGCTTTCACTTAATTTTTCCATAATAACATTCACAGTGTGAAGTGTGTCCTATTTGGAAAAGTTTGCTGATCTCTTGTACAACTCAGGCAAAGGCATAACAAAGACAAAAGCTTACAAGTTAACTGTAACTTAAACCTTTAATATTCAGAAAAACGTATTCTTACTGCCAAGATTCAGAGACTCGAGGGACTCTCAACAGGTTATTCCAGTTAGTTCATGCAATGGCAATCACTTGGAAATCACAGAAAGAAAACTATACCTTCACAGTAAAGTTGAAGAAGCTAGAAGTTACAGAGAAATCTCTCCCAGAGACCCTCCAAAACCAACACCATATATATCATACATATACATATATGTGACAAAACAGCTCATGTACTTCACCCCAACACACTGTAAGATGATATGCTAAACTGCCAGTCTGTGAGAAGGTGGAAAAGGCTAAGGATGAAGTCTTCAGGTGAGAAAAAAAGAATATAATCATATAAATGGTATCAAAATGTGCCATCCCAAAATAAGCCAACTGGCATCAGGATTGTTTTAATATATATACATACATACATATATATATACATATAAGATTTATTTATTTTACTTGAAAGTAATAGTTACACAGAGAGAGAAGGAAAGACACACACACACACACACACACAGAGAGAGAGAGAGAGAGAGAGAGAGAGAGAGAGAGAGAGAAATCTTCCATCCGATAGTTCACTCCCCAGTTGGCTGCAATGGCTGGAGCCGTGCCGATCCGGAGCCAGGAGCTTCTTCCGGTTCTCCCACGCAGGTGCAGGGATCCAAGGACTTGGGCCATCTTCCATTGCTTTCTCAGATAACAGAGATCAGATCAGAAGTGGAGCAGCCAGGTGTTTAACCGGTGCCCATATGGGATGCTGGCACTACAGGTGGCGGCTTTACCTGCTCTGCCACAGCACCAGCCCAGGATTGCTTTTTGTTGTTGTTGTTGTTTGGTTGATTGGTTGGTTGGTTGTTTTGTCAGAGGGGTAGGGGGGAGAAAGCTCTCATCTACTGAATCATCTCCACAAAATGTGCATGAAAACAGAACTGAGTCAGGCTGAAGCTAGGAGCTAGTAACTAAACCCAGGGCTGAAATCCTGAGCCATCACTATTTTATCCCAAGTCTGCTTTACTAAGAAGCTCACAGGAGACAAGTATGAAACCCATACACTCCAATGTGGACAAAAGGAGTATAAACACTCGGGCAAATGCCTGCACCAATAATTGTTCTGAAGTGAAGATAACTGAGATAAGTCAAATACAGAAAGATCTCTCTGCCTTCCCCCAATCTAACTACAGGTGAGACCCACGTTTCTGTATATAAATGTCTGCTTTTCCTATAACCAAAACGAGAACAGTCATTACCAACAGAGTTTAAATGGTTCCCACATGGGTCTGAATAAACCAATCTTAAGAAATGACCATCAGGCCGGTGCCGTGGCTCAACAGGCTAATCCTCCGCCTTGTGGCGCCGGCACACAGGGTTCTAGTTCCGGTTGGGGCGCCGGATTCTGTCCCAGTTGCCCCTCTTCCAGGCCAGCTCTTTGCTGTGGCCCGGGAGTGCAGTGGAGGATGGCCCAAGTGCTTGGGCCCTGCACCCCAAGGGAGACCAGGAAAAAGTACCTGGCACCTGGCTCCTGCCATCGAATGAGTGCGGTGCGCCGGCCGCAGTGCGCCGACCGCGGCGGCCATTGGAGGGTGAACCAACGGCAAAAGGAAGACCTTTCTCTCTGTCTCTCTCTCTCACTGTCCACTCTGCCTGTCAAAAATAAAAAAAAAAAAAAGAAAAGAAATGACCATCAGGTATCACTAGTTTATTCTATTTGTTTTCTAGTCATTTTCCCACAATATGTCAATCAATAAGTCCATCTCTCTATCTTTTTATAGTCACTCTCCCAAAATGCATTGCCTTTTGTTAAAATAGCAGTTAAGCCTCTGAATCAAGTTATTTATTTGGGCTTGTTACTTATTTTTCTCTGAGTTTCTATGCATGTAAAATTTTAAATATTAGTATCAATAAAATGTAGATGTATTTATTTCCATTTATCTCTGTCTTTTGTTATTTTAATCTGCAGCCCCTAGATATAAAACTTAAGAGAATCCTGGAAAATTTTTTCTCCCCTACACATGTGTTTTAAGTTTCTAAGGAACAAAACATGGAACAGAAAGTAATATCCTTGGGGCCGGCACTGTGGTGCAGCAGGTTAACATGCTGGCATGAAGCGCCAGCATCCCATATGGGCGCCGGTTTGAGTCCCTGCTGCTCCTCTTCTGATCCAGCCCCCTACTATGGCTTGGGAAAGCAGTAGAAGATGGCCCAAGTCCTTGGGTCCCTGCACCCACGAGGGAGATTCGGAAGACACTCCTGTCTCCTGGCTTCCAATCAATGCAGCTCTGGCCATTGTGGCCATCTGGGGAGTGAACCATTGGATGGAAGAACCTCTCTCTCTGTCTCTACCTCTCTCTGTAACTCTTTCAAATAAATAAAAGAAATCGTCTAAAAAAAGAAAGTAATGTCCTTTAAATGAAACTTTTTTGCTCATTGAATTTTGAACTGGGAATAAATTCCTACATTGATATCCATATAGAATATATGATGCTAAAGTCTGAGAAGCAGCAATGAAACTCTGATGTCAGGCCACAGCTACGTTCTCCTCTCTAGTCCAGTGACATGGAAACCTGAGTATAAGTGCTGGAATTAGATATTTGTTAGCATCCAGAAGTAGCTAAAGAGTCAGAGCTGCCCATAGTAGGAGAAAGTATTTCTGGGAAAGGAATCTTAGCAAAGATTTCAACTCAACAAGCAGTGAGATTTGTGTAGCAAAATAGGTAGAGGTTGTACAAGAGACAGAGATTATATTGTAAGTCAAGGTAATTATTTTAAAAATTATTTGATGAAAACTAATAGTCCTTTGTTTGCAGTTTTTCATGCAAAGACATTATATGAAAAGTAATAAATATAAATAAGGTCCCCTGCTGAACAGCCTGTAGGATACTAGTTCCACCTTGTATAAATGACTCCATATGTGAATGCACACATGTTTATGAAAAGAGATATTTCTGGGTAGATGTAAGAGCAACCATTTACCACAGTTACTGTGCTAAGCTCCTGAGTCAACAGGTGTGACTTGTGAAAACAGCACAGAGTAGGACTTCTGTGGTCAGTGCATGTAATTGTTGACCATGTGGAATAAATGAATTTAGTTTATTTAATTCATCTTCCCAATGTGCAGTGAACACTTAAATTGCAGTTGTCTAAAAACAAATACCAGTCTTCAAATGTACTTGTGAGCCTAAAGAATGACATCTCTGGTGGTGTCCTTCTCAGAAATGATGAAGGCTGTTTGTAACTGGGTACGAGTTACAATGGAACTAAAAAGAGAAGCTCGATTCTCTAGACATTGTTTGCTTTGCTCACAGTGAACATGTGTATGGGCACATGTAAACTTTGCATTCCAGTTTCTCAGATGATATAAATTCAAAAATTATGATCAATCTTAATTATGAACATTGCCAAATGTAATGTCATAATGCTAGATAAATAATGTACTAGGTGTGAAAAAAGGAAATTTGAATAATCATTGACATTAAACCAAGATAGGATTTTCTAGCAAATACGTTTGTGGATCAAGAGAAAGCTGCTCAATTGGTACGTGTATGTGTGTGTGTGTATGTGTATGTGTGTGTGTGTAATAGAAAGAAAGCTATGTCAGAACTCAGAACTGAATTTAAATCTGTTCCTCTCCCCTATCTGCAACAATCTGGATATTGAATAATTTAGCATACAGTGGCTTATTTAAGAAGTTGCTTGAATAGTATATTAAGAACTGACTAAGGCAAGGAGAATTTCAGCATAATTCTGGATGCCAAAGGAACATTCATAAGTGTATCTCCTCAGCTCACCATGAATGCAAACCATATACAGTTGGGATGGTCTATAAAACAGAATCAGAATAGATTATTTTGCTTTTAAGATTGCAACAGGCATAGAGTGAAATACACCATTTTTTTTCGGTAAACACTACCTTCAATTTATTCACTGCTGCATTTAATTCATGTTCTAATCCAATTAGGATACTTTTTCTTCAAGTAGGAGGTCCATGGAATCATATAACATTCAAAAATCACATATTTTATGCTATTTTGATACTGCATTGTATCCTTTCAAGGTTCAAATGAAAAAAATTATGCATTTCTTAAGAAAAAGCTATAATAAATGTGTGAAATGATAGATTTGGAAAAAATAATTTTTAGTATATTGATTAATCTTGAAAATAGTGGTAATTCCTATTTATAAATGTAATTTATTTTGGTTTCACATTATTCAGAAGAGCAAGAAGAATTGCTACTATATTCAAGAACTATGTATACCTGAATATAAAGGATCACAGAAATGTTATAGTGGGATTTCATGATTTATACCAAGTGTATCAATCCTGTTATCTACAGGATATGCTTAAGAGTCAAATGACTTTAGACTTGCATATAAAATAATATTATCTGGATAGTCCATGAATAATGCAAGAGTATACATTGAAATGTTCACTTTAAATTTATCTGAATTGCTTCTGGCATAATGAATTCCCTTAAAATCTATTTGTATCCCAGACCAGGCAATGACAGTCACACGAAGGTTTGGATCTGAGTCTTCTACTCTCTTATCTTCATTTGATTCATCACAGCCCAATACATCTAGTTTTCAACTTAAGAACTCCAAGTTTAGGAATTTAAAGTATAAATAATTTTTGCATAAACTGTGTAATGTCTTCTTGTCTGATATCATGCTAAGAAGTGTATTTTAAACAGACAGAACTCATAGAAAAATTTTGTTATCCCTTGCCTTTTCTCTCAGATTCATCCATTCTCACATCATTCCAGTATGAATTGTGATCTTTAATTTTCTGAATTAATAAGATTCTTCACCCATGAATATTTTACATACATATTGAATGGTGGCCTTTAAGTTAACAAAGACACTTTTAAAATTTTTCCCCTTGATTTTAGCACATCCTAAAATAATACTGTCTGAGAAACATTTTTCACCTCCTTCAACATACATTTGACTTAAGGTCATCCACAACCCAATATAAGAGGTAAAAATGAAATGAGACCTGCAGAATAGACATCTCAGCAGCCTCACCTATCAGAAAATATGGATTGGATTGATACTGTAAGTATAAAGTGTGAGGCAATAGTTATTCTGGAAGGAGCCTTCTTAAAACTAAGAATGAAATTTATAATACAATTTGAAATTGATGGGTCACAAGGTTTAGGTGACAGACTTATGTCCACTGCTCATATTAACTGCCTCACTTCCACCTCAGATTCTGTGTTACAAATCTTGGGAACGAAACACAATCTCAGGGAGGACAATCCCTGTATTATCACCAGGGGATACGTTATGATTGTTCCAAATGAATAACAGAATCTCATTCTTCTGCCCAGAGATTCACTCTAATTAAAGTCACCTAGCTGAGGCTACGTGAAAACGGCTTGTTTCCTTGATAAAAAGGCAAAAACACAGTTAATAGAGCTGTTTACTTTTTTGATTCCCTTCACTACTCTGCTCTCAATAGTTTTATAGAAGCTGGAACTATTGCAACTGTTTTATAAGAGCAAAGTAACAGCCTGAGGAAGGGTTCAGGGCTTTTATAGACACCAGCTCTGCTACTGTAAAGGCAAAGAAGAAAAAACAGTAGCTGCAAACTACAGACATCTTATCATGTGAAATTAATAACTCATCGTTTTTAACCAATTGTGTTTGAGTTTTCTTTTTGCTTATAGCTGAAAAGATTCCAAGTGAGTTTATAACTTGGGCTTTAACCACTCGAGAGATTTGTTTTTAACCTTAAAATTGATATTGCACATTGAGCTTTCATTGCTCATTTTGATCAAATCCTTTGTTTCAGGAGTTCATATTGTGACAATTATTTAAATATGAAAGGTCTACAGAAGATAAACAAGAAGGATAAACAAATAGAGTTGCAATAATCAGAGAAATTATGAAAGCCGAGTGAAGAAGGAATGTCTGACTATGAGGAGAATCAATGATGAACATCAGAAAATGTCATCTTGGTAGATGTATATTGCCAAATCATCCAAGTTTTCAAGACAAAAAAGAGGAATGTGGATTTTTATATATAATTTTTAAATTTGTAAATGCTTGCAACTAATATTTTTTGGAATTTTTTTTGTTTCTACTTTTTTAACTTTTATTTAATAAATATAATTTTCCAAAGTACAGTTTATGGATTACAATGGCTTTTTCCCCCACATAACTTCCCTCCCACCTGCACCCCTCCCATCTTCCGCACCCTCTCCCATTCCATTCACATCAAGATTCATTATACTAAGTAAAGATTTCATCAGTTTGTACCCACACAGAACATAAAGTGTAAAATACTGTTTCAGTACTAGTTATAGCATTAATTCACATTGGACAACATATTAAGGACAGAGATCCCACATGAGGAGTAAGTGCACAGTGACTCTTGTTGTTGACTTAACAATTTGATACTCTTGTTTATGGTGTCAGAAATCTCCCTAGGCTCTTGTCATGAGTTGCCAAGGTTATGGGAGCCTCTTGAGTTCGCTGACATCGATCTTATTTAGACAAGGTGATAGTCAAAGTGGAAGTTCTCTCCTTCCTTCAGAGAAAGGTACCTCCTCCTTTGATGGCCCGTTCTTTCTACTGGGATCTTACTCACAGAGATCTTTCATTTAGGTCTTCATTTTATTTTGCCAGAGTGTCTTGGCTTTCCATGCCTAAAATACTCTCATAGGCTCTTCAGCCAGGTCCGAGTGCCTTAAGGGCTGATTCTGAGGACAAAGTGCTGTTTAGGACATCTGCCATTCTATGAGTCTGCTGTGTATCCCACTTCCCATGTTGGATCGTTCTCTCCCTTTTTTATTCTATCAGTTAGTATTCACAGACACTAGTCTTGTTTGTGTGATCCCTTGGAATTTTTTACTCAATGTTTGGGCCAAAACTATAGGTCAGCCCAAACATGTCTGGGAGTGAGCCAGATAAAATTGTAGACTCAAATTCTTCACATAAGAATACCAAGACAATATCATTTTTGAAATATCCCCTTTTAAGGGATAGTGTTGTAGTATAGTGTGTGAAGCAACTCACATGATTGTGGTTTGTGTACCAGCTGCCCCAATTCAGATCAAGCTCCCTGCTGATGGACTGGTAAAAGCAGTGGAAGATGGGCCAAGTGTTTGGGCCTCTGCCACCTACGTCCTGGCTCGTGGCTTCAGACTGGCCATTTAGGCCATCTGGAGAGTGAAACAGTGGATGGATGATCTCTGTTCTCCCTTTTTCTGTAACTCTGACTTTCAAATAAATAGATAAATCTTAAAAAAAAAATAATACTCCTTCAAAAAAAATGATGCAACAGACAGCTTTCTTTGGTTGTTTTTCTACTTCACTACAATTACATAAATAGATCTCAATATCGGGGCATGAGAATTGCAACAGAAAGTTTGAACCAGCTGCAAACCCATATTTAGCTTTTTCACATTCCTTTAAATAAGCTTTAAAGTTGATTCTCATTTCAACTGAAAAGTTGAGAATGAAAATAGGTCACAGCCTAAGCAGATGGCCACTGTGAATTTCATGCAAAAAATATAAGAATGAGGGTCAGTTTCTGCATGAAAAAAACCTCTAGAAAGTGAGTCTGATATTTCTCAGTGGCAAAGTGCACCACAGATTCTCTCTTCCTCTGCCTCAATATTGTGCTGTGCATCACCATGTGAGCTCAGTTTTAAGCACAATTTGTAAACGTGAAACACTTTACTTTAGATATAAATGATTTTCTTAAATTTTCATTTGTGTATTTTCATTTTATTTTAACAGAAGAGAGAAAAATAAAACGAATAACAGAGACATAGCTTTTCCATCAACTGGTTCATTCTCAAAATGCTTACATTTTTAAGATTTTACTTATTTCTTTGAAAAGTAGTTACACACACACACACACACACAGACAAGGGGGGGGGGGTGGGTGATATCTTCCATCCACAGGTTCACCCGCCAGATGCCCACAATTACTTTTTTGGAGATTTATTTCAAAGAGCAACACACAGAGAGACACTGAAACGGAGACAGAGAAAAAGAGAGATCTTTCATCCACTGGCTCACTCCCAAAATGGTCATAATGGTTGGGACTGGAGCAAGTTGAAACTTGGAGCTGAAAACTTGATTTGGGTATCCCACAAGAGTGGCGGGGGCCTCAGTACTCTGCTGTTTTCCCAGATAAATCAGCAAGGAGGTGTATAGAAAGCAAAATAGCCAGGATTTGAACTTGCACTCCAATATGAGATGGTAGTTGCACAAGCAAGTGACCTAACCCACTGAACCACAACACCAGCCCCAATAAATCTTAAAAATGCTTTATGTGGCTCAATATTGTGGCACAGTGAGTTAAGCTCTCACTTGAGATGCCCACACCCCATAGTGAAGTGCCAGTTTGAATCCTGGCTATTCTTCCAGTCCCTGCTAAGTCATTCTGAGATGGAGCAGAAGATGACTCAGTACTTGTTCTCCTGCCATCCCCATTTGATATCCAGACGGAGCTCTGACCTCCTGGCTTTGGCTTACTGCTGTGGTCATTTGGGGTGTGAATCAGTGAAAAGGAGATATCTCCCCACTCTGCCTTTTAAGTAAATGAAAATAAATAAGTAAATAAACACATTTAAGAAACTTTATAGGTGCAATGATAACAGTACTGTTAAAATCACTGGTGTTATAAGAGTAAAAATTTCTAACTGGGACAAAGCAGCAAGTCACCATTTAGCCTTTAGCTAAATGCATGCAGGTACGATAATGAATTTTCTTCATTTTCACTCGTACTTCACCATCTAATTCACTATACTACACATCCACTTTAAAAGAAGTTTTGTAATTCTCTATTATATAAGCTACCAACTGTAGTGAAGTTTCATTTTTGCCTATCTTGTATCTATTTCCTTTCTTTTCTTCTTATTTAAGAATTTTTATTTAAGTTATACAAGTTTCAAGTATTTCAAATATCTGACATAATAGGCTTTAACATAAAAACTCTTTTCTTCTAACATTTGTACTTCCTTTGGGAAATTGCTAATCCTTCTTTTTGAATGACTCAAATGATTTGAATTCCACCCAACTTACATACTGGACTTTATTTTTCTACACTTAGTGGTGGAATTCCATTTTCACCATGACTACCCCAAGGATGGGTGAAGTGTGGAAAAGAGGACAGCCTAGCAATTAGGAAAATGATGCAAAGACTGAAGAAAGGAGCATCCAATACACTCAAAAATATGCCTAGAAATTAGTGGGAAATGAAACATTTATAGACGTAGACAAGCCAGGGCTTGTAAATCATTGTAGACTTTGTGAAGCATAGGAAGCTAATGCTACATGCAGTGCCACTGATTGATATTAAGCAAATGATTTATTTTGTATTTGCGTGTGTGTTCATGTGTGTGTATCATTCTGGTTTCTGTGTAGAGGATGTTCTAGAGAGAAGACGGGATACCGCAACAGTCAAGGATCTGTTGTAGCAATCCAAAGGAAAGATGATAAAGGCGCTGGCTCGTGTGTTAGTGTAGAAGTGCAATTAACAGTCATAGCCCAGTGATACAAGGATGCTTAGTCTCCTACAGTTCAATATGTATAGTAACACAGGAGGGGTAGAAGATTGTCGTGACAAAAGTGAGGGGATACAGAAAGAATGCATGAAGACAAGATCTTGGGACTAAACATTGAAGGGTGCAGATACATGGAAAGAGATGATAGTCAAAGAAGCAATATCTATAAGTGACTACAGTTAATAAGATAGGACAAATGGTATTGAGAAGAGTGAGGAATATCACAGATTTGGACACGAAGGGAACACAATGCAAAATGGAAAGTTATGTTAGAAAGGCAGCTGTAGGTTTACAGCACTGACCTTGATACCAATTGATTGGCGTGTACATTATTGATCAGAAGACACCAAACCAGCTAACGTTTTCAAGAAATTGATGTCTCCAAGGGGCAAAGTTATGCTTTCCTAGTATAAAACTGGTAGTAGAAGGGCCATAGCTTCTAGAATCAAAACTAAAGAGGGGACTGGAAGGGAGCTGATTACAAGTTTGTGCAGTGGAAATGCAGAGAAAAAAATGGCTTTTTTTTCTAGTTAAACACAACTAGATGAGTGATAGTGATGGTGCAAAGATATCTGTGTCTTCAAGCTTGGTTAGCTAGGTAGGGAATGATGCTTTTACTAGAAACAGAAAAATCAAGAGAATATTATGGTGTGGCAAAAGAAGAGAATAATTATACCACTTATACCTGTAGTTTAAATCTGTCATACATGAAGCTATTGCCATACCTTCACAGAATTAAGCAACATGTTTTTGGATCTGAGATGGGGCCAGTGCTATGTTCAAATGAATACACATAGATACTTAAAATGATAATGATTTTGTTGATGACTGCTTTACTAATTCAATTACTGACTTCCCATGACCATCTATCATAAGATGATAAATTCATGGAGGCAAAGAAATACACCTTCATCAGAGACATGAATGTTTGTAATAGTGAAAGGCCTGGTGGCTGATTAGAGTTACTGTTCCTATAGGAACATCACTGACTTCTCTACAGTGACGTTTGGAGAATGCCCCTATTTATGATGAGCCTTTATACATACTGCTTTGTCTTACACTGTCTAGTTTCCACTTGACTAACTCCTTTTCCAGGCCACCATCTCCTCTATGTGTGAATTTTCAGGATAGCATTTCGAGATTGGGAAAGCAGAGTTTTGCTGAAGGTTCCAAGTTACTGAAGAACCATCAGAACCTTTTATTTTAGTTTCTGTTGCTGACAAATATATTCCATTTCCTCAGGTTGTAGGAAAAATTCAATGCAGAAAAGTAAGGCATAATGACAGAACAAAACAAAAACAACTACATCAAAATTGTGTGCTTGCTTACAACCTTCATTATACTTCCTCCAGTTTTTTCCAGACACTTTTGAGTATATATATGTATATATGTGTATATATAAATATACACACACACACACACACACACACACACACACAAATGGTATTGAGAAGATATATATATATATATATATATATACATATATAATTCCTTCTGCCTAATTTTTAATTCTAGTTACTTTTATTCTAACTAATCCAGGTTTTATTGTGCAAAAGTTAAAATCACATAGTCACTCTATTTTCAGGTCTAATTGGATTTTTAAATAAAATATATTTGAGCAACTAAACATAAAAGATAAAGATTTTATTTTAAATTAAGATGCTAATTTTATTCAAGACTTTTAGGTGAGTGGCTTTCTTATATGTAAAGAAGTATTAAATATGGCAGGTCCTCTAATATTTGGCTCTAATAAAATTCTCTCTAAGCCATTTTAAGAGTTCATCTGATACAGACTTATGAAGGAATTTAAAAATGGCAAAATGAGATAAGGCGTTATTTTTAATATGTTACTGCTGATTCATAGAAACCTTAAATATTCTCACTTACAAAGAGAATTTTTCAAAGATTATGAAGTTCTAATAAAAATTATTTCAGTGCTATAACTCTGCAAAAGCATCCTTCCAAAATGGCTTTATATTTATAGCCAGACAGCTTTTAAAATACCGTTCTCCAATTATCTAACAAATGAAAGATGAAGAATGACCTCACTAGAATTTTATTACAAGTTATCATTCACGTCTTGGTTAAGGCTTTTCTGTAGGATAATACTGGGATGCAAATGGACAGAGAGTGACATTTGATGTAAGAAATAAAGCGTAGTATGCAAAACTAAATGTAGTCAAGGAAAGAATATCAAATTATAAACTTCTCAAAGGCCAGGGTTATAGCTTCTAAGGATTTCATGTGCATTTCTTGTCAGCCCAATAGCCTCAATAGCTCTAAGATCTATTAGGAGAAGTCCAATAATTAATGTTTGAATAAAAGTGCATTTGTGCATGTGATACACCTAAAATTATGCAAAGAGAATAGGAGGATCTGGAGTCTTGTACTCTAACAATAATGAAATAGGAACTTACCGGTTTTCCTAAGGCACAACATTTTCTTGCTGTCCACTATAGCATCATCTTTGACAAGTCTTCTCAATGATTTAGAACGTTAATTCCTTAAAGAACATTCTCTAAGCTTCTTATAGTCTACAAGGGAAGGAGCTGAATGCACGTGGCTTCTGGTTACAAGAGGTTCTGTTACCTGTGTCTTCTTTTTTATTATCCCTACACCTATATGAATATTTTATAAGGACCATGATTACCTAGAATCCTTGTGAAAGTAGATTATCATAAGTTAGTTGTGATTACCAGGGCATAAAATAAATGAGGAGTAAAATGTTGAAAGAATTAATAGATACAATTACAGGAACCCAAAATGAATGAGTGGGAAGGGAAGGAAATACATTTCCTATCCCCTTCAAGGGAACCCATTAATTTCTTCTAAGTTTTGGTATATACAGATGACACTTTACAAAAACAACTACAGGATTTCCTGACAAAAATGACATATATGTGTGTATCTATATATATATATGTATAAACACATACTTAATATTGGGTTGGAACAGAACTGGTACTGGTTATTTTGCCTTGGGCAGATATTTCAGTGGTCAATTGGGAAGGAAGGGTGTGGAACTCATCAGTGCCACTGGCTTGCAGAAGCAGAAAACCACAAAAGATGTACACGCACACCAAAACAGAACGAGACCTTCAGTTCAAGCATTATTACTAAATCTATGTCTTGCTCTTGTCCCTTTTTCCCTGCCTTGCTAGAAAAGGTGCTAGAAAGGCCAAGATGCATTCTACAGACCTTCAGTGCCAAGCATGAGAACAAGGAAGAAAGGCGATCAATACTACTGCAGTTCTAGGTCACACGTCGGAAGTTGTGATCTTGCAAAGCTTGTGAGAGGCAGAAGCATCATACAAGACTACTCCTACATAATAAGTAGGCAGCTATTGCCTGATCAAACAGCTCATATACTTATCACAAGCCTGCAGAGGATTCAGGATTTAGGGATTTGTCATCTAATCTCATCACAACTCACTTCACCAATTGAAAGTAATTAGCAAATGCCTCCATTAAACTTCTGATTCATGTCCACTCTATTTCCCAAAACTCCAACCACACGAAGTCTTTTACTGTTCTGTGCACATGCTAGAAACTTTCAGGTCTTTGTTCTGTGCATGGCTAAAAGCATCTTCTCACTTTTTCTTTAAAGTGGGAGATTACTCCTTTTATTAAATATTTATTTATTTGAAAGTGAGAGTTACAGAGAGTAGGGGAGAGAGAGAGAGAACTTCCATCTGCTGGTTCACTCCCTAAATGCTTCCAAAAGCTGAAATGGGCCAGATCAAAGCCAGGAACCAGGAGCTTCATCCAGGTCTTCCACACGGGTAGAATGGGCCCAAGCATTTGGGCCATGTTTCATTGTTTTCATTTCCCCAGGCATAATCATCAGAGACCTAGATTGGAAATGGAGCAGCTGGAACTTGAACTGGCACCTATATGGGATGCTGGTATCACAGATGTCAGTTTAAGCCACTACGCCACAATGCTAGGTCCCTACTTTTTAAATATGCATTTTTAATATATTTGGCACATACATAGAGGTGACAGAAACAGAGATATTAGGAAGAAAGAGAGGGAGCAATCCCACCTTTATTCACTCACTGAATGCCTCCAGCCCCTGGAAGAAGACCAGGCCAAGGTTGGGTATCTGAACCTAAATCCCAGGACTCCCACATGGATGGCAGAAATATAATTACTTGAGTCACCTCTGTGCCTCCCAGGATCTACATTGACAGGAAGCTGGAGTCAGAAGCTGGAGCTGGATTTCCTAATCTGCATATTAACCACTGTTAATATGTTGGCATTAAACATCTGGCCCCTTAGATACATTTTCAAACCCTAAAAACTCCTATTCAATCTTCATGACACAGTTTGGATACTATCTTGCATCCTGAGCTTTTTCTGGCTTACTTGTCCCAATGTACTATAACTCTTTTATTTGTATAATTTCCCCCAACTATAGAGTGAACTCTTAGATGAAAGACAGGATTTATACATAATTATTTTTGGTCTTAGTGCCTAGCACATTTCTTGAAATTTAATTATTTGAATATGAATCATTAGATGTGTGGAAAAAAGCAAGTTAATTAGTGTTTGATAAGGATTAAGATAGGCATGTCCTTTCTAATATTTCAGGAGGGAGTAAATTTTTACCTTTCTCACTGATATGGGATATTTTATCTTATTTTTAAGAATTATTTATTTAATTTTGAAAGTCAGATTTTGTAAATAGAGGGAAAAACAGAGAGAAGGAGATTTCCCATCCACTGGTTCACTCCCCAGACTCCCACAATGGCCAGGGCTGGGCTGGGCCAAAGCCAGGGGACAGGAGATTCTTCTGATCTTCCACATGGATGGCAGGGGCCCAAGTAAGTGGGCCATCTTCTGCTGCTTTTCCCAGGCTGTTAGCAGGCAGCTGGATCAGAAGCAGAGCAGCCAGGACATGAACTGACACCCATATGGGATGCCGGCATCTCAGGCATCGGCTTTACCTGTCTGGCCACAACACCAGCCCCACATGTGGAATATTTTAAAGAACAGTGTGGTGCAAAAGCCTCTTACTTGAGATGTGGAAATCTGTTATTGTAGGTCAAACTCTGCCACTGCCTAGGTCTTTGTCATTTGAAGTTCTGGGGCCTCAGTTTCCTCAGCAATAATCAGGGGGTCTTCAGTCCCCTCTAACAACAAAAAAATGCTGCAATTTCATGACTCCTGTGCCAGAGCACTTTCTTTTATCTAGAATAACGGAAACAATTTAGGCAACAATCAGGACAAACTTTCATTAGAAAACCTGTCTCCATTCTCCATCAGTCAGAAAATACAAGACAAAGTAAAATGAAACATCCTGAAATTGCCAACAACCTCACTTCTAAAATGCACTTTCTTTTTGGCAGCAATGAGTAGCACTGTGCACTGGTTTCTACATGAAGTCCCACTTTGCAGCAGAATATGCATGAGTTTCCTGTGTTATGTTGCCCTTAAGGATGGCAAATATAAGTCTGAGCCAGTCTAAATGCGAGTCATCTAATTTGGCTTTGACCCTTAATGTAGGCACCACCTCTGAGATAGATTTAAAGCCTGTAAGTAGAGTTTAACTCTTGAAGAGAGGAAGTGGTTGAATAAATAGTTTTAGGGTGTGTTGGAAGTTCACTTTTGTGCTAGAATGAATTCTGGGTCAAATACAAAATAATCTCATAAGAGAGGGTTAAAGGGCCGGTGCTGTGACGCAGCGGGGTAAAGCCCTAGCCTGAACTGTTGGCATACCATATAGGCTATGGTTCTAGTCCCAGCTTCTCTACTTCCAATCCAGCTCTCTGCTATGGCCTGGGGAAGCAGTAGAAGATGGCCCAAAGTCCTTGGACCCCTGCACCCACGTGGGAGACTCAGAAAAAACTCCTGGCTCCTGGCTTCAGATCGGCGCAGCTCTGGCCGTTGCACCATCTGGGGAGGGAACCAGTGGATGCAAGATCTCTCTCTCTGTCTCTACCTCTCTCTCTGTAACTCTTTCAAATAATTAAAATGAAATAAATCTTAAAAAAAAAAAGAGAGAGAGGGTTAAAGCGTTCACCAGACTGTCTTGTATTTCCCATGTCTTCTATTGAAAGGATACTTGCCGACCTAATTTTTAAAGACTTGAGTAGGAATTACTGTGAAGAAAATGAGAAACATGACCTTAGCATGAGAAGACTTGCAAAAACAAAACTTTATGTGTCATCATGGACACTGATGCAGGAGGTAGCCCAGGAGATTTAAATCTTCTGAAAACAAGTAATTAAAACAATAGCAACAAGAATAAATACTTGTAATTTCAGAGAGCTGACCACATTGACAGTTTTCTAAAGATTATTTAATATTTTACAAATGAATACCATATGGAATTTCCATGGATGTTTTGTGATACAATGTTATAAATACATGTAAAAAACACATTTTCAATTATTTCTGTTTTTACTGTCCACCACTTTCAGGAAGAAAGCACTCAATCGAATGTTAGTGTTCAGGATTTTTGTTGTTCTTGTTCTTTCTTTCTTACCAGTACAGCAGGGGGAAAGGCTTGGGGATTTTTTCAGGTAATTAATTTTTCTGTCCCTTTTGAAAATAAAATTGTTAAATAAAATTAATATTAATGTAACTCGCCATTGAAATCAGCACAATGATTTCTTCCCCCTATTGATTCGTGGCTGTTAGAACTCATCTGTTAATATTTTGTCCTAAGTAGGAGGAATATTAATCAGAACAGATACTCATTGAAGATATTATGTAGAGTCTTCACAGCACCACTCACACTGCCCCTTGCACCTGAAAGCAAGTGGCTCTTTGATGTCAAAGAAAGAAATTCTTTTCACAAGTGACAGAGTGACTACTGCTTTCTACTGCATTTTGAGCATAGTAGGGAAAATAAATGAATAAAACGTTAGCAGACTGTCTGCCCTTGGAGCTTATAAGTGATGATGGAAACACATAACAAACACCAAGAGATCGGTATCCAATTCCACAGCATAGAAATTTTAAAAATCTAAATTCCATGGCCAAGATAGTATTTAGCCAAAATGAATGCATTTCTATTTATTTGGCTATGCTTTCAAATCAGAGTTTATCACTGGCATGTTTGTGAAAATCGGATGAGGACCTCCAGCCACCAGTTCAATTCAGTCCTTCCATTAACATTGGCAACTCTGACTTCCGGAGCTTTGTTCATTTACTTAGATGCTTTAGAGACCTGCCAAAAGGACTTGTACACTTTTTATTAGACATGGTAAAAGGCTGGGGCTTGGCTTAGGTCATATAATTTCGCAAATGGATGGGGATTTTCTGGCGGGCCTGCTTAGTGTGTGCTCTCTGACATAACCTCAAAGAATGGGAGCTATTGTCTCTGAGGAAAGACTTCATCTCCTTTCCCCCTGCATTCCATGATATTCTCTGCTGTGTGAGGACCCCCATCCTGATGCAATGACCTCTGCATCACAGGAGGAAGTCATCTCTGTTCTTCCAGTAAATTCTTAGCCTTTGCACCCTAAGCCTAAATGATGAAAAGTAATAGTGTGTGCTTCTCGCTGCATGCCAAATTTGCTTTGAGGTTTGATGAAAGCAACACAGTAACTTCAGAAATGGAATATAAAGTTCATTTCAACTCTTCTAAAGATAAAATTCCAAGACACATTTCACTATTGTAAAGTAGAAATTTTGCTACATTGTCAGGGAAGGGAGTCTTGTATCTTCTCAGCTTTAGGAAACAACTCTGAGCAGATGCTGAGTCACTACTCTTACACAATGACTTCAGTTCCACTGCAAGCACTAGCTCCTGTTAGCCTAGATGTCATCTCCTAATTCTTGCACTCTCTGCCTTCCTAAGACTGCACTGTGCTTCCTTGAAACAGTACATTTTTACCAAGGACAAACATCCTGAAGTTCCTATTATATAGGTAACTCTTCTCCTAAACACATACAGGAGGTCGCTGTCACCCCCGTAAGTCTGTGCTTGGGTGTCTTTGCCAGCCACTGTATTGAAATCTGTACCTTTGAAGAATGGCATATCCTCCCTTGCTTGCTTTCCCTGTATGCTACCTAGCAATAAAAGGAAACAAACTATTGACACACCGAACCATTTAGATGGACCTTAAGGGTATTATACTGAATAGTGAAAAAAAGTCAATTTCAAAACATTATCTACTGTACAATTCCATTACATATCATTCTGGAGATGAGAAAATTACAGATATGGAGAACAATGGTTGCCAGATTATTAGAGGAGGAGACATAGGGTGTGAATCTAAAGGGGCAGCATCAGAGACCTCCTTTGTGTTAGAACAGTTCTGTGTTTCAGTTGTGGTGGTGATGTTTGTGCCGATTGTGAAGTATGATGACATTTAAAGCACTATACACAAAAACAGCCAAAAAAGTGTATGCACACAATTGGTATATCCGTATAAGATCTATAATCTATAAAATGTATTGAGTCACTCAGTTTCTTATTTTGGATAATGTTCTGCTATTATACAAGATGTCGCCATTCAGAGGGGTATAAGAGACAATGATTTCCATATAATTTTTCAAAGTCCTACGAGTTTATATATAAAAAGCAATAAAAATAAAATGGAAAGTAAAATATAGTTCTAATTCACCATAACTTAGTCAAATCTCAAATGTCTATTCTTCAGCAACATCATGTCTGCCACTGTATCTATTAGTTATTAAAGTTCCCCTTTCACAGTATCTTCTATAACATATCTATATTTTCCATTATACAAATAAATGGGAAAACATTTTGTTTATAAATTAAAAGAAAGAGTGAGTGCAAATTCTATGCTCACATGGGAAACCCAGAGTGATTTCCCAGCTCCTGGCTTCAGCCTGCCCCTTCCTAGTTCTTGCAGATAAACAGCAGACAAGTGCTCGCTTTCTCTCCCACCCCCGCCGTCTCCCTTCAAATAAAATGAAAATAAATTAAAAAATCATTAAAGTTTAACAACATAAAAAAGTGAAATGCAATTGAACTCTTTATGTGGTCGAGCATTAAGTCTTTGACTATATTGTAAAATAAAACTGTTATCTCAAAAGTAAAAAAATGAAAGAAAAACACATCTGTTCCTAAATTCCATAAGGAAAACTAACAATGACAAAGCGATGGACCCATATTGAAAATTATTGTTAATGATTATTCATTTAGAATATATATTTGGACAGAAATATTTTTTTCATTTAGAAAATATCTGGGGGCCATTGCTGTGGTGTAGCAGGTAAAGCTGCTGCCTGTAGTGCCAGCATCCCATGTGGGCACCGGTCCAAGTCTACTTCTTATCCAGCTCTCTGCTTTGGCCTGGGAAAGTAGTAGAAGATGGCCCAAGTCCTTAGGCCTCTGCACCCACGTGAGAGATCCAGAAGAAGCTCCTGGCTCCTGGCTTCAGATCAGCTCAGCTCCGGCCATTGCAGCCATCTGGGGAGAGTGAACCAGCAGATGGAAGATCTCTCTTTCTCTCTCTCTCTCTCTCTCTGTCTCTCTCTCTCTCTCTGTAGCTCTGCCTTTCAAATAAATAAATAAATCTTTTTTAAAAAAAGAAAATATATTTGGACAGAATTTTTTTAAACCAAAAAGAAAATAATAATGGAATTCATTGCCAAACACTATTTATGCATTTAAGTCAAAGTTAAATATGAAAAACCTAGTATATCTTAGAAAATTATATGTGAAAATTTCAATTATTTATATTTTATGAAGATCAAAATTCACACAAATACCACTCATTTTTCATTAGCCTGTAAAATATCTCTTATTTTCAAACAGGTTCTTTGAGAGTGAGATAAGAAGAGGCAGGGAATAAACTTATGTTCTTTCTTTCTCTGAGAAGACAAGATTTCTTATCCTCTAATTGTTCACTTATTCAAGATGCAAACACACAAGACTCTTGCGTTCACATATATTATGCTTGTTTTTTGAGATACCACACAGAATTGTAGTTCTAATTACAGCTAAAACTTTAAATGATTCAAGGGCACAAGGAGGTAAAATATGTGAAAATTTAAATTAAGCATACTTAACTATAAATACAGTTAAATACAGTGAAGCATACTTACTTCATTATAGTGAATAAAACCTCACAACTCAACAAAAATTTTTGCACTTACAATTGAAGTTCCCAATAGTGTGGTCTTTTTCTGGCTGAGCTCTTTGAAGAATTCATTGGCCTGTGACTCTAATTATGTTCTCTACTCTTTCTGTTCTCAGAATCATTAAGGTCCTTTCCATTTGGCTAATTAAGAGACCTTCCACACTGCACACTATCATGAGATGGTTAAAGTGCTCACATACAAACTTTAACTGTTTTTCTTTTTAAGAAAAAGTCACCATGAAAGCAGTTAAAGTTAATTAGCATAACTCCAATTAGGAATCACAACATTACTGTGTCAGTATAAGCAGAAAACATTGCTTCTGAATTCTGTGTACAAATTATGTTTTCATTCTTTTTCCTTTACTTGGACTTTTCCACTTCCAGTAAGAATTATTACTGTTATTGTGTTCTGAAAAGTTATCCTATACTTGATAATTTTCAAAATAGATATGAATATATGGATCAAACTCTCCTGCTTTTGGCTGAACTTTGAACATGAAAATTCAAAGACCATATAACCTGCAAGATTTCAAACACGACATATTATTTTAAAAGTCATATCTCTTCCCCCTGTATTCAGAGAGAAAACTGTTATTCTTCCTGGATTAATGAAAGATATTGAAATTCGACAATTCCAACATAGTTCATCTGTTCAAGATATCTTAACACAATGCCTACAATGGACATTTACCCACCTTTTGAAAATTTCTAAAGAAATATAGACATACAGGCCATTTTAGTAAAGAAATGTTTCATAGAGAATTTCTTCATGCTGGGCCAGAATTTGCCTTCCTGTATTGTTTGATGTCAAGAGTCTCTGTTTTTATTTATTGATTCGTGTATTTTTTTTTATTTGAAAGGCAGAGACAGAGAGAAAAAGAGAGAAAAAAATCTTCCAGCAGCTGTTTCATTCCCAAATGCCTGTATCAACATAACTGGGTCAGAGGCCAAAGCCAGAGCTTTGAAACTCAGTCTAGGTCTGTCAAACGGCTTCATCTGCATCCTGCCAGCATGTGCATTAGCAGTACAGCCAGCACTCACTCACACGCACTGCCATCCCGGCATCCAGGAAAGCCAAACAGCTCGTTAACAGCTGTGAATTGCCTAAGTTTTATGCTGGAAAATACATGGACTTCTGTTCTGCGAAAGTCCTTCAACACTGAAGGTGTGTGTTATTCTCTTTATAACTTGCTAAGTTTTCTGTTTCTGCATTTATAACCCTTTCATCCCAGTTTCTAAGGCTCTGAGAATTGTCTTCTATTCAGTCTCCAAGTGCATACAGGGGCCCGGTGACTTCCAGTTGGCAGGTAGAACACTGGAACATGCAAAGCCTGTGTTGGAGAGCATCACTGAGTAAAAGGCAAACAATGAAACCCTACATATGCAAACTTAATTTTTAGTAGCCATATTAATAAAAAATAAAGAGACTGGGTTCAAGTTTATTTATATATTTTATTTCACCCGGTATATCCAAAATATTGTTTTACCATCTCATAGATATGACACATGATTAATATTTAAAATTTTTCTATTTTTTAGTAAATCTTCAAATTCTTTTTTTTTTTTTTTGGACAGGCAGAGTGGACAGTGAGAGAGAGAGACAGAGAGAAAGGTCTTCCGTTGCCGTTGGTTCACCCTCCAATGGCTGCCGCGGTCGGCGCGCTGCGGCCGGCGCACCGCGCTCATCCAATGGCAGGAGCCAGGTGCTAGGTGCTTTTTCCTGGTCTCCCAAGGGGTGCAGGGCCCAAGCACTTGGGCCATCCTCCACTGCACTCCTGGGCCACAGCAGAGGGCTGGCCTGGAAGAGGGGCAACCGGGACAGAATCCAGCGCCACGACCGGGACTAGAAGGTGGAGGATTAGCCTGTTGAGCCACGGCGCCGGCCTAAATCTTCAAATTCTTTAGTGTGAATTTTACATCTCAATTCAGACTAGTACATTGCAAGTACTCAATGGATATATGTGCCTGGTGGATACAGAATTAGGAGCACACTTCTAGCTAGCTTACCAATCCAAAATTTCATCAGTGTTTTTAAAGTTCATGTAACGCCTTAAATTCATATGCATCTATGGTCAATAAAAATATGTAAATTAGGGGCACATAGAGCAGTATATTAATCCTCCACCTGCGACGCCGACATCCGATGTGAGTGCTGGGTCAAGTCCTGGCTGCTCCACTTCCAATCCAGCTCTCTGGTATGGCCTGGGAAAGCAGTAGAAGATAGCTCAAGTCCTTGGGCCCCTGCACCCACATGGGAGACCAGGAATAAGCACCTGGCTCCTGGCTTTGGATCTGCCCAGCTCCTGCCATTGCAGCCATCTGGGGAGTGAACCAATGGAAAGATGACCTTTCTCTCTGTCTCTCCCTCTCACTGTCTGTAACTCTACCTCTCAAATAAATAAATAAAATCTCTAAAAAAAATACCTAAATTAGCATGTCTATTTCTATCTCTCATCTATATTTTGAGAATCTGACTTTTATAAACCGAATGCTTAAATTCACCCTTATCACTATTTTACTAAAGCAACTTCTCATTCCCATTTGTTCATTCAAAACTGTAGTAAGTATTCTTTTCTCTGTTTAAATTTCATTTAAGTATATGTTAAAGGAGAGTGTCAAGAAAGCAATATCTGCTAATAATACACATAAGGCCCTGGCATATATATATATATATATATATATATATATAAATTATAATTTTCTAGACACGACAATTTGGCCAGATTCAAAGCTGCCTAACTGCATGAGCATTTACCACATCATCTCTTCCCTACTCCACAGTGATTTTCATATAATCCAAAGCCTTATGCAACTTGCTTCCTTCATCTTAGGACCTATGGTAACCAAAAGAGCCATCAGTGATTCTCATCTCTATTTTCATGCCTGTGGGCACTCTCTTTTCACCTGGATCTCAGCTGCTTCTATATAACAAATAGCGATAGTAATCGTTTATACGTTTCAAGAATAGGTCCAAAAAGGCATGCAGACCTCACCTGGCCCAACAATCACAATTTCAACCTCCCTGGGGGGAAACAGATAAATGGCTATTGGAACCCACAAGTAGCGTTATGGAGAGGTTTACATGGAAACTGAGGTTTTTCAGCCCATAGCTGGTAGCTAATTGCCAGTCATGTGATTGAGCCCCTATTGAAGTACAGAGTATCCAGTTCTAGTCAAGACTTAGCTGGCTTTAGTTGCCACAACTGACATCAATCACACAAGATACCTCAAGTTGGAACTGTGCATCCAAACCTTTCCAGAAGTCACCATATACAGAATTCATAATCATGATAAATTACTATTTTATATAATTAATTTTTGCCTATGCAGCATTAGGAACACAAAATGACATCTTAGTACTTAGTATGATAGTCTTTTGTTAATACTGTGTTTCCTGGGACTGGCGCTGTGGCACAGTGGGTTAATGCCCTGGCCTTAAGCACTAGCATCCCATATGGGCGCCAGTTCGAGTCCTGGATGCTCCTCTTCCGATCCAGCTCTCTGCTGTGGCCTGGAAAAGCAAAGGAATTTAGCCCAAGTCCTTGTGCCCCTGCACCCGCGTGGGAGACCAGGAAGAAGCTCCCGGCTCCTGGCTTCAGATTGGCACAGCTCCAGCCATTGTGGCCATCTGGGGAGTGAACCAGCGGATGGAAGACCTCTCTCTCTCTCTGTATGTGTGTGTGTGTGTAACTCTGACTCTCAAATAAATTAAATAAATCTTAAAAAAAAAATACTGTGCTTCCCAAAGTATGTCTCATACACTGATCCAAGAATAAAGAATGTTCTGGGGGCCTGTGCTGTGGCGTAGTAGGTTAAGCTTCCACCTGTTGCACCGGCATCCCACATGGGTGCCAGTTCAAATCCTGGCTGCTCCACTTCTGATCCAGCTCCTTGCTAATGGCCTGGAAAAGCAGTGGTAGATGGCCCAAGCACTTGGGCCCCTGCACTCACATGAGAGAGCTGGAAGAAGCTCCTGGTTCCTGGCTTCAGATTGGTCCAGTTCATGCCATTGCAACCATCTGGGGAATGAGTCAGCAGGTAGAAGACCTCTTATTCTGTATCTCTGTCTGTATTCTGCCTCTCAGATAAATAAATATATCTCACAAAAAAAACAGTGTTGTGTGATTTTGAGGTACACTGAATATGTTTTTTCCCATTTGATGAATTTTGGTGCAGTTGATTAAAATGTCTGTGATGCCTTTTAGTAGAGATCCCTGCTGAACCATAATTCAGTCTGACACTTCCTCAATGCACATAGACTCTACTTTTTCTCACCATATTAAACCTATTATACTTTTGTGGAGCTCTATAAGCAAGAGGAGTTTTTGACTAATAAAACACACTATAAGAAAATAGGTCATTTAATCATTTTCGATCCTTATGACAGAAAAGTAAGTACCAGATTTTTCCAGAGAAATAAAAAACTAAAGATTCAATTGCCTTAACATATATATAACATGTATGTTGTAATTGACTTAACATATATATATATATGATGTATGTTGTAAACATGTGAAAACTAAAGCTCAGTCCTCTATCTTGTAGTTGAAAATCAAAACCTGACATGTTTTTGGGAGAAATAAACAACTAGTATATAAATACAAATGAGGATTCTATTATATTTTACTATTGTAAGACTGCCATGGGCAGCAAAAATTTCTCAAAAAAATAATTCTGCTACCTAGAAAACCATTTGTACTCCATCATTTGCTAATTCTATTCTTTTATTATTTCTGCACCCCACGGGAGACCAGGAGAAGCACCTGGCTCCTGGCTTCGGATCAGTGCGGTGCGCCGGCTGCAGTGCCCATTGGAGGGTGAACCAACGGCAAAGGAAGACCTTTCTCTCTGTCTCTCTCTCACTGTCCACTCTGCCTGTCAAAAAAAAAGACAAAAAACACTTGCTTTTCCAATTACTTGAGCTTGGGTGTCTATACTGTATACCATATATTATAGAGTTTATTTCTCTAGCACATATCAGAGATTCTCTTACTGATAAATTATTTTCACATTACATTTTTTGTATCTTTAGTTTAAAATAATCACCAATGTCCCCTGAAACAAAAGCCTGAAATGGAAAGAAACCTTGAATTCCGCATATTTGTGGGAGAAGCATTCTTTTTTACATACATTCTCTAGTGGGCATTTCAGAATATGCCCCAAGAACTTTAATTGTACAGACAATATTTAATCTACTGATTCCAGCCCCATTAATTAACTTGAAATAATCAAAGACATTTATTAAATACAAGGATGTTCAATGCCACAGTTGTTTTGTAATAGTGATGGATTAGAGTGCTCTTAATATCAAAGGAAGAAAATGAATAAATTAATTACTATATAACCTCCTGAAAGAAATGTGGAGCAATGAAAAATTATGTTTCTGAAAAATACTTCAGGGATAATGTTCATGATGGAATGTTCAGAATAGTAAACTGTACTAGACTACACTATGATTTTATCTACACATGGAAATGTATATACATATTAATGACAAAAAGACAAGATTTAGACGGGATAAACTAACGTATCAACGGTGGCTTTTTCCTAAAAGTGATGAACAAAGACAATATGTTTATTGTCTTTATCTTTTTCAGTAATTTCAAATTCTCTATAATATACATACATTATTTTATACATAAAAAGAAAAATGTAATTTCAAAACATTTAATTGGAGGCCAGCGTGTGGCGCAGCATGTTAACACCCTGGCCTGCAGTGCTGGCATCCCATATGGGCAAAGTTTGAGTCCAGCTGCTCCACTTCTGATCCGGCTCTCTGCTATGGCCTGGGAAAACAGTGGAAAATGGCCCAAGTCCTTGGGCCCCTGCACCCATGTGGGAGTCCCAGAAGAAGCTCCTGGTTCCTGCCTTCAGATTGGCACAGCTCTGACCGTTGTGGCCATCTGGGGAGTGAACCATCGGATGGAGGACCTCTCTCTCTCTCTCTCTCTCTCTCTCTGCCTTTCCTCTCTCTGTGTAACTCTGATTTTCAAATAAATAAATAAATCTTTAAAAAAATATTTCATTGAATCTGTGATAAATTTGTACCTGTATTAATATCTATCACAAAAAAGAAAATTTGTAAAAACTGGCTTTCAAAAATATTTCTCAAATTTCTTAAGCCCCTCCCTCCCTTTCTCCCTTCCTCCCTCCCTTCCTCCCACCTTCTTTCCATTTATTGTCCCCTGTAAGGAATTTTTGTTTTCTTCTGCTTTAACCAAGTACAATATAGCCAAAACTAATACTAACATATTTTTCACACATTATCATCTTTCTTTAATAAAAAGGTTAACTAGAAAGCAATCTGGTAGCAGCTGCAAGAACAACAGAGAAAGACGGGCATCAATAGGCACTGGAAGGCAGGGGAACTTCAGTGTGAACACTAAGTCCCACACATTTGAATACAGTCACTTTCTTAGACTGTACTTTCTTCAAGTTTGTCATTAAAGAGATTTTTTTGAAATAGTGCACCACAAGTGTATGAAGCTTAACCGCCTAGACAAACCCATGACCAGATCATGCACTCCCACAAACTTCTTAACTATGTGTCTGTAATTGTAGAGCACTGAAGTATTAAGCCCAGAATTTAATTAGATAACTCACTAGAGAAGAGTTACTTTTTCAAGCAGTGGTGCATGCAGGATTCATTTTACAGTGATTACATTTTAGCTAAAATAGATATTTATCATACAGAAGATTTTGTCTGCAGAGCTACACGACTTTTATAGTTCTACACTGAAATAAGTGCACAATGCTATCATTCTTCTTCAGAGCATCAAATCTAGAGGACAAGATACCAATCCAGCAGATGCAGCATAGGTATAGCTGATTTGTTCCCTTCATTAGATGGAGTTTAAAGGAATCATTCAAGTATTACTTTTGTACTCATAAGTAGCTAATTCTCTATGTGCACGTATACATTCTAATTATGATTATGTTGAAGCAATAGTAAATTCAAGTTTCTGATCACAATTGTAAGATATGCTAAGGAAAAAGTTGACAATGCAAAATAGTTAACTAGTTCACTTAACATGCATTTTAAAATCCAAGCAATTAGAAAACTCTGAGAATTAGCTTAAGGAGATTTTCTAAAATATATTTGCTCCTACTTCATACCTGATTTTATCAGTTCTTTCATGCTTTTGCAGTTGTTGACATATTTCCTGTGCCCCATGAAGGTGTACAGTATTATAGATTCATGAAAAATTTAAAAAAAACATGAATATGTTTTATATAAAACTCGAATGTCTTTCCAAGAATGACGTAAAAGGCAATTGTTAAACAATTCAAAAAATTCAAATAATTCTAAATATATTGAAATAAAACAGGTTTTATAGTTTAATTTAAACTATTTACATGCATGATTCAGACAAATCAAGAATTACAGGCTAAAATGATGAATGCCAAAATGCAAGACGATAATTCATAATCACAAGTATTATTACAAATATGTTAGCATATCAAAATTTCATGATTTTTGCAATATTTTCTCTTTGGAAAAATATATTTCAATCTTGTGCACTGAAATGCATCTGGCAATTATCTAGTTCATTATTTTTGAGAAATAATTAAAAGGAAGTAGAAACAAAAATCAAAAGCATACTCTCTAAATCTGGAGAAGTACAGTAAATGCCAGCCAATATTAAAAATAATATATAATGTAACTTTCACTTGCCTTTGATTAAATTAATGCAAAGCCAGCTGATAAGATTTCAAGTCAATGAGGGAATTATTATGTCAGAGTATGGAATAAATCTATGAAGATACACAAACCCTTTCTCAAAATGATAGTGTAATAAAAAGTCTACAGACATTGGAGTTACAATTATGGCACTTAGTCTCAGTTCTGCAACTGTGAAGTAGGGCTCTTGAGAAAAGCAGTTAACATCTCTAGCTCTTCCTCCTCTTTAACATAAGATATCACATCCAAGAGACAAAGACTCTGAAAGGTTTAACATGATAAACACACTTCCCATGTCAATGGCAATAAATACTCAGCAAGAGTTTGTTCCCTTTTGAACACTTTTGAACAATCTATTATTTAAAATAAAAAAATTCTTGTTTTATTTGAAAGGCAGAGAGACAAAGAGAAAGAAACCGAGAAACAGACAGAGAGAATGCAGCTCTTCCATCCACTGGCTTACTCTCCAGATACTGGCAACAGTTGAGGCTAGGCCAGGCAGAAGCCAAGAGACTGGAACTTTGGGTATTTCACATTGGTTGCAGGGACACAAGCACTTAAACTATAAACTGTTGCTCACAGAGTGCACAGTAGCAGGAAGCTGGATTGGAAGTGGAGTGCCATGCACTCAAATCAGGCTCTACAAAATGGGAAGAAGACATCCCAAGTGGTGTAATAATCACCGTGCCAAGTATTCACTTCTATAATCGCTTGTCTGAAATAACTATCAAAACGGAATCAAGGTAAAGCATGGGAAAGGAATAACACAACACAAAAACCTCTTTTTTTTTTTTATTTGACAGGTAGAGTTATAGACAGTGAGAGAGAGAAATACAGAGAGAAAGGTCTTCCTTCCGTTAGTTCACCCCTCGAATGGCCACTAAGGCCGGTGCGCTGTGCCGATCCGAAGCCAGGAGCCAGGTGCTTCCTCCTGGTCTCCCATGCGGGTGCAGGGCCCAAGCATTTAGGCCATCCTCCACTGCACTCCTGGGCCACAGCAGAGAGCTGGACTGGAAGAGGAGAAACCAGGACAGAATGCGACGCCCCGACCGGGACTAGAACCTGGGGTGCTGGCGCCGCAGGTGGAGGATTAGCCTATTGAGCTGTGGTGCCAGCCTATCTGTACTTCTACATTTATAGCAGCTCAACTCATGATAGCTAAGATATGGAATCAACCTCGATGTCCATCAACTGGTGATCGGATAAAGAAAATGTGGTATATTGACAGGATGGAATATTACTCAGCCATAATGAAGGACGAAATCCTGACATTAGTAATAAAATAAATGCAACCAGAGGTCATTATGATAACTGAAATAAGCCAGAACCCAAAACACAATTGTCACATGTTTTCTCTTATATGATATAGTTAATACAGAGTATAAAAACTATATGAATGTCATATCATTTGGGTATATAGTTATAAATATTGCTTCACTATATAAATGGCAATATATTATTCTTCTCCATGTTAAAAGAAAGAAGAGCCAGTGTTGTGGCATAGAAAAGAAAGCTGCCGCCTGTGATGCAGGCATCATCTAAGGGCTCTGGTTCGAATCCCAGCAGTTCCACTTACGATGCAACTTCCTGCTAATGGCCTGGGAAAGCAAAGGAAGGTGGCCCAAGTTATTGGGCCCTGCACCCATGTGGAAACTCCCAAGAAGTTCCTTGCTCCTGGCTTTGGACTAGCTCAGCTCCAGCCATTGAGGCCATATGGAGATTGAACCAGACGATGGAAGGTCTCTCTGTCTCTCCCTCTCTCTGTAAAGTCTGTCTTTCAAATATATAAATAAATCTCTTATAAAAAGAAAAAGAAATGGAGAGAGGGTGAAGTCATAACTCTTGGGGTACTAGTAACGCTATGCTCTTAATTTGGGTACTGGCTATCAGTGTGATCAGAGAAAAAAATCACTTATCTGCATATTTATGTGCATTTATTGATATATATATATATATATACTATATGACAAAAATATTTAAACAAAATTTTAGCACCAAAATAAGCTAATTTTTTTTTGACAGGCAGAGTAGACAGTGAGAGAGAGAGACAGAGAGAAAGGTCTTCCTTTACCGTTAGCTCACCCTCCAATGGGCGCTGCGGCCAGCGCACCATGCTGATCCGATGGCAGGAGCCAGGTGCCTCTCCTGGTATCCCATGGGGTGCAGGGCTCAAACACTTGGGCCATCCTCCACTGCACTCCCGGGCCACAGCAGAGAGCTGGACTGGAAGAGGGGCAACCAGGACAGAATCTGGCACCCTGACCAGGACTAGAACCTGGTGTGCCTGCGCCGCAGGCGGAGATTAGCCTATTGAGCTGCGGCACCGGCCGCTTATCTTTTAATTTCATGTTTCCATGAACTTTTTACAGTACTATCATATGCAATGGCATACTCTATAGTAGTAAGAATGAACATTTATTTTTTTTAAATATTTATTTATTTGTGAGTCAGTTACACATAGAAAGGAGAGGGAGAGAGAGAGGTCTTCGATCCGCCAGTTTACTCCCAAACTGGACGCAACAGTGCCTGTGCCGATCTGAAGCCAGGAGCCAGGAGCCAGGAGCCAGGAGCCAGGAGCCAGGAGCCAAGAGCTTCTTCCGGATCTCCCACATGGGTGCAGGGGCCCAAGGACTTGGGCCATCTTCTCCTGCTTTCCCAGGCCATAACAGAGAGCTGGATTGGAAGTAGCTGGGCCCAGAACCAACTGGCACCCATATGGGATGCCGGCGCCTGAGGCCAGGGCGTTAACCCACTGAATCACAGCGCAGGCCCCCAAGAATGAACATTTCACCATGAAACCATTGAAAAGTTTGCAAGAGAGGGTACTCAGGCATTTATACTGTATGGATCTATTTACATAAAACACAAAAATAGGCAAAACTAACCTATTATTCAGACAGCAGTCCCACTTGTAATGAGCAATGACTGCAAAGAAGCACTGCAATGTTTTGCTTCTTTTGGGTGATGGTTAAAGGACAGTGTTTACCAAAATCCATCAGGAAATCCTCAAAATATATGAAAATTCCTTTATATAGATATTGAAATAAATTTAAATATGAATAATTTGAAGTTAAACACTTATTTTTTAAAGATTAATTAATTTATTTATTTGAAAATCAGAGAGTTACATGGAGAGAACAGAGGCAGAGAGAAAGGTCTTCCAACTGATGGTTCACTCCCCAACTGGCTGCAATGGCCAGAGCTGCGCCAATCCGAAGCCATGAGCCAGGAGCTTCTTCCAGGTCTCCCCCGTGGGTGCAGGGGCCCAAGGACTTGGGCCATCTTCTACTGCTTTCCCAGGCCATAACAGAGAGCTGGATCAGAAGAAGAGCAGCCAGGACTAGAACTGGCGCCCATATGGGATGCTGGCACTTCAGACCAGGGTGTTAACCTGCTGCCCCACAGCGCTGGCCTCTAAACACATATTTTGCTCTAAGTTCCATGCATGATCTACTATGCCATATGTAATTATGACACATCAAGTATCAGTTTTGAAGGGTATATGAGGCCATTCCAGTATCCAAAGTCAGAAAGGAAGAGTTGGGGATTAAATCTAGGAACAAGGGATTGTGAAACACATGCACACACACACACACAAAGGAAATCATTGCTCTTAAGTGATATTTTCTCAAAATCCTTTTCCTGTATGTTGTTAGGTTCTGGCTGCTAAGGTGTTTGCAGGTAAAGCTCTTGTATTTTAAAGATTTGGCTCCTATAAACCAGGAGTTCTCAGTGCTGGGTGTGCATCAGATTCACTTGGGTGTGCTTCTCAAGCCATGAATTTCTGGGACATGCCCACTGAGAGTCTGGAACTAGACAGTGGACATTTCTCATAAACTCCCAACTGCTATGCTGAGGCTAGCCACTGAAACACACTGGTTAGAAATAAAGGCTTTTATCCTAACTCACATTAAGAAAATTTAGAAAGATCTCAGCCTTTATATTTTCACCAATAAAACAAGAATAACACCAACATCTATAAAGAGAAATTGTAAGGATTAAAGGTGTACATGTAAAGACAGACACAAAGTAGATGCAGTGTTAGAAAGCAGCTATTTTTATTTTTATTTCCAGCCTTTCCCTTGTCTGAAGTCTGGAAAGTTCTCAACTGATGGAAGAGTCCAACTCACTTACATTCAGTTGTCTTTAACCTTGGCTGTCCACTTAATCCCCTGGAGAATTTTTTAAAATCCAAGGTTTGAGCTACACTGCCAATCAATTAACCTAGATTTTTCTGCAGATTAGCACTAAGAATAATTTTTGAAAATTCTCCAAGTACCCCCACCATGGAGAATGTCTGATTTAGTCCCACAAACCTTGACTAAGTCATGCTTAGAACGTTTGCTGCCTGAAAAATAAAGACAGACTTCTGAATTGCCCTACATTAAACAATTGACATTTGTCTCAATTAAGGACGATACTAGGAAGGAAGCATTAACACAGCTTTCGGGAACAATCTATGCTGATCCTAAACAAACCAAAAATGTGCTAGATACTTTATAGTTACTCCATGAAGCATAATTAGCATATGCCTTTCTCCTTATATCAGGCAAGTATCCAAGATAGTCGATCTGAGATGTGCTCATGTTTTCCCCTTCATCATAGCCATGGAAAAACTGAATAAAGATATGGGAGGCACGCAGGACTCAGATTACACCTGTCAATTTTGTTGTGGGACCTCCTAAGGATACATCAAAAATGTTCTGCTGGAGTCTGTCAAGGCACCTGACTATGATTATCATTATTAATGACATACTTTCCAATATAATAATATTTAAGGAAGATATATTTTGATCATCTGTCACCATAAACAATTGAAAACAAACCATCTATGCATGAAAACACACAAAAATAGAACAAGTATACAATAATGTGTATTAATCTTAGTGGTGGGCATTTCCTAAGTCTAGAGACTAAAGAAAACAAAGTAAAAGACAGATTTTATTCTGAAGTTAAAATTTTCTGTTAAAAAATAATTAAAGCCTCCAAATTAGTAACATTTTAAAAAATGAAAATATAATGAATAATTTATACAAATGGATGTTTTAAAAAATAAAAGTCTGTAGGAGTTTTAAAAATAATTATTCACAGTGAAACTGAGAACATATACCAAGAGGGAGGGGGGAAGGGAATTTCATTATAGTTTTAGAATTGTATCTACCTACAATTTTACAGTTTTTCTGATTAGATTTTCTTGTTACTGAAATTGGAATATTAGTATCTGTCTAGTACAATGCTTAACACATGATATTTCCCTTTCTTTAATTTTATATTTTCTTTGTTCTTAATTTTATTTCCATAATTGTTAATGGTTATTACAAACATGGGTGTACCACCCCCCGACACACACATACACATAGAAGTTAACCAGAGCATCTGTTTAAAATCATCAATGACTTCAAATTACTACCTCATTATAAACTGCATCAAATAAAATGGGATTCAAGTTCTATAATTTAGACTGAATGAGATTTCCAGGTTTTTTCTTTCTAAATTGTGAACCTCTAGCTAGCTTATTTGAATCGACTGCTGTCCCTCATACTTAATGTAACTTCCCTGAAGTTCTATATCGCCTGCCGAACTGGAATGCTTTTCTATCCATCTTTATCTGGCTGGTCTTCAAAGCTCAGGATAATCTTCCCTCTCCAACATGATTGCCTAGAGTGGAAATTTTCTCTATTCTTTGATATCACCACTCACGTGTTACATCATACAACGCTGCACGCAGTAGATATAAATGTCCGTGTTATATTACCTCTACTTGATTGTATGAGAGTACTTCAAACAGTGGAGGAAAGTGTATTATTAAAAGCCAAGTATATGATTCAGAATAATTTTGCACCAAAATAAATGTATCTTTTAATTCCATTCCTCAAATATTTCTTGAAGGAGATGGTTCACACAAACATAAACACACACACACACACACACACACACACTGCATAATGTCTAGCCCAGTGGTTTGCAACTGGAAGATGATGAATAAATAAATAAAATCAATGAATGAAATAAGACTGAGAAAATTAGTTTGATTTTTATTTTTTAAATACATTCTCACTTATAGTGATTGTGCTGTCATAAAGTATCTTTTATTTCTGAAGTTAAAAAATAAAATAAAATGAAGACTGAGCTGCAAGTATAAACTTATATTATTAATTATATTCACTTATTTTATATGTTTTCTCCAAATATCCAAAGTTAATTTAGTTTTTCTCTACTTTATAAATAATATCTTTCTTCAAAAATAACCCTAGATTTACAAAAAATTAGTAGGTAAAAACAGGATGAAAAAGCATGGTCAATTTCTGTGGTTAGAGCAAGGTCATTGATGATATTATCTGGGATGAGTGGATGTGGCATGGCCTAGCTTTACTTTTCATACACAGTAGATCAACTTCTCTGAAAGCAATACTAAAGACTTATCTAAACAGACATTGAGTGACATAGACAGGGATGGAAATTTCTTAAAGTAATGGTACTAATTATGCTTAATAAATTATCATGTTTTTCCATTTTTAAACTTTATCATCCACAATTCTTTGAAAACCATATCAAATTTGTGTAAAACTCTAAGCATGAAAGTCAGAACTAAAACGTTTCTTACTTCTTTACACCCACATATTTGAGGCCTAAGATTTCAGGGACTTTGCATAGTCTATATATTTGATGTAACAAATGGAGCCTAAATTTTCTCAATTATCAGTTTCATTTTAAGAAATTAATCAGCAATAGCTTCTTAAGAATTCAAATTTTTATTTTGTGTAGGTACTGATTCACATGCAGTTGTAGGAAATAACACAGAGCAACCTCATTTTCTCCTGATTATAACATCTCACAAAAGAGTACATGATGGCAAACAAGATACTGACCTACATTTAAACAAGATAATGGAATATTTCCATATCCACAAAGAACTTTCTCACTGCTCCATGAAGCAAATAAGGCCATTCTTCCTCCCTTCCTTATCCTCTGAAAGCCAGGAGTCTGTTCTCTATTTCTTTAATTTTGTCATTTCCAGAATATTGCACAAATGCAATGTCATAAACAATCTTCTTTTAGGGCTAGCTTATATTTTCACTCAGAAAAATTCCACTGACTCCTCCAGGTTGCTACATACATCAAAAATTGTTACTTTTGATTTTTCAAAGCATTTATTATAGCCATTCATCCATTGAGGATCATCTTGTTTGTTTCAAGCATTGGTTACTATGATAAAATCATGATAAACTGTGTGCAGGTTTTTATGGGAGCATACATTTTCATGTTTTTCTTCAGATAAATGTAGTTGTTGGGTTGGATGTTGGTTGCATATCCATTATTTCAGAAAATTACCAAAATATCTTCCAGAGAAGCTGTACCATTATACAATCCTAAAAGTTTCAGTGCATACTTGCTGGCACTTAGCATTGCTATTTATTTTTCTTTGTTTTAGCCTTTCTGAAAGGTGTGTTGTGACATGCCATTGTGGTTTTAACTGGCTTGATGGCTACTGATGTTGAAATATTTCCACGTACTCTTCAGCCTCCTACTTAGTCTCTCCAGTGTAATGTCTGTTCATGGCTGACACATTTGCTGATTGCATAGTTGTTCCATTTTTGTCACTGCTCTTATTTTGTTGTTCTATTTTCTTTATTGTTTTTAAGAGTTGTACTTTGTGAGTTCTTTACTCGAGAACTCTGGTCCTTTATCAAACACTATGTGAATTCCAAATGTTTTCTTTTAGACTGTAGCTTGTATTTTTGTCTTCACAACAGGGTCTTACATGGAGCAATTGTTTTTCTTTTTATGAACCATGCTTTTAGTGTATAATTTAGTAACTCTTTTCCTGGCCTTAGATTCCATTTTTCCTATGTTGTTTTCCTCTCCAAGTTTTACAGATTTATATTTTACTTTAAATTTATGATTTATTTGGAGTTTATAAGAGGTGTAAGGCTTAGGTCTACATGCTCTTTGTTTTGTTGTGTGTTTTGTGTTTTGCCAATGGATATCCAATAGCTCCAGTTTCATTTGTTGAAAAGGCCATTTTTCATCCATGGAATTACTTTTGCACCTTTGCCAACAATCAATCAGACATATCTGGGAGGACCTATTTTTTGGTTCTCTATTCGCATTCATTGATCTGTGTCTATGATGCTACCAGATCCACCCTTGCTTGCTACAGTCATTGAAATATTTTTAAGGTTAATTATCATAATATACATAGCAGTCCCTTTAAATTTAAATCTATAGGTGAATGATGTCATTTTAATAACTTTTAGGATATTCAATATTTTTATTCATAAGAGTATTTTTTTATTTTCACTAAAAGATGAGCCTTATAATCTCCCAATGACTAGAAATAGCATAGAACCAAAGTTAAGGAAAAAGACCAAAACCTGATAAATATCAGGAAAAGATGTCTTTGGTTACAATGTCCTTGTCTTTGTCAGCATAAATTAATTTTAAATGAGAAAATATAAACTCCTATAAAAATAGACCATATGCATGAATATAGTCCAATAGACTAAAACCTTCAAAGAGGTCTTTTGAACTGTGAAAGTCCATGTGTTCCAAGGCTTTGAAAGCATTATGAGTCTTTCTGCCTTAAGTCCATAAATTTTTATTGTCTATTGTAAAGCTCATAAAACTTTCTTGAATGATTTCCAATCATTTATTCTCCACAGAAACTAATCTGCTGAATTGTCTTTCCAACATTTACTTTGCTTTTAACTGTGCGAATTATATCTAAGTACAAAATACTCAGCAACCATACATACTGCTCTAATTGTGCTTTAGAGCTGACACAGAATAATGAAACACTAATTGCAATTAGAACATTTTATTTGTTCAGAATTAATTTCTTGGCTTGTCCTACTTGCATAATTACAACCATAAAGCCTACTATCAAATGTCACCAAAGAGTCCATTGGCCACAATCTGAAACAATGTTCTCACCAGTCCCTTCCCAATATACATACTGCAGCTCAGAGCACCATCAGCAGCAACCTCCTGATCTATATACACAGAGAATACTCAACTATACAGTAAAGCTGACCCTGAAAAGTTCAGAAGCCCCCGTTTGTTGGATTTCCTAAAGACTGACATTGTGCTCGCTGAAAAGGAATAGACTTGGGTCAGCTCAAGCACCAGACAAATTGTCCCAATTACTTGCTATCCAGATGTGGAAAAAAAGAAAACTATCTTCAAACCTCTGTTCTACAACGTGGCTGACAGTGTCCCTCTGCAGTTATTAGATATGTCAAGCTTTCCCTACACGTGTAGATAGCTAAGTAAAACTATGAACAATCAACTGACTGCATCACAAATGTCTTATTGAAAGAAAACAACTTTTACCTGTTTGACATCATATGCCAGGAGGACATATTTTAAATCTGGTGAAACTGAATGTTTTGATGCTTTGAAGGTTACCTAGAGAAAAAGAGAAAGAATTACCTTAAAAAGCTTAATAACAAAGAAATTAACATGTATTTGGATATATGATGACCTTAAAATTTTATAGAAAATACTTATTATAAAAACTATATATAAATTTCACATTGTTTTACAACAAAAAGTATGTTTAAATTCTATTATTCCTTGAGTTTTTAAAATCCTCTTGCATAAATATCAAGAAATTTCAATTCTCATTACAACACTGTCAAATAGACATTCTAATTTTTATTCTATATTTGCATATGTATACAGACATGTATGATTATGTAGATGGATATAAAAACTTGGAGAGGGGTGGAGGTCATGATACTGAATATAAAAACTTATAAATAGGCAGGATTCTTGGTACAGCAGGTTAAGCTGACACTTGGGAGTGAGCCAGGAGTTGGGAACTCAAGTCTACTCTCCTATTTGGTGGAAAGAAACCCAACTACTTGAGCCATCTCACCTGCTGTCTCCCAGGTTCTGTCTTGGTGGGAAGCTGGAAGCTGAATCAAACTCAAGCACTCCATCCAATGTGGGACATGAGCATCTTAACAAATAGGGAAATGCTCACCCCATTTTTTATTCTAGAATGAGGTGACACTTCATTCCACAATATGTAATAAGTGTTCCGATAGAGTAAGCAGAAAAGTTAAGTATACTGAAAATAGATCTTTGTAAAAATTGAGAGTGGGAATGCAGGAGGGAGGGGGAGGAAATGTTGGAGGGTGGGTGGGAGGGAGGGTAGGGGGGAAAGTGCCACTTTGTTCCTAAATCAGTATATGTGAAATATATGAAACTTGTTTAACATAAATTAAAAAATAAGAATAAAATAAGTTTATGTTTAATACAAATAAAATTAATAAAATAAGAATGGTTGAAAAAAGCATAAACAAAGAACAAAAGCTTCTTTCCTTATAAGGTGGTGAGAGGGAGACAGAACAATTAAAAAGTAACTGGCTAACACCAGCCTACTCCTGGTTGCATTGTTGTGTAAAGATTAAAGCAGTGGGAACTCATGGTTTAACAGGTTGAACCACTGCCTGCAGCTCTGGCTTCAGGTTTGATTATCAGCTGCTCCGCTTCCCATCTAGCTCCCTGCTACTGTGCCTCCTAAAGCAGAGGAAGGCAGCCCAACTCCTTGGCCTCCTGTACCCAAGTAGGAGATCTGGAAGAAGCTCCTGGCTCCTGGCTTCAGCCTGGCTCAGCCCTGGCTGTTGTAGCCATTTTGGGAGTGAACCAGTGAATGGAAGATCTCTGTCACTGTGCCTTTCAAAATAAATAAATAATTTTTTTAAAAAAGAACTTTGCCTTTCATTTTTAAAAGACCCATTTCAATAGTAATAAAAGCAACAATAGTAACAATATTAGTAGCTACCATTGGTTAGTCATCTATCATGATCTGCCAGTTGCTAAGAAATTTGTGCTTATCACAATCCTAATAGTCCTCAGAGTGTTACTGTGAAGTAGATATCCTCGTTCCCCACCCTCCCCTTCATCAGCTTATTGTGCATTGAAATTTAATAGCAGTTGGTCTGTGGGAGAATGTAGGGAGACACTGAAGACACAAGGTCATCTCTCCTAGCATTATTGTGCCTAGAGCTGCATTGTTCTATCGAGAAATTATTAAGGGGACAGTATCAGAAAGCCTATTGTTGTTTACAAATCAGTTAAGAAGGTAATGTCCTGTATCCTACTGGGATTAGACTTCTCTAACTTCCTAGTTGTTAATCTTTTTCAAGGTCGAAGAGAAGCAAACACATCAAGAGCATCCAGGAGGCCCCCTTGCATAAGCCTTGCATCATCTCACCAGAGAGTGTTTTTGCAGACAGCATCCCGATTTGGGTTCTAAATTATTTAAACAACATCTCACCTTCCTTCTCCTCATCCACCCTCATGTGATGTCTCTCACACAAATTAACTTCACGCTCTCACAGGTGTGTCTAGGCCTTCATTAGCAACATTTTAGTATCTTTTACAGTTTCTACAATTAGCCAGGCTGGCACTTTATTAATTATCAGTATACTCTCTCCAGCTTATGCGGCACACAAACTGGGAAAGCTTCCAAATATCTTTGCAAGGACCCAAGCTGCTGAATCTTTGAATTTACAGAGTGGTATGCAGATAACTGGGGCTGTGAAGAGCCTTATGATGATGGGGTAAGGCACCCTAATGGCTTATTCAGGGGACTTTGTCTCTGGCAAATCCTTCTTAGGATAAGCCACTAATGGTCTCTCTGTTGCATCTGGGGGATTAGATTTTTCAACCAGCCACAGGAGACCTCTTGGTTGACATTGACCCTAATTGCAGACATTAATGTAATTCTACTTAGACTCTGCTCAACATGGCTTCAAATTAGTGCTTTGGGAAGCAAATTATTGCCAATAATGCTATATATTACTTACATATTTGATAAGCTAATCACTATTGAGATTGTAGAAGATGCAGAAACAGTAGTTATATGTGTTTATTTATTGCCATTATTCAGCAACAATGTCTACCTATACATATTTGACACCAGAGTGCAGAGAGCATAAAAATTCACGAATCGTGACATGTAGGAACATTACAGCTAGACAAGGTAGGATAAACACTGGAAAGTAAATATGCAGGGGGCTGGCTAGACCGATTAAGCAATAAAGACAAGACATTTGACCAAGTTAAAAAAAGGAAAGCTTAGTTGTGTGTGTGGGGGGGAGCCATTGTAATCCATAAGCTGTACTTTGGAAATTTATATTTTTTAAATAAAAGCTTTATATTAAAAAAAAAAAAGGAAAGCTTGCTTTCAGACAGCTTGTGAGTGTGTTTTGGTGCCTCATTTGAATGTATCATTCATTTCCACCAAAACTCAGTTGTTCCACATTCACTATGTGATAAGAACTGCTCCACAGTAGATACTGAAGATGGTAGAAAGGAATCAAATTGCGTTTCCCATCCCATATTGAGCAGGATAAATCAAGCACCAGGAGTCTCTGTAGTCCATGGTTGTGGTAGTGGTGGGGGGACCCAAATCTTTTATTTTTTGTTTTTGTTTTTGTTTTTTAAGATCATTTTTTTTCACTTGATAAGCATAGTTACAAACTGAGAGAAGTCTTCCATTTGTTAGTTCACTCCCAAAATGGCCAGAGTGGCCAGAGCTGGTCTGATCTGAAGCCAGGAGCTTATTCTGGATCTCCCACATGTGTGCAGGGGCCCAAGGACTTGATCCATCTTCTGCTGCTTTCCAAGTACATTAGAAGGGAGCAGGATTAGACGTGGGGCAGCTGGGATGCCAACCAGAGCCCATATGGGAAGCCGGCTCTGCAGGCAGTGGCTTTACCCTCTATGCCAGAGCACTGGACCCGGGACCCAAATGTTAAATGCCTTAAAGGGCTGGGTTTGGAGAGTCAGAATGAACCTGCTTGGGCAAGGAGAGGACAAATGGAGTGGTCCAACTGTATGAAAGGGGCAGTGGCCCCTCAGCTAGAGATAAGAACTGTTTTGTGAGACAAATAAACATTGGCACATTTCAAAATATTTTAAAAGTTAAAAGTCAAGACTTTAAGTTAAAATGTTATGATTTAAAGTTTGTAATCTAGGAGCCAATGCCATGCTGCAATGAGCTAAGCTGCTGCCTGCAATTCCAGCATCCCATGTTGGAGCACTGCTTCAAGTCCCAGCTCCCTGCTAACTTGCCAGGGAAGGTGCAAAAGGTGGGTCCCCCTACCACCACTGTAGGGAGACCCAGATATAGCTCTGGGATCCTGGCTTCAGCTCAATCAGCTGTAGCTGTTGCAGTCATTTGAGGAGGAAGACAGCAATTAGAAGATATATATATATATATATATATATATATATATATATATATATCTGTCTCCCTCTCTCCCTCTATCCCTCCCTCCCACCACCTCTTTTACTCTGCCTTTCAAATAAATAATTATAATCCAAGACTTATAAACAAAAATGGGACTATATTCTTTCCTGGGTTTATCAATTGACTAAATTTTTGGTTAAGTAATACTTTACATAAGATTGACTGAAGAAAGAAAATACAGGCTATCAGGTTTAAACAACAAAATCTGAGGCCAGTGCTGTTGTGCCATGGGTAAAAGCCCTGGCCTGCAGTGTTGGCATCCCACTCAATCCCCAGTTGAGTCCTGGCTGCTCCACTTCTGATCCAGCTCCCTACTAATGTGCCTGGGAAAGCAGTGGAGGATGGCCCAAGTTCTTGGGCACCTGCACCCATGTGGGAGACCCAGAGGAACATCCAGGCTACTGGCCTCAGATCGGCTCAGCTCCAGCCATTGTGACCATCTGGGGAGTGAATCAACAGAAGGAAGACCTTTTTCTTTTTTTTTATGCTTAGAGTTTTATTTCATTTAACTAACTTCTTGATTTTGTCATTTTGCTGTATTTGTTAGAACATTTAAACAAAATGTGCAGCAAAGCTGTGACGTATTCTATATGAAACCATAAGTGGAGTTTGTTCAAGGCAATTATTAGATACTACAAACATAACCATAATCTTCATTTTGATATTACTTAAATTTGCCCTTTAATATTTTATATGTAAAAACACAGACTTTTTTTTAACTTTAATTTAGAATATAAATTTCCAAGGTATAACTTATGGATTACAATGGCTTTCCCCCTCTACTTTCCCTCCCCTCCTGCAACTCTCCCCCCTTACCTGCTCCCTCCACCCTTTCATTCACAGTCAGATTCCTTTTCAATTCTCTTTGTATACAGGAGATCAGTTTAGCATGTGTTAAGTAAAGCTTTCGCCCATTTGCCCTCATATAGCAACACAAAGTGAAATATACTATTTGAGTACTTGTTATAGCATTGAATCACATTGTACAGCCCATTAAGGACAGAGATCCTACATAATATATATATTTTTTTGAAACTGATTTTTATGGAATTTCCAATATAACAGAATTTTTTTTTCATTTCTGATTATCTTTATATACAGAAGATCGATTCAGTATGTATTAAGTAAAGATTTCATCTGTTTGCATCCACACAGAAACACAAAGTGTAAAAATACTGTTTCAGTACTAGTTACAGCATTACTTCACATTGGACAACCCATTAAGGACAGATCCCACATGAGACGTAAGTACACAGTGACTCCTGAAGTTGATTTAACAATTTGACACTCTTGTTTATGGCGTCAGGAATCTCCCTAGGCTCTAGTCATGAGTTGCTGAGGCTATGGAAGCCTTTAGGGGTTCGCTGACTTTGATCTTATTCCAACAGGGTCTTAGTCAAAGTGGAGGTCCAGGAAGACCTTTTTCTGTGTCTCTACCTCTCTCTGTAACTCTCTTTCAAATAAATGAAAAGTAAATCTTTAAATTTTTTTATGTATTTGGTAGTAACATAAGTGAAAATTTAATTATCCAATGATTGCTAGTTAGATGAAATTATACACTCCAAACAAAATGCACAAAAAGCTTTAAAAATGACTGGGGAGGTTGGGGACAGTGCCCTGGAGGATTGCTCATGTTAACAGTGCTTGTGTTGGGACCCCCCACTGTGGTGTAGCAGGTAAAGCCACCACCTGCAGTGCCAGCATCCCATTTGGTCACTAGTTCGAGTCCTGGCTGCTCTGTTTCTGATCCAGCTCTCTGCTATGGCCTGGAAAAGCAGTAGAAGATGGCATAAGTCCTTGGGCCCTGCACTCACACAAGAGACCCAGAAGAAGCTCCTGGCTCCTGCCTTCGGATCAGCACAGGTCCAGTCATTGCGGCTATCTGGGGAGTGAACTAGCAGATAGGATACCTCTCTGCCTCTGCTTCTCTGTAACTTTGTCTTTCAAATAAAGAAATAAATCTTTAAAAAAAATAGTGCTTGTGTTATTATCAACGTGAATATGGTGCAGCCCATCATTGTTTCCACATGAAGAAACATTTAAACCAAAGGAGCCCCAAAATCAAATCCCCACTCAGAGTCCTCACTTCGGTAGCTGGGTTAAAATGAGTTGGACCTGAAAAGCCTCTCATGACAATCCCGACCTGCCATGTCAAGAAGCGAAGTGGGGCGGAGGGGGGGGGGGGTTGCGGGGGGAAGGAGCACATAGAAGAGGGTATGTGTGCAAAGACTGCACAAAAAGAAAAGATTCGTTGGGTTATTTTTTTTCTTTCTTTCTTTCTTTTTTTTTTTTTTTGACAGGCAGAGTGGACAGTGAGAGAGAGAGAGAGAGAGACAGAGAGAAAGGTCTTCCTTTACTGTTGGTTCACCCTCTAATGGCCGCTGCAGCCGGCGCGCTGCGGCCCACGCACCGGGCTAATCCGAAGGCAGGAGCCAGGTGCTTCTCCTGGTTTCCCATGGGGTGCAGGGCCCAAGCACTTGGGCCATCCTCCACTGCACTCCCAGGCCACAGCAAAGAGCTGGCCTGGAAGAGGGGCAACTGGGACAGAATCCGGCTCCCTGACTGGAACTAGAACCCGGGGTGCCGGTGCCACAGGCAGAGGCTAGCCTATTGAGCCGCGGAGCCAGCCTCGTTGGGTTATATTTTAAGAATGAGAAAGAAAGAAGTATACACAATAACTTCTGCTTTTTAATTTATCACTGGGTGAACACAAACTGGGAGAAAAGGGAAGGAATAATATTTTGAGTTATATTTTAGAGATGGAAATTTATTTACTTACTTGCAAGACATACACACACACACACACACACACACACACACACACACTGTGCGGGGGGGTGGGGGTGGGGGTGCAGAGTTGACTTTCCAAATGCCCACAATGGCCAGCATTTAGTCAGGCTGAAGCCAGGAGCTGGGAAATCAATCCACATCTCCCAGATAAGCAGCAGGAAGCCCAATCACATAGGCTGTCACTTCTGCCTCCTTGAATCTGCATTGGCAGGAAGCTGGATTCAGGAGTCAAAGCTGGGTAACAAACCCAGGTACTTCTATGTGCAACACAGGTTTCTGAAGTGCTAGGCTAAATGCTGCCCCAACATGACAATTTCAGATATTCCAGGGTTATAGTTCCTGTAAGACAGCCGATAGGAAATGTTCAGGATTTGTGTAAAAAAGAGAGCTATCTGGAAGCCTCATCTTTAGTCTACCATAAGAATTATTAGACAAAAATTCATATTCAATACAAGTCCTTCCCCTTAAAGAAAAGAGTGAAACTACTCAACCAACACCCTGTACAGGAATGGATCAGTAACACTGAATTTGTTATGGATGTTATTTAACATTACTTTTATCATTTAAATATGAATGTTTTCTTTCTCCTTACTTTTGTTCCACCTGTTCCGCTTGGTAAAATACCTTCACCTCTCTCTTCTCCCTATTCAAACTATACAAAGCTTTCTGTAAAATATCATTGTACTCTTCTTCCTCTAAGCCTTCCCTGTCCTCCTTAGCTCAACTTATTCATCTGACCTCATATGTATATTATTATATGTGCAGCTCATCTCACAATTGATCACTGATTCGTGATCACTCATCTAAGTTGTTTGGAACTGCAATTTACATCTTTTATTGCTACAGTAATGTTCCTATTAAGAGGCTCCATTGCAATGATTCACTTTTGTCAGAAACATTATAACTAGAGGTAGAAATAGCATAATGATGGTGTTCCAAGATGTCAGATATTAAAGACCATGGCAAGAAATCATTAAACACAAACTTAAATGTCAGAAGTGCCAGAAAATATGAAATATGCATTCAAATGGCTTGAGGCTGAAAAAGGACAGAGCAAGAGGAGAATAAAAGATGTGGTTATAATTAACACATATTGGTGAGAAAGACTTGGTTGCCTTAAAACTGAGAAATGGCATTAGCATAGGAAATGAGCTCTTGGGTTAAAAATTGCTGTAGTTCTTCAAACAAGTTGGTGCTTAAAAAATAACTATAGACATCTCTATATATGAAAATATCTTGACCCAGAAATTTCAGCTGAACAATCCTCTAAGTCTAAAAAAGTAGGCATACATATTTGTTGCATTTTTTAAGATTTTTTTGTTTATTTATTTGCAAAGCAGAATATGACAGAGAAAGACAGAGATCTTCTCTCCACTGGTTCTTTCCCCAAATGCCTGCAAAAAGCAAGGACTGGACCCAAGCCATCTAGATCTCCCTTGTGGGTGGCAGGGACTCAAGAACTCGAGCCATCATCCACTGCTCCTCAGACCTCTTAGCAGAGAACTGGATCAGGAGTGGTGCAGCTGGACCTTAAAACGGCACTCTGAAATGGGATGTGAGTGTCAGAAGTGGTGGCTTAACTCCCTGTACCACAATGCCTATCCACGTGCATATATTTGTAACAGAGAACAATGAAAACAAGAATACAAGTGTTAATGAACCCTATGGCTTTTTTATTTCTGCTCCCTCAAACTCCACCAAACTCCCTAACACACACACACACACATACACACACACACATAGTTAATGTTTAATTGACTTGAGTTATGCCTTCCCTCACTACTCAATCTCATTACTAGTTTATTGATAACTGACAAAAATGTTTAGAGAGTTATTTATCATTGTAGGAAAATTAATGATTAATTTTGCTAAAGTGTAATTAAGTATATATTATGAATCAGTTTCTCTGATAGTGCAGTCTACAGATAATTAAATTCCCTTGCTTGAGCATGAGGGAGAGTTTTGAAGCCAGTTGACATGAAGTTGGTAGGAGGAGGGAGACGGGTGACTATTCAGCTGAGGTAGAGAAAAGGAAAATAAAAAGCAGTTGGAAAACAATGTGACCAAACTACAGTCCATGGTATGAGGCCAAAGATGGGCTCTTTTCCACTGCCTCACTTCAAATCAAAGGAGCAAAGAAGAAGCTGATAGATGGGCTCTTGTCTTCTACCTCTAAACAAACCCATGATTTGTCTACTATAGCTAAAACTGAGTTTCTACACAGGGTATTTTTACTATTGAATTTTTTATAGTGCATTTATTGTGTTGTCCTTTATTTCAACATATTTATTTTATTTATTTGAAAAACAGAGTTACAGAAAGAGAGTGAGAGACAGAGAGATCTGTCTTCTGGTTCAGTCCCTAAATGGACTCAATGGCAAAGGCCGGGCCAAGTGGAAGCCAGGATCCAGGAGCTTCTCCAGGTCTCCCTTGTGCAGGGGTCCAAGCACTTGGGTCATCTGCTGCTGCTTTCCCAGGCACATTAGCAGGGAGCTGGATTGGAAGCAGAGCAGCCAGGACTCGAATCAGTGCCCATATGGGCTGCCAGTATTTCAGGCCACAGCTTTACTTGCTATGCCACAATGCTGGCCCTTGCATTGTCTTTTTTTTTTAGCTATCCAATTACTTACTAGAGAATTTTAATTAATTATCTTGCTTTATAACATTCACAGAATCCATGTTGTGTTATGTAAACATAATGGATTTTCTCTATGTGTCTATCTCTCTCTCGTTTTCTTTGGTCACAGATATTTTATTGATTCTGGAGTATTTTATAAAACAACTCAATGCAGAACATCCCAGGTAGATTTTTAGACTATTGAATCAGTACTTACTAATCCATGTAGATTGCCTTGCATATATATGTATATATATATATATATGCAATGAATATATATATCCATTGCTCAATAAATATGAAAGCCAGAATTATATTCTGTTGATTTAGAATCAATACAGACATAGGCTGAGGCTGTATATAAAATATTTAAAAAACAATGTTTTATTTTTTAAAAAATATTAAAATTAATGATCACTGAAGTCTATTAATAAAATAAAATTTAAAAACAGAGTAGACAAGGTGACTTTGAGAAGAATGCCAGCATTTCTGCACCCAAAGTCAATAAATTAGAAAAGTTATGGCTGAGGAAAGAAAGAGATACTGTAACTTGCATATTTATGCAAATTATTTCTTGGAAGTTCAGTTTGTCTTGGTCTAATGAATCTTTGAATTGTCTTAATGCTTTCTAATCATCATACTTCAAATATATTTTTCTCTCAAATGGTGCTGTCACATTCAAATACAACTGCACACAGTATAGAAAGAAAGATTAAGGGCCAGCATCGTGGTGCTGTGTGTTAAGCTGAGGCTCGTAATGCTAGCATGTTATACTGGAGCAGTGGTTGGAGTTTTGGTTGCTTTGCATTTCAGTTGCATTGTTTCCAATCCAGCGCCCTATTACTGTATCTGAGAAAGCAGAAGATGATGAACCAAGTACATGGACCCCTACCAGACACAGGGTAGACCTGGATGCAGTTCCTGGCTCCAGGCTTTGGCCTGGACCAGCTCCTGTTATTGTGACCATTTTGGGATGGAACCAGTAAACGGAAGATGTCTCTCCCTCTCACTCTGTTGCTCTGCCTTGCAAATAAATAAATGAATAAACCTTTAACACGAAGAAGAAAGTAAAAGCAATGGAAATCCTAAAAAATATCACATTAGAAATGCAGGATCAGTTTTCTCTACCATGGCCTTAAACAATTTTTGATACAATGCTTACCAAAATAGATGAGTGAACTGGAGTTTTCCAGAAATTTTCCAAAATATTACTTAAGTTTTCCATAAATTACTTAAATTCATTCTTATTATGATATTTCATCAAATTACACATACTAGGATTTCATAAACCTTAGTAGTATAGTTAATGTTTTCAAACATGATATGTACATTTCAAGTATTTCTGTTAATATGATTTTATTTCTGGTATAGGCAAGAACATGGCTTAGAAAAACTTTGCAAATCTCATATTAGTAAAACTAAAGTAAAATATTTGACCAATATTGATTTGATTCAGAAACTTAACTGTTTAATAAAGTAGTGCTTTAAAGAATAAATCTTCCTAACAAATGATCAATTTTTCTTATTTCAAAGGCTCATTTGAAACTGGTATAATCCCAGTAATTTAGCATTAGCATTAATAATTCCAAGAACAAGAGGAACTAGGTTAATAATAAAAGGAAACTTATTTGTGCCAGATTTTATGCTTTCTCATATATTTCTCAAAATACCATATTTGATATCTACTTTTTCCTTGCCATTTTCTCTTTTGAATTAGATTAGTCATAACTTTCTCTCCTTTTTTTTAAAAAAAGATTTATTTATTTAGTTAAAAGGCAGAGTTACAGAGAGGCAGAGGCAGATAAAGAGAGAAAGGTCTTCCACGCACTGGGTCACCACCCAAATGGCCGCAATGGCTGGAGCTGGGCTGATCTGAAGCCAGGAGCCTGGAGCTTCTTCTGAGTCTCCCTTGTGAGTGTGGGGCTCAAAGACTTGGGCCATCTTCTATTGCTTTCCAGGCCATAGCAGAGCGCTAGATTGGAAGTGGAGCAGCCGAGACTTGAACGGGCACCCATATGGGATGCTGGTGCTGCAGACCAGGCCTTTAATCTGCTGTGCCACAGAGCTGGCTCCCATAACTGTCTCTTGATATACTGTCAATCATGATATTTATCAAATCAGAATATAGGATCGCAGTTAAATTTGACATTAGTTAATCAACAGATACATATTATTATATCTTAAAATATTGACAAAGCATATAAACATGAAAGTCACATCAAGAGAATGGAATATTCCTTAGTTGTGAAGAAAAGTGAATTACAACGAAACACAAATATGCACAATTGAGTAACAGAATGCTGAATGATAAAGCGAAATATATGAAGATCACAGATGCCTCCTTTAAAAGTTCAAAGCCAATTAAGAATGAATAATATGTCATGTAGGCAAACATTTATAAGTAGCAAAGCAAATTCAGACATTTGCCAGACGCCCAAATATAAGAATGATTTATGGAATAAATTAGTTTAAAAGAAGAATTGTAATGTACTAAAGTTGCACAATATTATTCAGTGTTAAAGTCATTCCTTATTTTCCATATGCTCAGAAAAGTCCATTAATATCTCCCAGGTACAGCTGAAAAGACCAGCAGTTGCTTGTAACTGTTTTCTTATGGTACATACTAAGAGAGTGCTTGGTGGGTTATATAAGTATGTGAATGTTCCATCACATAATAATGGCAAAGTCTTACCCAAAGTAAAATATAAATTACACTATCACTTTCAGTGTGTAAGAGACCTTGTTATTCCACCTTCAATCCAATCATTGGTCATGAATATGATGTTAAGCTTTCCCTACGGGACAGACGCAAATGCTATGCCCTTGTTCATAAACATTTTTGTTTATAAATGTTAACCATTTTTTATTTGTTTTTCAACAATGTCTGCCTCTGTTAAAAATTTTTTATTTATTTATTTATTTATTTTATTTTATTTTATTTATTTATCTAAAAGGCAGAGTTACAGAGAGATAGAGGGAAATGCACAGAGACAGAAAGAGAGAGAAAGATCTTTCATCTGTTAGTTTGCTAGCCCAAATGGCCACAACGACCAGAGATAGGCCAAACCAAAGCCAGGAGTCTGAAATTCCCTCAGGGTCTCCTACATGGATGCAGACGACCAGGCACTTGGTCACCTTCACTGCTTTCTCAGGCATGTTAGCATGGATCTGGATGGGAAGTGGAGCACCCTGGACTTGAACCAGCACTCGTATGGGATGCTGGAGCAGCAGGTAGCAGTTTAACTCACTGTGCCACAACACTGGCCCCTATTTAGTTCATTTTTATTTATTTATTTATTTTTTAATTTTTTTGACAGGCAGAGTGGACAGTGAGAGAGAGAGACAGAGAGAAAGGTCTTCCTTTGCCGTTGGTTCACCCTCCAATGGCCGCCACGGATGGCGCGCTGCGACCGGCACACCGTGCTCATCCGATGGCAGGAGCCAGGTGTTAGGTGCTTTTCCTGGTCTCCCATGGGGTGCAGGGCCCAAGCACTTGGGCCATCCTCCACTGCACTCCTGGGCCACAGCAGAGAGCTGGCCTGGAAGAGGGGCAACCGGGACAGAATCCGGCGCCCCGACCGGGACTAGAACTCGGTGTGCCGGCGCCGCAAGGCGGAGGATTAGCCTGTTGAGCCACGGCGCCGGCCTATTTAGTTCATTTTTAATTGATTTGGAAGTGTTCTTTATATTAATTACACTAAAATTTTCTCAATTAACTAGTGTTTTTCACCATGTCTTTATTATTAACCATTTGGCATTCATTGGTATACTAAAATACCCTTGTTTTGTATTTGTTACAGGAATCTGTAATAGAGATAGACAAGAAACAAAAATAATAGGACTATGACAAAGCCAAAAACACAAGACCTAGCTTTGAAGGTCGATATTTGTTGCATATGTTAAAAAGTGGGATATCACTCTTCATGCTTAGGATTCATAAAAGCACTGTTTCTATGTCATTTGTCACCATTTGTAAATGGCCCCTCTCTATAAAAGCAAAGAACAATATAAAATAAATTGGTAATTTTGGATGTACATCTCTACTGGCACAATACATCCTGTTCTGTTGGAGAAAGAGAGAGGGTCTATAAAATGGAGTCCAATTCAGTGCAATCCCAAATAAGGAATAATCAGGAACTGCCTCCTCATTCAATTTCTTGAGCTCACATTCCAAGTTCTGAAGTGAGATCTGGTTTTATTTTCTCGTCTCATGGTCACAGCAGCAAACCCTGACAGTCTCTCAACTGTGCTTAGGAACTGAGTCAGGTATTTCCTGGAGGTGAGCCGTCATTTACTAAACGTTTTGATGGCCAAAGGTCATTTCTTGCATCATTCACTTCCTCAGAAATGTTCATCAACAGCTTCAACTGTCTTATAAGATGTACAGAATGGTAAGGTTAGTGTCATTTCTGCATGATTTTAAAGGTCCATGTAAGAGTTGCATTAAGCATAAGGCTTGGAGAAAGTGTTCAGTCCACAAGCTTCTTTCTTGTGGAGGCCACCAGGGGCACAATTAAAACTTCCTGTCTCTGAGGAGAAAGGCAGAGTAGCTAGCTGGGAGAACCCACTAGACTGCAAGAGAACGAACTCATCCAAACTCCGAGGAGGCTGCCTTTACAGCCGTACTCCTGGGATTACAGACTGCATGCAACAGTCAGCCCTACCCTGCTGCCTGCCCACTGCTCTCCTGCAGCATGTTCAATAAATAAATCTCTTTGCTACTCCAACTGCTCTAGTGAATTCTTTCACCACCAGGACCTCAGTCTCAGTCAGTCACTTTATTATTTTGTGTGGAAAGTTGAAGAAACATTTAAGGATTACAATGCCAAGGTCTTAGTGGGCAGATGAGTGCTGCAGCTTTTATCAAAGAATGTCTAGCTGAGTGAGTTCACTGCAGTCATTTGCTCACAACTTTTCCTATTGTACTACCTTCCTTTTCCTTCACTCATTTCTTCTTTCAGACACTTAATAGCAGTCACAGGACTAAGAAATTTGAAATGCCAAGACCTTTTAGCTGGATTTTCCAAATGATAGAGAATGAATGATTCCAGTGAAGTTCAAACTCAGTAAAAATATCTAAAGAAGAAATGTTGCTGCTCATGACTAACACTTGCAAATAACTATCACTTACCATGATTAGCATTTTGCACTATGCAAAGTATCTCACTCAAAAAAAATTGTCAAAGCACATGAGAAAAGATGATACTCAACCTCACTCATTCTCAAATAATTGCAAATTACTAGACAAATTAAACATAATACACATTAGCATAATTGATACAAATTAAAATTTTGACAATAACCAATGAGAGCAAGAATACATTATTAGGCAATAGTATATATAAAGAATCTTCTAAAGATTCTTGGAAAACGCATATTATGAAAATGTATTGAATTTTAAAAGATTCTCAACCAAAATGAATTTCTTTTAATTTCATTTTTCTGCAAAACTTTTTCAAGAACTCTCCTACTCTTGGTGGGCATAATTAACACAATTTGACATAGTATATTAAATTTCAAATGATCTTTCCTTTGACTTAGCAATTTTACTTCTATGTATTTCACCGACAAAAATACTTCAAAAATGCCTATCAATTTTTTCAGCAGGTGTGAAATAATAATAGAGAATAAGTAAGCAAATTATATAAGTAAATGCTACCACATCATGAGGTCTACATCATTAAGTGATAACATATATAAACAAAAGAGTTTATGTTAAAAGAATCTTCAAATTGCATTATTAATTAGATAAAAGTATAGGCCATCCATATTGTTGAAATTAGATATATATATATATGCACAATCACATGTATCAACATACACATTTACATAGGTATATAGAAAAAAGAGTGTATATGTTGTTAAAATATTATATTGTTTACATAAGATCTAAGAAGAGGCATGCAGATATATTTCTAGAGGTTTTCGGACATGTACACATAATGCATGATTATCTTCAGAAAGGGTCATTTAGTGATAGGAAGGGAATTTTATTATTATAGATAGTATATATTATAGATAGTATATATATAGTATATATAGATAGTATATATTTTTATTATAGATAGTATATATACTGAGAGCAACTACCACAATAAAATTAGGATTAAACTTCTACCTCTTAAGTCTTCACAGGTGAATGCGAAAGACATGCCTGACTATTCCTATAAACCAATCAGAAACCTTAAGTATCTCTTCAAAGCAAAAAGGATAAGTAAAACTTTTGCCTTTGTCTCTTTAAGACAAACATACCATACCTGCATTTTTTATTATCTCTGGGAACGGTTATTGATAATAAAGCTACCCAATGGGTTCTTCTATTATAATTCTCTATACTCAAGCTAAATGGGTTTATAATCTACATAAGGGTAGCCTATCACTACCCACTATCTGGGAATCTGTAAGATATGTTCTTTTCATCTAAAGGGGCACCCCATTTATAATTGGTTTTGTTCCAGTTCTGCTTATGCTAATTAACAAACTTATATGTTTCAGAACTCGACTTCTGGGAGTAACTGACCACACAGGGGACACAGATGTTGGCAATGACTGAGATTGCTCCAGCTCACAAAGTGAATTTGTTAGATAGGATAGACAGAGACTTCCAGACCCTGAGTAGGCAGGGCCTGCACTATGCCCCTCATAAGCAGGAAGCAGTTACAGAAGAGATGATTCAACTTCCCTTAGGATTAAGGGATGGAGCTCTGAGGGGGGAATGAAGTAGGCAGGCATACAGGATAAAATTGATTAGGTTTGTGAGCTGCAAGACCAAGACTTCGCCACGCCCTGTGTGACCTGACGCCCTACTTGATACCTTTGCAACGACCCTGTGTGACCTCATGCCCTTACCTGGCCATACCTGAATGCCCACCAACCTATCAAGTTAATTAAGCCCTCCTCTTTGAGAGTGGATTAACAGCCTGGAACAGGGTTATCGGCCTTTTCCTCCCTCTGTTGCCCTGGCCTCTGGCAAGAAGGGGGCTGTCAGTAGCCCTGCACCTCCAGGGCACGTGGCCCTCAGGCCACCCGCCTTAGGCTTCCTGGCTTAGATGCTCCCCACATGGCTGGTTCCTGGTACTCAGTATGAACCCAGATTTACCTCTCTCTCTTAGATAAAGCCCTCACACTCCTATGCATCTTTCACACTAAATAAAAGCTTAAGCTTAAAATGTTAAAAAAAAAAAAGTCAACAGAGACTGAAAGTAATATTTGAAATTATAATTAACACTATATTTTATTAAAATACCAATTAAAGTTATTTTTAAAGAACATTTATAAGTGGTAGAGACAATCACAAATAAAAATGGAAGAATAAGAATGACATAGACATGTAAAAAACAGTGTCACAGGCCGGCGCCGTGGCTCAACAGGCTAATCCTCCGCCTTGCGGCGCCGGCACACTGGGTTCTAGTCCCGGTCGGGGCGCCGGATTCTGTCCCGGTTGCCCCTCTTCCAGGCCAGCCCTCTGCTGTGGCCCAAGAGTGCAGTGGAGGATGGCCCAAGTGCTTGGGCCCTGCACCCCATGGGAGACCAGGAGAAGCACCTAGTACCTGGCTCCTGCCATCGGATGAGCACGGTGCGCCGGCCGCAGCGTGCTGTCCGTGGCAGCCATTGGAGGGTGAACCAACGGCAAAGGAAGACCTTTCTCTCTGTCTCTCTCTCTCACTGTCCACTCTGCCTGTCAAAAATAAAAAAAAAAAAAAAATAAATAAAAAAAAATAAAAAAAAAATAAAAAACAGTGTCACAAAAATAAGTTCTCATTTACTTACAGCTTATGAAATATTTTATTCTCTAAAGTAAACTTACAATATGAATTTCTTTGCTTTTTTTAATAAATTTTAAAATAATATAAAATTATTCTGTGTATATATAACAATTAAGTTTTTATTTGCTATTTTTATAATAATAGAATGTAATTTCAAGTATTTTAAAACAATATCATAACACTACCCATATATAATGAAGTGAATAATCTTTCTCATTGTGCATTGAACATGATTTTCCCACCCTTCAGTTATAATGTGCATTTATAATAATGTAAATTCTTAAATTATAATGCAGTTATTAATTTACTTTAGTTATTTTTTTCTCCCTTAGTTTTTTTTTTTTTTTAAACAGTGGTGTACATGATAGGTATATTTTTGTCTGGGCCTTTTTTCTTCTTTTTTTTAAGGTAAGCACATTATTCACCACCATCAAAAACATCCCAACAAAAATGGTTTAGAACATGTGTGTTCTGAAAGACACTTTTTAAATTAGTATAAGTAAAGGAGAATCTTTTTTAAGCTAGTTTATGAATTTGAAGTAGGCTAAAAAAGTACATATTAGTCCAATTGAGAAGGTATAATTTTCATTATAGTCTCTTCTAATTCAAGTAGTTACTTTCTGACCATTGATGAATGAGAGGATGCAATGATTCAATTAAAATAAGAAAACCTATTTTCCAGATTAAAAAAATACACAGCACACAAAACAAAATCTTCTAAGCCATTTTTTCAAAATGGAAATGAAGTTGTAATTGTTATGCAGAGAACATCAATTAATGTGAGAAACAGACTATTATGCTTAGCTTTATTATTTTTGGAAATTCCTTATGCTCCTTTATGTTTCATTAAAGCAGAATATAACACATAAAAGCATGTATGACACTAAAGATGGGAAAAAAAGCAGAAAAAATTTCAAAAACTAATCACTCAAAACTTTGTAATTTGATAAGAAATATTAATGCACTTATTTAGGAAGCCCAACAAATTCCAAATATAGAAAACTCAGAAAGATCCTCACAGACACATCCTATGAAAATAACAAAACTCTAACAAAAATAAAATAATGAAAAGAGCAAGGGAAAAGTAACTTCACATCGTCTCATAAGAAGCCACAGAGGACAGAACAGAATTAGAATGACATTTTCAAAGTATTAAAAGAAAATGACCAGCAAATAATTCCACATTTAGGTAAAATCTCCTTTGAAAATGAGGGGAGGGTTGGTGTTGTGGTGCATTAGCTTAAGCCACAGCTTGGGGCACACACATGCCAAATTGGAGTGTCAGGGAGGGAGGTCTGTCTCCTTGTGTGCTTGCAAACCAGACCCCTGCTAATGAACCTGGGGATGCAGCAGATGATAGCTCAAACATGAGTCTGTACTCACATGTTAGAGACCTGGACAGATTGCCTGGCTTCCAAATGCAGCTGAGTCTAGTCCAGGCTACTGCAGGCATTTGGGATTTCCAAATGGAAGATCTCAATCTCAATCTCTATTGTCATTCTCCCTTTCTCTCTCTTTCTTGCTCTGCCTTTCAAATACATTAAAATGAATAGATACAAAAATTATGATGGAGAAATTAAACTATTTCTAACTAAATAAAATCTATATGTTGTATATAGCTATAACTTGATTAACAATGATAGAATAAAGAAAAGAGAAGTAATGCAGGTACACAGGAAAACATTATGTACCACTCAAATTAAATTGATACTTAATCTGAACTAGATTATTCTAAATTAAGATGTTAGTTGTAACATCAAAAGCCAAATGACTAAATGCATAACAAAAATTAGTAAAAATGGCCGGCGCCGCAGCTCAATAGGCTAATCCTCCGCCTTGCGGCGCCAGAACACCGGATTCTAGTCCCGGTTGACCCTCTTCCAGGGCAGCTCTCTGCTGTGGCCAGGGAATGCAGTGGAGGATGGCCCAAGTGCTTGGGCCCTGCACCCCATGGGAGACCAGGAGAACCACCTCGTTCCTGCCTTCGAATCAGCCTGGTGCGCCGGCTGCAGCGCGCCAGCCGTGGCGGCCATTGGAGGGTGAACCAACAGCAAAAGGAAGACCTTTCTCTCTGTCTCTCTCTCTCACTGTCTACTCTACCTGTCCAAAAAAAAAAAAATAGTACAAGTGACAGCATTCAGCATAGCAGTTAAGACATTATTTAAGACATGTGTGTCCTATATCATAGTTCAACATCCATCTCCAGCTACTGATTCTAGACTCCTGTTAATGCAGAGCTTTGGAGGCAGTAATGATAGATCTAACAGTTGAGTTCCTGCCACCCACGTGGGAAATCTGAATTGAGTTGCTGGTTCCTGGCTTTGGTCCCATTGAATCCTCCTGGTGATTACAGAGATTTGGCAAGTGATCCAGCAGATAGAGGTTCTCTCTCCCTCTCTCTCTCTCTCTCTCCCTCTCTTTCTCTGTCTCCATCTCCCTCTCTTTCTCTCTTTCTCCATCTCCCTCTCTCTTTCTCAAATCAGTTATATTTTTAAAGAGCAAGCAATAATGACAAGTAAAACATATAGTAGAATATATCTGTTTAACTCAACTAAAGTCAGGAATCAAAGAATAGAGGAAAATCTGACACATACAGAAAAAAACTATATAGAGAAAAGTGAATGACAGTCATAAATTTTCCTTATAAGAAACTGCATTAAATGCAAATAGATTGAACACCTGAATCAAAAGTGGAGGCTGACAGAACTGCCATTTTAAAAAACATCATCCAATTATATGCCATATAGAAAAGCATATTCTGGGTTCAATACATAAAAATGTTGAAAATAAAATGGATGGGAGATATGCTACACATGTTATGAACAAAACAGAGATAACTTGGCTTTACCAATATCATATAGAATAGACTGTAAGGCAAAATTTGTTAATAGAGACAAAGAAATCCATACTGGTCAGCAAGTAATTTCATCAGGAAAATATATCAATTTTAAATAATAGGAAACTAATAACAGAATGCCAAAAATTCATCCATAAAGCAAAAAATGAAAATGAACTGAAAACAAAAAACACCAAATTCCAAGTTCCTGGCTTCCACCTAGCTCTGCCCTGGCCATTGTGACCATTTGGTTAGTAAATGTGCAGATGGATGACACCTCCCACCTTCTCTCCCTCTCTCACCCCCGCCCCCTCCCTCTCCCTCTCTCTTACACAATAACTCTATTTATCAAATAAGAAAATATATCTTTAAAAATAAAGAAGTGTTTGATAGCAAAACATGTAATCAATTGATCAAACACTCAGATTAATACTTATATACATATTCCTAAAAGACTTAAGTATAAAAACAAAATACAAAGAAATTTCTTTCATATATATATATATATATATATAATACTAAGAAATTGCAATTTATTTCAGCATTTCTTTGAAAGGGATTTTGAATGGAATACTGAGGTACACTAAGAAAACGCTCAACTGTGATTCAAGATATTTGTACTCTAGTTTGAAGACTTGCACCCAGCAAGTCTCTATTTCTGGGTCTATTTTTATTTTTATTAAAAATGAAATAGGAGACCCAATGCTTTCCAGATCTATAATGCATTGCCATTATCACATAATGTTAATCAAAAATTAAACTTCAAATGCTGATAAATGTTCCACAAGCAAACCAAAATATTAACATATTTGTTTTATACTATTAAACTATCTGTATTCTATTATAAGTTGCAGAATTCTTATCAGTGACTGGTTTTAAAACAAAGTTGCATAGAGTGAAATGTTCTGACCAAAAGGTGTGGTGAGTGGGAAGGCATAGATTATTTCAATATAATGATCTTAAAAGCTTCAAAGATCTCTTGAAAAATGTATTTTGTTTGCTTAAACTACACTTAAACTTGGTGGCTGGTGCTGTGGTGTAGTGACATTGTGGCTGCTGCCTGCAACACTGGCATCCCATATGTGCACCAGTTCAAGTTCCAGCTGTTCCACTTATGATCCAGTTCCCTGCTAATGCACCTAGGAAAGCAATGGAAAATGACCCAACTGCTTGGGCCCCTGAACCCATGTGAGAGACCCAGAAGAAGGTTTCTGCCTTTGGTCTGGTCCAATTTTAGCCATTACCGGCTGCCCCAGCCTGCAGGGTAATCAACTAGGACATGAGGAGGGCAGACCTGAATGGAGAGACAAACCAGACACGAGAAGGGAGACCAAGACAGTACTCTGATCAAGGTCTTGTTTATTCCAGCATTTCAGTGATATTTTACACATAACCGGCTGCAGCTCAAGGCAATACAGAAGTTAACAACACAGGCAAGCAACTTATCAGGCTTTCTGTTACACAGTCACAACATAGTTAATTTTAGCAGAGTGTTCTTGTTTGATCATTCTCCTAGAGCATGGGAATAGGTGACTTTTTACCTCCCAGGAATTCCACAAGCCAAGACTGACCTTGACTTGTCTATGACTTGTTTATGAAGTGCTAACCATTTCAGTGAGCTGTACAAATGGAATTTTCTAGTGAATCCTCCTTATAGGAACACAGTTGAAGGTTAGTCTAAACAAAGGCCTATACAGGGAAACCAGCACAGTGGCTCCCAACAAACCAGCACAGTGGCCATTTGGAGAGTGAAACAGAGGATAGAGGATCTCTCTTTCACTCTCTGTCTCTTTCTCTCTCTCTGTAACTCTACCTCTCAAATAAAATAAATCTTTGAAAAATAATCCCAACATGAATTAAAAATCTTAAGTATCTTTTAATTTTTATTTAATAGATCAATAATAATTGTATATATGGGGTAAAATTTGAATTTATATATATATATCACATGAAAGATAAATAAAGGTAAGTAAGATAATGCATCACCTCCCTTATTCATTATTGTTTTTTGGTTAGACATTTGAAATTTATATGCATCAATTTTGAAACTTATGTTATTATTAACTATGGTAATACCTTGCCAGGCAAAATTTTTTTTTACCAAGTCTCTCTGAAATTTTCTTTTTTTTACTAACATTTAGAAAAAAGTTTTCAATTGTTTTACCATGACTTAGAGTCAGCCATATATAAAACTATTGGGAAAGAAAATGAAAGCAGAATGGTCTCCCAAATGTTCAAGGGGATGTAACTAGAGACTGAAATTTCTCAAAACAACTGACTGACTCTGGCTACAATTCAGATAGCTGACTTCTCTGGAAGGCAAATTCTGAAACAATTGTAATCACTCTAATTGAAATAGATCTGTTTACCTACTGTCTTCCAGCATCCTATCAGACACACATCTCCAGCTCCAAAAAGAGTAAATGTGAATCTCCAAAAAAAAATTATTACTGGAGTTTGTAGTCATTTTATTGCTCATATCTAAGAGCATAATATAAGGCAAGAGACAAGATTGAACCAAGCTCTTATTCAAATGGTTAAACAAGTGATGTCTAATAATAAAAATGCAATATTTACATGGTTTTGTTAAACCATACCTTTAGATATATTATCTAGATAATTTTCATTTCTGTCAAGATACTTTTTAAGAATGCTCATGATTAAATATAGATGTGGATTTGTTAGGAACAATTGACAGAATTAAAATGATTATGCCACCTGAAATATTCTGTCCTCATGAAAAATTTTGCCATAAAATCTAATTTCTAGATCAATCTCAATGATAATTTGGGGCATAAAAATGGAGTACTGTTATAGTTTCTTTTCACCTAGGACATACTACATAAATAAATAACTATATCGAACCCAAGAATAATCATGTCATCATTGCAAACACATGGAGATAGTAATATTATCTCTCCTCATATTTTAAGTTGAATTTGTGACTGAGTAAATCCCCAAGGCAACATTTTTTCCCAATTTCCTTATTTTTCATGACTATCACTTTGAAAAGAATAAAGTAATTTTTTCACTGAAGGGAGGAGAGCACTTCCACTTTCCTTATAGCCTTGTCTAAATACTAATGGAGAGATGATGACCCAAATGCTTGGGTCCCTGTCACACACATGTGACACTGTGACAGAGTTCCTGTCTCCTAGCTTTGGCTTGGCCTAGCCTTGGTTATTTTGGGAGTGAATCAATATATGAAAGATATTCCTCTCTGTCAGTATGTCTTACAAATAAATAAATAATAAATATATTTTTTAAAACTGCTTTACCAAGGCTTCCAAGATAGCAGGGTAGGGAGGGAGCTTACTGCTCTAGTCTAGGAGAAGATAGTGTTAAAAAAAGTGGAGAGAGTGCAGTTCATGGAAGAGTTAGGGAGAAAATGGCACAGGAAACTACACAAATTAGAGGGATACAGTGGACCTACATGGAGGGCGTGGACATCCGCAACTCAGAACCCCAGCCACCAAGAGCTTCTGCACCAGCATTGGAGAGTAAGGTAAGGACAGACTTCAGCCACCTAAGCCACTGGAGCTAAAGTTGCAGGAAGAGCCTAGAAGGAACCTGGCATGGAGCCCATGGGGGTTAGTGTACCTGCCAATGTAGAGAAAAAAAAGGAGGGGCACATTTATTTATCCTGATCACCCTGCAATGGTGCAGTATAACAAGCTGATAAAGTGGGTGCCATTTTGGACATATGTAAGAGCACTGCCAGCTCTTGTCTGTGCCCAGAAACCAGTGGGTTGAGACTCCTGACTTGGGAGGAGAACTAACAGGGGGCTGGGTGCGCATAACTGTGGGAGGCTTGTGTGCCAGGACTGTGAAAAAACTTAGGCTGTTTGGGAGGACTCACAATGTGGCTGGGACATTTGGCAGTCACTATGAGAGAATCCACATGCTCAAGGATCCCTGGTTACTGGTGAGGGACATTGCTGAGGAATCTGAGCTTACACTGAGGACTGAACAGATCCTTTGTGGGATCTTTGTGTCAAAAAAGATGAATATTATGACTGAGGCTAGCGTTAAGGCACTGGCTTCCCTTGTGGAGAGGAGCTCAGCTGAGCAGAATGAACCTTCTCACTGATTTAAAAAAAAAAAAAAAGAGGAGTTCTACCATGCCAAGCCTGGGTATGTCCCCTTAGACATGCCCTTCACCCTTGAGAACGGAAAAGAGCTCTTTGGCCACAATCACTATACACTTCTAGATATTCACTGAAAGCAGGCACTCCACATGTCTACAGAGGAAGTATGAAGATGAAAGCAACCACAGTGAAGTAACAAAGAAGAAACCAATGAGTATCTCCACAAATGCACCAATTCAAAAAACAAGGATAAGGAAGACAACATGATGCCCCCCCCCCCAAAAGAACAGAAAACTTCAATACTAGATTGTGAAGATGATGAGATCAAAGAAATGCCAGAAATTCAATTCAAAAAATTGATCATAAGACTACATAGAAGAGGCCTGCAATGTGGCATAGTGGTATGGCATCTCCTGAGGTGCCAGTGTCCCATATGGGTTCCGGTTCAAGTCCTGGTTGCTCCATTTCTGATCCATCTTTTCTATGGCCTGGGAAAGCAGAACATGGCCAAAGTCCTTGGGCCCCTGCACCCAAGTGGGAGACTTGGAAGAAGCTCCTGGCTCCTGGCTTCAGATCAGCACAGTTCCATCCATTGCATTCAACTGGGGAGTGAACCAGCAGTGGAAGTTCTTTCTCTCTCTCTCTCTGCCTCTCCTTTTCTCTTTGTGTAAGTCTGAATTTCAAGTAAATAAATAAATCTTAAAAAAAGACTACATAGAAGTAATCAGAAGTAAATGCATGAACTACTGAAATCTGTATATGACATTTAAGAAAATTTCTCCATGAAATGGAGCTCTAAAGAGAAAGCAAAATGAAATGAAGAATTCAGTAGGACAAATAAGAAATGCAGTGGAAAGCCTTAACAACAGAATTGGTGAAGTAGAAGAAATAATATCTGACATAGGAGACAAAGCACAGGAAATTATACAGTCAGACCGAAAACAAGAAGAAATTAGAAAACTAAAAACACTGTTGGGAATCTATAGTTTACTATCAAATGACCCAACATACAGGCTCTAGGAGTTCCTGAATTCAGGAAAAGAGAGAAAGAATTAGAAGTCATTTTTAGTAAAATAATGCCAGGAAACATCCCTAATTTGGAGAAAGAGAGGCACATTAAAGTACAGGAAGCACATAGAACTACAAAAAGACATGACCAGAAAAGATCTTTGCTAGGATACACTGTAATCAGACTCACTACAATAAAGCATAAAGAAAAGATTCTAAAATGTGCATGAGAGAAATGCCAGATTATTTACAGAGGATCTCCAATTAGACTCACAACAGACTTCTCATCAGAAACCCTACAGGCAAGGAGAAAATGGTGAGATATAGTCCAAATCTTAGGAGGAAAAAACTGTCAACCCAGAATACTATACCTTGCAAAGTTCTCATTTGTGAATGAAAGTGAAATAAACACCTTCCATGACCAACAGAAACTGAAAGAATTTGTTATCACCTGTCCAGCCTGGCAAAAGATGCTTAAGGATGTGCTTCACACAGAAACATAGTCATCACAACGAAAGAAGGTAAAGGAAGAAAATCTCCCAGTAGAAGTACAAAGGTAATCCAAAGTGAAAAATAGGAATATCTTTGGAAAAATGACAGGGCAAAGTCGTTACTTATCAATAGTCACATTGAATGTAAATTACCTCAACTCAGCAGTCAAAAGACACAGAATAAATTCATGGATTAAAAAACAAAACCCATCTATTTGCTGCTTACAAGAAACATTTCTCACCAACAAATATGCAAGCAATTGAAAGGGGACGGATGGAAAAAGATATTCCATGCCAACAGAAACCAAAAAAGAGCCAGTGTAGTCATCTTAACATCAGACAAAATAGACTTTAACACAAAAACTGTTCAAAGAAAAGAGCAAAAGAAGTCACTATGTCATGATTAAGGGATCAATTCAATAGGAAGACATAACTATTATAAATGGATATGCACCTAAATATACAGCACATGGCTTTAAAAAAATGGTAAGGGATATAAAAGAGACATAGACTCAAATACAATTGCAATGGGGGACTTCAATACTCCATTTTCACCAATGGACAGATCAACCAGACAGAAAATCAGAAAGGAAACAACAGAGTTAATCAACATGATATACCAAATGGACCTAAGAGATATCTACAGAAATTTCCATCCTACAGTTGCAGAATACACATTCTTCTCACCAGCATGGTACTTTCCCTAGGATTTATGACATGCTAGGCCATAAAGCAAATATCAGCAAATTCAAAAATATCAAAATCATACCATACATCTTCTCAGACCAGAATGGAATGAAGCTAGAAATCAGCAACTCAGGAATCTCTAGAATGTATGCAAACACATGGAGTCTGAACAACATGCTACTGAATGAACAGTGGGTCACTGAAGAAATCAAAAGAGAGGGCCGGCGCCGTGGCTCAATAGGCTAATCCTTCACCTTGCGGCGCCGGCACACTGGGTTCTAGTCCCGGTCGGGGCGCCGGATTCTGTCCCGGTTGCCCCTCTTCCAGGCCAGCTCTCTACTGTGGCCAGGGAGTGCAGTGGAGGATGGCCCAAGTGCTTGGGCCCTGCACCCCATGGGAGACCAGGAAAAAGCACCTAACACCTGGCTCCTGCCATCGGACGAGCGCGGTGCGCCGGCTGCAGTGTGCCGGCCGCGGCAGCCATTGGAGGGTGAACCACCGGCAAAGGAAGACCTTTCTCTCTGTCTCTCTCTCTCACTGTCCACTCTGCCTGTCAAAAAAAGAAAAAAAAGAAAAAGAAAAAAAAAGAAGAAATCAAAAGAGAAATCAAAAACTTTCTGGAAACAAAATAAGATGACAACATTTCAAAACTGATGGGACACAGCAAAAGCAGTGTAAAGAGGAAAGTTTATAGCAATTGGTGCCTATATCAACAAACTGGAAAGAAACCAAATATTTAGCTATAATGCATCTCAAGGATCTAGAAAAACAACAGCAAACCAAATCCAAAACCAGTAGAAGAAATGAAATAATTAATGAAAATTAGAAAAGAAATCAACAAAACTGAAACCAAAAAAAATGATCAGCAAAACGAAGAGTTGTTTTTTGAAAAAAAAAAAAAAAATGGCACACTATTGGTGAAAGAAGACCCAAATTAATAAAATTAGAGATGTAAAAGGAAATGTGACGACATCACAGAAATATAAAGAATAATCAGAAATCACAAATAAAGAGCTGTATGGCAATAAACCGAGAAACCTAGAAGAAATAGATAGGTTCCTGGACACATACAGCCTACCTAAATTGAGCCATGAAGACACAGAAAACCTAAATAGAAAAATAACCAAGATGGAAATTGAACGGATAATGAAGACCCTCCCAACAAAGAAAATCCCAGGACTGGTTGGATTCACTACTGAATTCAACCAGACATTTAAAGAAGAATTAACTCCAATTCTTCAAAAGCTATTCAAAGCAAAGCAATCAAAAGGGAGGGAGTCCTCCCAAATTCTTTCTATGAAGCCAGCACCACCTTAATTCCTAATCTTGAAAAAGATGCAAATGAGAAAGAGAACTACAGACCAATTTTCCTGATGAGGATAGATACAAAATTCCTCTACAAAATTCTAGCCAAATGAATCCAACCACACATTAGAAAGATCACCGACAAGGACCAAATGGGATTTACCCCTGGTATGCTGGGATGGTTCAACATTTGCAAATCAATGTGATATATCATATCAACAAAATGAAGAAAAAAATATGATTATCTCAATAGATGCAGAGAAAACATTTGATAAAATACAACACCTTTTCATGATGAAAACTCTAAGCAAATTGTGTATAAAAGGAACATTCCTCAATAAAATCAAGGCAATTTATGACAAACCCATGGCAGCATTCCCACTGAGATCTGGAACTAGACAAGGATGCCCAGTCTTGCCATTGCTATTCAATATAATTCTGTAAGTTTTAGTTAGAGACATTAGACAAGAAAAAAAATTAAAGGGATATAAATTGAGAAGGAAAAAGTCAAACTATCCCTCTTTGCAGATGATATGATTATTTATTTAGGGGATCCAAAGAATTCTAATAACAGAATATTGGACTCATAGAAGAGTGTGGTAAAGTATCAAGATATAAAATCAATACACAAAAATCAACAGCCTTTGTATACATAGACAATGACAAGGCTGAGAATGAACTTCTAGATCAATCCTACTCATAATAGCTACAAAACAAATCAAATACTTTGGAGTAAATTTAATCAAGGATGTCAAAGACCTCTATGATGAGAATTACAAAATGAAAGAAATAGAGGGAGATAAAAAAATGGAAAAATCTTTCATGTTCATGTATTAGAAGAATCAATATCATCAAAATGTCCATTCTTTCAAAGGCAATATACAGATTCAATGCAATACTAATCAAAATACCAAAGACATTCTTCTCAGATCTGGAAAAAATCATGCTGAAATTCATATGGAAACACAGAGGTCCTAGAATGGCTAAAGCAATTTTATACAACAAAAACAAAGAAAGGCTGTCGCTGGCACACCGGGTTATAGTCCCAGTCGGGGCGCCGGATTCTGTCCCAGTTGCCCCTCTTCCAGGCCAGCTCTCTGCTGTGGCCAGGGAGGGCAGTGGAGGATGGCCCAAGTGCTTGGGCCCTGCACCCCATGGGAGACCAGGAGAACCACCTCGCTCCTGGCTTCAGATCAGTGCGATGCACCGGCCGCAGCGTGCCAACCGTGGTGGCCATTGGAGGGTGAACCAACGGCAAAGAAAGATCTTTCTCTCTGTCTCTCTCTCTCTCACTGTCCACTCTGCCTGTCAAATAAAAATAAAATAAAATAAAAGTTTTTTTTTTATAAAAAAGTACAATAAAAACAAAGATGGAGGCATCACAATACTGGATGTCAAGACATACTTCAAGACAATTATAATCTAAAAAGCCTGGTACTGATTCAAAAATAGATGGATAGACCAATGCAACAGAATAGAAATGCGAGAAATCAATCCAAAGATCTACAACCAACTTGTATTTGATCAAGGAGCTAAAACCAATCCCTGGAGCAAGGACTGTCTATTCAGCAAATAGTGTTGTGAAAACTGGATTTCCACATTCAAAGTATGCAGCAGGACTCCTACCTTAACCTTACACAAAAATCCACTCAACATGGATTAAAGATCTAAGTCTACAATCTGACACCATCAAATTATTAGAGAACATTGGAGAAACTCTGGAAGATATTGAACAGGCAAAGAGTTCTTGGAAAGGGCCCCAAATGCACAGGCAATCAAAGCCAAAATTAACATCTGGGATTACATCAAATTGAGAAGCTTCTATACTTCAAAAGAAACAGTCAGAGAGTGAAGAGGCAATCAACAGAATGGTAGAAATTATTTGCAAATTATGCAACTGATAAAGGATTAATAACCAGAATCTACAAAGAGATTTAGAACTTCACTAATACAATACAAACAACCCAGTTAAGATATGAGCCAAGCACTTCAACAGACATTTTTCAAAAGAGGAAATCTAAATGGCCAACAGACACATGAAAAAATGTTCAGGATCACTAGCCATTAGGAAAACACAAATCAAAACCACAATCAGGTTTCACCTCATTCCTGTTAGAATGGCTTTCATACAGAAATCAAGAAACAACAAATGCTGGTGAGGATGTGGGGGAAAAGATACCCTAATCCAATGTTGGTTAGATAGTTAACTGGTAACCACTATGGAAGACAATATGGAGATAAGCCGAAATCTGAATATAGACCTATCATATGACCCAGCCATCCCACTCCTGGGAATTTACCCAAAGGACATGAAATCAGTATGTAAAGAGTTATCTATATCTCCATATTTATTGCAGCTCAATTCACAATAGCTAAGACATGAAATCAACCTAAGTACCCCCAACGAAAAACAGGATAAAAATTATGGGATACATAAACTATGGAATACTAAACAACAGTAAAAAAAAAATGAAATCTGATCATTTAAAACAAAATGAATGAATCTGGAAAATATATTTAATGAAATAAGGCAATCTCAAAGGGAAAAATACCCTATATTGTCCCTGATCTGTGAGAACTAATAGAGCACCTAAAATGTAGTCAGTAGGAGTGCAATTAACACTTTGAGAAAGGATGATGAGTGGCTCTTGTTTTGACTTTTGAGAAGCAGGTTTCTTTTATTATTTTTCTTCATAATATTTGCTGAACTCTTTACATAATATGTGTTACTATTTAACATATAGTTAATCACATGTGTATAAATCAATTGAGGATGGAAAGTGATCATATAAATAGGATCAAGTGTCTAGTAATAATAATAGAATTAAAAGGGAAATAATGTTCTAACATGTTAAGCAGTCCACACAGCAGACTCTTAGGATGACAATCACTTTAAATAACACTCTGATTTCAGAATCAGCCCTTAAGGCTTCCTGATCTGGCTGAAAAGCCCATGATAGCATTTCAGGTATGGAAAGCCAAGACATTGAGGCAAAAAATGTTCTACATGAAGGTCCTCTGTGAGTGAGACTCCAAGGGAAAGAAGTGGCCATCAAAGAAGGATGTACTTTTCTCTGAATGGAGGAGAGAACTTCCACTTTGCTATGGCTTTATCTAAATAATGACGGAGTTTGTGGATTCAAAAGGTTTTCATAGCCTATGCAGCTCATTTCAAAAGCCTTGTGTGGTCACTGACATCATATATAAGAGTGTTAATTATTAAATTAACAACAAGAGTCACTGTGCACTAACCTCCCATGCAGGACCTCTGTTAATGAGTTGTATTATGAGAGTTAACTGGAAAAATTGTTGTCAGTGTGTGTGTGTGTGTGTGTGCGTGTGAAAATTGTTGAAATCTTTAATCAATATAGAGTTGGTCTTCTGTGTACAAAGTTATTATGAATCTTAATGGAGAATGGGACTGGGAACGGGAGAGGTAGGAGGAGTTGTTTTTGGAGTGGGGGTGGAAGAGCAGGTATGGTGGGAAAAATCACTATATTCCTAAAGTTGTACTAATGAAATGTGTACTCCTTAAATAAAAGATCTCTTTGGGAAAAAAAAGAAAACAGTTTTTCTTTTTCACAGCCAAATATTTGTGATCAAATCAAGTCTACTTCCTAAATGAATATAGAAAAACATCCAGTCTTTGCTGATATAGACATTATTTCATTTGTCTTCCTAAATGTGCATAGGTTATATGAGTAAAAATTTGGTTTTGTTGACTAACAGCTGGACTATGTAAATATTATAAATAAATGTAATAATCAATTTCAGAATGAGTAATGTGGATATAAAAATTTACATAAACATTATAAAAGTGGAAAATAAAAATATGAAAAACATAGAAGTGCCCAACAAAAGGGAGTTGTAACTGCCCAATCTAAACACAATGAAAGTCAATTATTCATTAACACACTATAAAATTAAAGCTGTCTGTAGTCTACAGAGGCAACAGTTTGTATCCTCTATATTAAAAAACAACAGCTGATTCCTAATTTAAACAAAAGAGAGAGAGAGAGTTGGCAAAAGCTAGGTGAGTGATACTTGTCTGGAAAAAAATGCCTGAATTAGAAATATCTATAAAATATTATAAGAAAATTGGAACCACACATTTAGCCTATATCTGGTGATGCAGAAAGGAAAAGAAATAGAAGCAACATGATCCTACTCATGAATGCAGGGTCATAGCAGAGCTATCCTTATAAATAAGAAATATATCTCTATCTAATGAAGCTGCAAGCCACAACTTAAGATCTCCTTGGAGGACCTAGGGCTGTGGTTTAGCCAGTTAAGCTGCCATCTGACATGCCAATATCCCAAATGGGAGCCCGTTCAAGCCCTGGCTGCTCTTTCTCCCATCCAACTCTATGCTAATATGCTTGACAAACAGTGAAAGGTGCCCCAAGTGCTTGGGCCTCTGCACCCACGTGGAAACTTGAGCTGTGGCCATTGCAGCAACTTCAGGAGTGAACCAGCAGATGAAAGACTTTTCTCTCTCTATGCCCCTCCCTCTTTGTAATTCTGCCTTGTAAATAAATAAATATAGAAAAGATATCATTACAGTTACCTATTCAAGAATTATTACTTTGATCTCACCTCAAAAATAAAAATAAATAAATAAAATCATCCGATCAGCATATGGTTTCTCTGTTTAGAACATAGTTTTTTTGTTTTTGTTTTTGTTTTTCATTTTTTTTACAACACTGACACTTCTGGTGGATAAGACTTTGCTGTGAGGTACTCTCCTGGCATTGTAGGATGCTCGTTCTTCCCCTCTACTCACTGGATCTCCAGATCAAACACCTCACTCCAGTCAAGACAACCAGGAATACCTCCAGAGTTGCTGAATGTCTCCTGGGGGCAGCAGGAGAGCTATTATCTAAGGAAAGAGCTGTACTGCTCAGTACACACCAGCATCCATAGCCAGATAGTTCCTGTTGCTCCAACAGTATTAACTGCACTACTGATATCAACTAATATTGGGACACTTGACATACACTGGTAAGCCCAGAACTTAAGAAATTACGTAACTAGAGGCCTATGTGTTGCCACATGGCCAGTGAGAATTCTGGGTGTCTTTATCCAACAACACTTTATTTGCATTATTCTATTTTTTCATGGAACTTCTATTTCCTCAAACAAAAAACAGAATATAAATTTTTGATCATAGCAGAAAGAGTTGTCTTTATCACACCACATACCCAGTGGAACTAAAACCAAAAGAACAAACAAAAAAACAAACAAAAAACAAAACACCCCAGAATCCCATGGGAGACCAATAGGTACTCTCTGTAATGATAAGTCAATGAATATTCCCTGGCTCTAGTCAAATCTATTATTTTGTAATGGCCTCTAAATGGTGAAAAAAATGCATAGAAAATCTTTTGCTTGGAATCAATTTGCTGCCATATAGGAACTTCCTCTATCCTCTTAATTTTGGGCTATTTGCACAGAATATATTTAAAGGCTTGTGCATTTTCAGAGATTTAAGATTAGTCTTATCTCTCAGTTACTCTTTCTTAAACTAGTACATAAAATCTCTTTTTTCACGCTTTATACAATTTGAATGCGTGGAATTCAGACTCATATTTCCAATTCTTTTCTAATTTCAAAAAGTGATTTGACAAAATAATTTATAGCTGCTGGTGTTTTCTGCCAAAACCAATGATGATATCAAATTATTGACAGCAGAAACAGTACAGCTAATACTTACGGAACATTTTTCCTCATATACCATTGTGAATGAGCTTTTCTCTGAAATGATTCTGACTTTAACAGATAACAGCTCCAAACACTTTGGAATGATTAAGAGCAGTTTGGGGACTAATCACTTTTTTCCCCTATCTTCCTATTCAAAAACTTATATGCTCTTTAATTTCCTCCTTCATTAGAAACTGACCTAACTTCAAGCCCAAAGAACACCTTAATACAATTATCTCATGAAAATTATTTTTGGTCTTATTTTTAACAGCCATAGCCAGTATTATCATTACTCATTGTCTGCTACCCATTATTAAAATGTGATTAAGTTGGGAAAATATTAATGGGATGTTAAATTATCTTAACTATTAATATAAATTGGCAGTGATATCTTACCATAATATTGTTATTAAACAACACTCCACATCTGAGATTTTATTCTCAGAAAAATACAGAGAATACCTACATTTCTGATATATTTATTTGGGAAAAGTAAAATTTAAGCTTTTTTAGTACAGAAGGAATTCACAGTTATTAAAAATGGGTTTGCCTCAGTTTTTCATTTTTAAAAAATCAAGAATGCTAGAGCAACTTCTAATTGGCTGGTTTTGGCTGGTTAATATTGTTATTAAACCAACATTCTATTAGTTTATTTCCTCAGTTGACTTGGTATCCTCTTAGTACCAAAACTTGTTATAATGATCTGATCCAATTGATTATGATTGTAATTAAAATATTGATAATTTTTTACAGAAAAACTTGCAGTATGAATATGAATGTTACCTGTGTTAAGAGATTTCTTTTCAACAGAATGACCTGAGAGAAAAAGTAAATTCAGACTTTAGCCTAATATGAGCTTTAAAAGCACAATTGTATTCAGTAATGTTATTTTGAAGCATGGAGGAAATTATTAAACTAATTCCTCTGAAAACATGGAAATGTGCATACTTGTTTTCAGTTTTGGGTTAACTGATTGCAAATATATGCTACTCTCCACTCCACTGACTCCTCCCACCCCTATCGAATTCTGACACTTTTAGGACTTATAAATTGTTTAATTATCTGTGCTGTGACTTAAATGTCTTCAGGGAGCCTATGAGTATTAAAAGATCAGTAACTTAGTGAGTTTTCTAAATATGACTCTGTAATTAAGAGTCATGGCCAACATAGAGAAAAACAGAAACAGACCTCCAAAGGATTTTAAGAAGATTAAATACATAGGCATAAAGATAAAACAGAATTAATTAGCACATGTAGAAATCTACAAAGAGATGAGTGGGTAGTGGTGTGTAAAATCAACTAAAGAATTTGAATAATGGAATAATAACTTATATGCTTTTGTTTCTTTTTGATGTTCCTTGGAGTCTAATTCAGCATTGAACAAATACTAGATAAAAAGACACATAAGCAGTAATCAATGAAAAAACTTCACAAACTTAAGGAATGATCAGTAATGAACAGTCATATAACAAGATACTCATGAGCTAAGTGTCCGAATATTTGACTATCATCTTCCCTCAAAAAACTTTACATGTTGATAAAGGAAACCAAACTGAGACGACATTTAAATTTTTCCCAAACTAATTCATGGACAGAAAATTCACATTGGCTTTATAAGGATATCATTGAAACACTCTCTCATCATCATCATCATCAGTTCCTGAATTCTGCCTCCCATCTGTCTTCCCACTAAGGAGTTCTTGTTCACTGAAGAAAGAATCTCCCATGAATTCCCTGGCCTCTTATCCAGTATCTCTGACGCCCCTCCAATGAAGATAGATTAGATTCTGCTCTGTGCTATTTATTCAGATGTCCATGAGGGCTTGTGGTATCTCACCAAAAGATATCCATTTTCCTAGTGAGCCATCTGCCTCACATATAAATATATTTTAAAATTTTTATTATTTATTTTTATTTTATTAAAAAGGCAGAGAAATACACACAAAGAGAGAGAGAGAGAGAGAAAGAGAGAGAGACAAAAAGAGACAGTGGTGACATCCACTGGTTTACTCCCTAAATGCCTGCAACATCTGGGGCTAGGCCAGGCCAAAGCCAGAGTCTAGAATTCAGTCTAAGTCTCCTCTGTTTGGGTTAAATCCCAGAGCCACCACCTACTGTCTCCCAGGGTATACATTACTAGGAAGATGAAATTAGAGAAGGAGTCAGATTTGGAGCTCAGGCACTGTAATATCAGATGTGGGCATCTGAAGTGACACCTAAATGACCACAGAAAATGCCCATCATAGCTTCTTTGATATTCCATAAGTGCTATAAGAAGCTGCGTGTAGAACAGCTATTCCTCAAATATCTGTGAGCTAATAGATTAGTTTAAAAAAGAGAAATGCCACTTTTTCTTCCAGTTAATGACTTAATTATCAATGTATATAAGGTAATGGTTACATTTAGCTAGCAAGATATACAAGTGTGTGTTCAATCTCCATCATTTCAGTGATGATTTTTTTAATGCATAAGCTACTAAACAAGAGAATATTCTTAGCCCATCTGTTCCAACTGGCCATCATATAAAATTATAAAGATTCAATGTGTTTTCCAATTTTACAAGTGAGATAAATAAAAGAAATAGCCAGTGATTTTGCTTATTGTTTTATTTTGTAAAGGAAATCTTCTGAGGCTGCTTGGTTTATTTTGCCTGTATCATATAAACTCACAGAGTAGATGATACATTGAAACTCTGATATATAAAAATGAAGAAATAACTGTGTATTGCTTTTCAAAGGTACTTGGTAGTCAGATTTTGAATATTTTCAATAGTTATTTCATTTATAGCTTGCTCAATAGGTAATTCTAGCTAAACTTTCTAACCTCAGAGGAATTGGATTTATTAGAAAGATAAAGCTACCTTCTTCTTTAACTGTAATATAAATATATTCGGTTACTTAAACATTGTTGGTCAAACAGTGATTGAAGACAACAAAAAAGTCACTTCTAAAACTAAAACATCAAATGCCAGCACAGAAGGATATTTTTATAAAGCCATCTTCTTGCCTGATCCAGAAAAGAAGAGAATGAGGATAAATGAAGAATGTAAAAAGTAAAGGGCTAGGTTAACCATGTTTTAGTCTTCACATTTGTGTGACTAATCTGGCATAAAAATGTTGAAAAAAGTATTCAGTCTAATCAGCTCTTATTTCTAGAAATGCATATTCAATTACTAAAGAGGGTCAATGGGGACAAAATGGTCACAGAATTATTTTCAGTCAATCATTCTACCAGTTCTAGCATTTCAATCCTGTCTTTCCAACTGAAATGACATACAAGTGCTGAAGCTGAAGCATAAATTTGGACACCTAGGCATTATTCTAAACAGTTCTAAAATGCATAAAGTATTCATTACTTACAAAAGTTGTATTTTCCAATAATAATGTGGTAGCATTTGTCTCTATATTCAGTTTAATGACATGTCCATTCTCGCTTTTATACACCACATCTGTATCTGCAACAACAAAGACATTAACAATTGATAAATCCATTGACTAGATAATATAATAACTGTAGGGGAGAAAATGTGTATAATAAACAGACACATTAGAGCAATCATTGTTAGCCTTCAATAACCCCAGTTGATTTCTTTACTTGGCTCACATTAATTCTCTTGAAAGATCAAGAAGCCCTCCTAAACATGGTCTGTTGTGTAATAAACATGGGATTAGCAGGAGGGCCACTGAGATTCATGGTTTAACAAGTAAAAACTAATTAAAATATGAGCAATCTGTTTCCCATTCTAATGTGAAAGGAGGAATTAAAAGAAGTGCCTAAATTTTCCAAAGTCAGCTAGTATTGAAGAGTGATGTATCTTTAACTTTCACTGAGGGCTGCCAGTGTACTATGACACAGCACAACCCTAAATCTCCTCATACTGACTCAACTCATGCAGACTCGAATACCTAGTCCTTCAACAACCACTCAAGCTTTATTCTTTTATTTTTATTTTTATTTATTTATTTTTTATTTTTGACAGGCAGAGTGGACAGTGATAGAGAGAGAGACAGAGAGAAAGGTCTTCCTTTTTGCCCTTGGTTCACCCTCCAATGGCCGCCATGGCTGGCGCACTGCAGCCGGCGCACCACACTGATCCGATGGCAGGAGCCAGGTGCTTCTCCTGGTCTCCCATGGGGTGCAGGGCCCAAGCACTTGGGCCATCCTCCACTGCACTCCCTGGCTACAGCAGAGAGCTGGCCTGGAAGAGGGGCAACTGGGACAGAATCCGGCGCCCCAACCAGGACTAGAAACCGGTGTGCCGGCGCCACAAGGCAGAATTTTAGCCTGGTGAGCCCCGGCACCGGCCTCAAGTTTTATTCTATCACTCCCACTTTGGGGTTCATTTTTTTCTCTGTTATCTACTCTGATTTGCGTGATCACAACACAAAATTGTTGAGGCTGTTAGCAAGCCATAGCATGGAATCCACTTTGTCAATGTTAGGAGAATAATGTTTTCACTTGATATAATCACATTGCTTCTGGATGATAGATTTTATATATTTTTAGTAAAATTTAGCCATGTTAGCCGGCGCCATGGCTCAACAGGCTAATCCTCCACCTTGCGGCGCCGGCACACCGGGTTCTAGTCCCGGTTGGGGCGCCGGATTCTGTCCCGGTTGCCCCTCTTCCAGGCCAGCTCTCTGCTGTGGCCCAGGAGTGCAGTGGAGGTTGACCCAAGTGCTTAGGCCCTGCATCCCATGGGAGACCAGGAAAAGCACCTAGCACCTGGCTCCTGCCATCAGATGAGCGCGGTGTGCCGGCCACAGCGCACCAGCCGTGGCGGCCATTGGAGGGTGAACCAACGGCAAAGGAAGACCTTTCTCTCTGTCTCTCTCTCTCACTGTCCACTCTGCCTGTCAAAAAAAAAAATTTAGCCATGTTTGTAAAAAATAAGTCATATTGAAATATCTTTGATCAAAATTATTAACCTGAGGAAAATTGATCACACAACAGGATACTTGGAAGTTAAAAATATTATTACTGTGTATAAAATTAGGTAAAAAAGAAACACAGCCAAATAAAAGTAGTCTTGAATACTTTTTTCCTGTTTAAAATGATAGTGTACTTTCCAGTTTTAGCCAAGTCTAATCTTTTCCATAGTACAGCATACACTTACCAACTCCCTGTCCATTCTTGAGACAAAGAGCATTGGGGACACTATTTACAGAAAATGAATTTGCATAAATTACAGTCTCTCAGAACCTGAATGTCTTAACTGCATCATGGGAATACAAGTATTGTGTGATAGCTTATGAAGATTAACCACAATGATGTATATGAACATGTCTGATACTTTTGGCATAACAAGATTCTGTGATCCATTCACTAGTCATGTCAATATTGTAACAGTAACACTTAGAATCTTTACAATGAGAGGCGATTAACAGAAGAAAAATGACATTTTTCTTCAATGTTTCATTAAAAAGACCAAAAGTTCAATATCACTGCTCTATTAGAGGCAAGGATAGCATCGTGCTCTGATGGTTCCTGGTCTTCATATCAAGGGGTAAGGGTAGCGACATGCTAAACTGTGACTGGGACACAGGGGCAGACAAATAAATGGTGTTTCAGGGAGGGAGGAAGGAGATAAGGAAACGATGTTTCTAGTTAACTCTCTGAGGCCATACAGATGAATTCAGAGAGAGTCCTATAAGATTTTAAAATAAGATGTACCTTTAATTAATATTGATTTATGTAAAGTCAATATTTGGACTTGAGAACAATCGACACAGATTTGAGTTTTTTTTTTTAAGTACCTTCAGATCTACACTTCCGTAAATTTTATCATTAGACTTTCTTGTGCTGCATTAGAAGACACATCTTTAATGGAATTATAATTCTGCAGTTTAGTATTTAATATCCTTGCATGTTATTATAAAAAGCACCTAATGGGGCCGGCGCTGTAGCTCACTTGGTTAATCCTCTGCCTGCAGCGCCAGCATCCCATATGGGTGCTGGGTTCTAGTCCAGATTGCTCCTCTGCCAGTCTAGCTCTTTGCTGTGGCCCAGGAAGGCAGTGGAGGATGGCCCAAGTGCTTGGGCCCTGCACCCGCATGGGAGACCAGGGGAAGCATCTGGCTCCTGGCTTCAGATTGGTGTAGCTCTGGCCGTAGAGGCCATTTGGGGTGAACCAACAGAAGGAAGACCTTTCTCTTTGTCTCTTTCTCACTGTCTAGCTCTATCTGTCAAAGAAAAAAAAGGCACCTAATGTCGGCTTTTACTAATTCATTTTAATTTTTTCTGTCCTTTCTGAAAAAAATTTGCCTACAAAAATTCTTAAGAAATGTATATTGTGAAAAAAACTGCAAAGAAATCAATTCTTTTTTGTAATAAAAGAAATGTTTAAATTCCATTTTGTCATGAACATTTTGAATGCCCTCAGATAATCTGTTATTCTGGGTCTCAAACCTACTTTGCTGGGTAACTTATAATTGCAAATGGAATCTCCTAGTTTAGATAACTCCTACTCCCGTATTAATATATTTTACTCAGAAACTCTATTCTAAAGTAACTATCTCATATTTGGTTTAATGTTAGGTAATGCAATATGAATGAATCAGATCAATGAATAAAATGCATTAACACAGGATGGTCGAGATAGGGGCACTAGAAGTATTCTTAAATAATTATACATGTCTGTATAGTACTTTAAGTATTGTTCCCTTCTTTTCAGCTTATTGGAAGTTAAAAGTCAATTATCCTGAATTCAGTTTTTTATTTCTTTTTATGTATATTTTTATGATATAGTTTTTATTTTATTTGAAAGGCAAAGAGAGAGTGATTTTACATACACTGATTCCCTCCCCAAATGCCTGCAAAAGCCAGGGCTGAGCCAGGTTGAAGCCAGAACCCCAGATCTCATTTAGGTCTCCAACATGGGCAGCAGGGACCCAAGCACTTGAATCAGCACCTGCTGTCTCATAGGACGTACATTAGTAGGAAACTTGTATCTGAGGCTGAGTAGTCAAGGCATTTTTGACAGGGGATGCAATCATCCCAAGCAGCTTCTTAATTGTTATATCAAATGCCTACCTCTTAATCAGTTTTTTTTTTTTTTTATGAAAAGTAGGAATAACTGTCTAGCATTTCCTTCTGAAGATCCCAGCATGGATTTTCAGTTGGCAATACACCTAAATATTCATTATTCTGATTTCTGTCTGATTTTTCCCCTATAATTTGGTTAAACAAAGGAAGGATACTGTAGTATATCCTAGTTTAAGGTCACTTGGGTAAACACAACCTTATATATCTTCGCACGAAGCAAATAATAAAGCATTTTCCACCATAGGCAAGTTCTCAGTGTTAATGATATTAAGCATGGTGACCTCTGCATCTGCTCAACTATCAGGAACAAAAGCAAGGTGGTCAAGTTTGTGTAATTCACTGTTTCAGGATGTTCTTGTTCTTAAGTCAAGGCTTTAAATCAAAACAAGTTTTCACTGATTTTTGGTAACTTGCTTAAAGTTAATTTACCTGTATCATATATTCCTAAATCTGGGCAAGTCGCTCAATTGAAAAACAAATCACTTTAAGGTACCTTCCTCTCCATGTCACCAACCAAATCATCACATCAAAAGAACTATCTTCACCACTACAACCCAGATCCTTGTCTCTATCCTTACCTCTCCCTAGTCCCCTCAATTCTGGGCCCTGTAATACTCCTGCAAGATGTTATCCTCCTTGAAAGCAAGAAGTAATAAACTCAGTTTTGTTTAACAGGGAAGTTTTCTCAAAGTTAATAGTTGACAAAATTCATCTTACAGATATATCAATGTAAAGCCATCTTATTAGGTTTTTCTTTCTTGGTATTATCATTCATATTGTAAGTATGCTTTCATTTTGACAAATTTTCTTTTAAGGGCTCAAACTTAAATCAATTTATATATTCATCATCTATTTACCCATAAAAAGTTTTGAAAAAGAGGAAAAATCCTGGCAAATGAGTTCTCTGAGACACTTTAATCCAAACACTATTTTCATTTAAAACAATCTATTTTTGGTACACTAAAGTAAAAGTTGTATATCATCCATGTTTATAGTAGAAACTACAAACTTGCACAATAATCTGAGAAATTAAAACTAGAAATTGTGAACAAAATAATGAAATAGTTATCACAGAAAATTTTCAGATAAAATTAGATTTTATTAATTAATTGAATAAATCATTGGTAAATCTAGAATCTGACTTAGCTATTTAAAATAGAAACACAGCCTTTCTTTCCGTTGCCCTAAAACATGCTCACAGGGATGCAAAACCTTCCACACTTTTGTAACCATACTGAATACATTTTCATTCTCCTTTTCACATTTTGATTACTTTTTAAACAGTCACACATTTGCAACTGTAAAAAGAATGTATATTCCTTTTCTTTTCACAGTCTAATTAACAAAAGCTCACTTGTTGCTAACCAGAGTGTTTATTCAACACGCCTAGGAGTTTCAGAAGCTGACTGCAATGAGATGGCTGAAGCAGCAGACCCTAAATGAAGAATTTATGACCACCACTGGAAAGGGCCAAGTGTGATATCAAAAAAGCTCCTGCCAACTTTCATATCAAAGAAGCCTCCACCTAACTGGCACCACCTGGGACCCCAGAAACCTGTATAACCATTGCCCCTAACCTCCCTCCAAATCCCCTTTCTCCTTTAAAAGACCTCTTTTTAATGAGCTGGAGGGGAGGAGCATATTTTAGACCAAAGAGGTCTGCTCCTCCCCCAGGAAGGCCTGATTCTTTAATAAACCTGTTCCTGTGCATCAGCTCTCATCTCTGGTGAACTGATTGTTCAGCTTCAAACAGCCGAAGCCGAATTTCACCCAGTTACATTTTTTCAGGAGCTCTAGCCTCCAAAAATTTACCTAAGAAAATTGAGGTCTGTAAGAAATGGCTTCCCCGTCCTTTTTCTCTAACTCACAATCTCATTCCATGCACACAGTTCTTTTTCCCCAAAAGCTTGGGTGATCATCTTTGCCCTTTGCAAAGAAAATATCTGTTCTGTGACAAAACCTATAACCAAATCGCTGTGCTCTATGCTCTTAAAAATCTTTGATTTCTGCTTCCTCTTGCCAGATACGTATACTTTTCTTAAGAAATATAGTCCTTTTGTATATTAAAAATAGTAAACACGCACATCCTTTCTCCTTTGCACAAAAAAGCTCACTAGATCTTCTGTAAAAGGGTGTCGGCCTTATTTTGAATACACATCATACATGCTACTCTTCACATCTGCAGTGCAATTACACTACTCACTCTGAAACATCACACTTCCAACATCACCCCTGACCTGCAATAACCAAATCCAACACACTCCTGCCACGTGCTTAAGGTTAACCTCCTCTCCCTCACGTTCACAGCATGAGACAGTGACGACTAACAAAAGGGTTTTGAAATCCTCTTCCCTAGACTTAGAATCACTGCAGTGGCCTGGTACTCTTTCTTTAAAAATGTCTATGTGATTTATCCTCCCAATTACTATCTAAACAAAAGCTCCTTCAAAGCTCAGCTCTGGGCTTTCGTTTTATTTTTCCGGAAGCTTCTCTCTAAGTGATCCTCTCACCTGACTGTATTGATTCTTAAACTTTCAACTCAAGCCCAACTATTCCCACATACCAATTCTATATTTCTAGCTCTATAATAAATCACATAAGTTACTTGTGAGGCTAAAATTATACTCCTCACTATATTTTTGGCTATATCCTCCCTCCAAATTCCACATACATACATACCCTGTTCAATTCAATACCTGTTTTCTATTTCCTCTCTCAGTATTGTTATTTATATGCTCTCAACTGAGCAACTGTTAATCCTTTAACTGTTTTCTGTGCCTCTTTTTAGTCCCATCATGCAGCTCAACGTATTATACACAATATTTCATATTGTTTTACATACGCCAAAAAGATTTATGACTCTCGGTCCGGCATTGTGCACAGCAAGTTAAGCTGCCACTTGTACTGCCAGTATCTCATATTGGAGCACTGGCTCAAGTCCAAGCTGCTCCACTTTCAATTCAATTACCTACAATGCACCTGGGAAAGCAGTGGATGATGGTCCAAGTATTGGGCTCTGGCCATTCATGTGGGGCACCCAGAGTTTCTGGATTCTGGCTTCAACCTGGCCCCACCCTGGCTGTTGCAGCCATTTGGGTGGAAAAATGGTCTTTTTCTCTCCTCCTTGTCCTCTTTCTGTCATTTTGCCTTTTAAATAAGATTTTTAAAAAATCTACAGATCCTGAATAATAAATTATGATATTCAACACATATTTCCATATATATTATTCACAGTATTGTTTGCAGTTATCCACAAATCTTGTATTTCACTCCAAGACATACTTGCTTATGATATCCACTAACAAGCGCCCCAGGTCCTGTCTTAGACTTTTCATCTTTTTCGAAGCATTGTTACAATTCCCAAGACTTTTAAAGCACTCATCCACTGTCTTCCTCTTCCGAACTCCTATGGCAGTCAATTAATATTTAATCATATAATTACTTTCAACATTTTTTACTGTCCATTTTTATTTAGTTTTGTTGTGTTTGTTTTGGATTCTCAATTACTTTATAAACTCAAAGACATCTACTTCTTGTTCCTTTAAGAACTGAAATGATGTACACCCACACACTTCACTGTGTACGTCAACATGAGTTTACTATTCAACAGCCGGCATTAATATGACTTTAATATTTCAGGAAATTCTTGGCAAGAGATGAAGTTGCAAATAACTTCATCAGTTATTTAAGGAACTTTCTGAAACTCCATTTATTTGAAAAATAGTCTGCTCAACTAAGGTTCAACAGAGTAAATATTTCTTTTTTCAGAACATGTAGCTCAGCCAAATGACTGGTTACTAATCAAGAGCCAATCCAAAGCCCTTACCTCGCTGAATTCACCAACCCTAAACTCTTACCACATAAATTCTGTGGAATTCTAATCAATAGTATTTACTGAAAGACCTGTTTTGGAGCAGTGGGTTAAGCCACCAGCTGCTACGAAGGTATCCCATTATCCCAGTGACAGTTCCAGTCCTGATTGCTCCTTTCTGATTCAGCTCCGTGCTAATGCACCTGAAAAAGCAGCGGATGATGGTCTAAGAACCTAGGCCACTGCCACCCATGTAGGAGAGACAGACGGAGTTCCAGGCTCCTGGCTTGTGGACATTTGGGAGAGTGAACCAGAGGATGGAAGATCTCTCTTTCTCTGTCTCTCCCTCACTCTGTCTTTCGGCCTTTCAAATAATAATAATAAAAAAATCTTCAAAAGAAAATAGCAAGCTGAAACCTCTAAAAACAAACTGACCTCAGTTGCTCTTTCCCTTTCACAAGCTGCTCCCTTTCTGTGAGAACACTGATCTCTGTCAAAGTAGCGGTAACCTCAGCAACGCTTCAGCGTGTTTCGCAGGTGACTGTGGTGGTATTTGGGGAGCCAGCATTCAAATATTTCAATTTATGTAGTATATAATATAGCTCCTGTCCCATGGAAAAATCTCAACAGCTATTTGTCTCCTTTTGTGAGGAGTCATGGGTTAATAAGCAGTCTGGAAATTGAGGGTGGGAAATGTCCCCCCAAGAGTTATCCTGGGCAAGGTCAAAAGTGCCTGCCTGCCCATTCCTTGGGAGCTGCAATCCTATCTTGGGAGTGGGGACTCCACCCTTCTGAGCTCCCAGGTTATTGTGAAAACAAGTTAGTATCCCACCCTTGTGATGGGTCTTTTGTTTTATCTTGAGCAAGCCACACAGAATAAAGGATTGTAAATCAGGTCTTTTGTTGGGTTTGTTCCCACCTCATTGATTGACAGTTTCTTCCTCAAAATTGTACTTAAAAACCCCACTACCACCAACTCTTTCAGGTTTTTTCCTCTCTTGGAAGTCCCTCTCTGTGCCACTCTGGAAGGAGGTCTATGACTCTAATAAATCTTGCTTTTTTAATCTTTCTGCTTTTCTGCTTGGAACTTCTACTTCCATGTGAGACAAAGAACCAAGGTAATAATTTCTCCACCACCACTTCCCCGTAACTATGAGGTTATTTTTGAGTACACTTATCATTTATATATTTATGTTTGATGTATGTATATACATAGTTACTGTTAAAATTTGATTTGGGGGTCCCAGCACTATGGGGTAGTAGGCTAAGTCTCCATGTGCAGCACCGGCATCCCATATGGGCACTAGTTCATGTCCTGACTGTTCTTCTGATCCAGCTCTCTGCTTATGACTTGATTTGCAAATACATTAATACTCCACAGATACCACCCTTGGCCAGAATTTAGTCAGGTTCATCAGAATCCTCTTATTGACTAGCCCCCACCTTGGCCTGTTTTGAGGAAGAATCTGCTAGGATGACTTAGTAAAAGTTCCCACCCCTTGATATTTGATCAAATTTTAAATTCTCCATTTTTGAAATCCAAGTCTTTAGCTTTCCTTTACCAAGAACACTGTTAAGTCAGTCCACTAAGATTTCCCCAACCCTTGTTAATCCTTCATAGTAGTAACATTCGTCCTCTGATCCCCACTCTGCTCATTGACTATGCCTTTCCTGTTTTTGGTGTGGAATTCAGTCTCTCCCCTATTATAAATATAGCAGTTCTGAATAAAGTCTTCCTTGAGGGTTCAATAAATGTCAGCATGATGCTTTTTCATATTACTTTATAAAATAAATTCGTATAATCTATTTCATAATGTTCTAGCATTAAATTCATACACACACATATACAATTCTGATCCCACTTTCTGCTAACATGTCTGGAAGGCAAAAGTTGATGGGCTATTACTCGGGTGGCTCCCTGCAACCCACAAGGTGAAGTAGGCAGGCATTTAGGTTAAAATTAATTAGGTTTGTGAGCTGGAAGACCATGCCTTTGCCATGCCCCTGTGTGACCTCATGCCCTACCTGATACCTTCACCACACCTCTGTGTGACCTCATCCCCCTACCTGGCCACACCTGGGTGCCCACCAGCCAATCAGGTTAATTAACCAATCCCCTTTGGAAGTGGTTTAAAAGCCTGGGACACAGTGTGTCCGGCCCTTCTCTTTTCCCTGGCCTCTTGCCAGGAGGGCCCTTGCTGTAGCCCTGTGCCTCCAGGGCGCACAGCATTTGGGCCGCGCATGCTAGGCTTCCTGGCCTAGATGCTCCTCCATGTGGCGGGTTCTTGGTGCTCGGTATGAACCCAGATTTACCTCTCTCTCTTAAATAAAGCTCTCACTCTTCTATGCATCTTTCTCACTAAATAAAGGCTTAAAATGTACTATGCTGCCTCGTTTATCTGTGCCCGTATTTAGCATTCTTCTCTAAATATTAGGCAAGAACCCTCTTGGGCTTATTAATATTGGGGATTTATTAATAAGCATATGGTGATATCGTATGGCACTCCAAATTCTGGTAGCATATGTGGCATCCCAAATGGCTCTTCTGGGGAACCTTAAAGGTCCACATTTTTGTATAGATTTTAGGGGATCATGTTCGATTTCAAAGAGATATCAGGTTGGAGTTCTTGGTTATTGCCTTCAGCCTGGCCCAGCTCTGTCTGCTCCAGGCATTTGAGGAGGAACCCAACAAATAGAAGTGTTCTCTCTCTCTCTCTCTCTCTCTCTCTCTTTCCCTACCTCCTATCACTCTCCCTTTCAAATAAATAAATAAATCTATCTATCTGTCTTTCAATCATCTATCTAATATTTTTACCTATCTAGTTATCTGTAGCAGACCAGGGATCACAAATTGTAGTCATGGGCCAAGACTGGCTCAACTACTCCTCTTTTGTAAATAAATAACACAGCTAAGTTTATTCATTTATGTATCAACTGATTTCAAACTACAACAGCAGAGTTAGTTAGTTGCAACAGAGAGCCTATGGCCCACAAAACCTAAAATATTTCCTCATGGTCTTTTAGAGAAAAAAATCTGTTGGCCTCTACTCTTAGAACTGTTTGCCTCATCCCAAGAACACATTCTTCCTTCCTATATCTGTAAATGTTAATGTAGTCAGTGACCACTATAATGCCACTAAAAGGCTGCTCTTTTAAATTTCTAAGATATCCATACTCTCTAAAGGATTTTTCCACTAAACCTGGCACAAAGAATATATTTTCCATAAAATGAATAAAATTCCTAGTAAATAAAATAAAGTTTAGTACATAAAATAAATGTGTTTTCCTCAAGGGTAACAGAATAAAGGTTATCTTCATTTAAAGCAGTCTTAATTATAAGCAATCATCATTAATTCATATGGAAGTGTCGGTCCTGTGAATGGCACTTCCAGTGATAAAGAGTCCTTTCTGGCAGAGATAATAGAGCAGTTGATAGCCACTCAACTAAATGAGGTCTTTCTGATTTGTATCTAAAATGTGAATAGCAACAATTTTCACAAGATCATTGCATTCTTCAAATTATTTGCAAAAAAAGATCACATAAGAGGAGGGTAAAAACCTCTCCCTAGAATTTCAAACACCTCTTTCCCCCAGAAAAGGTGTTTATATAACAGTACCCTAGGCACCAGTTTTAATTGGTGCTGAAGTTTTTTTCACTCAAAACATTTACCCAAAGCTTTCTTTACTTCAAACCAATATACTCAACAACAAGTCTATAGAAATTAGCTGGCAAAGAAAGGTGTAGGCAGAATTATGTCTTATCTCCATCAAGCATCTCATATAAAACAAATACAAAGGCTTAGAAGTCTACACAAAAGTGACATACGCAGCCAGCAGTTTATTTAAAGTAACATGAGAACTTTATAATATGAAGAAAAAATAAAAGACTGGGCAAATATCTAACTACTCCTCTCTCTTCTATTTCTTTTTGGTTTTTCTGTCATCCACTATCATCTCAACAGTTTCTTGCCTATGCTGAGAGGAGTAAAAGAAGTTTATTCCAGTTTCCAACTGTGTTTTAGGAGAATGGGCAGGTTACCAGCAATCCTACATGAGAATTTTCTATCTGGGAGTTCTATCGAATAAGGTACACAACTGCTTGTATAGGTAAGATGTGTCTCTCTTCACATTTGCCTGGGGTAATTTGTCTGTTGCTATTAATAGAGATAGTACACTGGCAAATTCTTAATCCAGGCAGGTAAAGAGGGACAAGGGACCTTGAGGAAGAATAGTAACAATCACTGGAATCACCAGAGAAGGTCCCATCAGCCAAAGGACTGGGCCACCGAGGACCTGTCTGAACACTCTAACAACTTCCCTTTGCAAAAGGAGTTCCTCCAGTTCTGACCTCTGAGTGGCTGGATCTCTCAGTGGTTGGTGAGAAGGGCTTCAGTTTCACCTCATTAGCAAATCTATGCAAAACAAGGTAATTCTGGCAGCTGCTCCCCGAGTGGTACATATCCAGTACTAGAGGTTTTCACCTTATTAGCCTATATGATAACCAATCCAGGAAAGCTCCCCATTAAAAACTTAAAAAGAAAAAAAAAAAAAAAACCCTTACAGAGGACTTCTTCTGCCTGCCTTTCTGGGACCTCTCCAGGCACCGCCTGGAGGCCTGGAGCTTTCTCTTTCACTTTTGCTTTCTGTTTCCCTTAATACATTTCCTTTCCATTGCTCAACATTCCTTGTCCATGTGCCTAATCCTTTGTGGTCTTGAGACAAATAACCCTGTGGAGAGTAAGAGCTGTAACACAAAAGAGCTATAACATTTCTAAAAATTCAACAGAAAGAACAATCTGCAATATTATGGTTAATAAACTTTCCTTGTCTCTCACCCTGAGTTCTCATGTTTACATATATACAAACACTTCAGCAGGCCAACTTATATTTTTAAGCAGAGTAAAATCTCCAACATTTCAGTTACTCATTTGAAAGTTATCTTTCCTCAATTCCAAACATCCCTCCCACTCTTTTTTTTTAACCGAGGTTTTAATTTTAATTTTTATACCACTAATAAAATGGCTTCAAATTGCATGGTAATTTTTCATTAACTTAATCATAAATCAAATAAACCTTCATCAATCTTATAAATTGGAAACTCAAGTGAACTGCACAAATCTCATTTGTGCTTTGATCCTGCAACATGGAGTGTCATTGAAAGCTCTACATTACACTATTCAAATATCTGTCAGGAAAAAGTGAGTCATCCACTGCTCAGCTGTTTCGATATCCTTCATGGACCCTTCATGGGCAGCTCATGACCTTTAGTTGGTTTCCACTGGGTACTGAAGTTGTCCCAGTGACAAACATGTTTGCTGTCCAGCATCTTTGGTAAGCGTATTTCTCCTATTGTGAGAATTCAGACAAACTGATACGCAGTCAGGTTGGTCAAGGTGGAAACTGAGGATGCAAAATGCTTGTTTCTCCCAAAAGCTATCTTTAGAAAGTTAAAAGTGCCTGTCCCACTCCTTGGAGCTTCCAATCTTATCATGAGACCAGCAAGGGAATGGGATTCCAACCTTATGAGCTCACAGTTTACCATGAAAACAAGTTACCTATCCCAACCCTAGGATGGCATTTTATCATGAGCAAGCCAGACAGGATAAATGAGATTAAAAATCAGGTCTTTTGAGGGTTTTGTCCCTGCCTTGTTCCTGATTGTCAAGTTTTTTTTTCTTTCTTTCCTCCCCTAAATTGTGCTTAAAAACCCTACTATCACCAGCCTCATTTGGTTTTTGCCTCTCTTGACACACTCCTCCTGGCCACTCTGTCAGGAGGTCTCTGACTAAAATAAATATTGCTTTTCTCTCTGCCTTGTGTGTTTGGAGATTCTTCTTCCATGTGATCAAAGAGCCGAAGTAGTATTTTCTCTACCACCAGCCATTTCACCCTCACTATCAAGAAACAGTATTTCCATTGACTTTTCAATTGAATATATAGATGAACACAGTTAGTTTGCGCATTTGGTTCCAGCTAATATTAAGCATGTTTTCTGATGCTACAGAAATGTTGTTGCAATCATGCTTAATATCTGCATGTCTAAGACAAAATAAAAAGACAATAGAACAAAGATAATCATTTGTTAATTTGTTCCTATTTTACAGATATATGTGTGTGTGTGTGTGTGTGTCTTTATTTTCATTGAGGAAAACTTGTATGATGCAAACATATGAAGGAAAAATAACTGTGGGGATGTTTAAAAGCCATTCCCTTATAAAACTCCTAGTTGCATTCACAATGTATATAAAGGTTTACACAGACCTTTATTCCATTAAAATTAAAGATCAAGCATTATATTCTATCATTGAAATTCTCCATTGGCTATTTCAAACACCTAACATCCTCACCTCAAATTGTCCTTTCAGGAAGGAAAAATAAATTGAAACATGATAATTGGAAATACAGAAAAGAAAATGCGGCAATATTTAAAATGCAGAAAAGTGGAAATGTAGATTTTATAACCCGGAACATCATTACATAAAGTATCACTGAAGAATTTCATTGTCTGACAAACTAATTCCTACATCTAAACAACAGATGCTGTTATTGTTCAAATGCATAATAGCATACCTTTATCAATTTCAGCATATTTCAATTAAATCTCTAGAGAGGAAAATCGATCACGGCACTCCAACAAGTATATAATTAAACCATAAGGTAAGACTTAATTGAATAGAAAATTGACTTATTTGAATAAACTGGGAGTATTTCATTGATTTAAAGAGAAACAGCTTTGAAAAATATGACAACAGGAATGAATAAAATTCAAATGGTCAAAGACAACCAGTTTCTGGAAAGAATTGTGGAAATATAGTATATACGAAACTACAGGGACCGGTGCCTTGGCACACTTGGTTAATCCTCTGCCTGCAGCACCGGCATCCCATATGGGTGCAGAGTTCTGGTCCCGGTTGCTCCTCTTCCAGTTCAGCTCTCTGCTATGGCCCGGGAGGGCAGTGGATGATGGCCCAAGTGCTTGGGCCCCTGCACCCTCATGGGAGACCAGGAAGAAGCACCTGGCTCCTGGCTTCAGATTGGTGCAGTTCTGGCCATAGTGGCCATTTGGGGAGTGATCCAACAGAAGAAAGACCTTTCTCTCTGTATCTCTCTCTTACTGTCTATAACTCTACCTGTCAAATAAATTAAAAAAAAAAAATAAACTACATATTAGGAAATAGTCACAGCATGGTTACAACTATCAGGAAACTATAGCTCTTTCTACGATTAAATTTAATGGAAATGAGACTAAACTTTTCATTTTGTTTGGATGAAATCACTTCTCAAACATAATTAGATTTTTTTAAATTTTTGAACAATGTTAAGTTTATGTGAAAAACATAGTTGATTGAAGAAAAATGTTGAGGAACCTAACATCACACATAATTGATATAATTCTACTCTGTTTTATACCCAGAATGCAATTTAAAAAATACTTATTGAACAGAAAGGCAATTACTCAGACAGAAGATGAAGACATAGAGCAGAGCTAAATATATAGAGAGAAAGAGGGAGAGAGAGAGAGAGACAGATCCTTCATCCCCTGGTTCACTGCTCAAATGGTTACAATGGCCAGTGTTAGGCCAGGCAAGAAGCCAAGAGCCAGAATTCCATCTGGGTCTCCCACACTAGTGGCAATGGCTCAAGCACCAAGGTTCACTTTTCCCCCAGGCACACTAGCAGGGAACTGGGCTGGAAACAGAGCAGGCAGGACTCCAAACCTCGCTCATACGAGATGTTGGTGTTGCAGGTGGTGGCTTTAACCTCTGCACCACAATTTTCCCCCTACCCACATCCACACCCACATCCAGGATGCAATTTGTCTGTAAACATCTATTATACAAGTTAACGTTTTTAGAAGAAGGCCAATCACAGAAGAATGCATGGATAAGTCACTGTCAGTGTTTCTATCTCAGCGATGGTCGTAGGAGAAAAGATGCTTCTTTTTCAAGTATCAGAACTGTAACCTGAATGGCATAATCCCCCAAATGACTTTATCTGGCTTCATGCAGGCACCGATGACGTTGTCAGGGACTCGGATGTGATTTGCCATTGTTAGCTCCACTCAGACAGGCCTCTGTGTTGGCAGTATGCAGCACCCTGATAGGCACAGTTCTAAATTGCATGCCCACTCCTGCTAAGGGTGGCATATGTCCTGGCATGTGCTCTGAATGCCAGAAAATGAGTAAAAGCTAGCTAATGAAACAGACAATACATCTATTTCACAGTGTGGGTGCATTGATGGTAGATGTTTTTACTTTTATTACAAATGCTATTTGTAACAAAAACAATGCCTCTCCAAATTTATTATAAACTGGCATTTCATTATGCACAAAGTACAGCAGAACTGATTGAAAATGTGCATATACTTGGTGCCAAAGAACAAGACCATAATAAGAAATAGATTTAAATAATTTCAAAACTTCTGATCAGAGTTCGCAGTTTGTCTAAGATCCAGCCGCCTATCCAAGTCGTATCTCCTCTAGAGAAAAATTATTTGCCTAAAATCTCAAATTTGTTGGTGTTCATAAGGTAATATTGCCAGGAGTATTGTGTGCTTTTGCCAGGTAATGTAGGGAGAAATTGATTCTACTGAGAAGGGGAACATGTGTTGGAAGCAAATCAGACTGTGACTTCTGACAATATGCAACTATCTGACCTGGAAGGATCATGAATCTCCATTAAAGTGTTGAGTCTTCTGTTGAGTAGTTAGGAGCTTTCAGATTTTACAAAAAATAGACTGAATTTACAAATGAGTCCTGCCAATAAGGATAAATTCTAAACATAATTTTAAAATCCATCAGTGTTAGAAGAGGAAGTACAATTTTTACAATTATTTTTTAAATTTTACTTGAGAGAGAAATAAAGAACAGACAGATGATTAGAAAGAGAGTTCCTACAATAGTCAGGGCCTGGCCCTGGCCTCAGCCAGGAGCCAGCAACGCAATGCAGATTTCCCGTATGTGTGACAGAAACCCAATTACTGAAGTTTACTGCTGCCTCCCAGGATCTGCATAGGCAGGAAGCTTGAATTAGGAGCCAGAGTTAGGAACTGACATGAACACTTTGATGTGGGGCATGGGTGTCTTAACTAGTAAACTAAATGCCTGTCCCAAAGTGTAATTTTATTGCTCTGTTAATTTTTCTCAAATTATTGACTGCACCTCCCTCTGATCATGATTAATCAAATCTCCCTTTTCAACCACAGACAAGTTCAAAGTTATTCCTCCCATGAATCACAGATTCTCTCCAAACAATTCCAGATTTGCATATGTATAGGCACATAAACACACACACACATATGTAACTATATCCATTTCTATATCTGTATTGGTTTGTATGAAAGCGATGAAGGTTTATTTCAGACATTTGGGAGGGATCAGACTCCTATAAGTGTTTAATTTGGGGGAATGGTTACATTAGCTATCTGTAACTCACTTTTATCATCTGAAAAAAAATGCACCAAATACTGGTATGATGCTTTAGGATCATATGTTAAAATGCAGTACTGGTTAAAAATATAGGTTAAAAATGCAGTAGCTGAAACAGAGAAATAGCCCAGTATGTGATCTAGATCTAATATGACAGTGGTAGTGCTGTTGGTTATGGTGATTTAGTTAGTGATCTTTTACTTCCGGTTTGTCTATGTCCATCCTTAACTGTTATCAGACATTTTTAATCAGGAAATGAGTGTGTACCAGTAGAAGGAGAGATACAATTAGAATAGTAAACAGTGGACTGGCTATTGGTTCAATAATTCATTGAACCAATGTCTAAATACTTCCACTTGGGTATTATATAACTAACATACCAGAAATTTTCAGAAATTCAAGGAAAGAGGCTGGCACTCTGGAGCAGCAGATTAAGCTGCCCCCTGCAGTGCTGACTTCCCAGATGGGCTCAGACTTGAGTCCCAGCTGCTCCACTTCTGATCCAGCTCCCTGTTAACGGTCTGGCTAAAGCAGAAGAAGCTGGCCCAAGTGCTTGGGCCCCTGCAACTCATGAGGGAAACCTGGATGAGGCTCCTGGTTCCTGCTTTTGTCTTGGCCCAGCCTAGACATTGCAGCCTTTTGGGGGAGTATACCTGTGAATGGAAGCACGTGTGCTCTCTCTCTCTGTAACTCTGCCTTATAAAAAAAAATAGATACATCTTTTAAAATTTTTCATGAAAAGTTTGCATTTTTTAATCTGAATTCCCACAGCTTTATGGGTCCTTTATGCATTTGATGGCATCTAGGCAAAAATGATAGAATAAATAATAAAGGTTAAATTATATACTAATAAGAAGAAAAAATAAAAAGGTATTAGGGTCACAAGGCAATATTGAGTGGAAACTAATCCAGTATCATGAACTGGATTATTTGATTGATAAATTGATAAAATGTGGTACATCCATGTAACAGAATAGTTTTTATCAGCTAAAAAAAAAAGTGATCAATCTTGAAAATAATAATATAATTGAAAAAGGTAGTCAAAAGAGCTGCAAATTGTATGACAACGCAAAGGAAATATCCAAATAAGAAAATGTACAGAAAGACAAAGTACATTAGTAATCACTAACGGCTAGTAGGGATGGAGAATGAGAAGTGACTGCTAATATGTACCATGTTTCTCTTTCTGAAAACATTTTGGAAAAAGATTAATATTGGTTAGATAGCTCTGTGATAATATTAAAAACCAATGAATTCCAGAGAAGGGGATAAAAAGTCCATAGAAAATTTGTATCATGGGAGCCAGCTCGGTGGCATGACGGGTGGGGCCGCCTGCTCCGCTTCCAATCCAGCTCTCTGCTATGGAAGGCAGTGGAGCATGGCCCAAGTGTTTGGGCCCCTGGACCCACGTGGGAGACCCAGGGGAAGCTCCTGGCTCCTGGCTCTTGGCTTCAGATTGGCACAGCTCCAGCCATCACAGCCATCTAGAAAGTGAATCAGCTGATTGAAGTTCTCTCTCTCTCTCTCTCTCTCTCTCTCTCTACCTCTGCCTCTGCCTCTGCCTCTCTGTAACTCAGCCTTTCAAATGAATACAAAGAAATTAAAAATGTGTATTATGAAAGAACTTTTCAGTTTCAAATGTTTTTGTTCCAAAAGAAATTAATCTTTTAATTATATTTTCTGTGGACTTTTTGAAGTTCCCTCATCCTTTAAAGGGATGAATACTATGAATACTAATTTTCATTTCATAATTATTTCATGTAAAACAATGTAACTTATAAAAATGAATTATTGACCACAGACTGAGATATCAAATATTTAAAATACAAAACTTTAAAATTCTTTGCATTATAAAATCAAAACTATAGGTGAAATCGACAATTAAAAAATATGGTATTTGTTATTTGTTTCAATCATCACAATTAAATTAAACTCATCAATTCTGAAACACACACCATGTATTTTCTTTTTTTTTTTTATTTTTTTATTTTTTTATTTTTTTTTTATTTTTGACAGGCAGAGTGGACAGTGAGAGAGAGACAGAGAGAAAGGTCTTCCGTTGCCGTTGGTTCACCCTCCAATGGCCGCCGCGGCCGGCGCGCTGCGGCCGGCGCACCGCGCTGATCTGATGGCAGGAGCCAGGAGCCAGGTGCTTTTTCCTGGTCTCCCCATGGGGTGCAGGGCCCAAGCACCTGGGCCATCCTCCACTGCACTCCTGGGCCACAGCAGAGGGCTGGCCTGGAAGAGGGGCAACCGGGACAGAATCCGGCGCCCCGACCGGGACTAGAACCCGGTGTGCCGGCGCCGCAAGGCGGAGGATTAGCCTGTTGAGCCACGGCGCCGGCCCACACCATGTATTTTCATTCTGTGCTTGCTATCTATATCTAATCTTCTTTACTTCAAACTTTCTCATCTTTGTTTTGACTAATGCAGGGCTCTACAAATAGCAGATCCTGAATGAACTGTGAATATTTAATATTTTAGTCATATATAATGTACTAGGCTATTTAATGGCCTTGTGATTAATTTTTATATATTATTTCTATAAAGGAGCCTTGAGAATAAAATTGACAATGTAAATGGTTCTACAATACTTTGCACAGATGGGAGAGACCAAAGAGGTCATCTTGTCTAGTGACTGCTGTTTAATAACAACAATAATAAAACTGTTAAAAAGTAGGTGAACCCAGTGAGGAATAAGTAAGTAAAGCTCTCACATTAGGATTTCATGTCCAGTGCAGTTTCTACAAACCGGTTATCTCTTAACAAATGAGTGATGCTGACTTTTCACTTAGCGTCACGATTTTTAAGAATGTACTTTATGAAACAAAAGAGAGTTAGTATTAAGTCATTAAGGCTTCAGTGAGCAATGCTTTAGTTATTTTGTTACAAAAAACATCTTTCCCACTACTGTTTCAAGATTGCTTCATTGGTCCACTATAAGCTGTTGAAGGGGCATAAGAGTAAGTATGCTTCATCTGCTTTTTGGGGTGAGTACACTGATGATAGAATCACCAGGGGGCAAGGGCCTGCATTGTGGTGCACCAGGGTAAGCCACTCCTTGCAGCACAGGCATCCTGCATCAGAGTGCTGATTTGAGTCCTGGCTTCAAATCTTATTATCCACTCCTTTCTAGTGTACCTGGGAAGGCAGTAGAGAATGGCCCAAGTACTTGGGTCCCTGCCACACATGGACTTGCTGGCTCCTGGTTTTGGAGTGGCCCAGACCAGGCTGTTGTGGCCATTTAGGGAGAGAACCAGCAGATGGAGGATCTCTCTTTCTCCCTCTCTCTCTCCCCCCTTCTCTTTCTGTAGCTCTGCCTTTCAAATAAATAAATAAGTTCATAAATCTTTAAAAAAAAATAACCAGAGGGCAAAAGTGAAGAATAAAAGTATTTAAAATTTTTTGACCAAATATTTTCATACTTCCAACTTACAGTTGATGGTACACATTTCTTTTCTTATTAAAATACTAGCAGTTTATATAATTTCTTTGTTTCTTGTCATCTGTTTAAATACGATTTTTTTTCTGAATACTCAGCATCGTACTTAATTCAAGCCACCTGTTTGTACAGATGGCAGCTTGCTCACTTTTATGCAGGAGCTAAAGATCTGGACCTGACAAAGCACAAGAGTTAAACTGCCCCTTTGCTTTGTGCCTTCAGGGTGAAAGTGAGTTAAGGAATCAGAGAGAACAGATGTCTCTCCTTCAGCATTTTATTTCACTATTTTTTTCTCCTGCGATCTTCTCAAAAACATGATATGAGATGCTTTGCCCAAACATAATATTTCGGTTTCAAAAAAGATGAGCCTCCCTGTTCATCTCTCTCATACAACACTTACTGAACACATCATTAAGCAGATAAGAGCCACAATCTGCAGATCCTGCCTCACTTCACCTGCATTTTAACTTCATAACATTTGCTCTGGGGCACAGCTGGAAGCACAAATCCAATAAAAAGCAGATAACTGCTTTACAGATACAGATATGATATAGAAAATATGCATTTTTTGTTATCAAACCATTTTGATGTAGCAAACAAGTAACAATGCACACAATTTTCCAAATTCAATCAAGCATTTGTTAAGTGTTTATGATGTTCTTAGGAAATGAGAAAGAGAAGGAACAAGGCACTAATATCTTGTCAGTAGATAAAATATTGTGTTTTTTAAAAAGTATTTGAAAGGCAGAGTGACAGAGGAGACAGAGACACAGCAAGAGAGCTCTTCCATCCGCTGGTTCATTCCCCAAATGCCCCCAACATAGAGGGCTGGGCAGGGTGAAACCAAGAGCTGCTACTCCATGCTGGTCTCTTATGTGTGTGACAAGAAATCAAGTAGTTGGGTCATAATCTGCTGTCTCTCACATGAATTAGCAGGGAGCTGGATTGGAAGTGGGGGTAGGAGTGAGTCCTAGCACTGTGATACACGATATGGGAGTCCCAAGCAGTGGCTTAACCTGCTGAGTTGCTCCTGATATTTTTTAAGCCATCTGTTAAGACCTACAATGGGAAAGGCATGTTGTAAGGCATTTATTTTAACTCATTTAATTCTCACAATAATGGCCTTTTGAAATATGAAAAATCGTGCTGCAGGAAACTTAATTAACTGGACTAACATCATACAATTAAGAGAATGGTGGAGCCAGAATTCTGACAGTCTGCAAATACACTTTGGCAATGAGAGACGGAGTAAATTCCAAGGGATGCTTCTTCATGATCTCTATCCCTTTGTGCCACACATCCCACCTGGTCCAGACCTGCAGCTCTCAGAGGCAGCAGCTGAGTGGGAGGATCCTGAAAGTCCTTGTAGTATCCACATTTGCTCCATTGTGTGAAGTGACTGAGGCCTGAATATGGCAAATTAAGGTGTATACACATCCATTTCTATTCTTTAGGGTGCATTCTAGTGCTTCTTTCAATCTTGCAAGTGTCAGCTATCAGCTTCTTGTGAGAAACCATGAGAGCAACAAAACAGCAGCTGGCAAACAGCACAGTCCTTGCCAGATTGATTGCAAACATATCTTTGATACTCAGCAAGGATGTGATGACATGTGCAACAGATTAAAAGAAAACCATGAGACTAGAGCCAATTTGAATAATGCCCCCTGGTCTTATACAAGAACCCATGTCTTCATATCCAAGACATATATATTCATTTTTTAATTTAAAAAGTAATTATAGTATGCACAAGGTTGTTTCCTTTCTTCCTTTCTATAAAATATTTATTGAAGTAAAATGCATCTAATATTACATTTACCATGTTAACCATTACAATTGTACAATTCAATGGTATTAAATACATTAATATTATTGGACAATCATCAACATTATCCATATCCAAAACTCTTCATCTTGCAAAACTGAAAAATCTGTACATCTGTACCTATAAACAATAACTCTCCGTTTTCTATCCCTAGCCTGTGGAAACACCATTTTACTTTTTTTTTTTTTTTTGCCAATTTTAAAGAGCTTCCTTTAAGACAATGTATTTCTATGTAGAATTCAGTGCTTATAAAATGCAATGTCATTTTCTTTCTCTGTGAACATGTCCCATATTCAACTACTAAAAATATCTATTTTTTATAGTAGCTGAACTTCAAAACTACCATAGATTTTCTACAAGTTTGGGTCCTTCTAGATTCTACTGTAACAATGCTACATCTACACTTGGGTTGGTTTAATCAACCTCTTCAATGGTGGCCCGTGAGAACTCCCCTTCTAGGGAAGCCATTGTACTTTCTGTAACCAAGAGTTTGAAAACTCTTAAGTACCACACGTAAGTAGAGCCATACAGTATTTGTCTAGCTGAGTTCCCCTAAAACAATGTGTTCAAGGCCTATCCATGTAGTAGCATTTGTTGGAACTGACTTCCTCTTTAAAGATGAATAATATTTCACCTTATGTGTATACTAAATTTTGCATATCAATTCATCCATCAGTAGAGAGCAATTTTTCATGTGCTAATTGACTATTTGTACATCTTTTTTTGAGAAATGTCTATTCAAGTCTTGTGCTCATTTATAAGTGGGGTTATTTATTGCCACCATTGTCATTGTTGAGTTTGGAAAGTTTTCAAAATAATCTGCATATTAATCTTTTATCAATGACTTTCAAGCATTTCCTCTGATTATCTGGATTTCCTTACTATTCTGTTGATAGTGTCTTTTGATGCAAAATGTTTCTCAAAAAAATTCAAGCCCAATTGGTCTACTCTTTCTTTTAGTGCCTGTACTTTTGTTATCATAACCAAAAAAATGTTACTAACAAATCCAATGTCTTGAGGTCTTTGTCCTATATTTTCATCTAAGAGTTTTATGTCTTATATTGGAATCATAGATCACTGTTGAGTTAATTAGTGTACATGGTGTTCAGTAAGAACCCATGGATACCCTTCCATTCTGTGGAGGGTAATCAAAAAGTTCATGGAAAAGATATACTATGAAAAAAAAGAATTGTATTCAAAAACTTTCTGTGCAAAATGAACTTATATAAACATCTTAGTTATTTTATTTTTAAAGATATATTTATTTATTTGAATGACAGAGTTACAGAGAGGCAGAGGCAGAGAGAAGAGAGAGATCTTCTGTCCTCTAGTTCACTCTCCAAATGGCCGTGTATTCAAATACTGTTTTGTTTGTGGTTTTGATGGGCAACATCTAATTTTCTAACATTATAGGGCTCTAAATTGAATTTGTACAGATTAACATTAACATCATACACGTACTGTGCTCCTTTACAGGACTAATCACATTACTTTCTGTTGAGAATGTCATAATACTATTTATTTTTATACTATGTCCCATAAACATAAACCAACAACTCTTGGTCTCTTAATGACGTAAAAAACACAATAGAAAGTTACAAGTCAAAGTTACAATATTTATTTTAGATTAACAGTTTGCTTTTAAAATAGTTTGTCTCTTAAATCAGCTTGAAAGCAAAATGCCATGGTGACAATACTACCATGTATAATTTCCCGTGCATTTGTTTCTACTCAGATTTGTCTATATTCACGAGACTTCAGATTACCATGCAATGTGCTCTGAAATCAACTGCAAGAGGCTCCCTTCAGCATTTCTTGCGAGAAAGTTCTAGTAGTAACACACATTTCCTCAACTTTTTGAGGGGAAGTCTTAATTTCTGCCTCACAGTTTTATTGGAGATAATATTCTGTTTTTTTTTTTTATTTTAGTACTTTGAACATATAAGAGTACTTCCTCCTGGCCTCCAATGTTTCTGATGAGAAATCTACTGATAAATTAATGAAGGCCCTTTGTATGTGATGAATCCCTGAGTGGGGGAACAGTCTAAAATGTAAACTTAAGCTCTTCTCAGGCCTTTATACCATCCTTTTATCTGGCCATGCACGTTGACTGTATATCTTCCCTCTATATGCTGTTATTTTTAAATGTTCTGATCTTTAATGTCTGACCCTTAGAATAAAAAAATGAGAAAAATCAGAAGAAAGGAGTTCTTGTCCTTTACAGCCCCTGGGACACATCATTTTAGTCAAGATGGGAAGGGTTGCAACAATGGGATGAGGGACTGACTTAATGGCCACATCTTCTGTCTACACTTCTGTTAACAGAAGCAGCAATCAACGATTACAGTCCAGGACTCTCCTATGTAGAGAAAAGGTCCTTTATGTTCACACTGGCTTCTACAAGCTACATGCAAACTGCTCCATGAATACATGCACAGCTGCCTCCACAGGGCTGTCGACTGAGAATGGGTAGCTGCTACTAAGCTAAGAGCTGAAATGAACTGATATTAACCACAGCCTACCATTCAAACCACGCACCTGCGAATGGCAAGCCTTCAACAGACTCCAGAGTTCTAAAATAGTTACATCAGAAAGATTTTGTCAGTGTAATTTTTGTCTGGGTAGGGAGAGAGATTCCTAGTGGGTCCTGCCCTGCCATCCTCCTGTAATCCCCTATCCTGTTTTTATGACCTGAAGAGCAACACAATTCATTTTAGAAAATAAAAGAAAAGTTTTATATCATACTGAATGGACTTTTATCCAGGTAGTATGATCACTTGATTTTTATCTGGAGTGATGGAAAAGTCATTCTAGAAGACTAAATATTGTTTTACATTATTATAATGGCTGAAAATTATTGCAGTATGAAGAATTATTAAATTATTAAATATTTCCTAATCTACTATTGACTGATAGATCTGGCACCTCATTGAAACAGCCACTTGCTGAATCTTAGTTACTGGCTTTGTAAAGCTACTTTGACCCTCAAGTGGACCAGTGTCTCTTGCATGGCCCAAAGCACCATAATTATCTCCCTTCCTAATAGTTATCACAAGCCTCATTTCTGGGGCTGGCATGGTGGATTAAACCAATAGTTGCAACATTATCATCCTCATCATAGTCCCAGTTCTAGGCTCTGCTTCCAATCCATCTTCCTGCTTTTGTGCCTGGGAAGGCAATGGGTGATGGGACAAGCACTTGGGCTCCTGGCAGTCATGATGGTGATTAGGATGTAATTTTGGCTCCTAGTTTTACCCTGGCCCAGAACTGGCTGTTTCAGGCATCTGGGGAGTGAAGCAGTTGGGAGAAAATATCTCTGTCTCTTTCACTCTTTCTTTCTGTGTGTGTGTGTGTGTGTGTGTGTGTGTGTGGTTTTTAAACTCTGCTTTTCAAACTAACTAAATAAAAATAAGTTTTTTTAAAAAGATTTTCCTTGTGTGGTTACAGACATTCCATGAATAATAGAGTAGTACTTGCATATAATTGGCATTTGCCTTCCTGAGGTCAAAAGACATAGGTATTATAGGATAATTACAGGATTTAGTCATTCCTAGGTTCCAAGACAAAATATATCACAGCACCCTAAATTCCATCTGTACTTTCAAAAGAAATTTCTATCATAATACATACAAAACCACCCAATGAGACTTCTAAAATGCCAGTTTTTATTGAACTTATAGCCCATCAGTATTATGTTTTCCTTTTTTCTTCTATAATAGTTTTGTAAAGGAGTCAATGATAGGCCAATATGCAAACATTACTAAATCATTAGCACACACATATACACAAACGCACACACTCACCTGGCATTCCATATACAAAAATATCAAAGAAAAAATCACTTTCCATATATTATAAAATCATTACCTCAGGCAATGTGAAGTGGTTAATTTTATCAATAAAATCTTAACAATCTAAGTAGATAAAGTCAGCTGATTTCTAGAATGTTACAGAAAACTACAGCCTTTTTGCTGCTACATTTTCTCCATGGCAGCCAGCCAGAGAGAGCCGTTGGAAGATAGAAAACTCACCCTGGAGCCATTGAAGTTTATTCCTGCCCATTCTGAAAAATTGGCTGATATTGATAATTGTTATAAAAAGTTTACCCCATGAGTCTCACTGGCTGCCAAGAATGTAATTGGGCTGAAATGAAAGGCTCGTATAAAGCCTGCATCTGGTTCTGAGTCAAGGAGCCCTCACTCTCTGACTAGCACCAAGGGAAGCTTCTTTCATTTAGGGAAAACAGATGGAACAATTTGACTATAATGGACTTCATTTTAAGGAGCTGTCCCAGCCTGTCCCAGTTGAGGGCAAGTTGGATAGGCTCTCAAATAAATAATGAACACCTGTAGGAACTGAGCTTCATAAGCCAGTTCCAATAAATCAAATGAGGTAATACTTACTAGGCAATTCTTATGTTTGAGGTATACTTCCATTCATGATTTCACCAGTTTGCCATTACAATATTAATTCTGTGTCCCTTTTCTAATAAGCAATGGTAACAAAAGCAGTATTATATAATAACTGGGAACATTTTCAAAAACGTTTTTAGATCATATATCTATTATGTTAATATATGGTTTTAGTGAAACTAATCTCATTTCCATCCATTCTTAACGTGGACCTTTTGACATATTCTACTGTGTGAGAGAGCTACAATTAACTTACTGGGTATCTTTTTAATTTTCTCATATGACCTACTCAGAAGTGGCAAAAGATACCTTGAAGAAATTTGGTTGTGGATTTTGAATCTCTTAGAGTTTCAACTCAACAAATTGTAAAAAATGTATTCATATATTTTTTTATTCTGAAATGACTGCAATCCTTCACCAGTGAAATCTAATAAACATTTATTATTTTAACTGTATGTTAAACTTTAACTAGTCTAAGTGCTAGGAATAAAAATAGATGAACAGCTGGCTCCGCGGCTCACTAGGCTAATCCTCCGCCTTGCGGCGCCAGCACACCGGGTTCTAGTCCTGGTCGGGGCACCGGATTCTGTCCCGGTTGCCCCTCTTCCAGGCCAGCTCTCTGCTGGGGCCCGGGAGTGCAGTGGAGGATGGCCCAAGTGCTTGGGACCTGCACCCCATGGGAGGCCAGGAGAAGCACCTGGCTCCTGGCTTCAGATCAGGGCGGTTCGCCAGTGCGCCAGCTGCAGCGCCAGCCGTGGCGGCCATTGGAGGGTGAACCAACGGCAAAGGAAGACCTTTCTCTCTGTTTCTCTCTCTCACTGTCCACTCTGCTTGTCAAAAAAAAAAAAATAGATGAACAATACATTCTTCATACAGTAAAACAGTATAAAATGTAATGAGGGATTAGTTCAAATAAAACCATTTCAATAAAAAAGGAAATTCTGTTAGAGCAAAGATGTGTTTTGTCAGCTAGAGTTAACCATAAGACACATGTGCTGGTTCTAGACTAACTCTAGAAGCGAGATCACTGTAAATGTAAATGTAAAATATACACTGGATTTTGAAAACATGACATGAAAAAATATAAATATTTCATTATTTTATATACTGGCTACATGTTTAAATGTTATTTGGGATATATCACATTAAGCAAAATATATTAACAAAATTAATTGTACCTGTTTATTTTTAGGTTTGTAATATATTTGAACAAAATTTAAATTTGCACTTGTAGTTCACATGAGGTTTCTATTGAACAGCACTGATATGGAATGTGATGCTAAACCTCTCGTCTTCAAGTTTATTCTATCACTTGGTAGCTGTATGATGTTAGACAAGTTAATTAATTTTATTTGCAGTTTCCCAATGTACAAAATGGGACTGTTGATAATTACAGTTGTTTACTGAGCAGGATTGTAAGGACTAGAAAACGACTTAAAACATATGAAGTTCCATGTGTATTAAAGAAGTATGCACAGAGCAAGTTATTACATAGAAAGTTTACCCAACTCAGCCCACAAAAGTTACACTTGTGTAAATCCTTAAAGAATGGTAGGAAGCTGTCCAAGTGCAATTGGAGGAGTAGAATATGCCAAGAATAGAGACCAATAGAAGTAAAGTCGCTCACACTTAAACAACTATAGCCCATTCCAGGAACAAAAAATGGTTTTCAAGGAATAAGATTGCAAACTGTTTGGAAGCAGTGGTGATCCTAGAGGTAGTGTAGAGCCAGCTCACAATATGCCATATACACTATATTATAAGAAATTTATGAAATTTTATATTCTCTGTATAAAACTGACCATCATGTCACAATGAGTCCAAAGTAATATACAAACAGGACAAATGCAATGGGAATAAGCAGTCACTTAGGCGATTACTAAAACATAAAGGCCGTTTCTGAACATTCATGTTAATTTTCTCCTTCTATATCTGACTCTTAAGGTATGGATATTTTTGTGCTGGTAGCCACTTATCCTTTTCTGTGGATTGAGCCTATTAAGGCAACAAGCTCTCTGTACTCATTTAACCCATCTACTATAAGCTAACTTATGAAAATAAATGTTGGATTTTAGAAATTGCTATGGCCCACCAAAATAAATATTAATACCCAGATTCTATTATGATGATTGATGGACTCCAAATATATGTTTATAACTTTCAAGGACAAATTAAAATTAGACCTATCACCCGGTCAAGGGAAAAGTTTCCAAGATCTTTTGAAATCATTCCTTTCTGTTAGAGCTCTAGGTTGTTACATATTCATGGCGGGATGGCAATCAAATAATAAGAAAGATAACTTCAGGTGAATTAAGTTTCAAATACAGGATATATTGGATATTAAGATATATAGGATAGGGGCCAGTGCTGTGGTGCAGCGGGTTAAAGCCCTGGCCTGAAGCGCCGACATCTATATGGGCACCAGTTCTAGTCCCAGCTGCTTCTCTTCTGATCCAGCTCTCTGCTAAGGCCTGGGATAGCAGTAGAAGATGGCCCAAGTCCTTGGTCCCCTGCACCCACGTGGGAGACCTGGAAGAAGCTCCTGGCTCCTGGCTTCTGATCGGCACAGCTCTGGCCGTTGCGACCATCTGGGGAGAGAACCAGTGGATGGAAGACTTCTCTCTCTGTCTCTACCTCTCACTGTAACTCTGTCTTTCAAATAAATAAAATAAATCTTAAAAAAAGATATATAGGATAATGATATAAAAGCAAAATATACAAATATATGTCTACACACTATGTGCTAAATTTTTGGCAGGGGAAACTTACAATAAATAAAAGGCAATAATATCAAAATAGTTAACTTTGATTACAGTCTTCCTATTCTTTTTCCCCCTAGTAAGACTGCCTTTAATGTTCTCTGCCTTAATTTGCTGCGTCCTATGACATGCCAGGGTGCATGCTCTCAGTTGGTGAGATCACGATAGAGACCTGAGGTATTTCTTTGGAGAATGTTATTAGCAGACTTCTCCAAGTTGGTTTCCCCTCTGTATTGCTTGTAGGTTTTTTTTTCTCCATCATGCTCCACCTGGAGTATTTCTCCATTATACTTCACCTGGAGTGGCACTGAACATGGCATTGACGGCCAGCAGCTTTGCCCTTGTGTCAGGCACACTCTTTTTGTCACTACAGAGTGCTGTCCAGCACAGTCTCAAGTCCAGCCCATATTCACCATTCATTCATGGGTAAGCATTACTGTCTTCCTTCCATTTATGACTTTACCCTGTCTTACATTTTCATATTACTGATTGTGAATGACATAATCAAATAATTTTGAGAATATTGAAATTCTAGCTAAGACTGCATCTTCAGATAGTGACAAATAAAAAGGAAAGAAAATATAAACATCCATATGGATTATTTATGTCAAGTCCAATGTCATTTCAGGATCTAACCCCTTAGGAGTTAATATTTTTACTGATCATAATATTGCATGCAAAGCTAACTGAAATTGTTTGGGGAAGAAAACAATAGAAAATTTAAAGATTAAAAAAAATCTACAAGCAATACAGAGGGGAAAAAATGATGTAACAATGGCTTCCATGTTGGGATAGTGGATTGCAAAATGTTCACTCAGTGATGGAATGTGACAGAAGCTATCAAAATCCAAATCCATACAACATTCAAATTGTTTCTCATTTGGACACAGTTCCTAGTCTGAACTGAAATTGCAAAAAATGGGCTTCAAAACTCTCTCAACCAGTGCCCAATGACTGAGGCGTGTTTGTGCTTTCACGCGTTTGGGCCATCCACTTGTTCATATGCTAGAGTTTGGTGCCCAGCTGACTTTCTGTGCCATGAAACCCTGGGCCAGGATGAACCTGGAAAGGGATGATGTAGTGACAGAGTGATGAATGAGACTCATCATGTGAAAAGGTCAGGCTGTCCGCTGAGATTCTTGGCAGCAGAGACAATTTTGCTAACATGTCTTCCCTGAAACATATTCATTGTTTCTAAGCCAAACAACTAATACCTACTATATCTATAAACAAGGAACATTTTTAATATAAATCCCCAAATTCAGAATTTTTGTGTTGGAAAAAATTTTGTAGATGAGAAGTTTGTTTACTATAAGCAACCACTTCATATTCTTGAAAATTCTGAAAAAAAAGGACAAATCAGGGTAACATTCTGTGTAGTGAAGGCTCTGCCCCTTAAAACAAGATTTGGCACGCTGCATTCAATGAATTCACCCAATGCACTAAAAATGCAATAAAATTCACAAGCATTAACTAATAGGTATATTTTTAAGAAACTAGTTTTTAAAATAGAACCTGGGGAGGCTAAAGTTTTTCAAAAGTAATTTCAATCTGCAACTGTAGAACTTTTCAAAAGATATCAATTCTCTGGATAGAGATAAAATTAAAGTTAAAAAGGTTTAGTCATCATAGTAGAGGGAAAACACCTAAATACCAGATCTTTAATATTTTTTTAGGGTAAAACCACAAAATACAAAATGACAACCAATACATTTTTGTCAAATGGTTTCACTCTTTCAGTTTTGTACATTGTTATCTAACATTCAATAAGCAATGTGTTGCTAGATTAAATTTAATTTTGAAATTTATTTTATAATATTTTAATTTGAATACTTCCTTAGTTTTTCTTTACAAATAGTTCTTTTAAAATCATTGCTTTATTTTTTCTTGATAATGTCTTCATGATACTCTATTTCTTTAAATTCCTTTAACAGATTTTTAGTGAAATTGGAGAACACAGCATGCTAATAAGTTCCTTGTTCTGCTAGGTTAGTATTTTTGTAATTGCTCCTAGTCATTGAGCCTTACAAATTTGCTTCACAAATTCCTGCCTGTGTACAGAATACTCTACATAATAAATTTTGCCATGGAAGTTAACAGTTGATAGAACAAAGACATAAGCCTTAAGCATTATCGCTCCTTGCCCATAAGATAAACATTGTAATTTATTTTTTGCCCTTGAATCACAATTATGTCTCACACTCTATTGCCTTCACACACTACCCCCACATTCTTCCCCAGGTTCTGGAGGCCCTGGAGGTAACCTGAAAGACCAGCTGCTTGGCCACCTGAAAGACCTGCTCCAGGAATTCACTTCCACCTGCTTCCCTCTTCCCCCATTTCTAGCTCTCCTAAGATATAAAAAGGCCCGGCCCCTGGGGCGGGGCCTTCTGCTCCATGTTGTTTCAATGTGCACGCTGGCAGTCGCTCACACACCTCTGTGAATTTATTTTCTCTGAATATATTTGGTCTGGCTATAGATTCATATACTGCTTCCTCTCTATTCTGTGCCACTAGTCATAGCATTTTTGGTGCCCCATGTGAGGAGGCATCAATCTGCACTCTTTTCCTAATACCAGTAAAAGATTCAAATAACATTAGTCTCATATTAAAAAAAAATTAACTCAAAATGTCTTGTATATTAAAGTTCGCTGTGCTGAATCACAGTTAATTTAGTTATATCAACTCCATATGAAGAGTGAGCATCAAAGTCCATTCTCTTTTAGTGTCTCTTCCTTGTCTGTGAGCATGTTTGTGGTTAGTGAGCACTCATGAATGTGTGCACATGTGGGTAGGCATGTATGAATGTACCTGCATATTTATGCTTTCCCTTTGTTAAGACTGAAGCTGTTCACATTTCTCCTTTGCTTTTTTTATTACTCTCCTAAGTTTTCCCCCAATATTCCAAATTTCTGAACTTCAACCTTTCAAAACTAAGCATCACAGCACAGCTCATTGCTTTCTTGGAGTCTTTGTTGGGAGCTAAGGACGTTCACTGTTACCTAAAGGTGATTCCTCAGGAATAATATATGAAATATAAGATGTGACAATTACTTTACATATACAAATTATCTCTTTAATGTCACAACTATTTTAGGAAGATTATATTATTGCACTTTTTATGAGTAAACAAATCTGCCCTTAGTCATATTGATAATAAGAGAAAAGCCTAAGACTGAAGTAGTTTTCTGCCAGGAACATCCTGCTTACTGCTATCTCATTGTTTTGCAAACTTCAAGAAAGCCAAATTCTAGAAAATAAAGGTTTTCTTTTGTAGTCATTTCTATTTTCACAAACATGATTTATATTACCCTGTCATCTCAGATAATACTGTACAAATTATCAGCACCACAAACAGACTGTACTGAACTTATTTTAGGATATTTTTATGGGAAAAAAAAAGCTTTGGCAATGATCTTGAAATACTGAAATAGGCCACTGCATCACTGATAAATCAAATAAGAGTAGGTTTTAGTATAATTTGGGAATGTCAATATTCCTAAAATTTCCTATTCATATAAAATATTTCTGTTAATGGATTTCTCAAAGCATGTTATGAGGAATATCAGCTCTATAAAATGTTACTTGATGGTCTAAATTTTTGGTTCTAGGATGCAGTGTCTCTTCCTTTTCACTGCCAGAGAATTAGGCAGGCTGCTGCAGCCCATCTTGGCTGAGGAGGGGAAGTGCACTACCCGCCACTCCGCCTCCCTGAACCCAGGGAGTCCAGTCAAAGCAGGATCTCACTTTATTGTAAAAGGAAGGTGTTTATAAAGTACAGAGAGGATGTGGGCAAGGGGTGGGGTGATGTGACGCAAAAGGGTTTTAGCGAATCCTATTATACCACTTCAGTGATCATTAGGCAAAAGCGTCCTGGGGCTGGGTTGTTTGCTGCCAAGGATTTGAAACTTAAAGACAGGTCTTCAAACTCGAGGCAGGCTTAGGAAGTTCCTCTAGGCCTCTCCGGATTCAGCCTCCCCAACACTAGGATTTTGAAAATTCAGCCCCACTGCATTATAAATCTTATCTTAGACATTTCGAAATACACATTAGAGTTTCTGAAAAGGCCTATGTGGGGGCACAAGAAGACAAAGATTTCTCTGGGTTAAAATTTTTCATATTTGAGTTTGTAAAGCACACATATATCTTTTTTAAGAGATTAGAAATAACTTGTGCATGTTTATTGGAAAACATCTGTGTGATATAGATCCAAGTAAATATTTTGTTACTTTCAACTTAGTAAATAGTTGCAACTAATTCTTTTAAAATAAAATTAATTGTATTACCTCAGATGGAATTCTGTATCAAGTGTTTATAAAGGCAAATTATTATGAAAATAAATTAATTTGGAGAACCATAAAGTTTAACTCATAGTAAAATCAAAATCTATGGGAATAATAACCAACCAATGACCAAATCATTCTGCTTATTATTTCACATTTCCCATTTCAAAATATTTATAATTTCAGCAAGTCTTAAATTTTAATTTCTCATACTTAGATAAAGATACTCAACTATTGCCATTAAGCCTTATGGCCTATCCTTAATACTTTGACACAGTACAATTTACTTAAATAGCTTTTCAACTCTTTGTGTGGAAAATATACTAGATCTTTCACTTACAGTTAATTTTTTTCCAAAATTCACACTGAATAATAGGGGAAACTGTATGTTTTAAAGAAGTAATCGACAGCATTATTTCCAGAACCAGAGTAGCTAACGACTGAATGTTTGAGTCCATATCAATCTGGCCTAGAGCCAATTATAAGATATGTCTAACAGTTAAAATATACTGCACATATTTAAGTCACATGCACTAATACTCTCTGTATTATTTTACCTTGAATCTTTTTTACCTTGTTTATTCTATGAAATCAAAGGTAATAATCCCGGATGGAATCGTATCATTTGAATTATTACTGGGGAGTCAGGAATTAGAGTTGAGCTGGCAAAGTAACCCAGAATTTTAAAGGTGAGAACCTGAAGGAAACTGAAGTCAGAATTGAGGGAGCCAAAGGGAAGCTGAGAAAGCAAGACAGGACGTCCAGTTCATCTGCAATGTGGATGAACAATATTACTCTGGACTCAGTTTAGGAACTCAGCCATAGGGTCAGCTCAGCAGCAATCACAGGGACACAGGAGAAAATAAAACAAAACAAACATGGAGCAATTCAGTTCACATTTGCCACATTTATTATGTGCAGATCTTATCTCGGCACCACAAAGTTAAAAATTCAAGCATTCCTCTAGATAAATCAGGAGAAGGAGACTAGATGAGAGACTGTGAGCATTTTTAACTAAGAGTCAGCATTGTATAAAGGGACAGTTAAATCTAGAGTATTATATGTTAATGCGATAATTAGATGTCAGTGGACAAAAATGAAGTATACTTTTCAGTACTCAGCTCATATAGAAGTTCAAATTAGTTAAAGAAAAAGTAAGTTAAATTTTCTCTTTGAAGTATAAGTAATTGTGTTATACTATTACTCATGTATAAATATGTTTGTATATCACTCTTATATTTTTAAAGGAATGGCTACTGACAGTTTTATTATCCTACCACCCTAAACACCACATACACCAATTATTCAACTAACTTTTTGGGTTTCATTGATCTTAAAAGCCTGTTATTCAAGCCTTTGAAACATCATAATTTTTCAGCCTTCATGAATAAAAGAAATGAATAACCATCATTAACTTGCCAAAGATTTGGTGATTAGCTTATGCCAGATGCTAGGGTTGGTGTAGGAATTTCAGAGATGAAACAGTCATGGATGTTGCATATAAAGACATATAAAGGGATGAATTCATAGAAATAGGATGCATAAGAAAAATACTGTTCAATTATGTTTCAACAATATGGATAATTTTTCAAAGGTGGTTGATTTGAGCTAAGAAGTTACATTACTAGTTGACCCTATTTGGGTAAAGCCATTCAAAGTAGATGAAACAAATAAAGACACTTGGTGGTACTGACATCAAACTATTCAATATTGTTGGGTTTGGTAAGTATTACTGAAGAAATGACAAGCTCCATGTCATTGAGGCCTTTGGATGTTATATCAAGGACTTTGGATATGGATCTAGCTGGCAATGGGAAATTGGTCAAGATTCAAGCCAGGGATAGACACAACCATTCTGATATTATAATTGATCATCTTGCTGCTGTTGCTGTTTGAACTGGAGGCAGCCAAGACAGTAAGAACACATAGTACAAGCACTATACTAGGAAAAGATGAATGGATCTTGAATGAGGTGGAAGCAAAATTATGACTACAAAGGAACGGACTTAAGAAGTGGTAAGGACGTGGAAATAGGGGATCAGTAAAAGAGGCCTGGAAGAATTCAAGACTACTGTCTTGTGTGAGTGGCAAGTGATGGTCTCACTACTTAGAAAGCAGATCTAAGCTGGTGAGGAACGATAGGGAGTTCAACTTGCAAAATGTTGAGTTTGAGGGGGATGTAGATCATCTAAAAATGATATCTATGAGCTACATAAAGTGAGTTTTCTTTGTATTAATAAAAATAAATAAATCCCTTTCTTTGGTGGAAAAGCAATAAGTTAAAGCAAGATGTTAAAGGTTTTAAATATAATCAAAAATTATAAAGTTTACTGAAATAAAAGACATTCCAAGGTATGATAGTGTCAGAGAGGCCCACAACAAATTACTCTATTACTCAAAGAATATTTTCTGTTTGTGTGATTAAGACAGAATAAGAGGAACAGAAAGAGAGACTGGAATTGACAATATATTCAGTAACTATTCCATAATTAAGTCATCAAATCAAAGGAGAATTAATTTGTTAGAGCATGAATATATACTGGAAATTTTCTGCATAATAATACCATTTTCCTGAAGTAATTATTGTCTATCTATTAGTAAGAGATAAATATAAGCTACTGTTTTTATTTATCTGTTTCACTTTATTGAGGTATAATTAGCAAATAATCATTTGTGTACTTATGGTATATAATATGCTGTTTTGAGGTAGGCATACATTGTGAAATGATTGTCATACTCAAGCAAATTGTCATATCCATCACTACATATAGTTGTCATTTTTTATTTGTGTATGTGGTGAGAACACTTAAGATCTACTGTCTTAGCAGTATACAGGTACACAATACGATAATCATTGTGTTGTGCATTGGCTCTCCAGAACTTATTCATACACAAGTGGAAACTCGTATGTTTTGACTAATATCAGCTTTCTTTGAAAATAATTTACACATAATAAAATTTATTCCTAGGACTGGTTTTATGGTATAGTGGGTGAATGCCAGCATTCCAGCATTCCAGGTTAGAGTTCTGGCTTGCTCCACTTTCAATTCAGCTCCCTGATAAAAGGAGTGGGGGATGGCCCAAACCCAGCCATTGAGGCTATCTGGGGAGTGAACGAATGGATGGAAGATTTCTCTCTCTCTCTCTCCCCCTCGCCACTCCGTACTTCTACTAAATAAATAAATAATTTAAAAAAATACTCCATTTAAAACTATAGCTTAATGGATTTTGACAAATATATGCAAGAATGTAACTAAAATTAAAAGCAAAAATACAAAGCATCTGTACTACAAGAAACATTCATAGTTCTTCAGTTACTAGGTTTTAAATATGAATATGTTGAGGAGTACTTTGGAATTTATAGATGATAAGGGTATACGCTTATTTTATTCATTTCTTTGTCCACAACATAGAGATCACAGAGAAACTAATCAGTCAAAATCTATTAAACACTAATTGTTACATTTATTAACATACTTCTACTGAATTTAATTTCATCTTTCTTTTGGTGTATGTCCTAAGAATGAATAGAATAGACAGTACATTTTAACTGAAATTTTGTCTGAAATAGTCCCTTCCTGAAAAATTGTGACTCATTTAAAATAATCTCATTCACAAAAAGACCTTGGAGGTACCAGGCAATACCTCCTGTTAAGATTCACTTTATAGCAATCCAATTGCTCGTCATACACTTCAACTGTCTTCTCATTCGCAAGTCCTATCATTGGCCAGACCTCCAGTGACCTTCCTCAGCCTTTTCTCATGATATTGATTGTAAGAGAGCCCAGAATCAAACAGTAGAGACATTATTATGAAACCATTCTCTGGTTAGCATGATGCAAATTTTTTTTAGAGAAATGTATAGACAACTAGTCAAAAATAGGAAAATAAATCAGTCTGAATATATTTATAAAGAATAATGTTTAACTTCAGGACTGCTCAGCATTTCCAAAATAATGCAGAAAAGCATCCTCTAAATCTAGGTTAAATAAATTTGTTTTAAGACAAAAAACCAAGAAGACTGCTTTTCTTTACCATAGAAATGTCACCTTGGGAGATACTGCTTGAGATTAAATAGATAAAGCTCCTGATACTTCATTATGTCTTTTCTACTATGTGCCAAGAGAGAATAGCTAAGAAGGAGAAAGAAAGGTTTTATATTTGCATTTCATTATAAAAAATGTAATCCATTCACATAATAGATTGTGTGTTTTCTTTTGTGGACACCAAGTGTTGTGAATGGGGCTCTGAAACCTATTATATCAGTCACTAGGAACTGCCTATAAAACTAAATGTTGAAACTATTCACCACCGAGTATTTAAATGATTACTATGGTTACTAATTATCAAAAGGAAATTTATTGCATTTAACAGTTATTTGATGAGAAAAAAGAAAAATAATTTTTAATCCTTAAGAACAGTTTTTAATCTTTTTTCTGTTTTTTATCCACAGAATCTAGTGTAGTGATATGAACAAAGATATATATGTATACATAATGTGTATATATATATATGTATATACATATTCCTTTTGTAATTCTTGCAAACAATATTTCCAAAGGATAATCTGATGACATAGTAGTCCTTTCCAACTTGTGATCAGGATTCTTCAACTTGTTTGAAGTGGGACAGATTGTATTTGGAAATTTACACACGATTTCGTTTATAGTATATTCTCTTATTCTCTTTTTTCTTAAAATTTTCATTTTAGCAATATATTACAGGCAACTTCCTAGCTCATATTTCCTCTTACTGCTTTTTTTCATCTTTAGAGATCAACCTGTTATGGGGAGGACTAGTGGCTACTCCCAGAGGATTAAGTTTTAGTACATATTTTATGTTTCACAATGCTATACCAACTGCATGAAAAAAATGCAAATACCAGTGGTAGCCGCAATAATGAAACTATGGAAGCCATGACATATGCTTAAAATATTTTACATTGAAATCAAACTTGCAAAATGAAAATTGACTTACTCCAATGTTGACAACTGACTGCTATAGGTCTATGAAGTCAATGGCGTCTCCAACAATTTCAATACAGTGCTAATGAATACTAACTGTTTGTCGGAGTGATTTCCAACTGTAAGTTTTTACTTTACTGCACCATGCCACTGGATTTTCTCTTTGTCTTTGCTGTTAGCATGTAGGTAAAAAGAAAAGACAATGTTTTAATTAAGTTAATACTTCTTATGATTAGAAAAGAACCTTGTAGAGCCCACACTAAGGGCCGCAAAGATTCCCTCTCTGGGCCTTGGGAAAGAGCTTCTGATCTCTGGCTCCTGTGGGTATATCATTCGCCTGCTAACCACCCCTAATTCCATTCAGCTGTGTGGAATTACTTCCCTTTTGGACCAAAAAAAAAAAAAAAAAGTAACAGAGAGAGATTTACCACGCCTAACCTGGGAGTGTCTCCTTTGACACACCCTCAACCCTGAGGAACCAAACAGAGCTCTCAGGCCACACCCATCTCAAGCCTCTAAGGCTCCATTGAAAGCAGACAGTCCACTTAATCTAGAGTCATAGTATAACAAGAAAAAAACACCACAGTGAAGAAACCAATATGCCAAACAACAAACGCAAAAACCGAGGCAATAAGAACAAGGAAGACACTATGGCGTCCCCAAATGAAAAAGACACCCCAATTCAAGATTACGAAGATGATGAGATAGAAGAAATGCAAGAAGCAGATCTCAAAAAATTGATAAGAACACTAAGAAGTACTCAAAAACAAATTCTTGAACTACAGAAATCCTTAATGGACAAGGTAGAAAATCTCTCTCATGAAAATGAAATATTAAGGAGGAACCAAGCTGAAATGAAACAACTAATAGAACATGAAACTGTGATAGTGACGAGAAATCATAATGAAGTGAAGAATTCAATAGGTCAAATGAAAAACACATTAGAGAGCCTTACAAACAGAATGGGTGAGGCAGAAGAGAGAATATCGGACTTAGAAGACAGAGCACAGGAAAATATACAGTCCAACCAAAGAAAAGAAGAGGAAATTAGAAATCTAAAAAATATTGTTGGGAATCTACAGGATACTATTAAAAAACCCAACATTCGAGTTCTAGGAGTTCCTGAAGGCATGGAGAGGGAGAAAGGATTAGAATGCCTTTTTAGTGAGATAATAGCAGAAAATTTCCCAGTTTTGGAGAAGGACAGAGACATCCTAGTACAGGAAGCTCATAGAACCCCTAATAAACATGACCAAAAGAGATCCTCACCACGACACATTGTAACTAAACTCACCACAGTGAAACAGAAAGAAAAGATCCTAAAATGTGCAAGAGAGAAACGTCAAATTACTCTCAGAGGATCTCCAATTAGACTCACAGCAGACTTCTCATCAGAAACCCTACAAGCTAGAAGGGAATGGCGAGACATAGCCCAAGTACTAAGAGAGAAAAACTGCCAGCCCAGAATATTATATCCTGCAAAGCTCTCATTTGTGAATGAAGGTAAAATAAAGACCTTTCATTGCAAACAGAAATTGAAAGAATTTGTTGCCACTCGTCCAGCCCTGCAAAAGATGCTTAAAGATGTGTTACACACAGAAACACAGAAACACAGCCATCAACATGAAAGAAGGTAAACGAAGGGAACCTCACAGCAAAAGATCACAGGAAATTCAAAGCATACATTTGGATAAAAAAATTATGGGACATGTACTCTATAGAATACTATAAAGCAGTCAAAAACAATGAAATCTGGTCATTTGCAACAAGATGGAGGAATCTGGAAAACATCATTCTGAGTGAATTAAGCCAGTCCCAAAGGGACAAATATCATATGTTCTCCCTGATCGGTGACAACTCATTGAGCACCAAAGGTGAAACCTATTGAAGTGAACTGGACACTATGAGAAACAGTAACTTGATCAGCTCTTGTGCTGACTGTTGTTGTACAATGTAATACTTTATCCATTTTAGTATTTTTTTTTATTCTAGTACTATTGGTTGAACTCCGTAATTAACAAACAATTATTCTTAGGTGTTTAAATTTTAACTGAAAAGTGATCCCTGTGAAATATAAGAGTGGGAATAAGAGAGGGAGGAGATGTACAATTTGGGACATGCTCAATCAGTCGTGCCCCAAATGATGGAGTTAGAAATGTGCCAGGGGATTCCAATACAATCCCATCAAGGTGGCATGTACCAAGGCCATCTCACTAGTCCAAGTGATCAATTTCAGTTCACAGTTGATCACACTGATAGGTCTAAGAGTCAAAGGGATGACACAAACAAGACTAGTGTCTGCTAATACTAACTAATAGAATCAAAAAGGGAGAGAATGATCCAACATGGGAAGCGAGATACACAGCAGACTCATAGAATGGCAGATGTCCTAAACAGCACTCTCGCCTCAGAATCAGCCCTTAAGGCATTCAGATCTGGCTCAAGAGCCCATGAGAATATTCTAGGCATGGAAAGCCAAGACACTGTGGAAAAAAACAGAAGACCTAAATGAAAGATCTCTGTGAGTGAGATCCCAGTGGAACGAATGGGGCCATCAAAGAAGGAGGTACCTTTCTCTGAAGGGAGGAGAGAACCTCCACTTTGACTATGACCCTGTTGGAATGAGATTGAAGTTGGAAAACCCTAAAGGCTTCCATAGCCTCGGCAACTCATGACTAGAGCCTAGGGAGATTACTGAGGCCATAAACAAGAGTGTCAAATTGTTAAATCAACATCAGGAGTCACTATGTACTTACGTCTCATGTGGGATCTGTCCTTAATGTGTTGTCCTATGTGAAGTAATGCTATAACTAGCACTGAAACAGTATTTTACACTTTGTGTTTCTGTGTGGGTGCAAACTGATGAAATCTTTACTTAGTATATACTGAATCAATCTTCTGTATATAGATAATTAAAAATGAAATAAAATCTTGGTGTTAAGTTGGAAATTGCATAGAAAATTAATAAATTTTAAAAAAAGATATCATGTAGGATCTCTGTCCTTAATGTGCTATACATTGTGAATTAATACTATAACTAGTACTCCAACAGTATTTTTCACTTTGTGTTGCTATGTGAGGGCAAACTGTTGAAATCTTTACCTAATATATACTAAACTGATCTTCTGTATATAAAGAGAATTGAAAATAAATCTTGATGTGAATGCGAGGGGAGAGGGAGTGGGAAAGGGGAGGGTTGCGGGTGGGAGGGAAGTTATGGGGGGGAAGCCATTGTAATCTATAAGCTGTATTTTGGAAATTTATATTCTTTAAATAAAAGCGTTATAAAAAAAAAGAAAAGAACCTTGTAAAATAATTCAAGTACATTCATTACAGGTGTTCATTAAGTATCATGTAAATGAGACATATTCTTACCACGAAGGCATTCCTTTCATTTTCAAAAAGTTATTTTTCTTATTTTTGTTCTGTATAGCATGGATAACTTTGCAATACCTGATAACCCTAAAGTTCCAATAGTCTAGCAATGCTCAAACTGGTGTATCCATTCCTGGGAATTTACCCAAATGAAAGGAAATCAGCATATGAAAGTTATCAATACTCTATGTTTATTGAAGTCCAACTCACAATAGTAAAGATATCAAATCAACCCAGATGCCCATAACTGATGACTGGATAAAGAACACCAACACACACCCACACACACCCCCCACACACACACACACACTATGGAAACTACTCAGCCATTAAAATAATGAAATCTTGTGTTTTGCAACAAAATGGATACAACTGAAAACATTTTTCTTTGTGAAATAATCCAGTACCAAAAAGACACATATATATTTTCACTGACTTGTGGTAAATAATATACAGAATATAAAAAATTGTAATGTATATGACTGAAATTGATATTTTGAGACTTGCCCTTGTTTACATTCTTGAGGAACAGTAGTTCTGCTACTTATTACTTAATTCTTTTTGTTGTTGTTTTTTTTTTTTTTTTTTGACAGGCAGAGTGGACAGTGAGAGAGAGAGACAGAGAGAAAGGTTTTCTTTTGCCGTTGGTTCACCCTCCAATGGCCACCGCGCCCAGCGTGCTGCAACTGGTGCACCACGCTGATCCAATGGCAGGAGCCAGGTGCTTTCCCTGGTCTCCCATGGGGTGCAGGGCCCAAACACTTGGGCCATCCTCCACTGCACTCCCTGGCCACAGCAGAGAGCTGGCCTGGAAGAGGGGTAACCGGGACAGAACCCGGCGCCCTGACCGGGACTAGAACCCGGTGTGCCAGCGCTGCAAGGCCGAGGATTAGCCTATTGAGCCACGGCGCCGGCCCATTTAATTCTTTATTTAGTGGAGGGTTAGGTTGTGATTAGAGAACAAACTGAAAGTATGTAATTGTAAAAATTAAAAAAATAATAAAGGGTGGAAGAGAAGGGATTGGGAGCGTGGGCGGTAGAAAGGGTAGGGTGGGGGCCAGCGCCGTGGCTCAACAGGCTAATACTTCACCTTGCGGCGCCGGCACACTGGGTTCTAGTCCCGGTCGGGGCGCCGGATTCTGTCCTGGTTGCCCCTCTTCCAGGCCAGCTCTCTGCTGTGGCCCGGGAGTGCAGTGGAGGATGGCCCAAGTGCTTGGGCCCTGCACCCCATGGAAGACCAGGAGAAGCACCTGGCACCTGGCTCCTGCCATTGGATGAGCGCGGTGTGCCGGCTGCAGCGTGCTGGCCGCGGCAGCCATTGGAGGGTGAACCAGTGGCAAAAGGAAGACCTTTCTCTCTGTCTCTCTCTCACTGTTCACTCTCCACTCTGCCTGTCCAAAAAAAAAAAAAAAAAAGTGTAGGGTGGGGAGTATCATTATGCTCTGAATCTATATATCTGAAATTCGTTCACCGTATGCAAATAAACATTTTTTAAAAGCCTGGTGTATAAGTTGATTGAACCGTTAGAGAGCTTCGTTATTCATACATACACCTCAAATGTGTGGATGCTCAGTCCATATATTTGATCATGATTAGACTCCCTGAGGCTTTATCAGTTTTCATTCTCTGTTACAACAGAAATTAAGCTCAATAAATAATAGGAACAAGACTTTAAATTGGCATAGTTATAACTATAGGTGACAAATTAATAAGAGGGAAGTCAGAGTTTCAGATATATTCCTAGATAAAGGCAACAGGAATACAGTCAGTGCTGAAGTGAACTGAACCACAATGCGGAAACCCATGGCAGGCTGAGGATACACAGAGTGTGGATTCCCTCATGAGCCAACAAGTGCCAACTGACCACAAAGTTGAAATGCATTATTTTATACTACTAATCACAACAATTTTTGAAAAATTCTAGTTTTACTGTGAAGTAATATAGGGCGATATTAGGTTCTGATTGAGTTTCCTAATTAACTTTTAGCATATGAGAGGAACTCAAAAAGTTCACAGAAAAATGAATTAAAAGATAATTTAGTATGATGCAAAAATTTTTAAATTCGTGTATAATTTTTCATAATGCACACTTTCTATGAATCTTTTGGAAATCTCAAGTGGCCAGTGCTGTGGCCTAGCTGCCTGCTGCCTGAAGTGCTGGCATCCCATATAGGGACCAGATCGAATCCTGGCTGCTCTGCTGCCAATCCAGCTCTGTGCTGTGGCCTGGGAAAGCAGTAGAAGATGGCCCTCAAGTCCTTGGGCCTCTTACCCATGTGGGATATACAGAAGGAGCTCCTTGCTCCTGGCTTCGGATCAGCCCAGCTCCGGCCGTTGTGGCCTCTTGGGGAATGAATCAGAGAATAGAGGGCCTCTCTCTCCACCTCTCTGTAACTTTGCCTTTCAAATAAATAAATAAATAAATCTTTTTTTAAAAAAGAAAACCTCTAATTTTTAAAATATTGTGTTAAAGGACCAAAATTCACATTTTTACAAGTAGTTATACAATTGTTCTATCAGCATTTGCTGAAAATACCTTTTCTCCATTGAAGTGTTTTGCTACCACTTTATATTTCAATTGACCACAAATTTCAGAGCTATTTCTTGACTTTTGACTTTATTCCACCGATTTACATATGTCTGTCATTTTAATGGTAATGCTTTCTTGACAACTTTAACTCTATAATTACCTTTTTAAAAGATGTATTTATTCACTTGAGAGGCAGAGTTATAGACAAAGAGAGGGAGAGACAGAGAGAGGTCCTCCATCCACTGGTTCACTCTCCCAGTAGCTGCAATGGCCGGTGCTGGGCCAATCCAAAGAGCCAGGAGCATCTTTCAAGTCTGCCATGTGGGTGCAGGTGCCCAAGCACTTGGACCATCTTACGCTACTTTTCCAGGCCATCAGCAGAGAGATGGATTGGAAGTGGAGCAGCCAGGACTCAAACTGGTGCCCACATGGGATTCTGGTGAAACAGGCAGAAGCTTCACTTGTTACAGCACAGCACTGATCCCTCTATAATTACTTTTGAAATCAGGTAGAGTAATTCCTCCAATTTCTTTCATTTTTTCAAAATTATTTTGGTGATTTTAGCTTTTAAATTTTCATGTTGGCATGTGAATTTGGAACAACAACTAAGATGCTTTTGGGGACACTTGCATACCATATTGGAATATCATGTTTGAGTTCTGTCTTCTTTGCCTCCAATCAAGCCTTCTGTTAATGTGCACCATGGGTGGTAGCAAGTGATGGCTCAAGCACTTGTGTCCCTGACAACCATGTGGGAGAACCAAGCTGAGTACCAAGCTTCTGGCTTTGGCCTGGCCCAATCATGACAGTGTGGTATTTGGGAAGTGAACCAGTGAATAAAAGACTTCTCCCTCTCCCTCTCCCTCTCCCTCTCTCTTTCTCTCTCTCTCCCCTCCCCCTTGAGTTTCAAATAAAATAAAAATAAATAAAAAATTGTGAATTTTCATGTAAATTTTAGGATCAGTTAATCAATTTTTGTCTCCCCAAGAGATTTTATTAGATTTTGATGGAAATTTCATTGAATTTGTGATTCAATTTTGGGAAAATTGCCATCCTAACGATATGAAAGTCTTACAATTCATGAACATGCAGGGCTGGTGCCATGGCTCAATAGGTTAGTCCTCTGCCTACAGCACCAGCATCTCATATAGGCGCTGGTTCTAGTCCCATCTGATCCTCTTCCAATTCGGCTCTCTGCTATGGCCTGGGGAAGCAGTAGAGTTGTTGCCATTTGGAGAGTGAACCAGCAGATGGAAGACATCTCTGTCTCGCCCTCTCACTGCTCACTGTCTGTAACTCCATCTCTCAAATAAATAAATACAGTCTTTTAGAAAAAAAATTCATGAACATGGGATATTTCTCATTTTATATAGCTATTTTATAATTTATCTCAGCAGTATTTTCTGAAGTATTGCTCTTTTGGTTACATGATGTTACTGATGGAATTGTTTTTATAACTTAATTTTGGATTGTTTCTTACTATTATACAGAAAAACAATAATGCTTTTATATTGATCTTATGATCTGTGACATTGATAAGTTTGTTTATTAGTTCAACAAGCTTTATAGTGGGCTTCTTTGCAATTTTTGTATTCGGGATCATGTCATCTGAGGACAAGAATGTTACATTTGCTTTTCAATATGGATGTTGTCAATTACTCTTTTCCTTCTAAGGCACTGGTTAGATCTTCTAGTGTAATACTTACTGTATAGAAACGATCAGAAAAGACTTTTTTATCTTATTCCAGATCTTAATGGGAAGATTTTCTCTCTTTCATCAGTAAGAATGGCATTAGCTCTGCTACGTATCATCTATCAGTTTGAAGATGTTCTCTTTTATTCTTAGTTTGTTGAGGGTTTTTAATCGTGACTGAGTATAAGATTTTATTCAATTTTTTTTTCTGTATGAGGGAGATAATCACATAATTTTGTTATTTATTCTGTCAATATGACTAGAGCATTATACAATTTTGAACAAGAAATCAACCTTCAATTTCTGGGAAAAATCCTACTTTATGATATATAATCCTTTTTATATGGTGTTGAGTGTGTTTTGATTGGCATATTATATTAACATATTAAATACTATTAAGTTATACATTTTTATTCATGTCTGCTTGTTGTTTTCCATGTGACAGTTTTGTCTGATGTGAGAATTGTTGTAATATTTCCATAGCATAAATACTGTGGTGGTTCATATCAACAGTAGAAAAGATTTGTACTATTTTTTCATTTAACATTTTAGAGAATTCATGACTAGAGCTATTTGATCTAGGACTTGTTTCAAGAGATCTTAAATTGCTAATTCAATTTTATAGATCTATTCATATTTTTTAATTCTTCTTGACCTTAGTTTAGCATTTGAGTCTTTTAATGACTTCTCCATCTTCTGCTCCTATTTTATTATAATAAATTTTCATAATATTCAATTAAAATATTTTTAAACTTCTATAAGATTGTAGCAATGTTCTCTCTTTCATTCTCAGTCTTACTGTATGTATTTTTCTCATATATTTTTGGTTAATCAAGTAAGATTTTACCATTTTTGCCTTCTTAAAGAATTAACCTTTATTTTTGGTTTTTATTTAATTCCATATTATCTTTATTATTTTCTTCCATATGCTCACTTTGAATCAGGTTTTTGTTTTGTTTTTTAGTTTCTAGTTTCATGAATTTAAGCTGAGATTATTAATTTGCGAACATTCTTCTTTAATGAACTAGGCTGTTTTTAAAAGTGCAAGTGCCCATGTAAGGGGACTGAACCATAATCCTGAACAAAAATCTCAGTTGCCTAATCTAGAAAGTTGAAATGCCCAAACATCAAAATACTTAACTTTTAAAACCTGAAAAATCAGATTTTTATAATATCATTTTTGAAGACTAATTTTTAAAAAAATCCTTAAATGACATTATTTTCATTTCAAAATAGGATTTGTTTGGGAAACATAGAAACACAATAGAACATTCAAAGGCCACTTTACACAATAAAATATGAGCAGACAATATTAACATTTTTGAAAGCATATACACTCAGGTTCACTAACAAGAGTCATAATCCTTTGAGTTATGAGCATACAAAATTATATTCATAAAGAGATGGGTCAAAGAGGAAGACATATGAAGGCTTATCTTTGAGGTCAATAATTGTGTGCACTCAGGCTTATAACTACTTTCATTAGAAATACCATGAGGGGGGCTGGTGCTGTGGCTTAGCAGATAAAGCCACTGCACCCCATATGGGCACCAGTTTGAGAACCGGCTACTCCACTCCTGATCCAGCTCTCTGCTATGGCTTGGGAAAGTAGTAGAAGATGCCCCAAGGACTTGGGCCCTTGCATCCATGTGGGAGACCTGGAAGAAGCTTCTGGCTCCTGGCTTCAGATCGGCACAGCTCCGGCCATTGCAGCCACTGAGGTAGTGAATCAGTGGATGGAGGACCTATCTCTCTCTCTCTCTCTCTCTCTCTGCCTCTGCTTCTCTCTGTGTGTAACTCTGACTTTCAAGTAAATAAATAAATCTTAAAAAAAAAAAAAGGACTACCATGAGGAACACTTGAATTCTTTCAAGACATCAGGAAAAGCCAGTCTGGGTCATGATCATGTAATACTGTCCACTGTGGTGCTGAGATATTGACAAGTATTCTTCCTAAATGTGGATGTACAAAAGTGGCATCATTTTATTAATTTAAGAAGTTTCAACACTTTATTTGTGTACAATGCTTACACACAATCAATTTTGTGATAATGGACTTTTCGTGGGACCAAATTTGCAAAACATACATGAGATGAATCGGAACTCTTTAAAATTGTGTAAACTGGGGCAACATTATGGCATAGTGGATAAAATAATCACCTGAGATGCTGGGTCATTCCATAAGGGCCAGTTCAATTCCAGGCTGCACTATCTCCAATCTGGTTCCCTGCTAATGGTCTGGGAAAAGCAGCAGAAGATGGCCCAAGTTTGGGACCCTATCACCAAAGTGGGAGAGCTGGATGAAGCTACTGGCTTCTGACATCATCACAGCCCGGCCCTGGTTGTTGCGGCCATATAGGGACTGAACCGGTGGATGGAGGATTCGCTGTCTCTCCCTCTCTCTGTGTAACTCTGACTTTCAAATAAATAAATAAATCTAAAAAAAAAGTTATAAACAGAAGATAAAACGCACAGTGAATTGTAAATAATAATGATAATAGTAACAAAACTGACATCTTAAAACAGTGGAAAAAGCTAAAAGGAAAATTTGCTATAAGAGAATGTATATTGAAGGGATAAAGTATTGGCAATTGCATAGATGTAATGCATAATAGCTTGCTAATTTTTACAATGGTAGCTACATTTAAAAGTTTTGCAGGACAATGAATAATTGCTTTTTCTTTTGTCCTTTTAGGGCCTGGCTTTCCTAAGAGAGAATTATATTTGTACACATTTTCGACCTGACTCTACTTGTTTTGAAATTATTCTGTTATTTGCACCAACATGAACATTTCCTACCACACTCTCCCAACTTCTGTGCTATGCTTCTATCTTATTCTGAGTATGTGCAGGCACCCATATTCAGATGAAAAATTGTGGGGAAACAATACTGGTGATCAAAAAACAACACTATTAAGGACTTCTTATCCTACTTTGCACAAAATTGTTTTGCAGTCAGTAACTTTTCTGGTTTCTTCAGGCACGTATAGGTTAATTCATTAAAAACTCCTCTAATTATCAGCTGGAAGGAATGCTGGTGCAGACAGATGACACATTCCTATATTGAGGTTTTCCTCCTTGTATTGCTGGCAAATCCCTTCATCACAATTCTGCTGCGAACTCACATTACATGGCATCTTTTATTCATAGGATTATGGTTTTGAGATGTCTTTATTTAGCATTTCATCATTCAGGACCTTAATCATTGGGATTATGATTTTAAAGATTCTGGATTTTACAAATTTTAGATTTTAGGGATTTTAATCTTTTGGGATCTCAACATTGGGATTTTGTCTTCTGGGATTATGATTGGTATCATCCCTTAAACACTATTTTAACGGAATCACATGAATGTTGAGTGCTAGTTTTCAAGTAATTAAAAATATTTTATTATTTTCTGTTATCTCTTTTTGACTTCTTGGAATTTAGAAGTGAATTTTAAAATTTGCAAATATTTGAACATTTTTCAAATTTATTTATGCAGTTGATCCCTAATTCTGTTTTTTAAGGGAGCATACCTACTATAATAAGGAGAAACTTCATTCACTTTCAGCTTAGAACATTGTGATTTTCTTTATTATTATTCTAAGAGAAAAATTTTTGTCCTTGTTAACTGGAAAATTGCGGATAAGACAAAAAAGTATGGATAAATATAGATTATGCTAATTAAAATATGCATTTCTTCTGGCAATAATATATTTTTCAAAAGTAAACATTCAGTCATTTGAGTTAAATTTAATTATTCCATGACTTGATAATTAGAAATAACTACTCAACAATATTTTAAGAAAGAGGCCACTGCAAAAAAAATGTGCCCTCTTTAAGGATTAAGGCAGGTACATTTGAAAACATACATAAGGTAAGGTTTTATTTCAGCAAATATAATAACTCTTAAATTAAGCATACTGAGTAGGACCTTCCTCTAGCTGTCTGCTTGTGGATATAAATGCTCAAGATACTGACGACCTGTATGACTGACTTTATCCTTATTCTCAGAGATGGCAATGAGCTGTCATTCTGCTTACAAGGATTCTTCACTGACCAAGTTCAATCAGGTTTGATTTACATTAGGATGGAAGAGAAAAGTGTTATGGATTAGGGAGTGTGGAGGCTACAGGCCCTTATTTTACCAACATGTTCAAATTGAAGGTGTGGATTATGGAGCATGCTATAGATTTCCAAGTGGTTATTGATAGTCATCATATATCAATGTTATGTCTAAGAAAATTCCCTGCCTTTAGTCAAAGCAATATTCTCCATATAATAGTCCCTTTAGCATCACTATAGCAAGTCAGCAAGACTCATAGGCATGCTAGTATGCCAGCTGAAACATGAACTACACATTTAATAAAATTATATAACTAAAACTGAAGAAGGAACAGAGTAATGAGAGAAAAGAACTCATTCAAGAATGAGAAGTTCATCTTCTAGTTTTGCCTCTGCTACCAACAAACTGTGACATTAAATTTTGATTTATAGTCTCTTAGATCTGATTTGTTGATCAGAAAAATGGTCCAGGGAGACCAGATAGACTGGAATATCACAACCCAGGTCAGCCTTTTTTGGGATTAAACGGATTCTTGACATCTCTCTAAGCATACATACACACACACATACACACACACAAACACACTCCTCTGTACAGTTCATATTTTGCTCATCCTAAAATATTTTTATTTGGGGCCTGCATGGTGGCACAGTGGGTTAATCTTCTGCTTGCGGTGCCAGCATACTCTAAGGCACCAGTTCTAGTCCTGACTGCTCTTCTTCTGAATCACCTCCCTGCTATGGTCTGGGAAAGCAGTAGAAGATGGCCCAGTCATTTGGGCCCCTGCACCCACATGGGAGACCCAGAAGTAGTTCCTGGCTTCAGATTGGCCCAGCTCCAGTCATTGTGGTCATTTTGTGGAGTGAACCAGCAGATGGAAGACCTCTCTGTTTCCCCCTCTCACTGTTTCTAACTCTACCTCTCAAATAACTATTTTTTAAAAATTATTTTTATTATAAATTCATATATCTAGAAACATCAATATTTACATTCCTTTAGTTGCTTTCATCATTATTTTTTTAAAGATTTATTTTATTTATTTGAAAGATATAGTTACAGATAGAGAGAGAGAGGGTTTCCATCCTCTAGTTCACTCTCCAGATGGCCACAATGGCTAGAGCTATGCTGATCCAAAGCCAGGAGCCAGAGGTTTCTTCTGGGTCTCCCACATGGGTACAGGGGCCTAAGCACTTGGGCCATCTTCCACTGCTTTCCCAGGCCATAGAAGAGAACTAGTGTCTGCTAATACTAACTGATAGAATGAAAAAGGGAGAGAATGATCCAACATGGGAAGTGAGATACACAGCAGACTCATAGAATGGCAGATGTCCTAAATAGCACTCTGGCCTCAGAATCAACCCTTAAGGCATTCGGATCTGGCTCAAGAGTCCATGAGAATATTTTAGGCATGGAAAGCTAAGGCACTCTGAAAAACAAAAAAAAGAAGACCTAAATGAAAGATCTCTGCGAGTGAGATCCCAGTGGAAAGAACGAGGCCATCAAAGAAGGAGGTACCTTTCTCTGAAGGGAGGAGAGAACTTCCACTTTGACTATGACCCTGTCGGAATAAGATCGAAGTCGGCGAACCCTAAAGGCTTCCATAGCCTCGACAACTCATGACTAGAGCCTAGGGAGATTCCTGACGCCATAAACAAGAGTGCCAAATTGTTAAATCAACTTCAGGAGTCACTGTGTACTTATGTCTCATGAGGGATCTGTCCTTTATGTGTTATCCAATGTGAAATAATGCTATTACTAGTACTGAAACAGTATTTTTACACTTTGTGTTTCTGTGTGGGTGAAAACTGATGAAATCTTTACATAGTATATACTGAATTGATCTTCTGTATATAAAGATAATTGCAAATGATTAAAAAATCTTGGTGTTAAATTGGAAATCGCATAGATAATTAATCAATTCTTTAAAAAAATCATGTAGGATCTCTGTCCTTAATGTGCTGTACATTGTGAATTAATACTATTAACTAGTACTCCAACAGTATTTTCACTTTGTGTCTCTATGTGAGGGCAAACTGTTGAAATCTTTACGTAATATGTACTAAACTGATCTTCTGTATATAAAGAGAATTGAAAATGAATCTTGATGTGAATGCAAGGGGAGAGGGAGCGGGAAAGGGGAGGGTAGCAGGAGGGAGGGAAGTTGTGTGGGGGGGAGCCATTGTAATCCATAAGCTGTACTTTGGAAATTTATATTCTTTAAATAAAAGCTTTATATATTAAAAAAAAAAAGAAGAAGAGAACTGGATAGGAAGAGGAGCAGTCAGGACTAGAACTGGCGCCCAAATGGGATGCTGGCAGTTCAGGCAAGGGCTTTAACCTGCTGTGCCACAGCGACAGCCTCTTTCATCATTATTTTGCATTTAACACAAATTTTTCCTTCAAATATTAAAACAAATACTAACCAGTACACAAAATAAATATTTCTTTAATGTGAATGAAAACTAATTAAAGAATATATTTGTCATGGTACTTGGATCCAGATAATTTAATGTGATTTCTTAAATTTTAGCTCCCCTCTGAATATTTTTAATTCAGTAATTCTTTTAAAATATAATGTTAGAGAGATTATAGAATGAAAATTATAATTCATAATACCCCTACAAGTCTTTCAGTACAAAAATGAGAGAAAAGAAGTGGTAAGATGCTTTCAAGAAATTATATTTTAATCCACCAAACTTGGCAGACTAAAAATTTTTGAGAATGCTGACAATATATTTACTGAAGTTCTTTAAAAGGAATCTTCTTTATTAGAAGTACCTTAAAGAATAAATTATATATATTTAAAATTCTACCATTTAACCTTTCATATGTAATTCAAAATACCTCTCCTTGTAAATAGAATACACTATTTATTATGCAGACACATTTTAGAAAACATTTTAAATTATAATTTCCTTTAAAAGATGACAGGGTTTTTAAAATAACAATAAGACTGTTAATAGATGTTTCAAGCAACACAGTAGAAAAATATATGGTTTTCTTTAGAATCCCCACCCTGTGCTTTTGTTTATAATTTGTGTCAAATCAAAACCTATGAACTGGGGCCAGCACTGTGGCGCAGTGGGTTAAAGCCCTGGCCTGAAGCACCAGCGGTGCCGGTTGCTCCTCTTCTGATCCAGCTCTCTGCTATGGCCTGGGATAGCAACAGAAGATGGCCCATGCCCTTGGGCCCCTGTACCCACTCGGAAGACCTGGAAGAAGCTCCTGACTCTTGGCTTCGCATCGGCACAGCTCCAGCCATTGCGGTCATCTGGGGAGTGAACCAGTGGATGGAAGACCTCTCTCTCTGTCTCTACCTCTCTCTGTAACTCTGTCTTTTGAATAAATAAAATAAATCTTTAAAAACAAACCAAAACAAAACCTATGAACCTCAGATTCCCTCATGAATAAGACAACCATAGGACACTGGTTCTATTGTTCAGGATTTTACATTTAATAAGAGATAATATTTTATAAATTCTAGAACTTTACATTAATATTTTCATTGTTTCTAATTTTCAATATTAAAACAATTAAGATATAAAATTATGTATAGATGAATTGTTAAGAAGGAAAGAGAGCTGGAGGTATACAACTTGGAAATGACTATGTTTCCAGAACTCAGCAGGGTTCCCTAAATCATCAAAAAGTCTATAAATTATTTAGCAGCTTCTTTCAGCTTAAAGACAATGTTTACACAAAAAGAAAATATTTCATGGTATAATGAAGAAAAAGTACAATTTCACATCATATTTTATCTACTTTTTACCTTTTTTTGTCTTCCCAATAACATGGCAGTAGAGGGGATGAAAGCACAGTATTGACTTTATCCTGGACTCTATGGTTTCAACAGGCTTTGTCCCAAACCAATATAAATGGTTAGCGTTTAAAGTCTTACGTTAATGTTTCTAAGAAGCTGGAAGTTAAATTCAACTATAATAGGATAGAAACTTATTTCAACTAGGGTTTTTAGGAGGTGGACTTCATGGGAGTTCTGTAGGTCTCTGGGGGCATGCACTGACAAAGTAACCGTCACAAAAATGATTATTATATAAGCCTGAGTTTGGCCCGCTACTCTCTCTGCTTCCTTTTTACCATGCTCCACCATTGTCATCCTCCAGTCTCTCCAAATCCTGAATCAGTGGGGTCCACTTGATCTTGGGCTATAAACCTCTAAAACTGTGAGCCTATATAAACCTCTTTTCTTTACAAGTAGGCTGTGTCAAGCATCTAGTATAATATGGAAATTTGACTAACATAAAATTTTATTTTAAGGTTTGCTTTCCTAGTATAGTGTAAGGATTGGCCCAGAATACATCTATGTTTATATTAATTTGTTTCAAATCAAAGTTTTACATTAAAAGATTAATTGGTGGTATTATTATTCCATTAGTTCTAGTTGATTCTTTATAGATTAGTACCAAAGATAAGAAAGTGCCACAGAATTGCAAGTCAGGAGGCGTCAGTTTATGCCTTTTTTCTGCTAATGAACAATGAGCTTCAGGAAAAAACTTTCACTCCTCACAGTTTACTGTATGTGTTCCTCAACAGAGAAAGGAGAATTCCAGATGAAAATGTCTTAAATTTAATGATACTTTTACTATAAATACCTATGACTACAACACAGATTAATTTTCATGTAACTCCCATGACTTCCATTATTTACAGTCATAACTTCCAATTATACGTGCTGAGGATCTGATGGAGTGCCCATGGCTTACACTTCTGTAGAACTGTGGGATCAACTCTGCAATCCGTGTTAGATGATGTGAACCTTAGTCCTAAAGGCAATCAGGGCCTCTGTCAACCTTTCAAAGGATGTAACCCCTTGATCCTAATTTTAACATTTAACTAGTAGGGACATTAGGATGTGTTCATCATAGTGTCAAACACATGTAGTAGAAGCATTATATAGGTCCTAACTAAAGGGAAAGATAAACCATTCTCCCATCACATTTTATAAAATATCAAGATTTGGCATCAAGGACAAGAGGATGGTGAATACTCAAACCAGAACAGCACTGTTGTCCTGCCCACTCCCCATCTTAATAGAATTGCCTCAACTGTTGAGGTCAAGTAGACTTTGTGCTCCTCATTCTCATTTCCCTTCTAAGCATATGTTGCTCCAATAATTCTTTCTGAAGGGAAGCAAAATCAGTGATCCTACTGTTTTATTAAAATTGCAAGCAAAATAAAAAATCTATTGGCAAGATCTCAGGGCAATTTCCCAGCATATCTTATGCCAAATATTTTGCAAAATGTGCAAGCTGAGTTATTTAAAAAACATTATTCTCATGTTATAATTATAGTATCAAGAATTCCAAACATTTTTATATAGAACTTGAAGTAAAGGGATTGGTCCCACTGCTAATACATACATAAACTTCATGAAAAGCTCATCATTTCATTTTCTTTCATATGGAAATGTATTCAAAATATCTTAATAAAATTCATTCAATGATTCATTCACTCAACAAATATTTAATGAGTGCCTTATATTTGGCTAGCATTATTTTACATAGGAGACATAAACTAAAACAAATGAACTCACTGCTTACATGGTATATATATTGTAGAAGTTACTGAAAATAAACTAAAGAAATTATATGGTTAAACCTTATGAAGTAATATTTGCAGTGAACAGAATGATGGAGGAAAACTTAGAAGGTTTGGTCTGAGAAGCCATATCAACAGTGCTTAGTTCAGCAGAACACTAAACAGAATGGAATCAGCACTTTAAAATTTTTATTATTCATTTAATGTATCTGGGAGACAGAGAGAGAATGTAAGAATGAAAAAAATATTTATCTATTAGAGAGGCAGATACACACACACACACACACAGACAGAGAAAGACAGAGAGAGAGATTGGACAGAGAGAGGGAGATAATTCTCATTCACTGGTTCACTTCCTAAATGAAGCTGGCCCAAGGCAGAATCCAAGAGATGGAATGCAACCCATATCTCCCATGTAGGTATCAGAAATTCAATTATTTGAGTCATCACTTGCTGCCTTCCAGAGTCTACATTGGTAGGAATCTAGAACCGGGTGCTGAACCAGAACTGAGAAGTGAACCCAGGAATTTTAGTGTGAGACACAGATATCTTAACTGGGGAAAATGCATTTTCCCTAGAGTTTTGTATCTTAAACTTTAATTGTCCAGCAAGTGTATGTGATATTTTTCTTTATAAAGGAAGTTTAATGAATGTTACCTTCTATTTTCTTTTTGATCCAGATTAAAAATGTCTTGTTATGTTTGTTCAGCAATAACAAATGATGCTTGAGGGCTTAAGTGTTTCACTTGGCTGGGATGGTTCAAGAGTACATGCTTCTCTTGTTACACAGAAGGTCAGTTGTGCAGTTTCTGTTACATACACAGGCTTTCAGTTTTATTGCTTTTGGTGATTGCTGTCACTGACCTGTTTTTAACTGACATCTTCTTTTTTTTTTTCTTTCTTTTCTTTTTTTTTTTTTTACAGGCAGGGTGGACAGTGAGAGAGAGAGACAGAGAGAAAGGTCTTCCTTTTGCCATTGGTTCACCCTCCAATGGCCGCCGCGGTCGGCGCACCGCGCTCGTCCGATGGCAGGAGCCAGGAGCCAGGTGCTTTTCCTGGTCTCCCCATGGGGTGCAGGGCCCAAGCACCTGGGCCATCCTCCACTGCACTCCTGGGCCACAGCAGAGGGCTGGCCTGGAAGAGGGGCAACCGGGACAGAATCCGGCGCCCCGACCGGAACTAGAACCTGGTGTGCCGGCGCCGCAAGGCGGAGGATTAGCCTGTTGAGCCACGGCGCCGGCTTTAACTGACATCTTCTAATCTTTGATAATATTTTGTTTGTTCATTATGATTGATTCATTTTTTTCCTAACCCACTGAACCTGTAAGGGACATCTTCGCTCTCCAGTGTGGTTGCTTCTTCTCTATAGTGGAATTTTTAATGTTTGCCACTTCTTTCCTATGAATTTTCCAAGATACTCATCCTAGTCTTCTTAGAAGCTGAGAAGATGACTCACCATGAATCACACTTGTCCTCAGTCGTCCTTACCCAGGGTCGGTTCTTCACTTCATCAGGGCCATAAAAGGTGTTCTACAAATTCCAATACTGTCCATCTCTTTCAAACTTCTACATTCTATGAAACATACCTTTTTGAAGCTTGTTCCAATTATATAATGGTTATTATCAAATCATAATCATCATCATTACATCCTCTGCCATTTAACATATTACTGTCATCCTGCTTAAGAATCTGTTGTTACTCAACGTACAATATCCTTGAGTCTCCCTGGTCCCTATCAGTTAGCTAAGGTCAGCCAAATGCTAATGAGATCACAGTCTTATAACAGGCTTATCAGCATAACTACTAACCTGCTGGAAACATGGTAGGTGCAGTGCAATCTATTCATTTTAGAATGTTTAGAATGTGTACATGTTTATGAATCTATTAAAAAGCACTACTGCTTTTTTTTTTTTTGGTGACAGGCAGAGTGGACAGTGAGAGAGAGAGACAGAGAGAAAGGTCTTCCTTTTGCCGTTGGTTCACCCTCCAATGGCTGCCGTGGATGGCGCACTGCGGCCGGCGCACCACACTCATCCGATGGCAGGAGCCAGGTGCGAGGTGCTTTTTCCCTGGTCTCCCATGGGGTGCAGGGCCCAAGCACTTGGGCCATCCTCCACTGCACTCCCAGGCCACAGCAGAGGGCTGGCCTGGAAGAGGGGCAACCGGGACAGAATGTGGCGCCCCGACTGGGACTAGAACCCGGTGTGCCGGCGCCGCAAGGCGGAGGATTAGCCTGTTGAGCCACGGCGCCGGCCACTACTGCTTTCTAATTGCAGTCGCTCTTGTGTTTTTTGCCTCCTCTCCCAAAATCAACTTCTATCATTGAAAACCCAGAAAAATTAAAACACGTTTGAATTTGTTTCTGAGACTTCAGAAACCTAATCAACCTACTCCATAACCATAACTTTGGAAAACTTACGAAATACAACTGATGAGTAACTACAGAAAAAGACTGTTTTTTGGTAAGAAGCAAATTGTGAAGCGAATATGAGATTGACAGAATGCTATTATAACATACCTCATCAATTAATATATACATAAATATATATATTTTTAATATATTACTAAATAAGACAAAAGGAAAATTATGCCATTCACGTCCTTAATTATGGTACAAAAGAGCAATTGCTTCCATCTAATTTATGTGAAAGTGAATCGGGTGTAATTACCACATGAATTTAAAAAATAAATGCATACAAAAATAACAAAGCTAAAAAAATAAACAGAATGACTTACTACTTAATGTAAAAATAAGACTAATCCATAGGAATATTTATTGGGGCCAGCATTATGCAGCAGGTTAAGCTGGCACCTGCAACATTGGCATCCCATTTGAGCACCTGTTTGAATCCTGGCTGCTCCACTTCCAATCCAACCCCTTGCTAATTTGCTTGGGAAAGCAGCAGAAGATGGTGCAAGTTCTTGGGACCCTTCACCTATATGGAAGAATCCAATGAAGCTCCTGGATCTTGGCTTCAGCCTGGTCCAGCTCCAGTTGTAGCAGTCATTTGGGGAGTGAACCAGTGGATATAAGGTCTGAATATCTCTCTGTTTGTCTCTGTCTCTTTAAGTCTATCTTTCAAATAAAAATACATATGTTTATTGCAGTGAGAATAAAAATAGGTTGAAAGTAAGAAAAAAAGGAAATTTAAGTGACCAGATTATAAATCATCTGTGGATCTGAGATCCAACTCATTTAGAACTTTTACGATGAATGAAAACATGGTGAAGTTCCTTTTACTATTCTGGAGCGCTTACTACACGCAGGAGGGTAATAAAATAAAGGATAGGTCTACTTATTTGAATGTTGTGTGGAAAGGTGAGGTGAGAAACAGGGAAACATAACTGGAGTTTTATCTTTGGCTATCACTTTGGGGATGCTACTGGCATCTAGTGCTTAGAGGCCAGGAATGTTGTTAAACTACAGTGCACCAGGAGGCTCCTACAACAAAGAATGATCTGATTCAAATGGCAAGAGTGTACAACTTGGGAAACCTGCCCTGAGAAGCTACTGTGCTTACAACCTAGCCATTAGAGCTACCAGGAGAGTGTGTTTGATTGATTAGTGCCTTTCCTAACAGTTCTAAATCAGTAGGCCTTGAGCGGAGCTCTAAAATTTGCAATTCTAACACTCATAAAAGTTGACACTTCCTGTTTACATACAATGTGTCATATCCAGGGCCAAATATGTGATGTCTATCTTTTCTTCTAGATTCTAAACTCCATCAGAACAAAATCTGCCCAATTCACTCAGCATAGTCACACATTAAATTTTAGAATAGTTATACTATTTTAAAGCCAATGAGTTGCTTATCTCTGAGTCCATTTCAATTACAAAAAAATGCTACTTAGTTATAGGTATTTTTTTAAAGATTTATTTATTTATTTGAAAGAAAGAGTTACAGAGAGGCAGAGGCTGAGAGAGAGAGAGAGAGAGAGAGAGAGAGAGAGAGAGAGAAACAAGGTCCTTCATCTGCTGGATCACTTCCCAGATGGCCACAATGGCAGGAGCTGCGTCGATCTGAAGCCAGGAGCCAGAAGCTTTTTCCAGGTCTCCATGTGGGTGCAAAGCCCAAGGACATGGGCCATTTTCTACTACTTTCCCAGGCCACAGCAGAGAGCTGAATCAGAAGTGGAGTAGCCGGGACTCAACCCAGCACCCATATGGGATATTGGCACTGCAGGCATTTGCTTTACCTGCTGCACCACAGTGCCAGCCCCATAAGTGTTAATATTAAGAGAGAAAAACCTGGGGATGACATTGGCTACTATTGTCTATCTACTGCTTGAATATGAAAAGCATCAATAAATTATACTAAATTGTTTATGGCTTTTAAGAAGTCACCCTAAAATATTTATACATGATTAATATTAATGAACATTTCATGACTGTCTCATAAATTAGCCTTTCCAAATCAAAGAAAGGACTTACTAGAATATCATGTTAAAATTTTTAAAAGTCTTTTTATTAGATGGATGGTGAAAGACAAAAGAAAAATAGTATAAATGAATAAAATATTTACAATGTAAGCCAATAGCCTCAATCATTGTTATAAACCTTATTTCTTACCTGTAACTGTCATCCCTAGTTTCCTAACCTTCTGATAGTTTCAGACAAACTGGAGACACATGGTATACAGAACTGTTGAAGACAGCTCATTTTAGATAGATTATTAACAAAATATTGATAATTCTGACAAGCATCCAGTTACTTATTTTCTCCTTTACATTTCTCTTAAAAATGAAGACTCTTGAGGAAAAATGTGATACTAGTTTTAAATATCATTGCAAAGGAGAATGACTAGATATAGATTTATAAAAGACAAAATTTATGTAGTAAAATTATTTTGATTTGTGTTCAACTGAAATTGATCTCTCTTAGTAATAATCAAATGCATTAAATAAATGGCATCTTGATTTATTATTTTCTCTTCTTTCATCTACTTATATGCAAAAGCTAGAAAATTTTTCTAAAGTACTGCTTTGATCTTTTGGTATCTTTCTTTTCTAAAAAATATTAAATGATGTTCTACTAAATACAATACCTTTATCAAAAATCTTCTGGACCCAGAAAATCAAGAATTCAAATTTAGAATAATTCCTGCAATAATGCCAACAAATATTGACTGAAACACATACACACGTCCACACAAAGATACCATAGTGTAGTTGTACTCACGAGTGAAAGAATAAAAAAATCAAGAGCTGCAAGCTGCTCAGCTTATTGATAGAAGTGATGGAGTCCAGATATAGATATGATAAGTTAATTGGATTATTATGTCCTTATAGAGAAGATTAGATCTCAGACTTTCAGAGACTGGTTAGCATTGAAACTAAGACTTTAAGGAAGTACAAATACATTGAAGAAAAAAAAAAAAACTTTACTTATCACTGCAGGAAATTAACAAGAGTGGGCTGGCACTTTGGTTAGCGGGTAAAGCTGCTGCCTGCAGTACTGGGATCTCATATGGTTGCCGGTTTGAGTCCTGGCTGCTCCACTTCCAATCCATCTCTCTGCTTATAAGTTTCCTGGGAAAGCAGTAGAATATGGCCCAAGTCCATGGGACTCTGCACCCTCATGGGAGACATGGAAGAAGCTCCTCACTCCTGCCTTTGGATCAGCACAGCTCCGGCCAATGTGGCCATTTGGGGAGTGAACCAGCTGATGGAATACCTCTCTCATTCTCTGCCTCTGCACCTCTGTAACACTGCCTTTCAAATAAGCAAATAAATCTTAATAAAAAAGAAATTAGAAGAGCTTCTCTCGACCCAGATCTGAGCAACAAAAAGATCATGAAAAATTAAATTACTAGTTTTATGTTTCCTCATAAGTTTGAAGTCTAGAGTTACATTTACCATGTGGTTAGGGAAACTCAAAGCTAAAATGTAGGTACATTCCAAAGGCTGAATACCCACATTTGCCCTAGTAGCTATTTTATCAAACATTGCTAGTGTGAAATATTAAATGGAGAAGTAATATTCAAGGACATCTCAGATAAATCATAGTTATTATTTGCCCAAAACGTTAACAGATGGAATTAAGAACATTTTTGCAGAAAAGTTGGGAGTTAGTCTGACTTCAAATGGCAAATAGCTAATTATTGAACAAATGCAATAGCCCTTCCAAACTCCATCACTCAAAACTTCACATAAGAAAATGTTTGCCTCCTAACAAACCCTGTATCACAAGTTAAATGTAACATATGTATACCTCAGTTTGCTAAAGCATTACAACTGGAAGTCACGTTAACATTGACGTCAGATTCCTTCAGAACTACCTTTTATTCAACTCATTTTCGCCCATAACAGTACATTATCTATCTTCCCTTGTGATAATTGATAATTTCATTTTATAAAATTAATGATTTAAGTCAACAACAGGAGTCACTGTGCACTTACTCCCCATGTAGGATCTCTGTCCTTAATGTGTTGTACAATGTTATAGCATTAATTCTATAACTAGTACTCAAACAGTATTTTACACTTTATGTTTCTGTGTGGATGCAAACTGTTGAAATCTTTACTTAATATATACTAAATTGATCTTATGTATATAAAGATAGTTGAAAATGAAAAAAAATAATGATTTGGGGCTGGTGAGATGTCATAATGGGTTTACTTGCCACCTGCAAAACTGGTAGCACATATTGGAGCCAGTTCATTCCCAGCAGCTCCACTTCCAATCCAGCTCCCTACTAATGGACCTAGGAAAGCAGCAGATGATGTCCAAGTACTTGGGTCCCTGCACACACATGGGAGACCTGGATGAAGCTCCTGGATCCTGACTTCAGCCTGGTCTAGCTTTGGCCATTTGGGGAGTGAGCTAGTGGATGAAAGATGCCCCCCCCCCCCCATGTGCTTTACCTGGCTCTGTAACTCTGCCTTTCCAATATAAATAAAACAAATCTCTGAAAATACCCAAAAAGTAAAGATTTCATGATTTATTTACCTCAAGATCTTTCTGGAGTTAAGGTAAGAAACTCTACTGTAAAATAATAAAACATGCATTACAGAAAACCAATAGGGAAAAAATGCAGACAAAAAAGGAATATGTAGGAAAAAAGATAGGAAAAGAATGAAATAGATAAATTTAACTCTATATAGCTAATGCAGTTAAACATGCCTCTGAAATTTATGATAATGAATGTAAGACGAACACAATGTCAGTTCAATAATCTTAACTATCTTAATGGAAAAAGGTGCTTATTCTTGGAAAAGCATTTCTTGCCACTAAAATTCACCTTTTTATATAATATGTGTACTATTTCTAAACTCATATACCTAGAAACACACATATACATTACTGTCTTTCAAAATGATGAACTATTTCATGATTGATAGCTTAAAATTGCTATTCAAAAGAACAAGTTCAGTTCTCCAAATGGCAACTGAAATTCTGTACGCATTAAACAACAATTTCCTGTTATTCCCTCAGCTCAGACTCTTGTAGTCACTATTCTATTTACATGAATTTGACTGTCAGAGACTTCATATTAATAGAGTCACAAAATATTTCTTGTTTCTGACTTATTTCACTTTGTGTTGTTTTCAAACAGGGAGTTGAATTTGCAGTGGAAGAGCAATGATTCAAGCAGGCACTCACGGGAGTCCAGCGTCATAGGTACTAGCTCAACCTGCTGCACAATGCTGGCCTCAACAAATATTCCTACAGATTAGTCTTGTTTTACCTTCGGTAGTAACTCAGGATTTCTTCATGTTGTAGCATATATCATAATTTCCTTCTGAATAATATTTTACAGCATTTTCTTTTTATACTACATTTTCTTTTTCATTTATCCATCAAGGAACCTGGGTAGTTTTTAGCCACTGGGCTACTGATAATGATACTGCAATGAACACTGGTGTACAAATGCCTGTTTGAGTCCTTGTTTTCAATTATTTTGAATATAAACCAGATAGTGGAATTCCCATACGTCTGCATGCTTAACTTTTGAAGGAACAATCATATCTCCCACAGTGGTTGTACCATTTTGCACTTCTATAAGGAGCACAAAACAATTTCAGTTTCTCTTCATCTTTGCCAATACTTTCATTTCAGTTTTGTTTTGTTTTGTGTGTATTTAATTTGGATCATACGCATCCTATGAAGAATGAAATGATATATCCCTGTGGATTTCATTTGCATTTCTCTAATGCTTAGTGATGCTGAGCAACTTTTCATGGGCTTAATCTCACCCAGTTTTTGCTTAATTTGAAATTCTGATAAAATAAAGTGACCTCTTTACCTTGAACCCTTAGTCAGATAAAGAGAGTTATTATTATTATTATTTTTTTTTTGCCAGGCAGAGTTAGACAGTAAGAGAGAGAGAGACAGAGAGTTATAGACAGTGCGAGAGAGAGAGAGAGAGAGAGAGAGAGAGAGAGAGAGAAAGGTCTTCCTTCCATTGGTTCACTCCCCTAATGGCCGCCACGGCTGGTACTGTGCCAATCTGAAGCCAGGAGCCAGGTGCTTCCTCCTGGTCTCCCATGAGGGTGCAGGGCCCAAGCACTTGGGCAATCCTCTAGGCCACAGCAGAGAGCTGGACTGGAAGAGGAGCAACCCGGACTAGTAGCCAGAGCCCCAACCGGGACTAGAACTACGGGGCCCGGTGCAGCAGGTGTAGGATTAGCCTAGTGAGCCATAGCGCCACCCAAGAGTTATTATTTTTAACATACAATGTAAGACAAAATTTTTGTTCTTGAAGTGCTTGAATTTCAGCTGATTGGCACTATGTGGTACAAAGGATGTATTCAATAAAATGCATATTATGAAATAAATTATACTGTGTTTGAAAGTGTAGACACTAGAAAAATATTGTATTATTTTAGTTCTTTTATTTATTAGTGACAGATGTTAGAATACCTTCAAAAAAGACATTTATTACCTTGAAAGTTAATACTTACTTGCTTAAAAATGTTAAATGATTTAGTCATATTCTTATCACTTTTTTTTCATGTATTTTCATTTCATTTGAGAGAGGTGCCTCCAACAGCTAGGGCTGAGCCAGGCCAAAACTAGGAGTTCAGAATTCCATGTGGGTTTCTACATGGGTGGTAGGAACCCAAGTACTTCAGCCATCCTCCTGCTGCCTTCAAGGGTACATATTAGCAGGGGGCTGAATGGGAAGTGGAGGAGTTGCGACTAGATCCAAGAACCCTGATATTGGATATGAGCATCCCAGGCAATGACTTAATTGTCCCTTTCCTCGGATTGTTAATGGGATCTCCTACACTGAAGTACAAGCTGTTGATTACCACATGATTAAGATGAAGAGACACTGGATTATGAATATTTCAGTTTCCACCTGTTTTGATATCTAGTATCACTTTCCAATTTTAAAACCACCACACAGACATTTATCTGTGGGACCGTTTTAGTCATAAATAACTTAGATAACACTAAAGCTCCTCTTATCAACCTGAACACATGGGAGGTTGTTGCGACTGCTCTCTCTGCTCTGTTAGATTCCTCCCCGATCATTACTAATACATTTCACTTGAACAGCTTATGTCACTGAGAAAGCTCCTCTTTTAATCACTTTCATTTATCTCTGACTCCACAGACACCTTCTTTTGAATCTGTCATGACTTGAGTCTCCAGGAAGAGCTGAGACTCTTTCCAGGTACTTTAACCAATAAACGCTGTGCTCCAAACAAGGAGCGGCTCCAGAAGGAAGTGTCTGTACTTGAGACACAGTGGGTAGTACATCAGATCACCCTTTCAGTTTTCTCTGTGAAGTTTTAAAAATGCAAATAATTTCTTCCTGAAAGCCGGAGACCAATCTACAAGGTTTCAATTACGAGGTATTTTGTACGGATAAATGAGGGTTAAGATTGCTTTTGATCTATGCACTACACAAAAGTAATTCACAGTGACTCTTGGTGATATTAGAGAATGTCTTCACCTTATTCACCTATTATTTTAGGTTAATTCAGATATATTTTTCATGAGGTCAAGTAGATGATTGAAAGAGGTAACATTTGACCATCTCTTATAACTCTAAAAATTCTGTACTTCTTTGACATGTAGTTAGCAGTAAATAAGATTTTGATTTAACGTCATGCAGTCAAGTGTTCAGTTATCAATGGAACCATGTGTTTCATTTAGAGAAATACTGCATCTTATGCTTTGTGAAATTGCCATTGTTTACATATTACAAGGCCAAAAGTTGAATTTACTGTAGGTAGGATGGATTATGAATTATTATTTGAGTAGGATAAGTTGTTAATTGAACTAGGTATGCTTCAGTTTGGATGTGATTCTTATATATGCCATGCTTATTTAAAAAACATATTTATTCACACAACATGAATTGAAGTCCAGAAAGGAAGAAAACTTCAAATAGACAAGTAGCTTCCCATGTTTGTATAATTCGCCAGTGCTTGTTCTGTAGCTTGCCATTATTTATTTTTTTAAAGGTTTATTTATTTGAGAGGCAGAGTTACAGAGAGAAAGAGGGAGGGGGCCAGGGAGAAAAGTCTTCCATCCTACGGTTCACTCCCCAAATGCCCACAACAGCCAGATTTGGGCCAATCAGAAGGCAGAAGCCAGGAGCTTCATGCAGGTCTCCCATGTGGGAGCAGAGGCCCAAGCACTTGGACCATCTTCCATTGCTTTCCCAGGCCTTTAGCAGGAAGCTGAATTGGAAGAGGAGCAGCCTGGACTTGAACCATGTCACTGTAGGTTGCCACTATGACAGGCGGAGGCTTAACCTGCTATGCCACAGCGTTGGCCCCATGCAGCTTACCATTATTAATCCGTGTTGTTTTTCAGGCACCATTTAGTGTGTAACATCCAAATGTTACCAAGCCAGGACTCCAAATGCTCTTCTATAAATAGTGATTAAAAGTGGTTGATTGCCTACATCTTATATTTGAGCTCTAACAAGTATGTCTAAGCATCCATCAATTTTCTGAAAACAGATACTTTCTAATTGAGACTTAAATTCTTAAATCAATATTTTAATTTTTAAATTATGCCACTTAATAGCATTTCTGTAAGTTACACTCAACACCTGAGAATTTAAAGAAAATTAAAATGATCTATTTGCAATTTATTTGTCTCAAGATCAATAACATCCAAAACACTAAACTTTTACATCTAAATTTGTACACTGAAATTTAAACCAAACTCCATCAAGTTTAATACTGTACTTACTTTATATGTGATGCTGAACACATACATAGGCACATATTATATTTGAAACATGATAATTGCTTTTAAAGAGAACTATTTTTTAGAAAACTTTTATTAAATAAATATAAATTTCGAAAGTACAACTTTTGGATTATAGCAGTTTTCCCCCCATAACCTCCTTCCCACCCGCAAACCATCCCCTCTCCTACTCCCTCTCCCATCCCATTCTTCATTAATATTCATTTTAAATTATCATTATATACAGAAGATCAACTTAGTATATACTAAGTAAAGATTTCAACAGATTGCACCCACACAGACATATAAAGTACTCTTTGAAGACTAGTTTTACTGTTGATTCGCATAGAACACATTAAGGACAGAGACTCTCCATGGGGAGTAAGTGCACAGTGACTCCTGTTGTTGAATTAACAATTGACACTCTTATTTATGACGTCAGTGATCACCCGAGGCTCTTGTCATGAGCTGCCAAGGCTATGGAAGGCTCTTGAGTTCACAAACTCCGACCCTATTTAGACAAGGCCATAATCAAAGAAGTTCTCTCCTCTCTTCAGAGAAAGGTAGCTCCTTCTTTGTTGGCCTGTTTAAAGGGAACTTCTACCTAAATGAAAGATCTCTGCGAATGAGATCCCAGTGGAAAGAACAGGGCCATCAAAGAAGGAGGTACCTTTCTCTGAAGGGAGGAGAGAACTTCCATTTTGACTATGACCCTGTTGGAATAAGATCGAAGTCGGCGAACCCTAAAGGCTTCCATAGCCTCGACAACTCATGACTAGAGCCTAGGGAGATTACTGACGCCATAAACAAGAGTGCCAAATTGTTAAATCAACTTCAGGAGTCACTGTGTACTTATGTCTCATGTGGGATCTGTCCTTAATGTGTTGTCCAATGTGAAGTAATGCTATAACTAGTACTGAAACAGTATTTTTACACTTTGTGTTTCTGTGTGGGTGCAAACTGATGAAATCTTTACATAGTATATACTGAATTGATCTTCTGTATATAAAGATAATTGAAAATGAAAAAAAACCTTGGTGTTAAATTGGAAATTGCATAGAAAATTAATCAATTCTTAAAAAAAATCATGTAGGATCTCTGTCCTTAATGTGCTGTACATTGTGATTTAATGCTATAACTAGTACTCCAACAGTATTTTTCACTTTGTGTTGCTATGTGGGGGAAAACTGTTGAAATCTTTACTTAATATATACTAAATTGATCTGTATATAAAGAGAATTGAAAATGAATCTTGATGTGAATGGAAGGGGAGAAGGAGTGGGAAAGGGGAGGGTTGCGGGTGGGAGGGAAATTATGGGGGGGGAACCATTGTAATCCATAAGCTGTACTTTGGAAATTTATATTCATTAAATAAAAGTTTTTTAAAAAAAGAAAAAAAATCAGCAGCCTACAGGGGAAAAAAAAGGGAACTTCTTAACTAAGATTTCAGACTTTTTGCATCATTCCTCATGTAATATATTCAATTTATTTTGCACTGAAGTAGTTTTTATTTGTATCTATGAAAAACATTTTTGTTTTCATTTTTTCCTAACATTTACACTAAGATCAGAGTTGTTTCAAATAGCAAAAATGATATTGCCAAGGCCAGCACTGTGGCATAGTGGCCTGCAGTGCCAGCATCCCATATGGGCGCCAGTTTGAATCCTGATTGCTCTACTTTTGATGCAGCTCTCTGCTATGGCCTGGGAAAGCAGTGAAAGATGACCCAAGTCCTTGGGGTCCTGCATCCACATGGGAGACCTGGAGAAAGCTCCTGATTCATGGCTTTGGATCTGCACAGCTCCGACTGTTGTGGCCAATTGGGGAGTGAACCAGCCTCTCTCCTCTCTCTCTCTCTGTATAACTTTGACTTTCTAATAAATAAATAAAACTTAAAAAATGATATTGCCAATTTCAATGCCATCTGTCCAAATGCTTTTGCCAAATGCTTTTGATTTAGAAAACTCCAAATTTGTCACTAGATAAAAAAAAAAATCTAGGAATCCCATCACTGCTAACATTCACCTCTCATTTCCAACAACTGCACACCAATACTGTCTTTAAAAAAACCATGATGATAACAATAATTTTTTTGTTTATTTTTTCCATCTGTGTAGGATGTTCTTACTCATAAGTCCGCAAAGTCTGGGATCCCCGGATTTTCCTGGTGCTTATATTCATGGTGTGGCACTTGATATTGTGTTCCTGGTTCAAAGGATTCCCTTTACTTTCTTGCCAACTCAGACACAGCATCGGAGAACATACAAGCAATCCTCCCTTTTAAATTAAGTGGGGCTGTAAAAATGGCTATTCAGGTATGGCATTTAGTCTAATGGTAGAGATGCTTGTCAGGATGTCTGCATCCCATAAGCGGAACCCCTGAGTTTAAAACCTGGCTCTGCTCCAGATTCCAGCTTCCTGAAAATGCACACACGGAGAGGCAGCAGCAGAGGCTCGAGGAATTGGGTTGCCATCACCCACGTGGGAGACGGGAATTGAGTCTCTGATTCCTGGCTTCAGCCTCAGGGTGGGTCCATTGTGGCATTTAGGGAGAGAACCAAAAGAGAGTTCTGTCTCTCTTCTCTCTTTCTCCTTTTTTTTTTTTAACTTTATTTTTTTCTTCATGTTAGTGCCATATTATTACAAAGAGAACAGAGTCAATGTAGGTTATGTTCTTTTCTTTCTTTCTTTCTTTCTTTCTTTCTTTCTTTCTTTCTTTCTTTCTTTCTTTCTTCCTTCCTTCCTTCCTTCCTTCCTTCCTTCCTTCCTTCCTTCCTTCCTTCCTTTCTTTTTTTTTGAACATGCGGAGTAGACAGTGAGAGAGAGAGACAGAGGGAAAGGTCTTCCTTTTGCCATTGGTTCACCCCCAAAATGGCTGCTGCGGCTGGCGCATCGCACTGATCCAGTGGCAGGAGCCAGGTGCTTCTCCTGGTCTCCCATGGGATGCAGGGCCCAAGCACCTGGGCCATCCTCCACTGCACTCCCGGGCCACTGCAGAGAGCTGGCCTGGAAGAGGGGCAACCGGGATAGAATCCGGCGCCCTGACCGGGACTAGAACCCCGTGTGTGGCGGCGCCGCAAGGCAGAGGATTAGCCTGTTGAGCCGCAGCGCCGGCCAGTTACGTTCTTTTCTAAGTTTAGGTCTGCCCCTAACATCTTATCTTTTGTGCCTTAAATCTTGTGAATTATCTCTGAAAATGCCTTTAGTGTTATTTTTTTTAGGTCAGCACATATTTTCCAGGATATCTTCTCTTTTTTCAAAATTATTTTGCTCATTTATGTTGATATTATGGATCAAATGTGTGTGTACCCCCAAATTTCATGTACAGAAGCCTTACACACCCCAGTGTGATAGAATTTGGAGAGCAGACATTGGAGATGAGGTAATTTTAGAAGAGGTAATGAATGGTATTCTGGTCAAATATGATCACTGTCTTCGAAAAAGAGACACCAGGGAATTTGCTTAGTCTTGCTCTTCCATGTGAGGATACAGTGGGAAGTCAGCCATCCATGGGCCAGAAAGGTTATCCTCACCAGTAACTGAGTCACCTGGTACCTTGATGTTGTACTTTCAGTTTCCAGAACTGAGAGAAATAGGTTTCTGTTAAGTCACCAGTATGTGGTATTTTGTTACAGCATCCTGAGTTTAATAATATACTCAATGTATTCACATTCACTCAGTTCTCCCAGCTTCATATCTGCAGCCTTTTGGATGGCAGCAGTGTCAACATTCCCAAGTCAGCTACTTCTACAACTCCATTTCCATGCCTTCTGGTTTCATTTCCAGCATTGTCACTTTTCATTTATTTGCCGCACTTTTATCTTTGTGAGCCCATTTCCACATTCAACAATCCATTTTTGTAAGCTGCCACATGTGTTCATCAATTTGAGACAGCAAACTTTGCCATCTATGTGTGAACTCTGTAGCAGATGCATACACAGTGACAAGTCACAGATTTTGAAAGAAGTGATATGATTGGTCACAGATCATGATGCAAATGTTTTATTTACAGTGATTGTGGGCTGAAGAGCTATCATTAATGCATATTATGCAAATTATTCACAGCTAATATATCATGATAACTGGAATTTAAGCCATGTTGTTAGAAAGTGGATACTATTCAGCTAAACCATGATAACTGAATTCAATCTGAAAAATGAGGACTGATTGTATGTGTGAATGCATGTGTATGCTTGCTTTCCAATATCTTCTTTGTGTTTTGTACCAAGATGAGTACCTTGCCAGTTTTACTGCTTAAAATAGAATCTTGGGGACACTTCTGCTGCTATTCTCATTCATTAACTGATCCAAGATACGTCAGTGACACTGGTTCCCTCTTATTTACTCCACTCAAAAACACCTGCCATGAAACAGGTGCTTCACTCTATGTGCTAAAACCACACTCCAACATTCCTCATTCCACTTATTTAGAAAAAAAAACAGAAGTACCAGAAATACTTCTTAAATTCAGTTCAATTCAAAAAGCATTATCTGTAATGTGATAAGAAGGTACACATTGTCTACAGCCATACCACCCTGAACGCGCCCGATCTCGTCTGATAAGCAGGGTCGGGCCTGGTTAGTACTTGGATGGGAGAAGGTACACATTGTATACATATTATAATGTTATATAATTAATAACATAATAATATACAGTATTGTTATATTATAATGTATAATGATATGTGAATAATATGTGTATATACATACATGATGTGTAATTTAGCCTTAAAAATTTAAAGGATTTCCAACACATATTAGAAGAAAGCAATGCATGTGACACAGTTGAAACAATTATGTAAGAGACCCATGGTTAACTAGTAAACATATACTCTCTATATACATTTTTCTCTACACACACATGCACACACACATACATTTGTTTTTCTGACCATCAAATTGGCTTATAACCAAAACTAGTCGGAGTGTTATCTTACAGTTTGACTTCCCAGGTTGCAAATTTATAACTATCAACATCTACTGTCGATGGTTCTAATGTAAGAATTGTATATCAAAATGCCCCTGGAGATTAGTGAGATTTGTCAAACACTAAGAGAGATGGTATACAATTTTCTGTAAAACCTGCCTAATCATCCAAACTTATTTTATTTTTTAATTTCAATTTTTAAAATTTATATTAGGTGAAAAAATTTCATGTAGTTCATATATAAAGTTAGAGAATAGTGATATTTCCCACACCATTTTCCATTCTGCCAATGCTCCCATCTTCTCTCCTGCTTCCTCTCTCTTATGTTTTTCTTTAAATTTTTACAATGACATACTTTGTTTATCTTGTAATCAAACTTTACCCTCTACCAAATAAAGAATCCAACAAGTAGCAAGTAGCAAAAAACACATTTCTTTAAGAATATAGACAAGGTCTGCAAACAATAATCAAATTTCAAAATATCAAGTTTACTCATATACATTACATTTTTTTCATGCCCTGTATATTAATTACCACAAATCAGGAAAAACATGATATTTGTCTTTTGGGGGCTGATTTATTTCACTAAACATAATGGTTTCCAGTTGCATCTATTTTGATGCAAATGACAGGATTTCATTCTTTTTTATGGGCCACTACACTGTTGGTGGGAAGGTAAACTAGTACAACCCTTATGGAAGACAGTCTGGAGATTCCTCAAAAATCTAAAAATAGATCTACCATCTGATCCAGCCATCCTACTCCTACAAATTAACTCAAAGATTATTAAATTAACATTTGAAAGAATTATCTGTACTTCCCTGTTTACTGCAGCTCTATTCACAATAGCTAAGATACAGAATCAACCCAGATGTATATCAACTGTGGTATACACACAGTGTAGTATAAAATTATTGGAAATCAGTGAGGATTGCAATAGTAAGACAGATCATCCACCTTGGCTACAGCGAAAAAAAGGAGCAGAAAAAGTTGAGGGGTGGATCAAAGAACATGAGTGCATTACAGGTGTAAAGAAGAAATGGAGAGAGTGGAGTAAATAACAATAGTAGTTACAGAGTGTTTAGTGTAAGAAGAAATCTAGGCATTGACAACATATGTAGACTTTGGAAAAGTTAAAGAAACATGTTTCTGTGTTTCACATAAATGTGAGAGTGATGATCAAAGATCAGCTAGGCAGCAGTTAACAGTGAAAAAAAATGAGAATTAAGAATGGACCAAAACAAATATACTCTTTGATTATTGATTTTTATCATGATCCTATCCTCAAGGGCAAAACCAACCTGGTGTACATATTTATCTTTTGAAAAACTCTTCTTAGGCTTCTCAGTTCATTTCTAAGTTTCAAAATTCATCAGAACTACTAATACTTTGCAGAGCAAGTTTCTTTCCCTGCCTCCAAATGCACAATCTCTTTTCCAGATGGCTTCAGTAAATGCAGCAGGGCAACGACTCCCTTAACATAACTCACAAACAGTGATTCCAGATTGATTTCTAGTGATCTCAAAATGATAGCCATGGACCCACCCTCAGAAGAACCAATTTCTTTCTTTCAGAAGAGTGCATCATACCAGTAATTTCATATGAATGCACACCATAGAGTTTCTCAGGACACAAAATAAGTGGCTGGACTCAGAGAAGGTAATCACAGCCTGCTCTTACAGTGTGATTTAATTGCAGAAATAGTTCAGAAATTCTAGGGATAGAAACCTCAACCCTAACCCCAGCCCTGTGATACTCCGCACTCATCAGACAACTCCTTCCCATCCTTCAGGCCATAGAGGGCCTAGCACATTCATTCAAACATAAAAAACATATGAGAATCCTACAACCTACTACACTGTTTAAATATGGATGTAACTCTTGTAAGGGTTTATCAGCCATTAAGCAATGTTTGCATATAATTAAGCCTCTATTTGAGAATTGCCACTTAGCACACATCAGGCTGGCCCTAGAATTTGAGAGAATGTGGGTTCCAGAGACATGTGATCAGCTCTGCAAGACAGAGGATAGAGGGAAGGTACAGGAAGATGAGGTTTGAAAAGGTCTAATCAAGAAATCGGCCCTAATGAGTTATGAAAAATGAACCTACATCTATCAAGTAAAGAGATGTAGGTCGGTTTTGAGAGAGAAGGTCAGGGGAAGAAAGACTTGGCCCTGCTTTCTCAGATCGAGGAAACCTCTCCTGCACATTATTTCATCTTCATTTTGGCACAAGCTTTTCTTGAAGGATATCCTGAGTAGTCATTTCAAACAAGTGACATTTGTATATATCTAGAGAGCAAAATAACATATCTTCATGTTGTATAACCTACTCCTAAGTCTATACTAGCAACAAAATAATAATATGTTAACAGTTAACATTAGTCCACTGTTCATTTTCCTACCATTTTAGGCACACACACACAAATATGTATGAGTGTGTACTTAAATATATATGTTTATATACAGGGTTTCATTTTGTTGGATCTTTCAACAGCCCTTCACAAGGCATTATTTTTAGTTTCACGATACTGAAGGACCAAATGAAGTTGTGATAAGTTAAGCAACATAACCAGGCTCATGTAAGTAATCAGGAACATGGCAGGAATTCAAATCTAGGTTTATCTACTTTCAGAGTGTGAGTTCTTAAATGATTTGTCACACTCAGAAATAGATTGAGATTCAAAAATCCAATCCAGGTTCTTGGTTGTTAATAGGACAGTGCCTCAGATATTTCAGATTATGCTTGCAGAGCACGTATCCTCATTTTTAAATTATCTCCAAAGAGCTTTTATGTGCTGAAAGCATCATTTTATGCACATTATTTTTTCACAATAAAGTAAAAAAGTTACTTTGCATTTTGTATCAGACACTTGTAAAGTAATTTTAATATGCAATTAGAAGAGGGACACATTTTCAAAGAATATACTAGTTTAGAGATAAGTACAAGGGGAAAACACTACTTTGAAAAATATGTTACATTTCCACTTATATTACTGATTGCCTTAAAAAGACAAAGAAAACAATATTTGAAATTTCTGAAATATTTTCTGGAAATAAGGAACATATATACAGACACAACTAGTGAAATCATCCCTCCTTGAAGGCAGGAAGTCATTAAGATGCATAAATCAATGAACGTCTCCTTATTGGTTTTTTATTGTCTATAAATGTATAAAACAACTAACTGGCAATTTATAATATTAATTTTATTCATACATATATAATGCTATGAATTGTAAATGAAAAATGTAATTTTTCACATCCCAGGCAATATTTATGAAAATTATTCCAATAGAGCACAAATAAAATGTTAATTAAAAGTAAATTGATTGAATTCTCTAACCATGACTGTTAACCTCATAATTAGGTGTGTTGTCAACTAGGTGGACAAAGACAATCTCCAATCAAACCCTTCCCATATGAGACAAGAAATAGAGACCTTTTCCTTATGGGAACACAAAGGATTATGCTGCGTGATTTAGATGATAAACCACTTCCACCTATATTACCACATCTTGAAGGATGTGGTATAATGTCAATGCATGCCATAACTTGCTTCCGGATTTGATAATCTTGGCACTGTTGATATTTTGGACCACATAATCATTTGTTGCAGGACAGCTGTTTTGTGCATATATGGATCTTCTACAGTATTTGTGGCCTCCAACCACAAGGTATTACTATCCTCCATTACCTTTGACAATAAAAATGCCTCATTGTTCAATATTTGTTGAGATAAAATGTGCTATAGACAACTAATGAGTTGTCTTTCTGTTCACATGTATCATTATCACTTGAAATCAAGCCTTTCATTTCAAACATTATTTCCTAGAAAAATTTCCTCTACTTTCATTCAGATTTTGGTTAAGTCTATAATAGTTTAAATAAAAGAACAGTCAACTGATGAGTCTTATCCTGAAGCTAAGCATTTTAATGAATACAATCAAGTATACTTGTCCATAAACTTATTGATCTTACCTAAGGGAACAATTGATAGAATTAATAGACAACAATGGCTTTCAGCATATAAAAATCAAGTTTAGATGCTGACTGTACCATCTGACATGGTTTTTCTGGCTGTGTTTTGTCTCCTCTTCCATCTGGAGTATTGTTAATTTATAGAGATTTTGTGGTCATACTTTCTGATATGATGTTTCTTGGAATGAAGCATATTAGTTTCATGCTCAGCTTTGAAAGATGATTTATTATTAATAATCCTGACATTATTCTAATAAATTCCAAATATAAATTCATAGATACTCTGCTGTAACAAAGATTCAGGATCCTACTCTTCATAATACAGCTCACATGAATATTTGGGCAAATACTATTTCAAACTCAGATCTCTTAGGAGTGTAGAGATCATACTGGGCTTAGATAAATGGCAGGTTGATATCTAAATCCTGTGCATTGCAGGCAAGTTGGGTCAGAAATATAAGGAAAATATTTGATTAGACTCTCAAAGTGTTGAGAGACTAGCAATTACTATGACTAGCATGATTGAAAGAACAAAATGTCTGAAGATGTGAAGAGTTTCTGTTAAAAAACCTCTAAAAAGCCATTTACTTTTAGGCAATCTCACCCTAATATATCCAGTCTCATGCAGAATAATGCAGGTAGCACCAGCCCTATATAACTTCAATAACAAACATCATTCTTTCAGTCCATGTGTACTTTGTTCCTTATCTAGATCCTGATCTACTATTACGCAGAAGTTTTTGTTGGGACTACAGATTCCATGATGTGATTATCCTATAATAGGGTAACAGTCCCTCTGTTACACTGACCTTTTATCTCTTGTGCCATTCCTTTGGCTGTCTACTTTTGTTGACTGCACCCATGCCCAGGTGATAATGTTTGCTTCCTTCTTATGACATCACTGACCCATGGTCTTGGCCTCTAGACCATTGGAAACCTCTCATGATTGACTTCAACCCTTAAATCTCTGGTCAGAACAGGTCATCCAGTATTTAACACAGCATCCCTGCCTTCTTTCTGAAAGACAAGAGTTTATGAAAAATCAGAGTACACTGGCAGGAGTAAGAACCCTGTATCTCTACCTTGTTGCTATATGATTTTCTTTCCTCTAAAATGCTACTATCATATCTGTTGATCCAACTTAAACAATGTACCTAACACAGTATTGGATGAATGTTATGTATTGCATGTTAGTACATAAAGAGGGAAATATATGCTACATTATCTTAGCATGTTTCATTTAAGTTTTCAGAGTAACGGTCCATTACAAGAAAAAGAAGTGAGTGCATGAGTATAACCATTTAAGTCCTGCTTGTCAAATACTATGAATGCTGGAGTCGAGTGAGCAGTGAAACACAGAGCAATTTGCTCATCCACCATGTCCTGTATGCCAGTAGTGTGTTGTCTTGATTAAAGTCATATGTGAAGAGAGCACCATTCTTGAAATAGTACCACCTAAGGCTTTGCAGTTAGGAAATTCAATACAAAGTAATAATCTGAGATGATCAATTCAGTTGCTTCTTCAGACATGTTGTAAAAGGAGTACTGTTTTCTTACTTGTTCCTCCTAGGATTAGAGTGTGTGAGTTCTTAAATTAATTTTTCACACTCAGAAATAGATTGAGATTCAAAATATTTTAGATTATGTAATACATAAGAGTGTAATATACTGTTTGTATTACTTGGCCTATCCTATTTCAGGTAAATAGCTGAATTCTACATATACTTAAAAATTGTATTGACAAATACCTTTAGAATCTACCTAGATGATGAATCACAACATTATTTTTGTCAAGGTTAAAATATTATTTTTCCCTATGCTACCTTGACAGATATAATGTTTTGATGCCATTTTGCACTTTTATGCTTCATGATATTTCACATTAGTTTCCTATCCACTAACGATTGAGAAAGAATTAAGGATGTTTAATTATACATCAGAGATCTTAGAATAATCTAGCTCAGGAAAGTTTTCTGTTTGAGTCCCAACCTTGGGATCACTCAGTGTAAGCTAAATAGCAGGTAGTACTTTGTAAGGCAATTAATTTCATCAGTGGATAACTCTGCTCATTACAAAAATCTTAGGTCAATCCTAAAACACCTTCCACCTGCAAATATTAATTTGTTCATGCGTTTAGTTCATTTTTCCACTAATGATTTACTTTAAAGTATTTGAAAATGTCTTTTAAAATATTTGAAAATGGGTATCAGGCAGTCCTTGTGTCCCATCTTTTTCTTGTAGGTATCCAAAAAGAAATACTTCAATTCTCTGTCATATGCCCTTCCACTCATATTCCTCTAAGCATGTCTGGATTTTCAAACAAAATTATATCAACATATGAAAGAGTCATCTGAAACCCCATGTTTATTACAGCTCAATTCACAATAGCTAAGATATGGAATCAATCCAGATGTTCATCAACTGATGACTAGATAAGAAATTATGGTATATATACACTATGGAATACTACTCAGTGGTAAAAACAAATGAAATTCTGTCTTTTCCAACAAAATGATGCAACTGAAAACTATTATACTTAGTGAAATAAGCCAGTCCTCAAAAGATAGATAACATGTGTTTTCCCTGATCTGTGGTAGCTAATAGAATACCTAAAATTTAATGTATTGGAGTGAAATTGACATTTTGAGATTCAACGATTGATTACAGCCCTTGTCTCTACTGTTGAGGAACAGTGCTTTTTTTCTTCACACTATTTGTTGAACTCTTTACTTAGTATAGCGTTAATCTTATGAGTATAAAGTAAACTGAAGATAGATCTTTGTAAAAATTAAGAGTGGGAACAGGAGAGGAAATGAAGAAGAATGGTGGGAGTGTGGGCGGGGGGAGGGTAGGATGGGGTAGGAAGTATCAATATGTTCCTAAATTTGTATATATGATATACACGAAATCTGTATACCTTAAATAAAATAAAAAATAAACATGCCTGGGTTTTTCACAAGAATTTTTAAATAATAAGAACAGAACTGCATATAGTATCCCAGGCATTGTTTTTTTCAACAGAATAACATGTGATACAAGTGCCATTCAATATTCTAGATGATTCTCAGTCAAAACCTGTCTCATTGTCTATCTTATGCTGCTAATGCTTTCAACTTAATTGTATTTTCCAAGGTGAAGGTTCAGTTTCCCTATGAGGGTACTTCAAAATGTTTGTGAAAAAAAAATATAATTAAAAGATAAGTTTACTTTGGTGTAAAACAATCTTGAAAAACATGCATAAACTTTTTAAAAAGATTTATTTGATTTACTTTTATTTGAAAGTCAGAGATACAGAAAGAGGGGGAGTCAGAGAGGTGAGAAAGAGAGAGTGACAGAGACAGAGACAGAGAGAAAAACAGATAGGTTTACTCCCTAGATAACCTCAATTGCCGGGACTGGGCCAGGCCAAACCAGGAGGTAGGAGCTTCATTCAGGTCTCTCATATAGGTGCCAGGGGCCCAAGCACTTGGACCATCTTCCTAGGACATTCATTATCAGAGAGCTGGATCTGAAGTGGAGCAGCCAGGACACAAATCAGCACCCATATAGGATGTCAGCATTGCAGGCAGCAGCTTTGCCTACAACACCACTATGCTGGCCCTATGCGTTTTTCATATGTATTTTCCACAAACTTGTTTAAGGTTATTACATATATTACTGATAAAATCAATCAAGAGAGTGCTTGAGAGAAGATTGGATGCTAGGGAAGCGGGTACAGAAGTCAAATTCTTAATGTTTTCTCTATTTTTAAAATATACAAGAATTTTTGAAATTCCTGTGTGTATACTTTTCTTGTTCTTTCTCTGAATTCATGTACTGTTTTTTACTTTTAGCTTTATTTCTTGTATATTTTTACCCATTAATCAGTTATTTATCATTAAAAACACAATAAATTATTAAATTCAACGTTTTTGAAAAAGTGAGGTAAAATTCTATGATAAGGACATACCTAACTTTTCAGCTGCATCCTTGTTTTTGTGATTTGGCCATTGTTATTAGGAATGTAAAATAAATACTTCTTCTTTCAGTTCTTCTTATGTGCAAGTTATGATGAAACCACATTTTTGGACTGCACGTTATGCATTTCAAATTCATAGTACTACTCTGTTTTATGGTTACATCTTGCCTTGCCATTTATTTTTCCCATGAATTTTATGTACTGTAGCTTGTTGAGCTTTACATATCTTTGTAAACTCTAATTCATTTCTCAAAATGAGGAGTATTTAATGAATACAATTCAGTTTAAATATCACAGAAATTCCCAAATAAGTATATGCATGTAAACATGTTCATTCTCTTCTTTATTTATGTATTTCAGATATAATATAAAGATTGAGAGGGGAAGTTCTTTTTAAGTTTGTCTCCTTATGAAAGCAATGAGACACCAAACTATAAATTTATTTTAAAAATAATTGCTTAGATTTATCAATAATTTATTATCTATCAGACATTCTCAAGGATTTTTAATTAACATGCATAGCTGATTATAAATTTGATGTGGAACATTTAGTCTACAATATTAGTCAAGACAATTTTGACAATATTGAGAACAAGCGAAAAAGACATAAGTTTCTAGATTTCCAAATATATTATAAGTCTGTAATAATAAAAAACAGTGTGATGTCTGTGCCAGAATAGATAAATAGACTAACAGAGCAAAAATAGAGTCATGTAGAAATGGGAAGTCAAGCACAAGCAAAGCCCCCAGGTCCCATGCCTTCAGCATTTCTTAAAGAACAGAGAATATCGTTGCTGCAGTTTGCATATTAGCTTTGGTGTTAAGGAGAAAGTTCTTAAATGGATAAAGCAACAAAAACAACAACAACAAAATCCTGAAGAATTATCATGTACTTATTACAAGCTTATTAAAAAAATCTTCATTTATCATTTTAAAGTGCTTCTTTGTTTACTTTCTTCTGTACACTGATAAGCACTTTTTCTTTTCTGCTTATTTTTCCTACCATCCACCAATTAATCCACAAGTATAATTTAAAAAAAAAAACAAAAATTGAATTCTTCATTTGTTTAACAATACGCTTCATTTTTAAAAAGTGGAATAATATATAAAACTGACATCTAATTTTTAACCACTTCCTTATTTACTGAACTTTGACTTACTTTAATTTGTCCCGTGATAAATAATTCTATAAGAACTATTATTATGAATATACCTTTGAATGTGAGTAATTTTGAAGACTAAGCTCCTAGAAATCCCATTGCTGGTTAAGAAACATGTAGATCAAAATTTTGTTAGAAACTGCATTGTTACAACTTCTCACTTCCAAAAAATTAACAGTGACATATAAATTATATATTCAAATATACAATCATGTCTTTTTCATCTACATTCCACAAAGGGTATTGTTAACCTCTCTAGGTACTGAAAATTCAAACTTCCTCCCCTCCTTTTTATTAATTTTTATTTTCTTGATTCCAATTACTTTTTGTCCTACATTTTTCATTACTAAGTTTCGAACACACTTCATATTCAAGGCTTTTACTACATTATCAATAAGTGTTTTCTTTTCAAAATTTATGTACTTATGGGGTATTATGAGATTTCTTCATGTATATATGGTGTCATGGCAGTGAGGGTAAATATATTTATCATTCCAAGCATTTAACATGTTTTTATAGTTAAAACTTTCAAAAACCATCTTCTAGGATTTTCATATAGAAATATGCAATAATTTAACATTGTCTATATTCACTCTACTTTGTAGTAGAAACCCAGAACGTTTTACTCATATCTGGCCATAATTTATCACCCATCAAAATTTACCCATCTCTCCCTCCTCACTTCCCTCCTCAGCCTCTGGTAATGACCATTTAATTTTCAACTTCTATGAGATCATCCTATTTTTTTTTTTTTAGTTTACACATGTGAGTGAGATCATGTTCTGTCTTTCTGTGTTTAGCTTGTTTCTTTTAACATAGTAATTTCCAGTCTCATTCATGTTGTTGCAAATGAGAAGATTTCATCTTTTTTTTAATACTCACGCAGACACATACACACACACCACATTTAATATGTACATACATTACCACATTTTGTTTATGTATTCATTGGTGGGTGGCCATTTAAGCTGTTTTCATTTCTTGGCTATTGTGAACAGTTCTGCAGTACACATGAGAGTACAGATGTCTCTTTGATAGATGGATTTCATTTCTCTTGGTTATATACCAATGAGTGGGATAACTGGATGATATGGGAGCTCCACTTTTAGTTCTTTGAGCAACTTCAATACTATTTTGCACAATGGCTGTACTAATTTATATTCCCCCTTACTATGTGCAGATTCCCTTTTCTCTACATTCTAGTCAACACTTGATATCTTTTGTGTTTTTGATAATAGCCAGTGTGATTGGAGTAAGGTGCTATCTCATTGTGATTTTGGTATTCATTTCCCTGACAATTAGTGATGTTGAGCATCTTTTCAAATACCTATTGCCCATTTGTAAATCTTCCTTTGACAAATTTCTGTTTAGATGTACCATCCTTTTTTCCCCTAGGATATGGTACAGAAATCATCTGGAGCCATTTTAAGATGGACTAAAGTAGAGGCTCTGTAAAATCAATACGGCATTGTAGCTTGGTCCATTGAAGCCACACCTGTGATATAAAAGATGCTTCTACATTTTACCTGCTTTATGATAGATTCCTTCCCCCTTGGTCTCACTAATTTCATTACGTTAAAATACAACAAATTTGCTTCTTCCAAAATGACCCCTAAGTCTGGAGTTTGGTTAGAATATTATGCCTACATAATCCAAACCTGTGGCTATCCTATTTGGGTCCTGACATATATGATACTTGATAAAATGCAAAATAATACCTGCCATATAATGACAACTGATACAAAGCAAAACAAAATTATAGGGAGAATGTGGAGTTGCTGTTTCAAATTATGAAATATTCAGTATATAATCTCAATGTCAAAAGGACAAATGGCACACATATACAGATCTAGCCCTTGAGCAGCAGAAGCACACAGCTGAAAAAGGTGTGCTGATTAAAAGATACAAATACTGTATTGAGTTCACTACATCAGTATCATAAAGTTAGTTTAAACCTGATCCTCCACAGAGCCTGGGGTTGTCTGGTTAAATTGGAACAGAATGTGGGAACCTGCCAATTCTGAATAGCCACGCCAAGAAATGAAATTAATACATGATATTAGAAAGATGAAGGGGGATTCATATTTATTGGTACAATACTCCTCAATTCCTCCATTTTTATTACAAAAGCAGCCTTTACAATACTGATTTCATACAATACGCATTATTTGATGAATGTTAAATTTGTCCTAATTTGGTAATATGTACTTTTGTTAGTCTTTTCCATAGATGTCATTTTTTTCTTGAATTTCATTTCCTCAAACACAAACTCTGATCCTGTCATCCTCTTACATAAGTTTTGAATATTATTACAGGTTGTCTCAAAGTGAGTTGTAACTTCATATGTGCAGGAAATGGATCGGCTTTCTTTTCCCCAATTTTTCAGTACAAGGAGGTCACTGATGCTAACAAACTTCTGTTCAATTGGTTCCAGGAGCTCCCAAGCTGATCTGATTTCCCTCTTAGGCTCCTTACTTTCCACAGCTGTATTAACTATGGCAACGTACTTTGTGCTGCCACATCGTGTGCAGAGGAAATCATGCACACATAGATATCTGACTTTCAGTTGACTTGGTTTTGTAGAATAATGTTCTGGCAGGAGTTGGCATCACTGGTATTCTGGATGGGGTGGCTAAGGATGCAGATAACTGATCACCTGGCCTGCTTACTCCATTCTCCATTCTATCTTTTATGTAGCTGGGTCACAGATGAGCTGCTTACAGCGAGCAATCTCTCCTTTGGATTTTATACCAACCACTTTCCCATTCTGCACATGATTCCATGATATGTTTATTCAGCATGTAGGTAGGACCATAAACAGCATTCAGCCTTGCAGATCCTTGTGGCAGTCCTACAAGGCCAGACAGTAGATAAAGCTATGGGCTTTTGCCCTGTCTCTTACTGCTTGTTTTAAATGAAATTATTGTTTGCTTGTTTGCTATTAAGTTGCTTGGATTCCTTATATATTCTGGATATTAACCTCTTGTCAGATACATACCTTGCAAATATTTTCTCTCATTCTTTAAATTTTCTCTTTGTTCTGTTTTTCCCTTTGCTGTGCAAAAGTGCTTTATTCTGATGTAATCCATTTGTCTTTGTTGCTGTTATTTCCTGTGCTTTTGGGTCTGATCTAAAAAATCCTTACCATTCAAACATCATAAGTTGTCTACACTTTGTTTTCTTTTTTATAAGTGCAAAGTTTCAAATTTAGGTCTATATTTTATTTTTTGAAAGATTTATTTTGTTTATTTGAAAGGCACAGTTACAGAGAGAGACACACAGAGAGAAAGATCTTACATCCACTGATTTACTCTCTATATAGCTGGACCATGCCAAAGTCAGGAGCCAAGAGCTTTGCTGGGGCCTCCCAGGTAGATGCAGTGACACAAAGATTTATGCCATTTTCTGCTGCTCAGTCACATTATCAGGGAGCTCAATTCTAACTGGAGCAGCCAGGACTCTAACCCATGCCCATATGGGATGATAGTGGCTTAACCCATTGCACTACAACTTTGCTCCTAAAATCCAATTGCAGTCTAAGATTCTTCTGCACATGGATATACTGCTTTACTAACATCATATATTAAAAAGTCTACCTTTTTTCCAATGCATGTTCTTAGCATCTTTGTCAATTGACTGAAGATGTCTGGTTTTACTTCTGGGTTCTAAGCCATTAGTTTTCCATTCTGTTTCATTTGTCTAAGCAACTGTTTTTATCCTAAGATTATGCTGCTTTAATTACTTGTAATTTATTTTAATGTCAGGAAGTGTAATGCCTTCTGCTTTAACCTTTTAGCTCAAGATCATTTTGGCAATTCAGAGTCTTTTGTGGTTCCATCAAAATTTTATAAGTGTATTCTTCTATGTATGCAAAAAAATGTTTGGGACTTTGATTAGGATTGTAGGAAATATGTAAATTCATTTGGGTAGTATGCATATTTTAACTATATTTATTTTTTTCAATCCATGAAGATAGGAAATTATTGCATTTCTCTGTGTCCTTCTCAATTTCTTTCATCAATGTTTTATGATTTTCATTATAGATTTTTAATCTGTTTTTATAGTTATTAGAAATGAGGTTGACTTCTTGCTTCCTTGCTCAGATGATTCACTATTGGTGTATAACTGTTGATTTTTGTACACTGATTCTGTATCTTACATATCTTCTAAATTTATTAATTGGTTCTAATAGGTTTTTGGTGAATCTTTGTGTTTTGTTTTTAAGATTACATCACTTGCAACACTGGCAATTTGACTTCCCCCTTTCTGATTTGGATTTTTTTTTTATTTTATTTTTTGCCTTTTATTTTTTCCTTCCTAATTACCCTAAAATTATCAGTTCTATATTGAATAATAGCAGTGACAGAGGCCATCCTTGTCTTGTTCCTGATCTTACAGAGAAAAAATTTACCTTTTTCCCAGTCAATATGATGTTAGTTGTTGCCTTGTTATATATGGCCTACATTATATTGAGCTATGTTCCTTCTACACCAACTGTGGCCAGAGTTTTTATCATGAAGATTTTTAACGTATCAGTGTCTTTCCTGCATCTGTTGAAATGATTATATGATTTTTTTCTTTCATTGTTTGTTGTGGCATATCACATTTATACACTGGCATATATTGAACTATATTTGCATCCTAAGGATGAATCCTGCTTGATCATAGCATATGATCTTTTTAATGTGCTATTGGATTAAATTTACTAGTATTTAATTAACGATTTATCAATCTATGTTCATCAAAGATATTGGTCTGAAACTTTGGTTTTCATTTTGTGCTTGAATGGTTTTTGTATCAAAGAATGCCAGACTCATAGAATAAATTTGAAAGAATTTCCTCTTTTTTCTGCTTTTTAAACAACTTAATGAAGATTTGGTGTTAATTCTTTAAAAGTTTGGTAGAATTCAGCATGTATGCCATCTGACCCTGGAATATTTTTTGGAAAAACTTTTGTTACTGATTGAATCTCATTACTTGCTATTTTGTCAGAAATAGGTATTTTATTTTGTTCAGTCTTGGTCAAATATATGTTTCCCAGAATCTGTCCATATCTTTTCTTTATTTTTATGTTTATTAATATAAAGCTAACAAATTTATGTATTTCAGAGACAATTCAAAGAAGACAACCATACATCCTTCACTTTTTCTCTCACTCCTTCAATTACTCTCCTTTCTTTCTTTTAAAAATTTTTGCAAGAAAATAATTTCAGGGCCCAGAGCTTTATCCAGTCATCAGTTGATGAACATACGGCTTGATTCCATATCTTATTACTGTGAATTGAGCTGCAATAAACATGGAGGTACAAATAACACTTTCAAACATTTATATTATTTATTTTGGGTAAATTCTCATGGGTAGGATGGCTAGATTACATGGTAGATCTATTTTCAGATTACTTAGGAATACCCATAGTGTCATCCATAATGGTTGTACTAGTTTATGAGTTTATATTTCCACCAATAGTGTATTATGGTACCTTTTCCTCCATATCCTCATGAGCAATTATTTTATTTTATTTTTGATTTTTGGATGATATCCATTCTAACTGGTGTGAGGAGAAAGCTTATTGTGGTATTTATTTAAATTCTCCTGACAGCTAGTTATCCTGAGCATTTTTCATGTGTCTATTATCCATTTGTATTTCATTATTTGAAAACTGTCTGTTTATGACCTTCTCTATTTTTAACAGGATTGTTTGTTTTATTGTGGATGGTTTTTGTGAGTTCTTTATAGATCCTGAATATTTATCTTTTACATGTTGCATAGTTTGCAAATTTTACTCCCTTTCTGTCGGTTGTTTCTTTGCTTTGTTGAGTGTATCTTTTATAGTTCAGAAGCTTCTTAGCTTGATGATATCCTGTTTGTCAATTTTGGCTTTGATTGTCTATACTTCTGGGGTCATTTCCAAAATATCTTTGCCTATGCCAATGCTTTTCTGAGTTTTTTATTGTTGTTTTCTCTAATAATTTGATGGCATCAGGCCATGGATTTAGATCCTTGAACCATCTAAAGTTGATTTTTGTATAAAATGTAATGTAGATGTCTTGTTTCATACTTCTGTGTGCAAAGATTCAATTTTCCCAATACCATTTGTTGAAGAGACTATCCTTTTCCACGGATTGATTTTAGCTTCTTTATCAAAGATTATTTGGTTATAGCTGTGTGGATTACTTTCTTGGGTTTTTATTCTGTTCTGTTGGTCTGCACATCTTTTTTTGTACAAGTTCCAGGTTGTTTTGATTATTACTACCCTATAGTATGTCTTGGAATCTGGCATTGTGATGCCTCTGGCTTTGTTTTTGTTCTTTAAGATTTCTTTAGCTATTCAGGATCTCTGTTTCCATTTGAACTTTTGCTATTTTTCCAGATCATAAAAGAGTTTCATTGGCATTTTGATTGGGATCATATTCAATCTGTACATTGCTTGGGGTAGTATGGGCAGTTTGATGATATTAATATTTCTAATCCATAAGCATTGGAAGATTCTTCAAAATTTTTGTCTTCTTCTATTTCTTTCTTTATATTTTAGAATTTTCATTAGAGGCCTTTCACATCCTAGGTTACTGAATTTGCTAACAAATAGTAGTTCATATCAATCTCTAACATTCTTTTGTATTTCTGGTGTGTCAGTTACAATGTCGCCATTTTCATATCTATTTGTGAATTTTCATTTATCTTTGTTAGTCTAGCAACAAGTTATGTAACTTATCTTTTCAAAGAATTGGTTATTCATTTCCTTTTGTGTCATTTTTTAATCCCTTTGTAATTTATTTCTACTCCAAGTTTTATTTTGTTTCATTCTACCAATTTTGGATTTGGTTTATTGTTGTTTTTCTAGTTCCTTGGATTACAGTGACAAATTATGTATTTGAAACATTTCTGTCTTATTGATACAGTTATTTCTTTTTTTTTAGGGGAAAGGGTTTATTGAGGGAAAACCCAACAGATCAGAGGGAAGAGGTGAAGAAGGAGAAGAGAGGGAAGGAGAGACAGAGAGAGAGAGACACACACACACACACACACACAGATCAGGAGACAGAGAGAAGAGAGAGACAGCCACATGTTCACAAACAGGTCCTTTTAAAACTTTGCCAAGAGTGGGCAGGGAAGAAGGACCAGCAAATCCCATTAGGATGGGGGTGGGAATGACACTAGTGGTTGGGCCATGTGGCCACCTAGCTTCCATCAATGGCAGTGGGGGCTGGAGCCTAGGATGGTGTCAGGGTATAGATCGTGCCATAGATAAAACTATGCTATTTTACTAACATTTCCCCCTTTTGTTTTTTTTATAAAGCAGGAGTTGTATGGGATTACATTAGTCCCAAAAGTCCAGGAGAGGCAAAGGGATGATGATCTGTCTTTAAAGCTACTTCCTGCTGACATGGGGCACCGAGGTACTCTTTGCTGGCATGGGGTGATGTCTCAAACCACTGATACAGCTATTTATTTCTATATTCTTCCCTTTTAGTATTGCTTAAGCTATATCCGAAGGCTTTGGTGTGTTGTGTTTCCATTTTCATTTATTCCAAGACAATTTTTCATTTTCTCCATTGTTTCTTCTTTGATCCATTAGTTTTCAGAAATATGTCATCTCATTTCCATAAATTTATGTAGTTTTCAAGATTCTGTATATGCTTCCTGTTCTTTCACATTTCTTGCAACTAGTGTCCTCCAATTTACAATACAGGAAGATTCAGGTTATCCACATTCTTATTTCATTATCTAGTCATTGTCTTATAGAAAAAGGAAATTGCCTCCACCAATACCTTTGGTGATTAAAAAAAAAAAGCTTCCTTCCTTTCAGCATGATCCCCTTTCCAACTCTTAAAGAAGATTGAAATTAGCATTGATGCAAGACATCAAATGTTTATTACTGGGACAAGATTCTAAGATATACAATCTTGAAAAAATTATGTAGTTTCTCCAAAAATGGTAAAATGGAAGGACAGATATTCTTTAATAAGAGGCACTATGTTGAGTATTCATTATCTTCAGCTTTTGAATTCAAATCAATATCATTTTAATATCTGCAGCAGAATCTGCAATTGCCCATTCTATATTCATCCAATTACGTTTTATGTATGTCACTTGTCATCTCATTGAATTTGGCAAGCCCATTGCTTCTCTCCTGAAAGCAGTCAATTAGAAAATGGAATGAAACTCTTCAAGGGCAGCACCTCTGTCCAGCTGGTTTCTCTTATGGCCCACTTTCTCTTCTGTGCATTTTGCTGTCCTTTGAACATAATCATGGGATTACTTCCCCAGAAAGCACCCGATGCACTGCAAGGCATCATCTTCTTCCTTCATTCATTGCTCAATTATGCTACTTCTTTTTTCCAGTCACTTGATTATGCACATATTTTACTTTTCAGATCCCTTGGGCAGAGCAAAATATCCCTCAAAAATAGCCCATTAGTTCAGACTCACCACAGTTCCTTTCTACAGCCAGTAGATTATAAGCCATTAGTTAGACCCCCAAATCACTCAGATTGACCTTAGCAATAAAAAGATGGTTTTTATCTAAGTGACTGGTGCCAATAAAATCAAGATCCATATATTGTTATGTCTATCAGCTACTAAGACCTGTCTTTTAAATATGCTGGTAACAATCTAATTAGATATGTATGCAGATGTGTTATTTCATTATTCTTGATTTTATTGTACATTTATCCTTTCCTATTTGTATTTGAAACACATCTTACTAGACAAAATAGATACAAATGTAAGGTGACAGAAAAGTAAAAAAGTGACTAGAAAACAGTAATTTAATGAAACAGACTTCTTGGAGTCACTGCAATAATTCATTTCATTTAAGTTTCTTTTTAATAGTCTTTATCTGTTGAGAACTAATCAACACTACACTAAAGGAGAATAATATGTGATTAAAATAATAATATTCTCAAATATACAATATTATATATTGCAAAGGTATTGGATTACCTATTCTAATTCAATCAGGCTTTTTAAAATAAAGCTCAGCACATTTGTGTTTTCAGAAAAAAGCTGAATTCTGTTAAATGTAAAAACTAATGCTACAGAAAACATAAATGTTAAATGTAGTAATACTATTATTTTTATTATATTGACAAGTGGAAAAATTGAATACAATTAGGATTTTTTAAAAATTTATTATTTTATTTATTGGAAAGGCAGTGAGACATACAGAGAGACAGACTGACAAGGAGAGAGTTCCCATCTGCTAATTCACTGTCTGCAATAGCCAGGATTGGACCAGGCTGAAGTCTATGATCTATGATCTCAATCTAGGTCTACATGATTGACAGTACCCCAACTACTTGAGCCATCACTTGCTTCCTCCCATGATGCACATGCACATTAGCAGGAAGGTGAACCAAAAGAGGATCCAGGACTCAAACCCAGGCAGTCATGAAATGGGATGTGGCAAAACCACTGCACTTAACATCTAACCCCTAGAATTGCTTTTAATAATACTGAATGCTGGTTGCTATGGTCATCTTTGAAAGGCATGTTTTCTATCATGATGTCTCATCACCTGGCTAGTTGGCTTCTGGCCAGATTGGAGGAAGATTACAAAGACTCCCAATGGACTGAGGTTCTGTCGATTTCAACAATGATTTTGATTAGATTCTGAATCATCAGGTCCTGAAGTTCCTTTGTGCCAGAAGATGTTAGTATTTGGCAGCTAACTGTCCCTGAGGAGTCTGGCTTTCTGAAATATGCAAAATATAGTTTCTTTTTTTTATATAAAACCAGCCTTTGCCAAAGACAAATCAATAAAAGTTAAAATAAAAAATAATAAGCAAATATAACAGTCACTATATATATTGCTTATGAAGACAATTGTAATAAAATAAAGTAACCATACTTCTCAAATACTGCTTTTTCAACTAGTCCCCTTCATCTGTATGGGAAATATTGCAACATTGCCAGTGGACACTTGAAGCTGCAGATGGTAGCCACCACCCACTCCACGTAAATATTATATTTTATCCTATATACACCTACCTATATAAAGTCTTATTTATAAATTATGTGCAGTAAGAAATTAACAATAAAATAGGAAAATTATAAAAATAAAACTTAATAGTATCACGAGCATCTCTATTCTTGTACTATGAGGCCGTTATTGTGTAAAGTAAGGGTGGTTTTTTGAATACAAGTATTAGATACTATGACAGTTAATCTGGTAACTGAGATAACTCCCAAGTGACTGATGGGTAGACAGTGCATAGGGTGTGAGCAGTATGGACAAAAGGATGATTCAAACCCCAGGCAGCATGGAGAGGCACAGTGTGAGATTTCATCACATAAATCAGAATACCACACAGTTTATAAAATTGAAATTGATTATTGCTAAAATTTTTCATTGAATATTTTCAGAGTGAGGTTGACAGCAGGAAAGTAAAATACAGAGAGCAGTAATAAGGCAAAGCAACACTAGTAAAACACCTAATTGTAAGGCATAGCATGCAATTATGTTATCTCTCTCTCATTTAGTGTTCCTTATGAAATTTATGATGCTTCATGTTTAAGTTAAAATTCATTTAATTAGTCCTTTCTTCAGTTTTCTCCACCACTAACACAGACAAAATAATTCTTTTCCTCATATTTCATTTTCCTCTACAGAAATTTTTCACAGAGAGGGGAGCTATCTATAGATAGAACATTTCTATTTCAAGTTATGAATTTGCATTCTGTGTTTTTATACATACACAATTATAAAAAAACATGAATATGTCAAAAGAATTATCATTCGTAATTGAGTGTCTTATTTCTAATGATAATTTTTCAAAATAGTTGTTTTCTAGATCTACAGTGAGACAACCCTAGATGGTATATGTATAAATAAAGTAGTCACAGTAGCCGCATTTGGCTACTGAACACTTCAAATGTGGTTTGTGTGAACTGGAATATTTTATAAGGTTAAAATGCGAACTATACTAGAGAATATAAAGTATATAAGTAATAGTTTTTTTTAAACTTTTATTTAGGATATAAATTTCCAAGGTACGACTTATGGATTACAATGGCTTTCCCCCCATATTTTCCCTCTCCCCCCGCAACCCTCCCCCCTTGCCCGCTCCCTCCACCCTTTCGTTCACATCCAGATTCATTTTCAATTCTCTTTGTATACATGAGATCAATTTAGCATGTGTTAAGTAAAGAATTCGTCCCTTTGCCCTCAGATAGTAACACAAAGTGAAATATGAAAATTTTTACTTAATACAAACTGAACCGATCCTCTCTATATAAAGATAATTGAAAATGAAAAAAAAAAAAAAGAAAAAACTCAGTGTTACATTGGAAACTGCATCAAAAAATTAATCAGTTTCAAATATACATATATATTTCATGTAGGATCTCTGTCCTTAATGTGCTGTACAATGTGACTCAATGCTAAAACGAGAACTCAAAGAGTAATAGTTTTTATATTAGTTATTTGATGAAACTAGCATATATATTAACTCAATGAAATTATTTTATTAAAATTAATTCGGCCTGTTTTATTTTCTCTATGTGGCTACTTGTCAATTTTGAGATTTGTATTGAAGACTCACAGTACATTTAAATTAGGCAATGAGGCTCTCATACCACAGAGAGGATGCTTTCAGAACTGGCCAGACATTGTAAGGAAGTGCCCACTGAAAGGATTGCACTGTCTCAACAGTAAATTGTTTTAAAATGTGGAATAAATTTCAGGGCCTGAGCTGTGGCATAGAATGTTCAGTATCCTCCTGCAGCTTAGGCTTCCCATATGAGTGCCTGTTCAAGTCCTGGCTGCTCCACCTCCGATTCAGCTCCCTGCCAATGTGCCTGGGAAAACAGCAGAAGATGGAACCCACATGGAAGACAAGGACGAAGCTCCTGGCTCCTGGCTCTGGGCTGACCCAGCCCACACCACTGCCACCATTTGGGGAGTAACCCAGTGGCTGGAAAATCTCTTTCTATGTCTCTCCCTCTCTGTCTGTAATTCTGACTTTCAAATCAATAAATAATTTTTTTTCAAAAATGTGGAATAAATGTAAATAAATCTGAGCAAATAGTTCTACCACTAAGAAACTGACAGACATAAATTTAAATAATCTTAATTCTTATTTTTTAATCTAATTAACACACAATATCTAAATTGACATATTGGATCTTATTTATTCTCTTCATTTTTAATACAATTTTTTTAAAGGATCTACTTATATATTTGAAAGGAAGAGTTAAAGAGAGAGAGAGATGGAAAGACACACAGAGAGAGTTTATTTAGGGTTTAAAATATTTTTAAAAAGCTAGATTATAAAGATGAACTGTGACTGTGTGTTGAACTATACCAAGCCATTTCCTGAACCATAAGGACAGAATTAAAGCCATAGGCAATGAAGAGCTATGGGTAGAATTTTTCTTTAAGTTTTCAGTTTTGCAACAATTTTTGTTTTTTGAGTAAATTAATTTGTCTTTTTCAACAGGATAATGCATATTCTTGGTACAAAGAATATCAGTTCGTATAGTCACACAGACTTCTTACCTAAACCACCAAGCCAAGAAAATTCCCAAAGGAAAATTCTTTCCCAAATACCCATGGTTGAAATAAATAACTAGTACTAAATTACACTCGCTTGGAAGAAAAAAATGACTCAAACTTGAGACCTATGTATTGCCTGTGCTATAAACATCAACATAACAATTTACCACACTAAGGTATTTCCCTTCTGTTTCTCACAGTAAATAATCCTTGGAAGGACTGATTTCACCTCGAAATAACAGAACTCATTAAATCGCTTTGCACCAACAATTTTCTCCCTCGAATGCATGTGAGTTTGCTAAGGAATCTCCCATAGTGGCTGCCACAGAGCAGTCACTTCTCATCTGCTCTAGGAATAAAACCAAATGAGTTGGAGGAACTATTTATATCACCTAATCTATAAGAGTGAGAGGGAGCTTATACACTTATTTAGAGATGGAAGCAAATTTTCACATTTAAAGAGGCCCTGAAATTGACACCCTTATATTTTAGCAAGTGTGGAAAATTATGAATCCATATTTAATTTAGTCCTTCATGGAATTCCCTCCTACAATTTTCGCTATTTGCTTAAGTCTAATTTATTCAAATTAACTTAAGCAAATTGATATGGCTGAAGATCATTTTCAGGCTTGCCTTGCTAGGAATAAACACAGTGAGAAATTTCTTAACCGTACAAACATGCTAAGAATTTAATAAATAATTGTTGAATTAAAGGCACTTGAGAAAGAGAAGGAGGGATGGGAAACAAGGCTCAGATACAAACAGAGGCAGCACATTACCAGCTAAAAATGTGACTGCTGTCTTCTGGAACAGAGGCAGCAGCACCTTCTGTTTGCCACAGCTTCTGATTTCAGATTAGCCCAGGGAGAGATGTTACAGATTAGATCACACTAGCAGTAAAATTAATTATGTATTTTTGGCTTCTATTTTTACCTGCTATTGTGAATTCCTGCTGTCTGCTGAGTCATTTCTTAATCATCTGATATTTTCTTAGAACTATGAGATGTATTCCATCTCTTTTGATACCTAATATTTTCCCCATCATCTATTCTGGCCCACGGACGGAGGTTTTCCCTTGAAATTCCTGCTGTCACAGAGCAGCTTACTGTTGCCTCTCAAAAATCACTCCTGCCACTGATACCTGGAAAGGAACCAGGGCCACTCTTCTTTTTGATTGCAGGTTTCTGTCTCAAGGGAGATCTCCACGACCAGTCTTTGCTTTCAGGAGTAGCTGCTGATAGTCTTCTTAAAAAACAAAAGCCGTATTTGCACTATTTTTTCAGAGCTCCACTGTGTGCAAGTAACACGTCTTAGACTGAAGAGGCACCCTGCTTTTGTTAAACTGCTTGACAGATATCCTGCAGTACTGCTTTTGAGCTTTATGCCTTACACTGTAGCGAAAATGGCCCTTTACTGTCATACCCAGTCTCTAATTCCTTCATGTCTTCTATATGAAGACTATGTCAGTGAAATACATGAGTCAGGGATATTTGGCTGCATGTGCAATCCAAATCCTGACCTCATCTGAACATCTTTTGTGTAAAACTCCATCCAACATAGATTCTGTTTTGGGCCAAGTCACAAAAAACTTACCTGCATTAAATACAGTTTTCTTCTAGGTCATACCTCATTCTTACATGGGAAATAGACTCACAGTGGAATATTCTCACCAATAGGCCTAGCACTTCAGAATCCCATGAAAACAGCCATTTTACATATGAACGGGATCAGTCTAAAAAATTCAGAATCAGATTTCAGTGGTAGATCTATTGAATTGCTTGGAAGCTCAAGGCAAGTCATTTAAGTTCCCTAATTTTTCATTATTTCCTTGATATCTTTAGTGAGTTGAAGTAGACCCCTGCAAAGTAGTAGCCAGTCACTGAGTTCCATCAACTGAGCTGAAAGACTAAAGAAACCCAACATCTTCAAAACATTATGTTTCGCTTCTGGCATTGTTCTCAAACAAATCTTAGTATCTCCAGCCCTTTTTGAGATTTTTTTCATGAAGAATGAGTTGAAAATCTCATTAGTCAGAGTAGAAGACATTTGTTAGGATATTAAAGTGCCTTCACAGTAGCAATCATCCATGATCCATTCCCTCTATCCTCTACCTTTCCATTTCAGTTCTGTTCTGCATTATCTACAAAAAATAGATATTTTTTCTCAGAAATCTCACCTTCTTTCTTGCACATATGCTTGTTATACTAGTAGCAAGATCAACAGTAAGGAGAGAAATAGGAAATTCTTGTAGGGTTTAGGTGAACTCATTCTTTGTCCCAATATCTGCATTGCATCATAAGGCATTTGCATGTCACTATTGTTAAAGTGATATGTTGATATTAAAATACAGAGTCTCTCTGAAACACCATGGAAAGAATTTGTGAGTAGCTGGACAGAATTTGGGTGTATCATGTAAAGACTAAAATATCTTGTAAAAATGCCAAAGCTTTGCCTTTGCCACTATAATTTACATTTGACATTTTTCATAAACTGTATTCATCTGAGTCAAAAATACTTCCATAAAATATTCTATATACTTTAGTTAAAAATAGTAGGTGTTGGGGGCCAGCACTGTGGCATAGTGGGTAAAGCTGTCACCTGCAGTGCTTACATCTCATATGGATCCGGTTCAAGTCCCAGCTGCTGCACTTCCAATCCAGCTCTATGCTATGGCCTGGGAAAGCAATAGAAGACAGTTCAAGTCCTTGGGTCCCTGCACCCACGTGGGAGATCCAGAAGAAGCTCTTGGCTCCTGACTTCGGATTGGCCCAGCTCCGGCTGTTGTAGCTATTTGGGGAGTGAACCAGTGGATGGAAGACCTCTCTCTTTTTCTATGTCTGCCTCTCTATAACTCTGCTTTTCAGATAAATAAATATTTTTTAAAAATAATAGATGCTGGGACCAGCATTGTGACAAAACTGGTTATACTAGTACCTTATGTCGGTGTACTGGTTCAAATTCCAGCTACTCTACTTCTGATGTAGCTCCCTGCTCATCCACCGGGGAAGGTGGCAGATAATGGCCTGGGTACTTGGGTCCCAGGAGGGATTTCCTGGCTGCTTACCTCAGCCTGGCCCAGCCCTGGCAGTTGTGGCCATTTGGGCATGAACCTACAGATGTAAGATTTTCCACTTTCTGTCTCTCCCTCTTTCTCTGTCACTCTAATTTTTAAATAAACAAATCTTTAAATTAAAAAAACATGATTTATGATTATATACAGTAATAAAAGGAAAGTTCTAGAACCCCAGAAAAAGAGTCAGCCAACTATCACATTATTAATATAGTACATAAGCAAGTAGTAGCCCTATTTTTTGTTTTAAATATCACAAGGTAACATTTTAAAGATTTCATATTTAGTTTTTTGTTTTCTATAAAATTCAAGCACCATGTATATTTTGGAGGTAAAATTGAGTCATTTGAGTCAAAGGAGCAGATATATGATGTATTATTAAATAATTTGTCTTTAACAATTTGGATACTATGATAAGTTGAACAAAGCATTAAATCATGAAGCTAATAGTGGGCTTTATCTCTTAATACCACTATCAGTATTGGAGAGTGTAAACTATATGTATAACCTCTGCCATCCATCTTAAATGAAATGAGTCTCATTAGTTGTCTTTGAATGGAATTACTGTCTGATTTATACTCATTCACTCTGTGAATGATACTATATTTTCCTAATGCTTGCATCAGCATGGACTCATGGGCCATTGATCAACTGTAGAGAGCACATTCACATTCACAGTTATTATAGGCTTCATATGTGTCACAGCAATTTTCTAGAAGAACAATAGCTCAGCATCTATTTGTAAGATTAGCTGTTTCTAAATTGTACAAATGTGACTCTTAGACAACTGATTCATATGTTTTTCTTTTCTCCTCCAATACCCAACCAATATTCCTTCCCCTTCCTTTCATTCACCTGATAGAATTATTTCACAAAGAAAACCGAAGCAATGAGGAGAGTGTTGTCTCATGCTGCCAGCACCTGGTATATGTACCTGTTTCTATGAGTTCTGTGCTCCAATCTCCTGTTTCTATAAACTATCTTGCTCTACTCTGTGAAAATATTTCTTCTTGGGATTTAAATCTTATCCTTTCCATCTCCTCAAGGACACAACACTAACAATTACTGTCTCTTTCTTGAATAAATATTGGTCTCTTTACTAGCTAATTCATATTAGCTTACAGCTTGGAAAAATACATTTAATTAAAAAAAATTCAGTGGATCGCATATCTCTCCTCAGCCACAGCTACTTCCCCTCCTTACTATTATTCTTTTCACCAAAATTCCTTGAAACAGATTTTTTTTTAAATTCCTCTCTTTTCATTCTCCTTTGGTTCTGCCTCAACCAGTCATATATTACTCTATGGAAAGTCAAAGACAATGATGACTTCTATACGACTATTATCAGAAGTCTGCTCTTCAGCATCATTAATATAAGTGATCAACCCTTCTTTGAACCACCTTCTTCATTTGAATGCTGAAACAATACTTTCTCATGCAATGGCAAGGCATAAATGTCAACTATGTGGTAAAGACTCAAATATTTATGTCTGTTGCCTAGAATTCTGTCTTGTATTTAATGGCTATGTAATATCTCCACTGGAATGTTCTATAGGCATCTAAAACCTAAACATGCTGTAATGGTCAATTTTATGTGTCAGCTTGAATAATTTGTGATGTCTCACTGGTCAAATGCTAGTCTAGATGTTACAGCGATGGTATTTTTAGATACCTTTAATATTTAAATTAGTAGACCTTGAGAAAAACAAATTGCCCTTCATATTGTGTGTGGGACTTACACAATAATTTTAAGTCTCAGTAGAAAACAATGATGTTCTCTGAAAGGAAAGGAATTCTGCCTATAGACTGCCTTCTGACTTGAGAATTCAAAAGAAACTATTTCTAGAATTTCTAGAAATTCTATATTCTAGAATTTCTAGTTTGCTCTGCAAATTTTGTATTTAGGCAAAAGCGGAGATATCTATAAATACATGTTTCTGATCTTTCCCCCAAACTTGCTTTTCCCACATCTCCCATTCTTAGTAGGAATGCAATATTCCTCTATTTAATTTGTCAGACCAGCTGAATCCAACAAAAAATACAAGTGGGTCATCCTTGCATTCTCTAACCATCGGGAACTCCTGTAAACTCTGCCTTTCAAATGACAGACTCTGGCTACCTGTCCTCACACTCTTAACTTTCAGCGGGATTACTGAAGCTATTTTACTTAAATGAACATTATCATTGTAAGAATACGTAGCATAACCTCAAAGCCAATATAACATAGAAAAAACAACCGAAGTAGTCCTACTAAGGCAAGACTGACCCTTGTCACATATCCTGGAGGCAATGGTCATCACAAATAGCCAGAGTGAATTTGTCCAACTGTAACAGTTAAAAATAAATGGCTGCATGACTGCACACCAATCAAATACGGGTGATTTAATTGAAAATTTAATAAAGACTATTGTGTTATTATAACAAAATAGGAGATAAAGTAAGATGTCACAAATTCTGAGACAGTATCAAGTGAATGAGGTTAAGACTAAGGGTCCTAGAAGTAGGCTGCCTAGAATTCTGCCTAGGCTTTGATACTTATTGGATGTGATCTTGGATGATATTGACCTCCTTTGCCTCTGCTTTCTTGTACATAAAATAAGTAACACAAAAAACAGATTAGTATAAATCAAAAGGATTAAGATATGCTAAGCATATATATTATTATAAGCATATCATTGTGATATGAAGATACTAAAAACTGAGGAAAAATGCAAGTGAAAGATTAATTTATTTTCATGAAAACATTTTTGAAATGCATGTATGGATTTTCACATTATATATTTACACAAGCTTTTAAACTATTCCTCCTAAACATTTCCATGAACTTTTTGAACTTTCCTTGTAATTATTATTAATATTAAAGTAAATGACTATGATATATTAATATATATTATATATGTAACTCCTTTTCAAAATGCATGTTATTTCCCAGTCTTGTTTAAATTGCACCCCTCTCTCATTTCTTTAAAAAAACATATCTTTTACAAAGAAGCTGACATCACTACCCAAGAACCAAGAGAGATGATATTTTTCTACTATTTTGGATTTACATTCAGCAACCCTGTTTTTTTGTTTTTTTTTTTTTTTTTCTGGTTGTCTCTTGACAACTTATTTTATACAGCACCACAAATTTAGGAAAGCCGTGCATCAATATTGGGAGCTCTGACACATTTGCAATGGGGACCACTTAAATGCAATCATATGAAGCTGTGTCCAACGCCAGCGCTTCATTAAAAAAAAAAGCTAACATTAAGCACAAGTGGAAATGACAGAATTTGATACCTGTTTTTGAGCTTCAGAATAAGTTTCCAAAATGTTATATAAAAAGGCCCACAGGAAATCAACAGAAGGCAAAGGACATGCCCTACTCTGGCATAGTGTCTGAAAAAACAGCCCTTCCTAGGATTAAATTCTCAAAATGTTCTCAGAGAAGTTTAGTCATTGCTATTAGAAATTGCTATTCCAAAACCTATATAGCAACCTAATAATTGGTCTGACTCCCACAATAGCCTCTGAGATCTCAGTAGGCAGAAACAGTTTATCTCTAATGCGACCAAAGCTGATAAAGTGATCACAACATCACAAGTAGACAAATATGATTTAATTAGTTGATTGATTGATTAGACATGTAAGGAATACTATTTGACTGTCTAGGAGATTTTCCTAGTTCTTGTTCTTCAGTATAAGCTTAAGTTAGTAGTTAATATATGATGAAGATAATGATAAGAATAAAGTAATGTTTTTTTTTTTTTTTTTGACAGGCAGAGTGGACAGTGAGAGAGAGACAGAGAGAAAGGTCTTCCTTTTGCATTGGTTCACCCTCCAGTGGCCGCAGCGGCCGGTGTGCTGCGGCCAGCGCACTGTGCTGATCCGATGGCAAGAGCCAGGTGCTTCTCCTGGTCTCCCATGGGGTGCAGGGCCCAAGCACCTGGGCCATCCTCCACTGCACTCCCGGGCCACAGCAGAGAGCTGGCCTGGAAGAGGGGCAACTGGGACAGAATCCGGCGCGCCGACCAGGACTAGAACCCGGTGTGCCAGCGCTGCAAGGCGGAGGATTAGCCTGTTGAGCCACGGCGCCGGCCAAGAATAAAGTAATGTTACAGAGTAGTATGGATCAGGATCTTCCAAATTGTTCATATCAATATTTTATGCACATGCATTGACTAGATTCAGTCATGGTTTCAATGTTGCTTATATACCTACTTTAGATACTCATCAAGGAAGGCACTGTTTTTCAGCTACATCATTTTCTGCTTGAAATTGTTATGAAACTGTATCAGCAATTTATAAGAATAAAGGAATAAATACTTTGATTAACCTTTCTCTGAAATCTCAGAGCACATTTTACTGTATAATAGGGAACCAGAAAATGTGGACTGGCTCTTTTATCAACATTGAATTTTACCAACATTGAATCCACATCATTACTTAACCACTGTGATTTGGTTATGAAAAATGTTTCCTCAACAGCCATTGGAGTGACCATTCCACGGCAACATACACACTTTCTTTAATGTAATCTAGTTGCAAGTATCAAAATATAATTTCAGTTTTGGAAGAAAATACTCTTTAGCCTAATTATCCTGATATTCTCAGAAAACATACATAGATGACTTCAAGTTTACTGTTTAGCTTTCAGTTTTGTGTAATGATTGCTTTAGAAGTTGTACAGCAAAATAGTGAAATTCTAGAAATAGAATACATAATGCTATGTTAAAAACTCATTGTAAATATTCTCAAATGTTTTTCCATTAAAATAAATTTGAATGCACATATATTTACATCATTATATATATATTTATATATATAAGATATGCAGACAGATCCATCTGCACAATCTATTTTGTACTGACATGAAGCCATGAACTATAATTTCACATATACATGCACAAGCTCGATTATGACATGCATGCTTATATGTCATGAAAACACAAAAACAAATATGACCATCATCTTATACATTAGCACAAAATTAAAGAAAGGTCATATATTTGAGAACACAGCTTATAGAACTCTTGCTAAAGAAAGGCACAATTAAGCTTCTGGTCCTGTGGACTTGGCAAGCTTTTGTCTATTCAACACTTGGCATTGAGCCCTTAATGGACCTTTTAATTAATATAGACCTTGTTACTTCTCATTTCACTTTATCAGATATCATATGCACAGAGACAGACTTTAATGATTAACCCTTTAGAAACAGCCATTAATAAAGGATTAATGTACATGAGCACAGATGCTAAAATGCAGATACAGAGGCAGCTGTTACTGTAAATGCCTGGTCTGGGATGGAGCTGGAAATTTTCCAGCAGAGGTAAAACTTGAACTGATGGTATAGGCAATCAATAAAACCAAATAATCATAAAAAATGAAATTGCCCAAAGCATATGAACAGGTGCTGAGACAGAATAATTATATTCAGAAAAAAAGGGAAAAATTTTAAGAAGGAAAGAAGTTAAGGAGGAAGGAAGGGAAGGAAGGATAAACTGATGATGAAAGGCTAATTAGGACATGCAAAGCAGAAATTTGAGCAGAGGAAAAATACTTCTTTTACCAAGAAAAAAGGTAACTAAGGACAGAGTAACCACAGGATCATAGACTGCAGGAACAAACAAGGGTTAAAAAATAAGAAAGGGCACCAAAAATGATAGGTTCTGAGATAATAATGAAGTCTTCCAAAGATACAGGAAAAGTCAAAGTTAATCTTGGCAGTTGCACTGCCAAAAAATCCCCATTTAACAATCATCACTTATCAGATGGATTCTAGATAATTTGCCTCCCAACAGTGCTTTTTTTCAAAGCCTCTTCCTAATAACAGTATTGCATCTTGATATCTGATCTGGGAAAAAGGGGCTTTCAGTTTGGTCTTTGATGCATGCCTTGCTAAAAGTTTTCAGTAACTCATTATTTTCTATTTAGATATCTCTCTATCTCTCTCTCGACTTCTTGTGAGATAGTAAATATTTAGAAAGACAAAGCTAATTTTATAATACTTTCTTTGGATAAATCTCAGTAAAACATCAGGTACAATTCATGTGTATAGTAAGGATTCTTTGATTTTAATTATATACTAGTATCACATATTGTCATAACAATGTACACTATAGGAAAAAGTTTTCCAAAAGCAAATCATATGCTTCGTTGATATATGTTATGGTATGTATTCAGTATTAAATGAAAGAGCATTAATTAGTCTCCTATTATGGTGGAGACCAATTGGGGAATATATTAAATATTATGATAAGAGATCAATGAAAATTTACCTCTCCTAAAGTATCATAGAACTCAAAATAGGTAGAAATGACAGAACATAACTAGACTCTGCCATATACTTTTGTATAATATTGACAATACTTGTCTAAGAAAGCATTCATTCACTTTTTTTTTTTTTACAGGCAGAGTGGACAGTGAGAGAGAGAGACAGAGAGAAAGGTCTTCCTTTTGCCGTTGGTTCACCCTCCAATGGCCGCAGCGGCCGGCGCGCTGCGGCCGGCGCACTGCGCTCATCCGATGGCAGGAGCCAGGAGCCAGGTGCTTTTCCTGGTCTCCCCATGGGGTGCAGGGCCCAAGCACTTGGGCCATCCTCCACTGCACTCCTGGACCACAGCAGAGGGCTGGCCTGGAAGAGGGGCAACCGGGACAGAATCCGGCGCCCCGACCGGGACTAGAACCTGGTGTGCCGGCGCGGCAAGGCGGAGGATTAGCCTGTTGAGCCACGGCGCCAGCCTCGTTCACCTTTTAAGGAAAGGATTTGACTAAATTATTTCTAAAATCTGCTTAGGCTAAAATCAAGTTTTAAATCCAGTCCTACAAAGAATGAATTTGGGGCATGATAGCTACAGTTTTTGTTAACCACTCAAATTGTTCCTGAATAAACCTGGCATTAGCTAAATTTGCACTGAATGGAAGGAAAAAGCTCAAGGCTCTTTCTCAGAATAAAATGTGCACCTTTAACTTCTTGGACCATGAGTAAGACACATATATCAAATTCCTTGGGCTCTAGTCAGAAATCAGATATCAATTATGACAGAGAAATCTAGGTAGAAAAAACTTCAGTCATAGAACTACCTGTCTTAGAAAAAGTCAAACAAACAAAATGTGTGCAATAGGAATTGAATTTGATGACTAACAGACTTGACCTTATCCCTGTTTACGACTGCCCCCAACTGAAACACATTGTAGAAACCTACATCTGGCTCAGTAATTGGGGTTTTGCAGTTGCCTAACTAGGATATCCTGAAAACTGTTTGTTTTTTAACTAGCCCAATCAGCATTTCATTCATAAAAATCACAGATGGTGTCATTTTTGCAGTGTCATGATGATATACAAAGGAAAAGCCAGTTAAATAAAACTAGTGAGTTTTAGAATTTTTAGAAACATTGTATAATTTGAATATATCATTCCAATCATGAAAGTAATGTTTTCTTCTTATAAACTATTTTAAAAACAGAGAAAATGTAAAGACAGAAATCTAATATGAACAAACCTCACTGGAAGGAGAGAACTAATATTGCTGGTGCTTTGCCACTATTTTCTGCATGTTGATATTCACATCACTCAATTTCATGGAGTTTGCAGGCTCATGGCCTCTGTTTAGTAATGTTTTCTGTGTTTCTCTTTATACCTGCCTTCTCTATGCTCTACATTCAAATACTGCAGGATTCACTGAATAGCTGGCCAATCATTATTTAGTAGAGCAATCTTGAGTCAGGTCCCTGGGTAACCTCATGACTAGCCTACTGACAACTGTCACCTGCACAGATGAGTCTCTTAGGTTTCATTAGTTGTAGTGGGTTTGGAGGGCTGCATGGCACAGTGCTGGATGGCCTTTAGATAGAGAATAACATAGAACAAGGATTTGGCACATTGACAAGGCTCAGGAAAAGAAAATCACATGTGGCAGAATACCTGATGTTAGTACATTAAGAGGAATTACTTATGGTCTAAGTATAAACACATCACAAATAGTCATGAATACTGCATTGTGCCCTGATAGAACATGAATTCTCAATTCAATTCCCTATAATAATGCAAAAAATTACTCAACTACTTTATCTAGAATGAGTCAATGTCTACATCTCCTCTCCTACTAATTGTTAAAGGTCTTATTTATCATAAATGACATGTTGAAAAATATGAGAGGGACGCACTTTTCAATTCATTAATTAGACAAGGTGAGTAATCCCAGGTATTTGCTCTCCATTAAGTAGATCACATATGTGTCAGTCGTCTGCCAAGAAAAATGCCTAAAACAGCCACCCAGATTCTCTAGAAAGGGAACACACTCCAACCCTAGACTAATAATGCTGCAAGGATTCAGATGAAAATATTATTTGAAACTCATTGAGCAGAATTCTGAACAGATTTAAATTTTAGTGACCCCACAAGTACACACTTGTTTTTACAAAATATTTTTTTGTTATTCAAAGTCTGCCCTTTTTAGTCAAACTACCAAGATATGATCTATGGTTCATGAAGCTAGAATGTTTTAATTAGAAGGCAGTTAAAATTATATAAATCTAATACCATATCCATTTTAATTTCTTCCTATATAATAAAATCATTATAAGCAATAATTTGATCAATGGATGTAGCAACTGTCTACAGACAACATATAGTCCCTAGACACTAGCCCCTTTGTAACGCTTTATCTATTTATTTATTTATGACAGGCAGAGTAGACAGCGAGAGAGAGAGACAGAAAGAAAGGTCTTCCTTTTTCTGTTGGTTCACCCCCACAATGGCCGCTACTGCCAGCATGCTGCGTGGATCCGAAGCCAGGAACCAGGTGCTTCTCCTGGTCTCCCATGCGGGTGCAGGGCCCAAGACCTTGGGCCATCCTCCACTGCACTCCCTGGCCACAGTAGAGAGCTGGACTGGAAGAGGGCAACCAGGACAGAATGTGGCGCCCCAACCGGGCCTAGAACCAGGGTGCCGGCACTGCCCCTTCCAACTCTTTACCTACTCCTGAAAGCCTCTTTCATTTGAATTGCACAACTTCAGCAGTGTAATCTGGACCTTGAAGTAAGTATTTACTTGGAGTAAAAGCTCATTTTTTAAAATTTAGATAATTTTTAGCCATAAAGCCTATTGCCCTGTGTCTTTCATTGCAGATGATCAGGTTAATGTGTAGTGAGATGTAATAACTGTCTAAAAGGTTAACCTATCTCTGCAATTAGATTAAAAAATAAACCTAAGATGATAAGAATAATGAAGAAACTATAAAAATAATAACATACAGGAAAGAAAGGAATTTGGGATGAATGGTGAGTATCAAAACCAATCACCCCAGAAGCTAACAATGCAAGTTGTATAATATAAGCCAGGTACAACATAAAAGTGTATGCCTATATCCTCAGAATTTAGTGACTTCTCTGTCTGTATCCATAAGGCTTCATTACTCCAGCAAGTTGTACAAGAAGGAAAAAAAACTAGCAATAACTTTTCATTCCATGAACTTCCTGGAAATGTCAAATAAATAAGCATAGATTTGTTCAGTCTCTCCCAAACATTTTTAAGTCTTCCTCACAAAACACCTGCTATACAATATTCATCAAACTGAAACTGATGTCATATAATAATCTTGTTCATACTTATTCATTTTCTTATAAAATTTTTTAAATCATATACCAAATCTTTAAATAATTCTATTTTGCACTTTCCACTGAAGAATTTACTGGCTCTGTAAAGATATGAGTCTTTTACCATGGAAGGAATACCCAAAATTTTTGAATTAACCAATTGTGGATTTTTATAGTTTGTTATCTAAGATGGGGGTCAGAGGGGAGAGAGAGAGAGAGAGAGAGCACAAGAGATAGCATTTGCATACTCATATCTTCCCAACTACTGGTTCACATTCCTAAATGACTGAGCTGGGTCAAAGCAAGAACTAGGAACTCAATATGGGTAACCCACTATTGAAGCTATCACCTGCTATCCCCAGGTTGTACATAGGCAGGAACCTGGAACCAAGAGCACAGCCAGACTCAAATTAAGATACCCCAATACCAGATGTGGGCATCCTAATCACCATCTTAACCTCTGTGCCAAACTCCTGTCCCTAAGTAATTGTTTTGAAAATTCTATAGGTCAACTATCATTCCAAAAATGCATAGAATACAGTAAAACTTTCCTGTGTGTGTGTGTGTGTTTTTCAAAATATAGTCTTTGAGATTTGAACTACAGAAAAGTTTTACAAATTGCATGTAATCAAATAAAAAGCAAAGACTATCATAAAAAAATGGAAGACAAGTCAATCTAATTTCCTAAGAAAATTAATGCAACGACTAACATAAAATTACTCTAAGTGACTTTCAAATTATTTTAAGATGATAATTATTTTAAATGGCTTTTGTCTAAGTTCTTTCATGGCATTTACTTATGTTCTTATATTCAAAGAGGATTGTATTTCATCCAATTATGTTATAACTAAAATTCTATTATAACTGTGAAAGAAGTCTGAATATTATAAGTTGATGAACTGAGTAAATATTCTAATATTTATCAGGAATAAAAATTTTCCAGATAAGACAACAGAGATTCCAAATACAAAATATTTCAGGAAAAAACTATTAAGATTGAATGTTAAAATTAATGTGTGAATTTAAAATGTATATTTATATACATACATACATGATTTTAAGCCATATATGTGTTTTACTCCTCAATGTTGTTTTTTAAAATACTAGCCCCCTAAATCTACTAAGACAATGTCTTTTGGAGAAAGATTAATTCCTTCTGAACTTGGAATTGAGACTGATATTAAAATGTAATGTGTCCACAGAGAGAGAGAAGGAGGAAAAGAGGGAGAGGGAGAAAGAGGGGACAAATATGAGGGGAAGAGGAAGAGAAGGAGGGAGGCAGAAACAGAAGGAAAGCAGAAAAGGACAAGCATTTACCATAAATATAACCTCTTAATAAAATGGCAGGTAAAGAAAAAGGAAAAAGATAAGTATTAGTATTTCCTTAACTTTTTAAAGGAGATATGTACTTATTGACATCTGATAAGGGAAAATTCACTTTCATAAAATGATATACAAAAATATAACCTGAATGATAGGAATATGAAAACAATCACAATTATGTAAGTTCCAATTTAAAATCTAACTTATGTACATGTTACAAATGTATTTTCAAACCCTTCAGTGAATGGTTGTGGTTGAGAAGTGTGCACTAAATTGAGCATCTAAAGATTACTTGCACAACTCAGAACGTATTCCTGTAATAGAAAGATCTGATGAGCACATCCTTAATCAAAACATCAAACTCAGCATCCTAATAAATGAACTTTCCGCCAAAATGTGTTCAGAGATGTGATGCAATATAAAATATATAGAGCAACTTCTGAATTGTTTTTACAAAACCAACAACAGGTCCTGGCACTGTGGCTTAGTGGGTAAAGCTACCGCCTGCAGTGCTGGCATCTGACGTGGGTTCTAGTTCAAGTCTCGGTTGCTCCAATTCCAATTCAGCTCTCTGCTATGGCCTTGGAAAGCAGTAAAAGAGCCCACTCCATTCCAGGCACTCTGGTACAGGATGCGGGTATCTCAAGTGTCAAAATGGCTTAATTAATTTCTTAAATTCAACTTTCAGTATGCAATAGTTAAAGCGGTCTTAGAAAAAAGCAAGCAACACAAGTGAGAAAAAGTCTGATCTGAAATATGTGACATTCTCCAAGACAATTTGTTGGTTAAGACAAAAAACAAACACATAAAAAATAAATTACAAAGGAGGGAGCAAAGACTGGAATTAAAAGCAAATAATGGGGCTGGCGCTGTGGCATAGTGCGTAAAGCTACCACCTGCAGTGCTGGCATCCCATAGGCTCCACTTCCAATCTTGCTCTCTGCTATGGCCTGGGAAAGCAGTGGAAGATGGCCCAAGTCATTGGGCCCCTGCGGCTGTGTGGGAGACCTGGAAGAAGCTCCTTGCTCCTGGCTTGGGATTGGCGTATCTCTGGCCGTTACAGCCAATTAGGGACTTGGGTGCAGGGCCCAAGGACTTCAGACATCCTCCACTGCACTCCAGGGCCACAGCAGAGAGCTGGACTGGAAGAGGGGCAACCGGGACAGAATCCGGTGCCCCAACCGGGACTAGAACCCAGTGTGCCAGCGCCGCAAGGCGGAGGATTAGCCTGTTGAGCCACGGCGCTGGCCGACCTCTCTCTTTCTTGTCTCTGCCTCTCCTCTCTCTGTGTAACTCTGACTTTCAAATAAATAAATAAGTCTAAAAATAGTAAAACATAATCCAATTAAATGAATAAAATATGAGTAGAGATGCATGCATAAACATTTAAAAATGCTATACCATGAAGTTGTCTACTTCATTTTAAATGGTGCTATATATGTAGATCAATGTTGCATGTTTATAGATGTCACAAATAAGGTAAACTACTATCAACCTTTAATGTTGATAGTAGATATGATGCTCCACCAATTTTTCTTCTTTTCTTTTTCTTTTTGGACAGGCAGAGTGGATAGTGAGAGAGAGAGACAGAGAGAAAGTTCTTCTTTTCCGTTGGTTCACACCACAATCACTGCCCCGGTGGCACGCTGCTCAGTTAGTACTGAAATGGTTGTATTCAGGCCTGCCATTTTGCCATTTTTTGCCTTAGTATATCTCATGTCATTTTTTTGCTCCTCTTGTCTATCATCAGCTGCCTCTTTTTTTACTTAAGCAAATAGTTTTACTTTACCTTTTAACTCCTATTTTGTGTGCTTCTGACTGATCCTGTGTATCTGTGTATATGTATGTGCTGTAGGGATTATGATAAGTAAGTTTAACTTATTAAAATCTACTTCATGTTAAGGCTGATTTAATTTTCCTACAATGGAGTTATTTTACATTCTTACTCTCCTATCTTATATTATTAATATATATATTAAAATACATATTTATGAATATAAATAATTCTACAAATGCAATCTCATGGTTCTTGTTTCAAATTATCTAATTTTTCAAAATAAGAAAATAATTTTACACATGCACGAGAACACAGACTCAGTCTTTTATACTTACCATCATGTTTATAATTTATGGAGCACTTCATTCCCTCTTTTTTAAAGATTTATTTTTTATTTGTTTGAAAGACAAAGTTACAGAGAAAGGGGAGAGATCAAGAGGGAGATATCTTTCATGTGCTGGTTCATTCTCCAAATGGCCTCAAAGGCCAGGGCTGGGCAAGGCTGAAGCCGGGAACCAGACGCCTCATCCAAGTCTTCAATATGGGTGCCAGGGGCTCATGTTCTTGGGTCATCTTCCACTGCTTTGCCAGGTACATTGTCAGGGAGCTGGATTGAATGTTGAGTAGCTGGGAGTTGTCTGGCACAAATATAGCAGGAGGCAAATTAACCCACTATGCCACAATTTTCGCCCCTATTTCCTTTATTTTCCTTTTAAGATTTAATTATTTATTTGAAAGGCAGAGTCACATAGAGAGAGGAAGAGAGAGAGAGACAGGGAGGGGGAGGGAAAAGTCTTCCACTGGTTCACTCCCCAAATGGCTGCAAAGGCTGGAGCTGAGCAAGTTGAAAGCCAAGAGCCAGGAGTTTCTTCTGGGTCTCCCATATAGGTGCAGTGGCCCAAGCACTTGGGCTGTACTCTGTTGATTTCCCTGGCCATCAGCAGGGAGCTGGATCAGAGGTGGAACAGCTGAGATCCAAACCAGCGACCCTGTTAGATGCCAGTGTTGCAGGAGGCAGCTTTACTTGCTACACTAAAACTCCAGCACTTTTTCTTTATTTTTTCAAAATCATTTTTATAATTCTTTAAAATACATAGCTGTTTTGAATTTTGGGTAATGATTCCATACTTGGCCTTAGGCAGAGTCAATTTCTATTAGTGCAATGCTCTTGAGACTTTGTCAAATTTTCATGTTTCTTTGAATACTTCAGAATTTTTGGTTAAAACTTATCATTTTAGAAAATATACCAACTAATGGAATTTTTTATATCTCTGTGTTTTCTTTAATTAACTTCCTTGAACTTAAGTGTGTAATCTGTCTTTATCATGTGTGCAGTCACTGATTCTATACTTGATTTTATATTTGTTATTTTATTACATTTTATGTCTTTCTAGGAATCTCTGTCATGTATTTATGATTTAGTATTCAATTATTGGTCAAAAACTCTTTTAAAACTATTTGTTTACATAAGGTGCTTACCTTCTTCAACTTGAATAATAATAATCAAAGCAGCCTGGTATTGCCATAGCAATAGACATGTAGAATGGAACAGAATAGAAACACCAGACATTAATCCACAGGCTACAACCAATTAATCTTTGACAAAAGAGCTAAAATCAATCCCAGGAGAAAGAGCAGTCTCTTCAATAAATAGTGTTGGGAAAACTGGATCTACAAGTGCAGAAGTGTGATACAAAACCCCTACCTTGCATTTCATTAAAAAAAATCAACTTAAAATGGATCAAGTATCTATATCTACAACCCAATACCATCAAAGTATTAGAGAAGAGCATTACAGAAACTCTGCAAAACACCGCCATAGGCAAAGACTTTTTGGAAAAAAGGCACAGGTACAGGCAACCTAAGTCAAAACAGACAAATGGGATTACTCTAAGCAGAGAAGCACTCAATAAAGTGAAGAGGTAACCAACAGAAAGGAAAAATGTTTGCAAACTATGCAACTAATAGAGGATTAATATTCACAATTCATAAAGAGCTCAGGACATTCAACAACAAAACAAAAATCCCGTTAAGAAATGTGCATTTTTCAATTAATGAAATGCAAATGGCCAATAGACATAAAAAATGCTCAGGATCACTAGCCAACAGAGAAATGCAAATAAAAAACAAATGACGTATCACTTCACCCATATTAGAATGGTTATCATCCAAAAATAAAAAAAAAAAATATGCCGCTGAGGATGCTGAGAAAAAGGTACCCTAATACATCGTTGATGGGAATGTAAATTAGTACAAATCATACTGGAAGATAGTTTGGAGATTACTCAGAAACCTGTAAATAGATCTACCATATGACCCAGCCCCTCTCCTGGGAATTTTCTCAAAATAAATTAAATCAGTATATGAAAGGGTTATATGTATCATTTGTTTATTGCAGCTCAATTCACAATAGCTAGGACATGGAATCAATACAGATTTCCATCAACTGATGACTGGATAAAGAAAAGGTGGTGTAGATACATGATGGAATACTATTCAGTCATAAAAAAGAATGCAATCCTGTCTTTTGGAACTGGAAGTCATTAAGCTGGTCCCCAAAAGACAACCTTCATTTATTTTCTCTTGAATGTGGTAGTTAATATACAATACGAAAAACTTATATGAATGAAATGGACATCTTTTGACATGATTATTGTTTTTAGCCCTTGTGTATACCGTTGTGGAGCTGTGGTATTTCCACTTTTTGAATATTATGATTAGTGGTGCCTTAAGCCTGCAGTAGTGGTGCATTAAGCCTGTGATTATAGAGTGGGCTGAAATTGTGTTTTTGCAAAAATTAAAGAAAAAAGAAAGGAAGAATGCAGGGAGTTGAGGAGAGACAGAGAAAGCAAGGAAAGTAAGAATGGTTATCATTTTAAAATTGTACCTATGAAATACATGAAATCCATTGTCATTGTTAATAAAAAATTTAAAAATGAATTGCAGCTAGTTCTCAAGTCTTTTTTCAGAATTTCCCAAATGCCTCTCAGATCATGCAAACAGATGTATACAGCTTCCCATATCAGGCAGTGACAGAGAATTCATCTGAGCCCCTCTATGGCTCTCTTATCTCCACAATTTGGTTTATTATCTGGCTGATTAATTGCCCACACTAAACAGGAGCACTACCTTAGGTTAACACACCTCTGTGCTTCAGAATTCATCTCACCTGCATTTTCAATTTTAGCTAGCAAAGCCATAGGTCTTCTCTTAATGCTCCAAACTGAATCAGGTATATGCATCCTCCAATCTATGGGTTTCAATGAGAGTTTAAAACTTCTTGCTCACCTTAGAAGAATAATGAGTGAAAATGGGAGCTGCCCTCACAAGAACGGCATGGATGCTCACTCTTCTAACCTACAGCTTCAATATTTATGTCTAACAATTTTAGTTGTTTGAAAGGCAGAGTTACAGAGAGAAACTGAAAGAAAAATATCTTCCATTTTGTGATTGACTCCTTGAATGGCCACAATGACCAGGACTAGGCCAAGCCAAGGCCAGGGGCCTTGAACTCCAGCAGGTCTCCCACATGGGCTGCAGGGGCCCAAGTACTTGAGCCATCACCTGATGATTTCCCAGGTGCACTAGCAGGGAGCTGGGTCAGAAGTGGAGTGGACAGGACTTGAACTGGCACTCATATATAATACCAGTGTCTCAGGAGGTGGCTTAACCACTGTTCCACAATGCTGGCTCTACATCAATTTCAAGAGTAATTGTTTTAGCAACTTGTTGTCTACTTTTGGTTGGTATTCAGTGCCCTGAAAAATTGTGCCTGACAACTTTCTTCCCATATTACATTTGATATTTGCGGAGAAGTTGACAACATCTTCATGCAGATGTACCTGGAAGCTTATTACAAATTAATTTAAATATAAATGTACTTCTATTTTTCTTAAAATATTTAACCTGAAATACATTTGCAGTCCAGAATTCATTCTCTTCTCTCACAATTGGTCTTGTAAATTTTCCAGTCAGGAAAATCCAAGCATTATTATAAAGGATTTTGATGGAGTTGTGATAAAATAAAAATTATTTTCAAGTTATATTTTAATCAAATAACATCACATCCAAGTGGACTTCCAATGTATAAATTAATATACTACAAACTTCAGAATAAAAAGATAAAGAAAACTGTAATATGTACTGTGTTAATGGATTTCAAGCCAAAATTAAATACTTTTAAAATATTTATTTGAAAGGCAGTGCTACAAGAAAAGGGGAGAAAGAATGATATGTCTTCCGTTCAGTGGTTCACTCTCCAAATGACCACAACTGCTAGAGCTGGGCCAACTGGAATCCAGGAACAAGGAGCTTCCTATGGGTCTCCCACCTGGGTGCAGGGGCCCAAGCCATCCTCTGAAATTTTCCCAGGTGCATTATCAGGGAGTTTGATTAGAAGTGGAGCAGCTGGGACTTGAACTGGTGCCCATATACGATGCCAGCGCATCAGGAAGCAGCTTTTCCCAGTAAACCTCAGCATTGGCCCCAAAATTAAATCTTTTTTTTCAAAAGTAAATAGTTTAACAATTGTTGTGAAAAATATTTCTTGGCCTGTTTAAGATTTTAATATTCTTTGGGATGCAAGAAAAGTATCTTAAAAAGCAAAGAATGATTTTAATATTATTCAAATACACAAGTTAAATGAATCATAAATATCAAAAATTAAAGAATGCATATGTATTGCATTATAAATGTTCAATCAATAACAATTTAGATGGTAGTTTACAATGTTAACTATTTGTATTTGCAAATTGAATACATAATATAATGAAATTATATATATTATATATTATATATTATAATTATATTATTATATATATATTATATATTATAATTATTCTTCCAACCCATTTCCTTTGTGCATTTTTTTCAAATCAAATAGTTTCAGTTTATTTATCTGCAATGTACTTAAAAGAAGTACTTTTGCTAATGTTAGACACAGTGTAACACACATTAATTGTAGTAATTATAAGAGATGATACTGAAGTAGTGAAGAGAGAGGAGCACCAAGAGCAAAAAAAGGTCAAGGACAATGACTCAGACTATTTTGTCAAAGGGTTTAATGCTCAAGTAATAGCACAAATCTATATATGAATAAATACTTAGCAAAACGGGAAGTACATCTCTTACAGTAGTTTTTGCTTTGTAATAAGACCCATGAGAAAATTATCCCGGTTGTCTTGGGAGGCTTGCCATTTTTATGTAGTATATCTCCAAAACTGACATAAGTGGAGAAGCTTCTCTATTTCAGATGGCATAGGATACAGAAGTCTTTTTAATAGCACTTTTTCTTGAACACATCTGACTGGAAACATAGAAGTCAAAATTTAAGAGACCCATTTCACAACCAAATGCTTGAAACAGGAGTGCAATATTCAGTTTGAAAATCACATTAAGTTTTCCAATTGTATATGTCCCTTTAAATCTCAAAGTAGAAATGTAGCTGTGCATAGTGTAGAGACTGTGTGTGAGGTCATCACAGCCTATGGAGGAATTTCAATGACACAAAAAAGCATTTTACTGTATATTCACAAAGAAAATATATTACCATTTTCATTAAAAAACAAACCACAACCCTATGTGAAAAACACATTCTGTTATTTATGCTTTATATATCTAAGTCTTAAATAAGAACAATAATTATAAAAATCCATTAAGGCGATTCATTTTAAGCAATTTTGTTAAATACATATGTATTGCATGAATAAGCTCCTCTAAGGCACTCTCACTGTGTTGAAGACATGTTATGATTTTTTTAACTACTAAATAATGCATTTATTCAGGGGTGACTCAGTTTAATAAATCATATACACTGTAATATGTTTTATTATATATTTATATGGAAAGAAATACTCTAATTTATTAAGCAGTGCTAATAGTCAGAAACAGTTTAATATAATGACAGATAAAAGAACAAGATAAAAATTACATGTAATTAAAAACCAAAGATATACATTCAAAAGAATCTCTAAACCAGTTTTTTTAGAAAATTATCAATACACATGCATAAGATTTTCTTCTTGTTCACTTACCAAATGGCCTCAACAGCCAGATCTGGGCCAGGCAAAAGTCAGGAGCCAGAAATTTCATCCTGGTGTGTGGGTTTTAGGAACTCAAGTATTTGGACTTTTTTCCAGGCACATTAGCAAGGTGCTGGATCATAAGCATAGCAGCTGGACTTGAACTGCCACTCTGACGTGGGGTGCCTAGGATGCAAGTGGTGGCTTAACCTGCCACCTCACAATTCTGGGACCTGGATTTCATTTGTTAATGAATGAATGCTATTCCATTCTCTCTCTCTCTCTCTCTCTCTCTCTCTGTGTGTGTGTGTGTGTGTGTGTGTACCGCATTTCCTTCATCCATCAACTTAGGTGCCTAGATTGATTCCATATCTTGGCTATTATGAATAGTGCAATATGGAAGTCAGGTATCTCTTCCATATGACGACCTCATGATCTTCATATATGTATGCATAAGTGGAATAGAGCTGGGTCATTTGGTAGATCTATTTTTAGGTTTGTGGGATCTTCACACTAATCTCCAGAATGGCTTTACTAATTTATATTTGACCACGCATACACAGGGGTTCCCTTTTCTCCACATCCTTGCCAGTATTTTTTTGTTTTTTGATAAGTTATTCTATTATGAGATGATATTTCATTGTGGTTTTTATTTGTGTTTCTCTAATAGCTAGTGCCGAACATTTTTTCATGTATTGCCTGGTCATTAGTATTTCTCCTCTTGAAGAATGCCTATACATGTCATTTTCAAATGCTTAACTGGATTGTGTGGCATCTTATGGCTGTTGAGTTTTTAGAGTTATATACATATTCTGCGAAGCAATCTTTTGTCAGATGAATTGATTGCAAATATGCCCTCCCATTTTGTCAACTGTCTCTTCTTATTGTGCAGAAACTTCTGAGTTTGATATAATCCCGTTTGTCCAGCTTTGATTTTTGTTTTCTGTGCTTTTCTGAGTCTTATCAAAATATGTAATTTCCTTTATTGATACCTTGCCATGTTTTCCCCACATTTTATTCTAGTAGTTTAGTATTTTTAATTGTTACATTTAGGTCTTGCTCCATTTTGAAGTTATTTTGTATAAGGTGTGAGATAGGTTTCAAATTTCAAAATCTGCACTTTCTCCAGCACTATCTATTGAAAAGACTATCCTTTCTCTAAAGAATATTCTGAAAATTGATTGATTATAAATGCTTGTCTTAATTTCTATTGATCTATATGTGTGTGTTTGTGCCATTACCATCCTAGTTTTTTACACCAGGCATCCTTAGGTCAATCTCATGAATAAATTTTGAAATAATATGCAATATTTAGATGGTGGCCATCTTCATGAGCAAAGTATTCATAAATATCACCACTCTATCAAATTAGAAAGTAGTCATAAATATTTGTTCTGTGTGACATTGCCAGATCAATTCTCATGATAATAAGCCGGCAACTTACCGAGGTATTTTTTAATTAATTTCTTTGAGATAACATATTTTAAATTTATATTACAGTAAAAAAATTACACTATAGTTAAAAGATTAATGGCACTACTAAATAAAGAGTTCAACAAAGTAAAAAGATCATAGTCCAGCAGGAAAATAGGGTTAACAATAATCAAATGAAAAGATGTTCAATTTCACTCATATAAGGCATTGATAGGAATACATGCTATTATAGTTTAACTGATTTCTACTATTTTAAAAGCAGCAGTAGTTTGAGTAATCAGAGTTCTGGCCAAAAGCAGAGGAAAATTATCCTGGCACAGATCTTGTCAGGGAGTAAAGTGGAAGCTGAGCATGAGTAACAATTTCTACATCATTCCCTTTCTGCCTGTTTATTGAGAAAACTTGTAATGGGTATGGCCACTTGTGTACAGTTCTCATAATCATGCTTGGATGCCCACATTGAAATGCATGTTTCGTAATCCATATCCACTTAAGCCAATTTTTACATTTTTATCGAATGTCAAAAGACTTGGAATGTAACTCCAATTGCTTACAATTATATATGACTGTGGTCACACCATCTCTTTTTGGAATTAGAATGTAAAAATGCAAACTACATTATAAATGGCAATTCTTGAGTTAAAGTCATATAATGTATAGAAAATAGAGGGTGAGATGAAAGTAAATATAAAAATGCTTATATTTATAATTTATTTGTTCATAGAGAGTTTGTTAATTTGATATCCTTACTCATGTTAAAATTGTTTCAAGGTTACATAACCTAGCAAGAGCATTCAAATATGGCCTAATGTATTTTGCTTTTAATTCTTGACTTTGTAGATGTATCAAACAACAAATGGATGAAATAATATTGCTGACTTTCATAACCATGGCCTAACTAGAAGTGATCAAGCCACCTAAGATGAATTTTTATCTTAAGTTATTTAAGAATCTCTGCCAGTTACATAATTTTGTGAATGAAAGCATTTAAAACTAATTAACTTATTTAACATTAATACGACTAAAATTCCATTTATAGTGTTAACCTGTCATATTTTTATTTTTTATTCAATACTATTGTGGCATCCTATCTTAAATAAGTGGCAACAATTGTTCTTACTTTTGAGTCATGGCTGTTTCCTTGAGTCATTTTTCCTCTAATGATAACCAAGAACAATGGCTAGAATTGCTTGTGCAAAGATGATGGAAAAAATTGATATGGCTGTGACCTCTATGGATGATTGACTACAACAACTAAAGCTAATGACTGTGGAAGCAGCAACCTTTTATTCCTTTTTTAAACACAGGACATATGTCGGGACAGTAAAATACTAGCACAGTGGGAGTTGTTGACACTAAAGGCTTTTTTTCTCTTTAAGTGACAATGCAACAAACAAAGAATAAACGATAAAGAAGCAGTAACTACCAAGGGACTTTTTCCATTATAACATTTTGTGTATTATTTCAAGGTGAAGGAGCCAGATTATATGATTTCCATTTTAAGAAACCACATGGGAGAAATTACTTGAATTACTGGATACTTAGTTCAGGTAGCAAATTGTTTCCAATCATTATTCCACAAATGTTCTTAAAATTAACATGGATAATTCATCGAGATAAATCTTTCACCAAACACAGTAATCCAGCCCAACAGTGTCGATGACTTTCAAGATTATTACAAAGAGCACAGATGCTTGCATAAACTTGACTCAAAGTTTGCAACAAGTAAGGTCATCTTGAAAAGGCATACAAGAGAGTGCTCAGAGTTGACAAAGATACCCAAATAATCATCCACGTCAGAAAAACAAACCTAGCAATCCAGGAAGCCATACACCTTCCTCCTACCTAGAATGCTTTCTATTGCAGCAAATGGCCAGCCCACTCCAGCTGAATAGAGTATCATAAAATAACATGGTGAATGAAAGAGTGATTTTCTCAATGAAAATCAGAAGAATGAGGTAGGTGCATAACTCATGAATCAAAAATTCAATCACATAGGATCATTTGAGAATATAATATATACACACCACTATTGCTGTATAAAATATGTACAACATATACAAAGATACAAAATGAATATAAAGTATCATTCATATCCTCATCAACTACAGTCTGGATAGGGAGGTAATAGAAATAGACATTTAGTAACCAAGGAAAAAACATACAAAATTAAGTCAAAATTTGTGTATGACTTTATTGTGAATTTCCTATAGAGGAAAAATTATCTACGAAGAAAGTTGGAAGACACAGAGCCAAGTGATACAGCTAATACTAAGTAGAATGTTGAGAAATATGGTGTAGGTATTCACTGGGAAGCCAAGGCTCATATGCAAGGATGCACATACTTCACTCAGTGGAGCAAGGCAAATAAATTAAGGTCTAGAAAGAAAGTCAGAGATACTTTGAGTTGGTTATAAGGTGACCTTGGATCCTTTGGAGGTTGTTATGGACTAAACTGAGACCTTCTCACAGTCATATATTGAGGCACTAACCACTAGCCCCTCAAAAGTTAACTGTTATTTGGAAAATAACCCATGTGGGAGACCCAGAAGAAGCACCTAGCTCTGACATAATCGTGGCCCAGCCTTGGCCATTGTAGCCATTTGGAAAGTGTACAGGTGGATGGGAGATTTTTCTATCTGCCTTTGCCTCTTCCTCTCTGTAACTCTGCCTTTCAAATAAATATTTCTTTTTTTTTTTTTTTGAAAGTTTCTTTCTTTTTTTTTTTTTCTTTTATTTAGGATATAAATTTCCAAGGTATGACTTATGGATTACAATGGGTTTCCCCCCATATTTTCCCTTTCCCCCCGCAACCCTCCCCCCTTGCCCGCTCCCTCCACCCTTTCATTCACGTCCAGATTCGTTTTCAATTTTCTTTGTATACATGTGATCAATTTAGCATGTGTTAAGTAATGAATTCGTCCCTTTGCCCTCATATAGTCACACAAAGTGGAATATACTCTTTGAGTTCTCGTTTTAGCGTTGAGTCACATTGTACAGCACATTACGTACAGAGATCCTACATGAAATATATATATATATATTTGAAACTGGCTAATTTTTTTTGATGCAGTTTCCAATGTAACACTGATTTTTTTTTCTTTCTTTTTTTTTTCCTTTTTAATTATCTTTATATAGAGAAGATCGGTTCAGTATGTATTAAGTAGGAATTTTCATCAGTTTGCATCTATACAGAAACACAAAGTGTAAAAATACTGTTTCGGCACTAGTTACAGCGTTACTTCACATTAGATAACCTAATAAGGACAAATCCTCCATGGGATATAGGTACACAGTGACTCCTGGTGTTGATTTAACAATTTGACACTCTTATTTATGGCGTCAGGAATCTCCCTAGGCTCTAGTCATGAGTTCCTGAGGCGATGGAAGCCTTTAGGGTTCGCCGATTTTGATTCTGTTCCGACAGGGTCACAGTCAAAGTGGAGGTCCCTTCCTCCCTTCGGAGAAAGGTGCCTTCTTCTTTGGTAGCCCCGTTCCTTCCACTGGGATCTCACTCGCTGAGGTCTTCCCTTTAGGTCTTCTTTTTTTCCTTTTTCAGAGTGTCTTGGCTTTCCATGCCTAAAATACTCTTATGGGCTCTTGAGCCAGATCTGAGTGCCTTAAGGGCTGATTCTGAGGCCAGAGTGTTATTTAGGACATCTGTCATTCTATGAGTCTTCTGTGACTCTGCTTCCCATGTTGGATCACTCTCTCCCTTTCTGGTCCTATCTGTTTATATTGGTAGAAATTAGTCTTGTTTGTGTATTCCCCCTGACTTCCAGCCCTCTCAGTGTGATCAGTTGTGAACTAAAACCGTCCACCTGGGCCGTTGAGATGGCATTGGCACATGCCATCCCTATGGGGCTGAATTGGGATCCCCTGGCACGTTTCTAACTCCATCATTTGGTGCAAGTCCAATTGAGTTTGTCTCAAATTGTACCTATTTTCCCTTTCTTTTTCCCTCTCTCAAAGTTGACTAGGATCACTTTTCAGTTAAACTTTAAACACCTAAGGCTAATTTTGTGTTAGTTGCAGAGTTCAACCATTGGTACTATCACAAAAAAACAAGCATCAAAGAGAGATACTAAGATGGGTAAAGATTTACATTGTACATCAACAGTCCAGATAAGAGCTGATCAAGTCTTATTTTCTTATAGTGTTCATTTCCTTTCAACAGGTTTCCCTTTTGGTGTTCAGTTAGTCGTCGCCAATCAGGGAAAACAGATGGTATTTGTCTCTTTGGGACTGGCTTAGTTCACTCAGCATGATGTTTTCTAGATTCCTCCATTTTGTCGCAAATGACAGGATTTCATTGTTTTTGACTGCTGTATAGTATTCTGTAGAGTACATATCCCATAATTTCCTAATCCAGTCTACTATTGATGGGCATTTGGGTTGGTTCCAGGTCTTAGCTATTGTGAATTGGGCTGCAATAAACATTAGTGTGCAGACGGCTTTTTTGTTTGCCAGTTCAATTTCTTTTGGGTAAATTCCAAGGAGTGGGATGGCTGGGTTGTATGGTAGGGTTATATTCATGTTTCTGAGGAATCTCCAGACTGACTTCCATAGTGGTTTAACCAGTTTGCATTCCCACCAACAGTGGGTGAGTGTCCCTTTTTCCCCACATCCTCTCCAGCATCTATTATTGGTAGATTTCTGGATGTAAGCCATTCTCACCGGGGTGAGGTGAAACCTCATTGTGGTCTTGATTTGCATTTCCCTGATTGCAAGTGATCTTGAACATTTTTTCATGTGTCTGTTGGCCATTTGGATTTCCTCTTTGGAGAAATGTCTATTGAGGTCTTTGGCCCATCTCTTAAGTGGGTTGTTTGTTTTGATGTTGTGGTGTTTCTTGATTTCTTTGTATATTCTGGTTATCAGCCCTTTATCTGTTGCATAGTTTGCAAATATTTTTTCCCATTCTGTCGGTTTCCTATTCACTTTCCTGACTGTTTCTTTTGCAGTACAGAAACTTCTCAGTTTGATGTAATCCCAGTAGTTAATTTTGGTTTTGAGTGCCTGTGCCTTTGGGGTATTTTCCAAGAAGTCTTTGCCAGTACCTATATCTTGCAGGGTTTCTCCTATGCTCTCTAATAGTTTGATGGTGTCGGGTCGTAGGTTTAGGTTTTTAATCCATGTTGAGTGAATTTTTGTGTAAGGTGTGAGGTAGGGATCTTGCTTCATGTTTCTGCATGTGGAAATCCAGTTTTCCCAGCACCATTTATTAAATAGACTGTCTTTATTCCAGGGATTGGTTTTGGATTCTTGATCAAAAATAAGTTGGCTGTAGATGTTTGGATTGATTTCTTATAAAAGTTAATTATTGATGATAAAACCCAGCAGAGCTTTTAAAACTAAATGTCATAAAAAAATAGGACCTCAGTATGTTTCACAAATCTTATAGCTAGCAGAAATTCCTGGCTACATGGAGAAAGAAAACAAAATATCTTAAAATGGCATTAAAATGTGAGGCCTTTATGTGACTCCTCCTATCTGGCAACAGAAGAGATATTATTATATTAACAAAGGTACTGCTGACTGTGAAGACCATTTCTCTGTTTCATAGATGAGAATACAGGCATGCAATTAATAGTTTATCCTGGGTCATTACAAGTGGGTCCTGGACTGCTAGATCAATGCCATTTCCCCTTATGACACCAAGGTTCTGTTAACTTGATTTCCATGAGATCTACTTACATGGAACAAGGGAAATGAACAAATGAACTGATATGATTATAAAGACATTATGGCTGTCTCATAACTACCCTCACAAGCCACATTGTACTTTCCTCTCATCCATTTGGAGAAGTGGGAAGGAACTATTTCTAAGATGTTACTTTTGTTCACTGTTAAATAACATGAATATTGGATCAGTTATATGTCTTTATATATTTACAACTATAAAAATTATTATATGTTCTAAAATCTTATTAAGTGCTTTCCAGATATTTTATTTCATCTTCCTAGTTTAGATATAGGCTCTCCGACTGTGCAGATTTCGAAACTTTAGAGAAGTTAGTGGACAAAGATCTTAAAGTTATTAAGATGAGGACCCAAGTCTCAGACCTACTTTTACCTGACATCGGCACTTCATAGCCATTTCATGCATCGCTTCCTTTTAGATGCCTATATCTACATAGCGTGTTCTAATTGCTTCTTGCATGCACCTTAATTTAGCTTCCATATGATAAAAGGGCCTCAGAGTGTGATCACTGCCTACTGGTGCTATTCTGCTTACCTGATCTGCGTCCAGCATTTGGGACTTTATTCTAATGGAGACATGAAGAATATAGATGTAAACATAGATACAAATCTATATGGTAATCTATGTTAATCACTATACCCCCATTGTATATTCATCCCATGGAAGATGTTGAATTAGTAAATATGTCTAAATGATGCATACTGACCAACTGTGTTGGAACCAATCAGACATATTTTTAGATAACTGCTGTTTTCCACTCTGTGTTCCAAAGAATCTAATACTTTCATGCAATTCTTGAAATTCAAATGTCTCAGTCCTATTAAGCAGCTCCCCCTTTTCCATATTCTTTTTTTTTCTCTAATACAAATTTGTATATAATGGTCTACAGAAGATCAAAGGTGGGAATTCATGCGATTATCAGAAAGACAATGCATTATTTTTCTATGTAGTTTAACAATGAGGGATACATGACATAGCAAAAGATAAGATTTGGAGCTGAGATTACAGCACAGTGAGTTAAGCCACCACCAGCCATGCTGGTATGCAATATAGGTGTGCTGGATTTAGTGCTTGTGTCCTCCACTTCACATCCAGCTTTCTGCTAACGTACCTGAGAAGACCGGGATAGAGTTCCTAGTCCCTGGCTTTGTCCTGGATCATACTTGGCTTTTGTGGCCATTTGAGGAATGAACCAATGAATGAAAGATCTCTCTCTCTCTCTCTCTTTCTCTGTGTGTGTGTGTTTCTTCTTTGATCTATTTTTCAAATAAATACATACATAGATTAGATAGATAGATAGATAGATAGATAGATAGATAGGATGATACATAGAAAACATGGGGCTTTTGTTAAAAAGATAACGTTCACTGTGACAAAAGAGAAAATTTAAATAGAGTGAATAGAGTGAATAATCCTGAGATTATTGATTGCAGACAAATTATTTACCTTCTCTTAATTTAAACCTTTCCACTGAAATGATAAGGGTAACATTCTACTTTTTACTGGGTTTTAGATGGTTTTGGCGTTCAGTTAAGTATGTGTGTATAAACCTTCATCCACACAGTGTGAAACCTTAGCAAGTAGGTTATTTTATTTAGTCTTCAAAAGAAAAAAATGTTTATCTCGTTAATTAAATATAATCATGAAGAACTCTTTTGGGAAAGGAGGCATGCTTCATTTCTCTCTCAGCATTAGAAAAAAATTGATATGGTGGGGGGAAATAGTAAGAATGATCATTTAAGAAATCACCAGTACCCCATTCATGTCAAGTGGAGGGTGAAGCAGAAGAATAACAAAACAAGCAAAGCTATTTGAACAAATCCAGACCCATTACAGAGAGACTTGGAGAAAGGCTGCTGTGCCATGAAGATGCAGCTGGAAAGCACATGCAACTTATCATCACTGAAATGCCAAATCCCTATGGCAGAAAATACTAGTTGGTATAATTATTACTGACTAAAAATAGCCTTTGTGACAATTATCTCAGCTTAGCTTTATTTCTTTGGATGTCTCAACATCAGTATGGTGTTTATGTGTACTCAAAAAGCATTGCTGAGGACATAAACACAAACTGTTAAGAGCTGCCTTTTCCTAGTTTCAACTCAAGTACCATTTCTTCATTCAACTCATGACAATAGTACTTGAGTATGTCTAAGATGCCAATCGCTGTAAGAAGACCTAGAGAGGCATATCATACTAGAAATCTTGAGTTGATTTTTAAAGCATGGATCTTGAATGCCAATGTACTTCATTCCTTATTAATAAAGTGGTCTTCCTACTGTCCTCAAGACCTTACTTATGATAACAAGATATCAATTAGCTTTGATATTTAAGAATTTAGTTTTAGAAAAGAATAAAGGGCATTTTAAAACAAACAATGGGTAAGACCAATAAAGAAAAAATTAGTCAATTTTTAAAAGATCATGTTGGATAATTCTATAAATCTATATTTCTACCAAATAGATATTCATATAGAGGCTCTAAAATAAAAATAAAAGCATATCCTGAATACTATTATTGTGAATAGTGTTCTTAAGTGTTACCCAAAATCCTCACAGATGATTTTGAGGTACTGTAGAACATGAGGGTTTTTTTTTTTCTTTTGTTACTAGAAGATATTGTAATTCATGGCATTACACTAACTGGACCCTTGGCACTCTCTCACCCTTTTAACAGTCTTATTGTAACTACTAATCTTGAGTTTATAACTTTAAGTTCCATAATGTTGTGGCTTAGCTCTTATATATTCTTATATATTATACTTATTCATTAAAATAGGTTGAAGTCCAAGTGTCAGGTACACATGAAGGGTAGCATATAGTAAATTAACAAAGTAGAAATTATTCTTTCCTGGAATGTTAAGGGGTTAGCACAATTTAAGCAAGTTATCACCAAAACAATTATTCAATTTTGAAAGAAATTAGAAGTTATGCTGCATCTAACTGCAATAGGGTGAATGTTGCAGCTCTGTGAATTGTGTTTGCCCTAACATTTAAAAATCAGATTTCATTAAGCTGGTATATCAAAATGTCACACAAAACATTTTTTACCAAGATAATAGGAGAATGGGAGTATCCTGAATTGCAAAGGAGAAAAGAAGAATTGAAAAGGAGAAAAGTCAAGTAATATGACTTGAAAAAGAAAAAGTCATACTGGTTTCCCACAGAAGGCTAAGAACTCTGTGTGTTTATTTGTGCTTTGACCCCGGTAGCTCATGAACATATTTTCCCAAGCTTAGGCTTCAAAGATTTAAAAAAAAAACAGGATTTAATGTTTCTAAAATAGTTACATATCAGACAATAATTTATATTGTCTAATGTTGAAGTCTTTTTAATTAACATAATTTTAGAAGCACCCATTTTTTTGAAAGCATTTGTGGACAGTGAAGCAACTGTTAAATGAATATTCCATGAAGCATGGAGCATTGAATAAGCATAGAGTAAGATGCTATAAGAGGCCCATTGTTTCTGTCCTCTAGCATTTATAGTCTTGTTTTTTGGGGGGCATTACATAATCTGGAATTTCAGTATGGTATTTTACATGGTATGCTAGAAGTTCATTCATGATCTCTCAGAAGCATAAAGAAAGAACTAAAAGGAGCCAGATAGTTCTAAAAGGTCAACAACTATTTCAGTAGTGTTTTGAATCCATTCTTTTCTCTCTGCCTCCACAGCTACATTCTGGTCTGAATCACAGATATCTTTTATCTAACCTTCCACAAACATGCCCTCCTAGTCAGCCCAAGGCTTCTACCTTTGACTTTTTTTTTTTTTTTGGACAGGCAGAGTGCACAGTGAGAGAGAGAGACAGAGAGAAAAGTCTTCCTTTGCCGTTGGTTCACCCTCCAATGGCTGCCGCGGATGGCGCACTGCGGCCGGTGCACCGCGCTCATCTGATGGCAGGAGCCAGGTGCTAGGTGCTTTTTCCTGGTCTCCCATGGGGTGCAGGGCCCAAGCACTTGGGCCATCCTCCACTGCACTCCTGGGGCCACAGCAGAGGGCTGGCCTGGAAGAGGGGCAACCGGTACAGAATCAGGCACCCTGACCGGGAGTAGAACCCGGTGTGCCGGCGCCGCAAGGTGGAGGATTAGCCTGTTGAGCCACGGCGACGGCCATCTACCTTTGACTTCTAATAATCATTCACAGCCAGATTAACCTGTAACAGGAAACTATTCCTTGTCCTTCTCTTATGTTAAAGCTTCTAACATACTTATATTAGGTTGCAAATTACACCTCCCCACGCCAGGACATAAATAAAATAAAATAAAATAAAATAAAATAAAATAAAATAAAATAAAATAAAATAAAATAAAATAAAAATCCCACCTAGCTACTGCCTACATGCTATCTCAAAATATCCTCTGGGTTACTCAAACTACACTCAACGTTTCTCAGCCTTCAAATGCTTTTTACATTTGTTCAGTAAATTACATTTGTTCATGTCTTCCATCCCTTCAATTTTTTTATTAATAATCACCCATGTAGGAGTGCTTTCCATAATCTGGCTATTGGTCCAATGTCACCTTGTCACTTCCTAAGAGAAGTGTGGTCAGAATTCCCAGTGCATGTGAATCTGCATTTCCCAGTCACTTTCACCACTTTCCTTTGTTTTTCCTGCATTGCAATGATCAATATCTTATTCATTTAATTGTTGATCACTTGTTTGCCATTGTTAAATCTAATGTAAGCCCCATTGCTCCTTGGCTATCTTACCATATTTACCATTAACTACTGAACCAGAGCTTATTAAAATTTGTGACCAATAATATCTATAAAACCATAAAATTCAAGTGAAATGTGACTATGATTACTAGACTTAATAAAAACACAGAACACTGAATCTGCATTTTAATAGTAGAGAAACAAAAAGGTTATTTTAATATAAATTTGTCTTTAATTGTCTGTGACCTACTTATATTAAAATGTGATGGTGTTTATTGGAGTGGGATTCAAATAAACCAGTCATAAAGAGACTTTTAGGAGATTTAGGAACATTAAAACACTAAAAGTAATATTATGGGTATATAGATGTTCCTCCACATACAATATGGCCTATCATAGATGGAAAACATTACAAGTTGATTTTAAAGTAAATGTGCTCCCCTGGAGATTGCCAGGTGACTAGGAGCTGTGCTCACTGCCTCCACCCAGAACCATGAGAGAGAACTACATTGCATGTCCTTACCTTGGGAAAAGATCCAACTTCAAAATTCAAAGTATGGCTTCTGCCAAATGCCTATCATTTTGTACAGCCATAAAGTGGTGCATTCAATCAAATCATTAAATCAATAAGTCAAACCATTCTAAGAAGTGTTTTCCCCCATATGTATGCAGTTATATTTATAGCTAAAATACCATGACGTCTATTATTCATTTTAAATTATTTGTGCAAAAAAACAAGCTCATGAAACAAATAAGGCAGTCTGTCAACATGTTGTTTGAAGGCAAAAATTATAAAAGGCAGGAAAGAAAATCCTTGGGGATTCTCGTCTTCTTCCTCATATCTCCCACTGGAGTCTTCCATTGTTAGAAGCAACTGTGAGGGTGGTGTTGAAAATCACCCTGGAAGAATCTGGCTCCCTCACCACAGAGCCCACAGAGGAGCAGGCTGAAGTAATGAGAATGTAGAAGCACAAACAGCCCAAGAGCTGCAGAGGTCTCATTACACTTTTCTGTTTACTTCTGTGTACGTGAAATGATATATTCAACTAAATTTGAAACGCTTTAAGATGAGGCAGCGCGCCCTTCATGTTTTCATATACTCATACAACATATTTTTTTCTGGTTTTAGAGAACCGACATGTAATGAATAAGTACTTATTGATTGGTGAAAATATTGAAAAAAATAAATTTGATGAAAGCAGCAGAATAAGCTACCCAATTTGTCACTTCTGTAAAGTGATTCTTAACCGAAGATAACTGAGAAGAAGCAGATACAAAACAAATGTTCTTCCCTCCCCTTATTTGCCTACAATCAGGACATAAATTTGTGAAGGATTTTCCCCTCTTCTTCTACCAAGAAATATAGAAACTAATTTCGGTAATTATTGTTGGACTAGACCCTTTATTCCAGAAACAGAATGGGCATGGCAGGAATCTACCTGGCACACCTGACTACATAGTACCTGTCTACCATTAGTTTCCCAAATATTTGCCTTCACACAATGTGCGCCCCTAGCAGCACAAAGTTCTTTTGCTATGTTTTGTTCTTTCCCTAAAAATTTAATGCTGTTTGATAAGATCTGAAACCAGCTCTAATTATTCATCAATGAGTGCTCCCAAGTCCAGGTGTTTTCTGTTTTTCTCTTGTAAATTTATCTCTCCTCAATCTTATTTGCAAAATCCAATCCATAGTGGTTAGATTAAGAGAGAAAAAATATTTTTTCCTCTTCTACACTGTGACACAAAATTTTCTAATTTTTCTTGAAATGCCGGAAACAAAAAACTTAACTACCTGAAATGAAACTTCTAATTAATAATATTTCAACTACTATTTCTTATAATCTTTTCAAATACAATTATTTTCCCACAGGATTTTCCATAATGAATATAAAGTATATAAACTGCCAAATCACTAATTATACCATAGCATTAAAACATTTAAAGCAATAAATTTAATAAATCTTACTATTCAGCCCAAACTGCATTGTCAACTTTGCTCCCAGGTGGCAAATTACTCATAGAATATCATTACAGCCCATCTGTTTCTGTTTGGTAATTTTGTTTAAAAAACACAAAAAATGTATTTATACATTATATATGTGGGCAAAGGATGCAGAATTTTATTTGTCTAACCATAAGGTCATTTTTCTTATGCTATATTTGTTTTTATGGGTAAACAGAAAAATAGATAAGATAGATTTTGAGCAAAATAGCCCTACACTGTTGGGAAATCATCTTACCTAAACTTGTTTAGCTGATGCAAAACAAGCAACTCTGGGACAGCTGAAGAGTAATCCATTTTAATGCAGTATATTAATGGTAATTATTCTATAAAACACAAGTTATATATCAAATAATTACATAAGTCTTTAATATTTTAATATACATGAATTGCAAATACTGTGGTAAAAAAAAAGTGTCCCACCTAGAACTGGTGAGTAGAAATTAGGAGAAACCTTAAAAATACTAATTTATTCTCATCTCAAATGGCAGAAATCCTGCCTGATCATCTTCAGCAAAACAATATTTCCAGGTTCATGTAGCTGGATTATTATTTATTCTATTCAATACACATTGTGATTATTAAAAATGGCTTATTTATTTTTATTAACTTGAAAATCAGAGAGACAGATTGAGAAATAAAGATCTTCCATATGCTGGCTTTCTCTCCAAAATGCCCACAACAACTGGGGCTGGCCTGGTATAGAACCTGGTGTCTAGAACAGTCAAGGTATCCCATTTAGGTAGTAGGGACAGAAGTACTAGAGCCATTACCTTCTACCTTCAAAAATGCACATTCTAAGGAAACTAGAGACAGATGCAGAGCTGCAACTTGAACCCCGACACAAAGATATGGGATGCAGGTGTCTCAAGTGATGTCTTACTGCCGCATCAAAACCTCAGTCTCAACGTGATTAAATAATTCAAGGTCTCAGACTTTTTTGTTGTTGTTTTACTACAATCTGGGAAATCATAACCCATCACCCTTCAGTATTAGCTCCTCTCCACTGTTCCTCCTGTTTTGTGTAGGCTCATCTCTGTACATCTCTTAAATGATAAATGCAACAGTGCTAAGGAGTTGTCAGGTAATGGCATATCTGATACAGAGATTATTACCAAAAGCATTGCTTCAAATCTGTTGGGGCAAAGAGCAGAAAGGATAGACTCTGGTGCCCTCTTACTTCACTTTTTCTCTAAGTCAGTTACTACGCATTGTTCTAAAATACCCTCTCTAACATTTCTTGTCTTCAGGCTCTTCACTTCCCTATTACATCCTCCAGACTCTTTTAAAATTATAACTGAATTTGTGTCAACAAATGGAAACATAAAGAGGCAGTAAGGCAATAACTAGTCCAGCTCATTCTTTATTTTTTTTTAATATCCAGTTCAAGCTCTGCCTGAGAGTAAAATGTCCATACTTTTACTTCACATCTGTCCTTTATTAAAAGCCATTTACCAGAAGAAAACAGTCTTGCAAGCTAAACCCAGGCGTAGCATTAGAAAGTGATCATTAGAATCAATGAGAACTCATTTGTGAAACTCAAGTTCTGAATGTCATTATCAAAGGACAGAGCTAAAACAAACAAAACACTCTAAAATCAAAAAGGATACATCCTTCCCTTGGTAATATTCCAAACGCCAGGCTTTCTAATCCTTGGAAGGCTTCTTGTGAAATCACATATTTTCCTAATACAGAGAACAAAACTGAAAATACCTCTAGGTGTTCATGCATAAAATTTGTGCAGTATAATTTTGAAATTCATATTTTAGGCTTCTGTATTCCTGTGAGATTTCACAAAATTGAGAACAAAATGGTTTAATAGCATCAAGAGGATTAATTTTTTAAAAATGTCTCTAGTGAGCAAACAAATACATATTTATTTAATGTGTTCATACATACTTCTATACTTTCACCAATATGATTTAAGCAAGAATAGGTTGCACTGCTCTCCACACCTGTCCACTAATGCCATCTTTGTTTCTATATTTCCACTCTCAACAGCCCAGTAAATACTCTTATATCAAGCACTGCTAATGAATTGCAAAGTGTCAAATCCATCAGAATTTTATACTATCTTCTTGCTTAATTTCTGGACTATCTACCTCTGTTGTGCATATTTTCTTTGAAACATTCTTCCCATTTATAGTTTCTTCACTTACATTTTGGCTAATTTTTTTATATTCTCCCCTCCTAAGGGAAGCGAGCACCTGGTACAGTACTCAGATCTTCTTTCCCCTCTTCCTGTGAGCAATTTTTCTCATCTATTTTCAAAGCTACCATATAATCTTTAGAGAACAGATTTGAGTTTCCATTTGTCTAACACTCTATAGTATTGCATAGGAATTGAAAGTATTAACTTCACTGTGACTCCCAGCTCAACTAAAATAGGTTGTACAAGAAAAGATCTTTATATAACTTCTTTATGAATTCAGTTCTCATCCAGAGGAAGGGAATGATAAGATCTCCTATTTTCTTGGTGTGTCCTACTAAAGTAGTTAATATATATGCTTATTATATGAGTGTTTAACTCATGAGAGACAGGTACTCAATAAATATTTACTGGAGAGTTCCTGCTTCTACTTTTTCTTCTGGTTTCAGAAACAACCCCTGATCTCTTTCATCAGGCCATCTTCTAGTGGCTTCCAAGGACAGACTGTATGGCAATAATGACTTCACTATAAATCTCTATTGCAATTGTCTACAGACTATGTTATAAATCATGATATCAATAACTTGGCAGCATCAACAACTGATTATATTGATCATAACTACCTTGAAAGCAGAGAGCTACTACATCTTGATTGCATTTAGATTTCCAATGCTTTAGTTAAAATGTTGGCATAATGTCAAAGCAAAAGTCTTGGCTACACATGTCTGACAAAAATGACTACTTATTCCTCACACACAACATGGTCTTCAAGTAAAACGCCTCAATACTGACGTTTATAACAGTTATATGTTTATTTCATATGCTGGATTATCAACTCCAGGGGCTGGCCAGCTAATCTGGCCTCTTATGAAGGTTCATTAACATCCTTTTTCTCTAGTCCAGTTGTGGAATCAATAGCCAGTTACTACAAGTAATGGCCTCTGGCTGGGTGAGTATCCCACTGAAAGGATGTGGGCCAATTAAAAGGTTTCATAGTTGCTAAGAGATCCATCCTGCTGAGCTCAGAACAGAATCAATCTTGGCATTACAGAGAAGGCAGAACCCTGTAAAATTACAAAACCTTTTAATGTTTATTGAAATCAAATAGGTTTTATAAAACCTGAGATGTTTGTGTGCCACTGAATGGCAGTGATTATCCTTCATTCACTGTCTTAAGTAATACCCAGAAGTGAAAGAAAGCCAAGCAAAATGTAAATTATTAAAATACTTTCACAAAGTCAGTTATGCAAACTTTTAACCCCAATGATGTTTCCTGTATTTGTGTTCTTTCTCATTTCTAAGGTCTTTCTTTCTTCTTTTTCATCTTTTAAATTGTTTTCGCTCCTTTTAGCACTGCTCCCACTTAGAGCTCTAAGATTTAAAAGTACCAGGGCTGGCGCTGTGGCGTAGCAGGTAAAGCCGCCGCCTGTAGTGCCGGCATCCCATATGGGTGCCAGTTCAAGTCCCAGCTGCACCTCTTATGACACAGCTCTCTGCTATGGCCAGGGAAAGCAGTGGAAGATGGCTCGTTCCTTGGGGCCCTGCAACCATGTGGGAGACCCAGAAGAAGCTCCTGGCTCCTGGCTTCAGACTAGCCCAATTCCAGCCATTGTGGCCTTTGGAGAGAGAACCAGTGTATGGAAGAGCTCTCTCTCTCTCTCTCTCTCTCTCTCTCTCTCTCTGCCTCAGCCCATCTGTAACTTGGCTTTCAAATAAATAAATAAATTTATAAATTTCCTCCAGTTTCCAACATGGGTGCAGGGGCCCAAGGACTTGGGCTATCCTCTGCTGCTTTCCAGGTACATCTGTAGGGAGCTGGATTTAAAGAGGAGCAGGTGGGAGTTGAACCAGCACCCATATGGGATGGCAGTGCTGCAGGCCGGGGCTTTAACCCTCTGTGCCATAGCACCGGCCCCAAGATCACTTCTTTCATCTGTTAGCATTTTATTCATATTATAGGACAAGCATATGAGGGGCATAGAGTTCAACTGGAGAGTTCATCTTGGAACTCTAAATGTTAAATTTAATCTGCATGACAGGAATCTGATAAAAGCAGAGATGTAGAATGAGTGAAACAGATGCATTCATCAAACCGTGTGGAATAGCACCACAGGAAATTGTCACAGGAGCCTGAAAAATGAGCTAAAGTGAAAACAGCGGCTATTTGTACATACTTAAAATTTTTAATTTCCAAAATAAAATTAATTTGTTTATAATAATGGCTTCTGTAAGTCTTCATGCAGAAGGATGAGCCTTATGTTTTTTTTTTTTTTATTTGAAGACTAAATATCAGGAATTGAAACTCATGTGGTTTGCTTAATTCAGTGATTCTTTGAATTATCTCTGGAACTAGCAGCAATTCCACCTGACATTTATAAGAGATACAAATTCTCATGCCCACCATGGACTTACGCAATTGGAAACCCTGAGAGTAAGGGCCAAAAATTTATGTTTAACAAGCTCCCCAAATGATTCTGATGCATGGTAAAGTTTAATTTATCTCTTGTTTTCTACTTCATGTGTTGAGAGTAGGTGAAATAGATGTATAAAGAACTCCAGGATACGCAATGCTTGCTTAAATTTATCTTCTTGTTTAAATCTATCTTTCTGTTTTACAAAACATGTAATCCAGAAAAGCAACCTCATCATTCCATTGTTCATTTTGTTTATAAAGGGGTGGAACTGAGACCAGTGATCCAGTCCTTGACAGTTCACAGCTTCTTTGTGTTTATTCTGCTTTCTGCAGGTGTTTGGTTATTTTCTCCTCTACAAATCCTCATGACGTACACTGCAGCTTCAAGACCAAGTTTTCAATGCTTTGTGGATTCACTCCATCCTAACGTGATCAATTGCTATGTCTGTTTTCCTGACATTTTCTAAAATCATCAGGGGGCAAAAGCAACTGACCTTCAAGTAAGTAGATATGGATTTCAAAGGATAAGTGTTCCCAAGAATATAAACAAGTTCTCAGTTTTCCTGTCTTCTGGAATAGATTAAGAAAGAAATAAAATGACCACAAGGGTAAGTCTTTGATAGGAGATTTCAGTTAAACATATTTACATTTGCAAATGAATGCTGTTTTTTTAACTCCAAATAATGAGAAACATTGATATTAAAACAAGTTTAAATTGTAATTGCTTTGGTTGAAGCAGAGTATCAGGAAATGTTTTCACACAGCAGTTTCTTTCATAGCTCCAAAGATATATCTTTGGAAATCAAATTTTTGCACATGTAAGTGTAAAAGCATTGATTCATAACATTTCCTTCTGCGAGTATCTCTACAGGTAGATTTACAAGAATTAACATGAACAGAAAAATGTTTTTGCTTGGACAGATTAATCAGCCAGACAATGAACAACAGAAGAGAGAAATAATAAATTTCTCAGATACTGAGCTTATTTAGGCTGAGAAACTCACCCTCCAAAGCATTGCTTTGACAGGTTGACAAAAGTGGCCTCCAGGTGTCTCTTTCCTAAAATCCGAGAAGACCCCCTAAAACTTACACTAAAATGTGGCCCCTTAAAGTTCCCCAGTAGTGCTATCTGGGTGCCACATATGCTACTGGAATTTGGGGTCCATATGATTTCTCCATGTGCTTACTAATAAATCCCCAATATTAGTAAGCCCAAGAGGGAACTTGCCTAATATTTAGAAAAGAATTCTAAATACCGGCACAGATAAATGAGGCAGCATGGTATATTTTAAGCTTTTATTTAGTGAGAAAGATGCATAGGAGAGTGAGAGCTTCATTTAAGAGAGATAGGTGAATAGGGGTTCATACTGAGCACCAGGAACCAGCCACATGGTAGAGCATCTAGGCCTGTATCTTGGCCAGGAAGCCTAGAGCACTTGGACTAAAGGCCATGCGCCCTGGAGGCATGGGGCTAGAGCAAGCCCCTCCTAACAAGAGGCCAGGGAAGAAGAGTGGGCGGGGCCATAGAGTGTCCTGGTTTTTAACCCACTTCCAAAGGGGAGTAGTCAATTAACCTGATTGGATGGTGGGCACCCAGGTGTGGCCGGTTAGGGGGAAGAGGCCACACAGGGGCATGGCTAAGGTATCAGGTAGGGCGTGAAGTCACACAGGAGCATGGCGAAGGTATGGTCTTCCAATTCACAAATCTAATCAATTTTAGCCTGTATGCTGCCTACTTCATTCCCTTCACCTACTACTTTTCTTTCTCTGGACACTCACTCTCTCCAAAACTACAGGAAGGGGGCTATCCTTGACATTCTCTTATCTACTTAAAGACAAGATCCCCAAAAGAGGAACACAATTATCTTTAACATTTTCACTGAAATTTCACTAACCAAGAAAGATTACACTCACATCAAAAAGGAAGAGATTAAAAGTCAAACATCATACCTAGAAAACCCAGAGGAACTTCGCCCCATGCCCTCATCTATTCTCTGAGCTCATTCTCTCCTCTAAAACGCATGAGATTTGCCTCCACAATTGCCTACAGTATCTCCTCCTCTCCATCTCACTCTGTCCTAGAAAGAGGGCATTTAAGTCTCAAATTTCTAGTCCCTCTTTGAGTTTCATATTTCCTATGGCTCCTGTTAAACTATTGTAAGTTTCAGCAAGCTCAATTCAGGAAAAATTTGAATTTCACTACAAATAGAAATGCCTTCAGGCCACAATTTACAAGCAATCTCACAATTAATCCCTTAGCCTGAAGATACTCTAATTCTTTCTTTCTTCACTTAGCAACCTCTGTCCATTCTTGAAAAGACTACGAAAGCTCTACTTCCTTGTCAATGATCTGACCACAAAAAGTCAATCTCTCTGCTTTCATAATTACTTAATACCCAAACATTTCACTGGAATTATCTAGCAATATTGCTGTCTTATCATTTTAATTGTTATGAGCCTCTATTTAGCTTTCTATTTCCAACAGCAAATAAAGGTGTGGTGCATCATAGGCATTCAACAAATACATATTTAACTAATCAAAACTAAAAAGGAAAAGTCAGGCAGTTTTCCATGTAAATTTTAAAGGATTTATAGAAAAATTGATGGTAGCCGAGGTGAGTGATTTTTTTTTCATAATAATACAAGTCAACTTTCTGCTGTATTGTGAATGTATATATCTGCTTACAAAATAATCTTGATTTTTGAAATACTTCTGAAGGTATTTCCTTATCAGAAGCGTGTGCTATAAAGTTTTTCAATTATACTTTAACAAAATAGGAGAAATCTCACTGTCTGTGTAGCAGTATGATCATCTGTCATTAGATATTTGAAATGTGAATTTCCAATTATTCTAAGAAAGATTATCATCACTTATGCAATAAATTCTTGGGAAGTCATTGCAAGTAACTCTAGAACTTAAACAACTCTCTAATATATTCAGAGCCATAAAGTAACTGATATAATTAACAAAAATAGCAAATGTATTATATACAGTAACAAGTACAGTAAATGTGAGTGTTACTACATAAAGTAACAGTATTAGTACCCAAGACAGTGTCATATTTTATTTAAAGAAATACTTTGAAGTACTTCAAATTAAAAAAGAAATCATTTACCACATATTTGTAAGGATGAATAACAACATGCAGCCCTTTGGTAAAAACATCACATGAATTAAAACAAGTTGATACATCCACTTGATCATAAAAATGTCTTGATTTTCCACATTGCATTTATACAAGTTAGTATTTCAACTAATTCATTGTTTATAAAATTCAACCCAAATTAGTGATACAATTTAAATACTGCAAAAAAAACTTGAAAATTAAGGATAAGTATACTATGGGATGGTGTTTAGAATAATGGACTGGAAAAAGACAATGGATACTTTATAAAACTATATATTGATAAAAAATTACATTGAACCTTAAGTTGTAGACTTTTCATACCACTACAAGTAGAAGTTACTTTGATATGACAGTTTACAGAAATTTAAGTAATTTGATTCTATCTTTCCTTTAAATTATAAGAATGATTTAGTAATTTGAATAATTTTGAAGTGGTCAAGAACAAAAAATGACTGAAAACTCAACAGTACCTCAGAATCAGCCCATAAGGCATTTGGATTCAGCTAAAAAGACCATGAGAGTATCTCAGGTATGGAAAGCCAAGACACTGTGGCAAAAAATGACATAAATGAAAGATCTCTGCGAGTGAGATCCCAGTGGAAAGAATGGGCCATCAAAGAAGGAGGTACCTTTCTCTGAAGGGAGGAGAGAACTTCCACTTTGATTATGACCTTGTCTAAATAAAATCGGAGTTGGCGAACTCAAGAGGCTTCCATTGCCTTGGCAGCTCTTGACAAGAGCCTCGGATGATTACTGACATCATAAATAAGAGTGTCAATTGTTAAGTCAACAACAGGAGTCACTGTGCACTTGCTCCCCACGTTGGATCTCTGTCCATAATGTGTTGTACTATGAGAATTAATGGTAAAACTACTGCTGAAACAGTACTTTATACTTTGTGTGTTTGTGTGGGTGCAAACTGTTGAAATCTTTACTGAGTATAGAGTTGATCTTCTGTATATAAAGATAATTAAAAATGAATCTTAATGAAGAATGGGATGGGAGAGGGAGTAGGAGACAGGATGGTTTGTGGGTGGGAGAGTAGTTATGGAGTGGAAAACTGCTATAATCAAAAACTCCTATAATTGTACTTTTGAAATTTATATTTATTAAATAAAAGCTTTTTTAAAAATATGGTTAACATATAAAAAAACTCAACAGTAAACAATGTCATTAAGTTGCTAATATTTAATGGTATCTAATTAGTGGTACCTACCACATGTTCAGTTGTAAATGGAGAGAAATGTAGTTGTATTAACTAAATGCAATACTACTCTCAAAGCTGTAACTGTCAACCTCTAAGAAACTGCACAGAATTTCGATGACCTACAGGAATTGTACCAAGTGTCACTATATTTGCATCAAAATATTAGGCTATGTTCCTAAAAACTTGCTATCAATAAAAATAAAAGAAATTCAACAAAATCAAAACCACCACTATGTTCCTTAGACCTAAAATTCAAATGGTGTATAAGCTGGAAAATTAGGTGCCTTCTGTCGGCTGCTTAGGTACTACTTGAACTATTTGACCTGTAATGTTTCTGAACTCATTCTTACCCACAGTATCATTCTTAGAAAAGCCATTAGGTATGCCAAACTCCAGAAAATATCTGAATTTGAGGGTACTGCAAATGCTTCACACAAAATGTATATGACGGGAAAAAAAAACTGTATACAGATTTCATAGTTTTCTGGCCAGTGCTGTGGCATAGTGAGTAAAGCCGCCACCTGTAGTGCCAGCATCCCACATGTGCACGAGTTTGAGTCCCGGCTTCTCCACTTCCAATCCAGCTCTCTGTTATGGTTTAGGAAAACAGTGGAAGATGGCCCAGGTGCTTGGACCCCTGCACCTGCATGGGAGACCCAGAAGAAGTTCCTGGCTCTGCATTGACTCAGTTCTGACTGTTGTGACCTTTTATAGAAGGACTCAGTGGATGGAAGATTTCTTTCTCTCTCTCAGCCTCTTCCTTTCTGAGAAGTAGATAAATCTTCAGAAAAAAATATTTCAAAGTTTTTTGTCAAAATAAACTTATCTTTTAACTCTATCTGTCCAAAACTTTTAAAAATATCTTCATATATAAGATAGGTAGAGAGAGACATTGATGGTGCTCACATACTATGCAATGTGCTGTCCTAAAAGTTAAGAGTTATGGAAGTGGGCATAAACAGGACACATCGTCTTGAAAGGGAATTCTTGTGAATGCAATGTGATTTGTCATTGACAATGTATTTAGAGATGATAACTGGAAGAACAGAAAAGGATCCGATACTGATCCACTGGTTTATTAGACACTGAGAAGTGGATTGAGAACTTGTCTTTCCTGAGGATATTGACTGATCTGGCAGAGTCAAGAGGAATGAACACTGAGTACAGAGAAATGGTCCTCCCTCAGAAGACAAATAAGGAAAATAAGTTCATGTTTATGAAGAAAAAATTACAATTTCATCCTGAGGACTCAGAAAAGCAGCAAAAAGACTAGATATTTTTCCTTAAAAACAGTTAAAATCCATTTAGTAATTTAAAGGATATATACCAACGTACATTGTGCATAATTAGAGTATACAACTCTAAGGAAGAAAACAAGAAGAAAAGACTATAGAATGAGGACAATAAGGAGCGTAACTACTCATTAAGGAACCAAAATTTAAACAAGAGCAATAGTTGTTTTAATGAGGGCTATAAAAATGTAACTAATAGTGGAAGGCAAATTTGGGAAGCTGTCAGGATATGAAGGATAGTGGAAATATCTGTAAGGAATATACACTAAAGGCTCAGAGTAAGTGTCACCCAAAGCATTGTAGAAATCTCTGGGGAAGAAAACAGTACTTAATTCATGATGCACCACTTGACAGCAAATCTCAGGTACTGACTACCAATCACTGTCAGTGTCCTTGGTCTTTAAAACTGACCTTTCAGACTTTCAAAAAGTCAATAAATGTATAATCAGAAACTTTCATTATAGAAGGTCAGAAAGTCTAGTCATGTATTGGTACTGGTTTATAACAAATACAAAGCAACCAACCTGTATGTTTTAAATGTAACTGCCGCTGCTTTTGTGGCCATGAGCAAAGCCATAATCATCCTAGAATTGACTTTCTTTAAAATTCTAAATGGAGCTTGAAATGATAAAGTTAGATGGTGGAAACTGGTGGATATGGACCCAATTTGGTCAGATAAAATTAATTATGAAAATGTGGTATCTCTCTCTCTCTCTTTTTATGGCTGAGTAGTAATCCATCATATATATATATATATATATACACAGACACACACACACACACACACACACACACACACACATATATATACTACTCAGCCATAAAAATGGCTTACTACTCAGACATAAAAATAATGAAATTCTGTCTTTTGCATTACAATGGATGCCACTGGAATCCATTATGACTAATGAAATAAGCCAGATCCAAAAAGACAAATATCACAGGGTTCTCATATTTGCCATAGCTAATAGATAATGTACAAAAATCCTTTAATGTATGTGAGTGAAAATAAAATGTTGAGACATGATTACTGTTAAAGCCCTTGTCTAGATTTCTGCAGAAGAGTGATTTTTTTACTCTTTACATATTGAACTCTTTATTTAATGGCATATTAAACATGTGATTATAAAGTTAAAGTATATTATCATAAAATTTAAAAAGCGAGAAAAGAAGGAAGGAGAGAGGGAGGGAGAAAGGAGGGAAGTACCATTACATTCTAAGAATTGTATCATAAACTACATGAAATCTTTTCTCTTTATATTAATAAAATAAATAAATAAAGGGAAAATATAGAAGAGTGGCATTGAAAGATGGTTGAGCTTAAAAATTGTTTAGGGAGCTTTTTTTTTTTTTTAAATAGAGGTTTTTGGGAAAGTCATGGTTGACTATAGTGCAGAACTGATGTTTCATACAGAAGAACAAGAATTTGCTTTTGGTATACAAAAGAAAATAAACTTCAGGAAGAAACATATCATGTAAAAAGACATAGCTTGAATTTGGCCTCAGTCCCTATCTAGATTACATATTTCAACATTGATATTTGAGATATGTGTTTTATTTTTAACAAAAGGAAGCCATATATTTTGTTATAATTTTTAATTGTTACAACACTGTTTTTATATTTCTTTCATAATACTGAAAAAACAGATTTGGTTTGGGGATACCAACAACAATGTTGTCACTTTGCCTGACTTCAACACTGCCCATTGAAAATGTTTGGAAAGGGGTAGTGCAGGGAGATAACATATTGGCACAGGAGGGAAACGGGGCTTTCAGCTCATCCAGTGAGTTAGAGTCTTTAAACAATAGAAACCTCGACATAGCATGAGCTTGAGCTCACTGGAGAAGCTAATGAAGAGGCTTTTCCACCTTGTTGATTACCTGGTTTCCATAGTGTAGTGATAATCACGTTCACCTCACACCATGTTGATTAGATTCTCTGCTTTTTGGACCTCAAATGTACAACAGCAGTTTGAATTTCAAAGCAGTTAAGCAGTACCTTCAGTACATAAGGGCTTGGACAAAGCTGATCAAAATAAAACTGAAACAGCAAATATTTTGTTCTCTATCATACACAAATGGATGGTCCAGGCCAAGCTCTGAATTATTTCAGACTCTCTTCTCTCTTTTTTTTTTTTGATTTTTATTTAGAATATAAATTTCCAAGGTACAACTTGTGGATTGCAATGATTTCCCCACCCATACCTCCCCTCCCCCCCGCTACCCTCCCCCCTTACCCACTCCCTCTCCCCTTTCATTCACATCCAGATTCATTTTCAATTCTCTTTGTATACAGGAGCTCAGTTTAGTATGTGTTAAGAAAAGATTTTAAGCCATTTGCCCTCACATAGCACCACAGAGTGAAATATACTCTTTGAGTACTAGTTATAGCATTAAATCACATTGTACAGCACATTAAGGACAGAGATCCTACATGATATTTTTTTAATTGATTGATTTTTATGTAACTTCCAATTTTTTTAATCATTTCCAATTATCTTTATATACAGAAGATCGATTCAGTATATACTAAGCAAAGATTTTGTCAGTTTGCACCCGCGCAGAGACACAAGGTGTAAAAATACTGTTTCAGTACTAGTTATTGCATTACTTCACATTGGACAACACATTAAGGACAGATCATACATGGGCCGTAAGTACACAGTGACACCTGATGTTGATTTAACAATTTGACACTCTTGTTTATGGCGTCAGTAATCTCCCTAGGCTCTAGTCATGAGTTGCTGAGGCTATGGAAGCCTTTAGGGTTTGCCGACTTGGATCTTGTTCTGACAGGGTCATAGTCAAAGTGGAGGTTCTCTCCTCCCTTCGGAGAAAGGTACCTCCTTCTCTGGTGGCCCTGTTCCTTCCGTTGGGATCTTACTCACAGAGATCTTTCATTTATGCCTTCTTCTTCTTCTTTTTTTTTTTTTTTCCCAGAGTGTCTTGGCTTTCCATGCCTAAAATACTCTCATGGGTTCTTGAGCCAGATCCTAATGCCTTAAGGGCTGATTCTGAGGCCAGAGTGATTTATTAGGATATCTGCCATTCTATGAGTCTGCTGTGTATCCTACTTCCCATGTTGGATCAGTCTCTCCCTTTTTTTAGTTCTATCTGTTAGTATTAGCAGTCACTAGTCTTGCTTGTGTGATCCCTTTGACTCCTAGACCTATCAGCGTGATCAATTGTGAACTGAAATTGATCACTTGGGCCAGTGAGATGGCTTGGTACATGCCACCTTGCTGGGGTTGTATTAGGGTCCCCTGGCACATTTCTAACTCCATCATTTGGGGCAAGTCCGATTGAGTTTGCCCAAATTGTACATATCCTCCCTTTCTTTTTCCCTCTCTCCTAAATTAACAGGGATTACTTTTCAGTTGAAATTTAAACATCTAGGAATAATTGTGTGTTAATTGCAGAGTTCAACCAATAGTACTAGAACAATAACAAACAACGTCAAGAAATACTAAAATGGGAAAAGATTTACATTGTATATCAACCATCCAGAAAAGATTTGATCCAGTCATAGTTTCTCATAGAGTTCATTTCACTTCAACAGGTTTCCCCTTTGGTGTTCAGTTAGTCGTCGCCAATCAGGGAAAACAAATGATATTTGTCTTTTTGGGACTTGCTTAATTCACTCAGCATGATGTTTTCCAGATTCCTCCATTTTGTTGCAAATGACCGGATTTCATTGTTTTTGACTGCTGTATAGTATTCTGTAGAGTACATGTTCCATAATTTCTTTATCCAATCTACTGTTGATGGGCATTTGCAGACCCTCTTCTCTTACGAATTCCAACAGTTTTACTTCCAGCTGTACTTGTTATTAGTTGTTACTGTCTCTGCTCATTCTGCTCAGCAGTAGATTAGAAATAATAAAAATAATCCATACGGTTGTTGTGAGGAGTAAATGAAATCATTAGCATAGCCTTACAGGCCCAGTGCCTGGCACATTCTCAATTCTCGGTAAATAATGAGTTGTTGCTATATCACTCTGGTGCTTTGAAGACAGTGATGCAAAGAAGTCAGAAATACAGGGTTGGGTGCTCAAAGCCATAGAGTCCAGTGAAGTGAAAATCAATCTTACTCTTCAATAAAAATAGAGGCAAATTATTCAAAGTTGTTTAAAAGTTATAGAGATTACGTATGTCTTGTGATGGTTTCATTGCCTTTAGAATAAAGACATATGAATAATTATCTTCTCAGTCTTCTGGGTGAGGATGTAGTCACCTAGACTGATACATAACTCAAGCTCTGATTTCTGGAGTTTGATCTATCCCCTGCCAGCTCCTCCAACATCACACACAGATGGGCTCCTTCTCCACCTGATGCCTGGTTGTGCCACCAAGAATAGCACAGCCGAACAGTTCAGAGCAATGATGCCACTGGATAATGCAATCTTTATGCTCCCAATGCTTCACTCCCTTTTCAAAATAAGAGTTAATATTTTCAATCTTTTGAATATGGTAAATGCTTGGGGGAAATGAAAATCTAGCAAGAATGGGGAACCTTTTTGCTGCCAAGAGCCACTTGGATATTTACAACTTCATTCACAGGCTATACAAAATTATCAACTTAAAAATTAGCCTGCTCGAGATTCATTGAATTTTGAGTCATGTCTGTAGTTGCCTTGGTAGGCCCCAACCACATTATTTTGGGGACCTTATATGGCCCTTGGGCCAGATGTTTCTTACCCCCAAAAGAGCACAATGTAAAAAAAAAAGTTTCATCATGGTTATACGGAAACAGAAGAAAATTAAAACAATTAGCAGCATTGGTAATGACAGAAAATGAATGTAACAAATTAACATATGTAATTTTTTTCACTTCCAAATTGAACATCATCAGAGACCAGATAGGTGCAAACAAGCTACTTTAGGATGCTGTTTGCAAGCACATAGCAGTGACAGGTTAATGGATTGAACACACAGTGCTAGTAAAGAATGTTCAAGCTCATTAAAACTGGCATGAGTATTGACAGCACAAACAGATATATCAAGGTGTTACCAGTGCAAACTACAAACTGATTCCAACTTCCTGCTAATGTGCAATCTAGGATGCAGCAGGTGCGGCTCAAGTACTTGGGTCCCTGAAATCATCTGGGAGACCAAGAGTAAATTCTAGGCCCCTGGCTTTGGCTTGACCCAGTCCGGCCTTAGCTGTGAACCAGACATGTGGAGAGTGAACCAGGAGATGAGAGATTGTTCTCTGTCCCTCTCTGCCTTTCAATTAAAAAGTTTTGAAACCAGATGAGATTTAAATTATTTTCTGCAACTCCATATGGCCAGTTAAACCAAAGAGAAGAAAGCTTTACATCACACACTGGAGGTTTCCTGTGTGGAATGAGAATCGAAGGAATTTCTGTGAAAGCTGATGTCAACCCTAGGAAATTTCCTACACCAACGTAACAACTGATCTCCTAAACCAAAGAACTGTATTAAAAGGAGTTTAAAGCAAACCTTTATGTTGATATGGAGATAAAATGATGAAATCTCGAAACTACACTTGGATTTATAGGTCTTCTTACACAATTTCATATCGATTAAATAAATCTCATTCATTTATCTTTATCACATAATCACATAACTTCTATACAATATTAGCAGGTATGGAGAATTCACTGTTTTCAATCCAGGAAAAAGAAAAAAGTTGGAACACTAGATTTGCCAAAATGTCCTCATTCGGTCGAGCCACCTGTATCCACCAACTTATATTTTAGTTCATTCTAAAGTCTAAATGATAAACCAAATTGCTAACGTCCAGGATGTCTTCTACACCCAAAGCTGGATCTGATAAGATCTCTAATCCTTTGTCTCTTTAGCTCTGATTTTTAAACCTGATGTTAGGGATTCCAGTATATAATTATGATTTATTTCCAAGCTTATGCACTTAATGATAAAATGCCTTATTTAGAATTAAGATGATTCTTGAAATTAGATATTATCAATCTATTCTTATTTTTAAATATTCATTGTTTTTCTTTTTTAAAGATTTATTTATTTGAAAGGCAGAGAGATAGAAAGGGAAAGAGAGAAAAATAGATCTTCCATCTCCTGGTTCATTCCCCAGATGGTTACAACTGACAGGTCTGGGAAAGGCTTAAATCAGGAGCCAGAAACTCCACACTGGTCTCCCACATGGATGGTGGGGCTCAACTAATTGGGCAGACAACTCTCTTCTTAACTGTATCTTCAATAATATCACCATTTCTTCCCTATGTTCCAATTAAAGTTATCTCTTCAGATTTTCTAACCCTTGAAGTTAGCACTTATATTTATTTCCTTGGATTAAACAGATTCATAAAATGTTGAGAAACAGTCTCTAGTTTTAATGAATACCTGGAAATTAATTATACCATACACTTTCATGTATCATGGAAAATACTTATAGAAAAAAGCTTATGAAAAGATGCCATGACAAGAACATTCCCTTTATACACTTTTCACACTGCATAGAACTCTTGATTCTCATTTGAAAGAGAGCTTATGTAATAGTTATCACAATAATTATGTTTATAATATTTATTATATATATCATTAAAATCTCTAAGGGCATTAAACTATTGATGATTATATAAGAAGTCCACATTATGTAAAAGCATAACTTGTATTATTACTCTGATTCATATAATTTAGCAAGTCTACTAGAAGATAGAATAGAATCAAGTTTTAAAACTGATAGCAAAGAACTGTAAAAATACTTCTACTAATAGTACTCCTGATAATAATAAAATTCCCACTTGAACAAAGTGATGTGAAGTCTGGAACTAAGCAAACTAGAACCACATTGTCATTTGCTCTAGGGACTACAAATCTAGATTTTGGTAATTTCAAAATAAGAAAACTGGGAAAATATCATGCATCATTCAGTCAAGCCATGTAATCATGCAAAGGATATGAGATCAAACAAAGTGATGAGGATTTCCCAAGGCTGGTTCAACCACTGAGCCAGGCTTCCTGCTTCTCAACACAAACTGTATTTCCTATTCCCATACAGACTTTGAAATTTTAGGTCGGTGTCATCTTATCTCAGAGTTCCTGTGTAAATTTATTACAAAAGTTTCATTTTCCCTATATTAATTAAATAACATACCCTTAATGTGTCTGAAAATTATTTCTTTTCATGTTGTTTCTCATATCCTTAATATTTTTTCCTCAAACCTACTTGTGGTCATGATTACTATGCTCACTGTGACATGTAAAATATACAAATTGAAATAAGATTCTGCCACCTTCTAGCTGTATGGCCTTGACTCAGTAAACTATTTGCATAAACTCCAATTCTTCATTATAAAGTGAGTATTACTTTCATAACAATATTATACATTTGAACATTTCTCTGTTGCTACATGTCCCACCCAGATCTGAGTATAGTTCTATCTAAGTTAGAATACTATAAACATTATCTATAGTAAAACAAATACACAAAGCATCGTGCCTAGCTACTATATGGATGCCACCTCTGTAAGGCTGCCACAAAACAACATCCAGCAATGCACCAGGCTAAAGCCAAGAGCCAAGAGCCTCATCTAGGTCTCCCACATGGTGGAAGTGGCCCAAACACTTGGATCATCTCTCACTGCTTTTCTCTGGCCATTAGTAGGGAGCTGGATTGGAAGTGGAAAAGCCTGGACATGAACTGGTGCCTACATATGACACCAGTGTCACAGGTGGTGGTCTTACTTGCTAGGCCACAACACTGGCTCCTGAACATAACTTATATTACTAAAAGTAAAAATGAATGAATGAAGGCAGACATTACTACTTTATTTTTGTGCATTAATTTCCAAAAAGAATAAAATGAAAAGACAAATTGTATTGAGCAGAAGTATTAGATCTACTAGATCTATGCTTGTGAATGCACAAATAGACATACATGAAACCAAATCACCATGAACAGATTTTAGATAGCTAAATGCTTGTCTTGAAATGATTCACTGTAGAGAAGCCTAGAGGTTTGATTATAAATAATATTCTCTTCAGCAATTTTTCTATTTATCTAAAGACTTTTTGGCAGATGCCTTTATGATTAATGTCTATTTATACCATACAAACTAAAGGGTTAAAATACTTGGTTGTGTTGTCCAAAAGTCTCAATGGCTCATTCATATAACTCTATAACTAACTCAATTAAGTACAATTATCCCTTCAGCAAAAATTCCAATGCACATATACATACCCACACAAGAAAACATGACCCCAGCCACATGTGTTGAATTAAAAGATTAAAAGTAAAATCTGTCCTATTTGTGAATTTATTATTCTGGCTAGTTTCAAAGACTACGTTTTTTTAAAAAAAAATAAGTTACACTTAAAGAAATATAAATGATTACATTTTTTCAGTATCTTTTAAACATTTTAATGAAATTAAAATATTCAAATACAGGGGCCTGTGTTGTGGCACAGCAAGTTAAGCCACTGCCTGCAATGTCAGCATACCATTTGGGCACTGGTTCATCTCCCAGCTGCTCCACTTTTGATCCAGCTCCTGCTAGTGTGCCTAGAAAGCAGCAGAAGATGGTCCAAGGGCTTGAGCCCTTGGCACCCATGTAAGAGACCTGGATGAAGCTGTGGGCTCCTGGCTTCAGCCTTGCTCAGCCCTGGTTGTTGCAACCATTTGGGGGAAGAACCAGTGGATGGAAGACCTCTCTCTGTCTCTCTCTGGACATGCTTTCTCTCTCCCCCTCTCTGTAACTTGTCTTTCAAATAAATAAATAAATAAATACATCTTTAAAACAAAAAAACCAAAATTCTAATATGATTATCAGGGATATCTTCCCATATCATTACTTGTCCTTCCCTTAATATTCTTTTCTATCAATCTATAAACATTTACAAAATTAATATGTAAACATTATTGAAGGTTAGTTTCATAATAATGCTATACATTTACTGTAAACATTTTCTCTATTACCATGCATCTCACCCAGTGCTGAACATAGAAGACCTGGCTGCTAGCCAGAACTCATAACTGATGTTGAAGCTAGGAAAGGTGGAAAATTCTTTTCTGCATCTTAACTTACTTATCTATAAGGCAAAATTAATGCTAACTCTTCTTCTCAAGTATAATTTTTGAAAGAAATATTCAAACAAATAAATATATAGAAATTCCTAGAAAAGTAGAAACATGTATGTATGCAAATACTATCAACATATTAGATAGAATCTATATTACTAATATCTTCACATTAAAATAAAAGTAACATTTAACCAATTTATATAAACAAATTCAGATTATTGAGTTTCAGAACTATAATAAAATGATAAATCTGAAAGTACATTGAGGTTTAATTATTATAATAAATTTACCATATAAATATTTTAAGTACATGCCAATCTGTCATCAACTTTGTTCTGTCTCTGTCTCTCTCTCTCTCTGACACACACACACATACACATACATGAATACACACGCACACATCTTCCTCGCAGTTAATCTTATATACTACGTTATCCATTACTCCATCATAAGTCATACTTGTTCTTCTCCTAGTACTGTCCTTTTTCATCCTCTGGGTTCATCTACCATCTATGTGCCAAGACTAAACTACATCTTTTCTCTAAGACTGATCAAAATATTCTTATTTGAAACTGATTCCTCACAGTCCCAACAATTGTTTTCAAAACTTGTAATTCAAAAATGTACCACTTAAGCATTGTCTAATTGCTTAATGTCAGTTATTTTTAACTAGTTTCTACATCCTCTGGACACCATAGTTATATTCATATTTTCTTTGAACATATTAGTGCTACATGTATATTTTAGTCATAACTATTAGCATATATGTACATTAAGACTGTCAAATGAAAGGAGAAAAGAAAAAATAATAGTGTGCATTCCCTGCACCATAGTGAACAGAGTTTTGTGATATGTGACTGTGTTTTGGATTTGTGGGAAAAGATGATTAATCAAATCCCTCACAGCTTGCGTTGACTATTTCTTGCAACTCTCCAATAATCTCTACTTCCTGGCCCATTCAGTCTTTTGATTACTAATTTCATTTTGTATTACCAAGAATTCAGAGACAATATTGTGCAAGATTGGGGGCAGAATCATATTCATAATTTCCATGAGTGATAGGAATATGTTTATTTCTATCCCTATAACAGGAATAAATGCAATGAATGAATAAAATGAATAAATATGTATTGAATGAATGGAAAGATAGATGGATATGTATATGGAAAGAAGGATGTCCATGTCAACATGTTAACATGTCTACAGGTCTGCATTTGTATCAACATACACAGTTCCTGGGACAACAATGCTAATGCCAACAACAACTGTGCTGAATGCAATAGGGCTATGAGATATCATTCATTTTACTTCAAACCTTTGAAATATCAACAGATCCCACCTGGAATATACAAAGCTCTGTACAAGACACGTATTTGGAACTCAATAAACTGTGGTAATAAACTATAAACGTAACTGCTTCATCTCATTTGCTCAGGCTTTTTTTCTTCTGTTAAAAAATCAAGATTTAGTTTTCTATTTCAACATGTTGATGATAACATCATGTTTAGTTCTTATAAAGTTCAGCTTTTATTTCAAATTCCTTCTAAAGAGTATAATCATTGTATTTCTAAAATATACAGAGATTTTTTCTTGGATAGTTTTTTTTCTAAAATGTTAACAGTGGGTTTTATGGGCAAATTCTTTTCCTTTTTTTAGTGTTATTCTCTCTTAACATAAATATTGCTATTTCAAGACAAACTGGAACCTTAAAAACATTTACTTAAAGAAACTATTTAGATTTGAATTTCAAACAAAAGTTTTATTACCTACAGTTAATATAAATGATTACCACAGCATGGGTTTCTACAGAAGATATTTTTATTTTATTTGTGATTTCAAATAGTGTTAATATAGATTAAATTAAACTTTGGTAAATAGCAATAAACATCCGTTGGTCATCAGAGAGAAGTATCATACCCCCTTGTTTTGATGAGATTTTCACATTCTCTTATAGTTAGCAACAATGTGCTGTTCCTCTCGGTAGTCCCCTTCTCCTGTGAGGATTCAGAAAATAAAGAAGAGAATCTGTCTTTCATTCTAGAGTTTGGAGTTGGGGGCTCTTTTTTAGGCCTCCTGTCCAGATGAGCCTATACTTCCCATGTCCTTCTTCATCTTTTATAATTTCTAAGTTATAAAAAATTTTATTTTGCTGAGATGTAGAGAGAAAAGGAGAGAGAGAGAGAGAAAGGGAGAATAAAAGAGATAGTCCATCCACTGGCTCACCCCTAAATGCCTGCAATGACTGGGCTGGGCCAGACTGAAGCTGGAGCCAAGAATTCCATCCATCCAGGTCTCCCACTTGGGTAGCAGGGATTCAACTACTTAAGCCATCACTGCTGCTTCTTAGGGTTCACATTAGCATTACACTGAGGTCAGGAGAGAAATCTGCGCATCAAACCCCCTCTGATCAGGACTTGAACATCCCAACAAGTATCTTAACCCTTACATAAAACGTATGCCCCTTTGCATACCTTTTAGGGCTCTGTGACTCCTCCAAACCACTCAACAATCTCATTTTGACCTTCATCTCTAACTTATTTTCAAATAAAAAAAAACAAGTCCCACAAAAAACAACAAAGTATGTGTATTTGGCTAGCTGAGGGTATTGACATCTTCATGAGAATTTTAATAACACCTTTGCTGTTATAATAGTAGTGGTATTATTTTTTTACAAACTTGGAAGATCTAGGCAAAGATACAAAAGTAAAAACAGCAATTCACATCTGTTATATCAGAATATTACAGGGTATTTCAGGAATTTAATTATGCTATTATTTACTTTGCATATTCAAGTATGTATATACATGTGATGCTGTTGTGAATACCTTAAATATATAATTCTGTATTCTACACTTTTCATTAAATATTTTAATCTGAGCATGTTCTACTGTCTTTACTTCTTTCAAATGATTAACTTAATGGATTCCTGCTGTTCCATTTAATATAAAAATGATTATTTAATCATGTATCATTTGTATATTTAATATTCAATACTTTGCATAAATCTTATTCTAACAAAATATATATTATCTTTATTTACTTTTAAAATATTTATTTTATTTATCTGAAATGCAGAGGGACAGAAAGAAACAGAGATGGGGGGTGGAGAGAGAGACAGAAAAAATTAATATTCCATCCCCTTATTCACTCCCCAAATGGCTACAACAGCCAGGACTGGGCCAGACTGAAGCCAGGAGTCTAGAACTTCATCCAGATCTCCCACGTTGGTGACCAGGACACAAGTACTTGGGCCATTCTTCATTACTTTTCCAGGTGCATCAAGAAGGAGTTGGATCAGAAATGGACTCTGTGAGGCCGGCGCCGTAGCTCAACAGGCTAATCCTCCGCCTTGCGGCGCCGGCACACCGGGTTCTAGTCCCGGTCGGGGCACCGGATTCTGTCCCGGTTGCCCCTCTTCCAGGCCAGCCCTCTGCTGTGGCCCGGGAGTGCAGTGGAGGATGGCCCAGGTGCTTGGGCCCTGCACTCCATGGGGAGACCAGGAAAAGCACCTGGCTCCTGGCTCCTGCCATCGGAGGAGCGCGGTGTGCCGGCCGCAGCGCGCCGTCCGCGGCGGCCATTGGAGGGTGAACCAACGGCAAAAGGAAGACCTTTCTGTCTGTGTCTCTCTCTCTCACTGTCCACTCTGCCTGTCAAAAGAAAAAAAAAAGAAAAAAAAAAAAAAAAGAAATGGACTCTGTGATATGGGATGCCAGCGTCACAATTAGTGGTGTAAACAATTGCACCACAATGCCTTCCCTAATATGTTGGTTTTAATAGCCTCATACACATAAACTGAACTCTACCTTTTTGAATTTCATTTTGGTTGATAATTGAGACAAGTAAACTTTAGATCAAGAGATAAAATAAACAAGATAATTCTGATCATGGCTGAGTGTAGGATAAAAGAGGAGCAATAATGCTGATGGAGATCTAAACAAACTTCTGTGCACTAAAAACCCAACAGCTTCCTCAATACAATTAACTTGATGGACAAAAATCCTAGCCTAATTCAGTAGTATCAAACAAATGAACAAACAATAAAACAGACTTATTTATTTGATCTCCTTATTAATTTCCTTTTTTTTTTTTTTACAAAAGTTACAACAATAACTTTTCACCACTTATCAAGATACTGGATAGTGGTTCAGCACTGTGGCGTAGCAGGTTAAACTGTGTTCTGTGTTCTGTGCCAATTCATCTCATATGGGCACTGGTTCAAGTTCCGGCTGCTCCACTTCCAATCCAGTTCTTTGCTTGTGGCCTGGGAAAACTATAGAAAATGGTCCAATTGCTTGGGCTCCTGCAGCCACATGGGAAACCTATGTGAAGTTCCTGGCTCCTGGCTTCTGCTTGAGTAAATCCTGGCTATTGCAGCCATTTGGGAAGTAAACCAGTAGATAGAAAACCTCTCTCTCTCTCTCTCTCTCTCTCTCTCTCTCTCTCTCTCTATGTCTCTGTCTCTCCCTCCCAGTAACTCAACTTTTCAAATAAATAAATATATCTCTAAAAAAAATACTGGATAAATTCCATTATGAAATGTCAGATGCCCAGAATGAACTAAAAGCAGTCATATAGATACCAACTTTCAAGGATCTACTTAGCTATAGACATTTGCCTTTTATTTCTATTCTTTTCTTTACCTTTTAACGTTCTATCTTTATACTTTACATATTTTTCATATTTATTTTCAATATGATTCTGGCTACGATAGTATTATTACCACTTGAGGTGAACAAAAAGGAAACAAGAATAACAACAAAAAGCCTCAAGCAGCTTAAATAACTTCCTGAAAGGCCCTGGCTTGCTTTGGGTTAGTGCCTTTAACATTTCGGTATATTACACACTCATATGCTCCTTAAAAGATAACATGTTTAAATGTCTATGAGGAAATATCATGTGGCAAATGAGTCTAGTTGGCTCCAACTTGAGTCTAATAGTATCAAGTCAAATTAGTCTTAGATTCCACCACTCAATCCAAACAGCTACTTAAAAAAAAAAAGTGACAACTCACATCACATTATATATTGAACTCATCTTATGTAAATCAAAGAAATAAATATGTCTTACATTTGGAAAAGTACCATAATTAACACAAATGATTATGGGTCAAGTGAGTCCACCTTTTAAACATCTAGAAAATGCAATCATTTTTCTCATGTGACAACCCAACTGTTTAGTGAGCACTGTGGCAGTCCAGGCAATGTGCAAATGGCTGGGTTGATTCAAATGTGACGGTGCACAAATCCTATTCTCCATGGTTTACTATCCCTTAGAGTTGAGTTGCGTTGAGTGTCGTTTGCAGACGGCTTCCAGTTGGTTACTTGTCCAGAACAGGGCAATTTTGAGATTAAGCATCATAGCAATTAGACAATGGTATAAGACTCAACACATGATAAGTAGACTAATCTTATAAAGCTGATGTCAAATTCAGGGGATGAAAAAATGGTGCAGTAGTGCACACAGCACAGCCTCATAACAAGATGCTATAATTTAACATTAGTTCACCTGCTGTATGTACACCCAATGTGTTTAAAATATGGAATCTAATTTTATCAAGAGGCAATTTAAATTATTTATATTCTATGAGATAAATTTTGGAACTGGCTACAGCTAAAACGTTGAAGCAAAAGTTTAAAAAAATCAATATTATTTGATTTATCTTGGACAAAAGTCAAAGTGAGAAAACTGAATGAAACATATAAAATAAATAAGTATTTATAAAAATATATATGGGCCGGCACCCTGACTCAATAGGCTAATCCTCCGCCTACAGCGCTGACACACCGGATTCTAGTCCTGGTTGGGGCACCAGATTCTGTCCTGGTTGCTCCTCTTCCAGGCCAGCTCTCTGCTGTGGCCCAGGAGGGCAGTGGAGGATGGCCCAAGTCCTTGGGCCCTGCACCTGCATGGGAGACCAGGAGAAGCACCTGGCTCCTGGCTTCGGGTCAGCGCGGTGTGCCAGCCATGGCGGCCATTGGAGGGTGAACCAATGGTAAAGGAAGACCTTTCTCTCTGTCTCTCTCACTGTCCACTCTGCCTATATATATATATATATATATATATATATATATATGAAGGGCAGACATTTGGTGTGGCAATTAAGATGCCACTTGGGATACCCACATCCCATATCTGAGTACCTGGTTCACATCCTGGCTCTATTTCTGATCCAGTTTCATGCTGACGCACACCCTGGGAAAGCAGCAGAAAACAGCTCAAGTAGTTGGGTCTCTGTCACAAAAGTAGAGATTTAGATTGAGTTTCTGGCTTCATTCTGGCCAAGCCCTGATGTTGTGGGCATTGGGGGAGTGAACCAGCAGATAGAAGGTCTCTCTTTGTCTTTCTGTCACTCTTTCACTTTACCTTTCAAATAAATAATAGATAAAAATTAAACAAAAAAGAAATACAAAGGGAAGACTGTGGCATATTTTTAAGTTGGTAAAAAGGTTCCTCAGATGGCTTTTGAGAAGCACAGTTATTCACTGAAACTTAAAATGTTGTATTTTGCAGCAAACTAATTAGACCAACTTGAAACTCATGAATCTAAAAACAGAGAAGACAATCTTTTTCTTCTTCATTATTTATAAATAATCATATAAACACATTTGTTGAAGAAAATTGACAATGCAGTGTAGAAGATGCTGCACAAATGTCTTCAGGGAAGCAAACTCTGCTGGTATAGGACATGGCGGCAGTCCTGTCTCTGCCTAAGCAGGCTGGGTGAGGGCTGACCCTCCCAATGGAATGAAGCAGTAGGATGGGTAATCTGTAACCAGTGAAGTATGATGGTTTTGGGAACTTGAAATATTGAGCTAGGCTTTGAATACTTGCACTATAGATCAAAACATACTGCGTGATGTGGATCACCTCACCACCCTTTGTCATGGAACATTAAAGCTTGGTTTTCTTTGTTCCTTTAATAAGCTTTAATTATTATACTACCATGCTTATGTACTTGCCTGCGTGTATAGTTGTTTGTACTCCGTACTAAAAAGTGCTAGCTAGGGGCTATCCAACAATGTTCTTGGGTGGAAAATTCCCATGTTGTGTCTCATCATTATCAATTGAGAAAAACGCATCAGGCAAAAAATAATAATAATCTGGAGACAGTACCTCTTATACAGAATAGACAACATGATAAATCATACCACCAGCACGATTTGGAAGTCATCTTTGATCAATTTTTAAGAACACGAATGTGAACATGTCAGTAAGTAGGATCTTCTACTTGATTTTTAATGACTGCATAAGTTCATACTACATGGTTATACTTGGGGAGATGCATACATAATTGTAACACTGAACACAAAATATTCAATGACAATGAGAAGTGAAAAAATGAGATTGTCTGGGAGGAATTCACATATGAGGGGCCTTACATAAGTTCATGAGAAGTGTGTATTATGAACAAAGTTATTCATGACCATCAAAAGATGCTTTTACCACAACAAACTTATATTTATGTATATTTTAATTTCTTTTCCAAAAACTTTTTGATGTACCCTCATTTCTATGATATATGAGAGTGGCATGTCACACCGAAACATGAAATTGGGTAAGTTTTATACTTAAACATGATCACTGAAGCAGGCTAAGCCTCTTATTAGACTTGTCTCTAGATAAATTACTGGGTTCATTTTCAGTTTTCTGCAGTTAATTTTAATGTCATATGTTATTATATAAAATATGAATATAAAGCATCTTTCACAGAGATTAACATATGAACACTCTATGTTAGGTCTTTCTTTGATGATCCATTGATCATTAAATGTATGTGGGGAGTTGACCAATTTTAAATAAGATGTATTGCCATGTTTCAAAGTGACATAAGTAGGAAGAAGTTGCTATAAAAATGGAGATTTCAAGGAAATGAGCAGATTTGGGGTTAGGAAGTTCAGTTAACCATGAACACGAAAATCATTCAAGATTGCAATGACATTGTCAGATAACTATTTGAGAACCAGCATAATGAATGGAATGGCTTCACTACAGCCTGCACATGCCAAGGCTATTTCAACTCCCCCCTTCCCATTGACTAGTAACACAAGTGTTCCTATATGATGCCCTCCAAAAATTAAATGAAGCATCCAAGTAAGCCTCACTTGGAGTCCTTCAAATGACTTATGTTCTAAGAAAATCTGCTAAAACATTTCTTGAAAATAAAGAAAAAGCTTACATTCCACATTTAGAAATAATTGTTGATCATAAGGCCACGTTCAAACATACTTATCATATGTTCTGACCTGAGTATGTGAGGAATATGGAAATAAGTCAAGATCTAGTAATTGTTAGAAAGGACATCGAGGTTTGATGACAGCACAAATTAATTTCACTACTCAAAAAGCAATCCAGTGCACACAAATTATTGACAGTGAGCCCATTCCTCCCATGGAATTCATAAACAGCACATGCTTTCAGAACTCAAATTCTGTTTTTCCATTTTACATAAAAATCTTATATAAATATTATATTTCTTAAGTATTTCTAAAATAGTTTGTCCCAGTATTCTTTACCAAGATCAAGTTTACTAATGATTGGTCAGGAAATTAGAAAAAAATGATTAACTCCAAACATATTTTATTTTATGAAGTGTTAAGAGTAAAATCTGTGTCCCAGATATTGAAATTTGACTTAATTCAGCATGCAGTTCACTGCTTAAATATCCATTCAGTCCGTAGGAGCTTCAAAAGCAAAGTGTCAATTATACACAGGAGTAAATGTCTCTTTAAATATCCAAGCTGATATGAGAAGGGAGATGAGACCCATGATGTTTTTCTCCTTCGCCCAAAGTCCAAGGCTACACAAATTTCTATTGCTTATCTAAAATAATTGTGAATAAAATAGAAGATTACACATTTCATATCTAATAATTCTCAACATGACTTTTTAAAAATGCTGCCAACTTTCATGTTTGCCATCTCGCTCAAAAGAACATACTAACTAGAGAGTAAATACATGGTTTGCATAATTACAATAGCACCTCAGGAAAATGACTTATGAGAGATTTCTATATTAATGCTTGGTGATAATACACATTTTTTCCCAGCCTTGTATAGTTATAGTGTTCATTTACATTAAACATACTGTAAATCTGAAGTAATAATACTTCAAAGGCAGACGTATAGCTAGAAATTCAAAATGAAAACACAAAACTAGAGATGGAAGTCACTGTCAGGGTCTGTATCAACACCATAATACACACTCATATTCCAACTGATTTCAGCTGAAACACAAACTTATGGGAAAATGACCCTGAACTTCAATTGAAAGCATTCATTCTTTTATTCAAAAAAACAAACTTTCAGTGCCCATTGATCTCGAGGGACAATATCAGTTCCAATAAACAAGTGTTACTTGGTTCCTGATCCCATGAGTTAAATTACAATCTTTTTATAGTCTCCATAAATTAAACTGTAATTTGCAGGCATAAATGTACTTAATTAGAATATTAGAGAAAGAGGAATCACTACAAAGGAGACCATCTTTATTAGATAAAAAGGCAAAGCTCCTTTTATCTATCATACATATAATTGACTCTATGCCTTGAAAATAAGCAAAGATATTATGTCTAAATAAAGCGAAAGAAAAAGATTAACAACTATCCAACCACAATGATGAGTATTGTTAGGGAAATCAGAATATTCAAGGAATAAGTACTTAACTACCTTTTCACAAGTATATTTCATTTGATCAACTGAACCCTTAAAACTTTTAATAAAGGCAAACAAAAGCCCATGGTGGCTCTTGGTGATTTTATTTTATCTTGTTATTTTAATCTTAAGCAATGACTTATGAAAAACTGAGGTTGTTTCTTTGCCAGACCAGAAAAAAGACAAGGTACATATATTTTCATATCATTTCCAAGTCATTTCAACTTTTCAAATAATCTCTCTAGTTCGCAGCACTTAAGCTTAAAAAAAAAGGAACAAAGAGAGAAATGAAATCTAATTACATGGTCAAATTTAAAGCATTTACACATATATACAGGCTACCAAAATCTATTGCACTATGCTAAGAAGAGTATTCAGTGAAGTGATAGAGATGTAACACATTATAAAAGCCACATAACTAACGATCACAAGAGAACTGCAGGTATAGAATAGTCATCCTAATATTTGGAGTATAGTTTTATAGCTGCATTATTTTAGAAATTGATTTTCTAATACATAGGCAAACCTTTACATTAAAAGATTTAATCTTTTAGGAATCATGGCAATTAAAATATTAACCATAAAGAACATTATTTATAATGATACAGAAGTCATATTGAATATAAGTAACACATACCATTGATCCATCGAGCTTCTGGATCATGAAGCACAAATTCTTTCCTGAAGAGGTCTTCTAAAGACAATCTGGTTTCTGATGAATTTGTGAGTTCATCTAAAATAAAAGAAATTCTACATTAGACAACTATCTCACATTGGTTTTAAAATTAAAAAAATTGGGGATGGCATTGTGGCACAGTGTGTCATGCCATTGCCTACAATGCCAGCATCACATATACCGCGGGTTGAAGTCCTGGCTGCTCCATTTCTGAACCAGCTTTCTGGATCTGCACTTGGGAAAGCATTGGAAGATGGCCCTAGGGTTGGGCCTCTGTACCCATGTGGAAAACTTAGATGAAGCTTCAGCCAGGCCCAGCCCTGGCAGTTGCAGCCATTTGTAGAGTGAACTAGCAGATGAAAGATCTTTCTCTCTCTCTCTCTCTCTCTCTCTCTCTCTCTCTCTCTCTCTTTCTCTCTACTTTTCAAATAAATAAAAATTTTAAAAAATCTTTTTCATATACTCATTTTTTTCTAACTTTATACATTTTTAATAACATAAAAAGAACAGATATCATGTATTTTATCAGTATAGTTTAAAGAAGATAACCATACTTCCATTAATCTTCCTCTCCCTCCCCCGATTTTTCTTTCTAGTTTGCACAAGCTTGTCACTCAAAGCTAGAAGTCAATAAAATGGAAAATTTTGGTAGTACCTGGAAAATAAGTCTTCATCTATGTATTGATTACCTAAGGCAGATAGTTTGCTTAAGCCTTTTAACCTAAATTCTCTTGGAGTGTGCCAAAGAACACATAAAAAGCATCAACTCTCTTACTCACTTTTTAATTCACCCCCCTCCTCTTTCTTGCTGTCTCTTACACCTTTTCTCTTTCAGCTACCTTCTACTCCCTCCCAATTCTATTTTCATTATCCTTTTTCCTCTTTTTCTTTATTAATTTCATTGTTATACTAAACAACATTGCATTTCCAACCATCCTCTATGAACTAAAGAAATATAACCACCAACTTCAGAATGAAAGATGGAAAATATTAATAAATAAAATCATGTTGTTTTCTGTGGCCATTGTATTCCCTACAAACTGACTGGTTGATTTATTTCCCTAAAATTCTGAGAAAATTGTCAGGCAGATGTATAGCTCTCACTCTTGCCTATACTTTTAGAAATGCCAATAATTCTCTATAATGCTATTATGCTTAATAATGGTATAGGCAAATATTCTTTTTATGGTAGTGTAATTTCATGTTGAACCATGACTGTAATACATAAACTACATTTAAGAATTTATTATTCTACTATTAATACTATTGTATTAAAATTACTATACTTATATTACTATTAGGTAAATTTATATATTATAGTTGCATTAGAAGAAATTATAGAAACTATCTTATCTCACTGAGTCAACAATATTACAAAGAAGAAAAATGTTAAATGCACATATGATATAGAAAACAGTTATTCACATTCTCTCTTTTGAACTGTGACATTTCTTTGTAAAATAATGTAGTAATTTAAAGAATATACTTTCCTATTTCCTAAAAGATATCTCCAATTTCTTTACTTGATTGTTGAAGCTCCTTCATTTTATCTTATTTCATATTTTAATGATATTTTATTTATATAAGGTAAACAAATTTCATGTATTTCATATATATAGAATTAGGAACATAGTCATATTTTCGACCCTACCCTCCATCCCGGCCATGCTCCCACCCTCCCTCCACTTTACTTTCTTAATGCTTTTAATCTTTACAATGACATTTTCATTTTACTTTATAATCATAAGTACTCAATTAAGAAAAGAACTCAACAAATAGTAAAATGAAAAACAAGCAAAAAGTTCCTCAACAGTAGAAACAAGGGCTATAAACAATATTCAAATCTTAAAATGTCAATTTCACTCATGTATATTACATTTTTTGCTATTCTATTAGTTTTCACATAGCAGAGAAAACATATCTGTCTTTTGGGACTGGCTTACTTCACTAAGTGTGATGGTATCCAGTCACATCTACTTTGTTACAAAGACTTTTTTTTTTTTTTTACATCTGAATAGTATTCCATAGTGTATATATAGGACACTTTCTTTACCTAGTTTTCAGTTGATGGACATCTGGGTTTATTTCATAAATAAACAAAAGAAGTCACACTCACACAAAATGGAAGAATCTTCCATGTTCATGAATTGGAAGAATTAATGCCATCAAAATGTCCATATAACTGAAAGCTATTTAAAGATTCAATGTGATCCCAATGAAAATGCTAATGACATTCTTCTTGCATCTAGAAGAAATTATGCTAAAATTCATATAGGAACACAATATATTCCAAATAAATAAAGCAATCTTAAACACAAAAATGAAGCCAGGGGCATCACAATACCAGAATTCGAGATTTTTACAGGGAAGTTATAATCCAAACAACCTGATACTGGCAAAAATAATCATGTAGATCAGTGGAACAGAATAGAGATTCCAGAAATCAATCCACACATTATACAACTAACTAATCTTTAACAAAGGAACCAAAATCAATCCCAAGATAAACGCCAGTCTTTGTAACAAATGATACTGGGAAAATTGGTTCTCAGAATGCAGAAGTATGAAACAACTCCCCTGCCTTATACCTTATATAAGAATCAACTGAAATGGATTAAGAATAAAAATCCACGACCTAATACCATCAAGTTACTAAAGGAGAACATTTAAAAAATTTTGCAAGATATTACCATAAGCAAAGACTTCTTGGAAAAGAACCCAGAAGCATAGGTAATCAAAGCAAAAACAGACAAATGGGATTAAATCTATCTAAGAAGCTTCTACACTGCAAAGGAAACTCAACAAAGTGAAGAGGCAACCAAAGAATGAGAGAAAACAATTTTCAAACTATGTAACACATAAGGGATAAATATCCAGGATCTACAGAGAACTCAATTAACTCAACAACAACACAAACAATCCAGCTAAGAAATGGGTAGAGGACTTGAACATGCATTTTTCAAAGAATGAAATTAAAATAGCCAACAGACACATGAAAAAATGCTCAGGATCACTAACTAGCAGAAAAATGTAAATCAAAACCATAATGATGTTTCACTTCACTCCAGTTAGAATGTGTCTCATACAGAAATCAACAAACAACAAATGCTGAAAAGGATGTGGGGGAAAAGGTACCCTAATATACTCTTGGCAGGAATGTAAACTAGTACAGTCATTGTGGAAGAGAGTATGAAGAATCCTCAGAAATCTGAAAATAGATCTACCATATGACTCAGGTACCCAACTTGAGAATTTGCCCAAATGAAATGAAATCAGTATATGAAAGAGTTATCTGCACCCTGATGTTCACTGCAGCTCAAACAAAAAAATCTTAAAAAGTAAATAAAATTTAAAAAATCTTAAAATTATATTGATTCCAAAAATCTGTTAGCTGCATAATAATAGAAAGCAATCACGTTGACACACTTTTACTAAATTAAATTTTATTTTAATTTTAAAGTACCTTGCTATATGACAGATTTTTGTATCAATCCCATGTTATGTAATATATGAAAGCACTTTTGAAATCCTATTGTATTTTATGTTTAAAATGACACATTTTTCATGTTTTAACCATAAACTACCCTCTCACTTTACAAACTCACTTCGACATATTCTATTTAGCAGTAAATTAACAGTTTGTTGTAAAATCAAAGACAGAATAGTTGAGGGAACTGAACATATAAAGAAAACTTTGCATCCCAGAAGGAAATTGACCAAATCAATAGTGTAAACACCAGGTTCCAGCAAACAATTACTGACCAACAAATACTAAAAAGATTGAAGATTCACAGGTATAGTTCAAGTATAAAACCTAGGATATCGATGAAAAGCATAAAATTTACATTAGTACTTGACAGATAATTTAGGTGTAATCTCATTTTTAGATTCCAAGTTCTGAGAAATGGGAGAGCAATAGAGCTTAAATATCAAAAATAACCCCTGACATTATCTTTTAGATGCAAAAGGCTACAGACAATATTTCATTTTCTTTGCAAAAAATGCATTATGTGCTATATAAAATCATCTTTGTGACCTTTCAGCTGTGACCTTCATTCTAGCTAAAAATAAAATGTCAAAGATGTATACTAACTTCCTCGGATTTTATTTTCGTGTATTTGTAAAATGTTCAGCACTTACTACAGGAAGGGCAATGTTTTTCAGGTAAAAAGCTGGGACAGAGAGCTAATAACTTTAAAAGTTCAATTCTTTTTCACATGAATCAATCATAGATTTAGCCTACAAAATAACTCTCAAGAAATAATTTAACATATATATTAGTAGAAATTAATAGATTTGATTCCAAATTAAGCACTGATATATATTATTTTTATGACACTATAGCACACAAAAATGTAACCTTTCTAAATTCATTGAAAAAATTTTAAGATAACAAATGAAGTACTATATGGGATAGGGGATATTTCTGTTCTTTGTTTTTGAGGAGTTTATGCTGACATAGCAAAGAACACGATAGTTGTCAGAATAAGGACACCAAGTACTAACAGTTTGGAGAAAGAGAAATATTTGGCTAAAGTAATCAAGGAATGCCTCGGTGAATAAAATGGCTGGTAAGAACAAAAAAAGGAATAGTCACTTTGGAAAGAAATTTTGTGATTTCTTTAAAAAACTAAACATACTTTTTTTTTTAATATAAAGCTTTTATTTAAAGAATATAAATTTCCAAAGTACAGCTTATGGATTACAATGGCTCCCCCACACACAACTTCCCTCCCTCCCGCTACCCTCCCCTTTCCCGCTCCCTCTCCCTTCCATTCACATCAAGATTCATTTTCAATTCTCTTTATACACAGAAGATCAGTTTAGTACATATTACGTAAAGATTTCAACAGTTTGCCCTCACATAGAGACACAAAGTGAAAATACTGTTGGAGTACCAGTTATAGTATTAATTCACAATGTACAGCACATTAAGGACAGAGATCCTACATGATTTTTTTAAAGAATTGATTAATTATCTATGCAATTTCCAATTTAACACCAAGATTTTTTAATCCTTTGCAATTATCTTTATATACAGAAGATCGATTCAGTATATACTAAGTAAAGATTTCATCAGTTTGCACCCACACAGAAACACAAAGTGTAAAAGTACTGTTTCAGTACTAGTCATAGCATTATTTCACATTGGACAACACATTCAGGACAGATCCCACATGAGACGAAAGTACACAGTGACACCTGATGTTGATTTAACAATTTGACACTCTTGTTTATGGCGTCAGTAATCTCCCTAGGCTCTAGTCGTGAGTTGCCAAGGCTATGGAAGCCTTTAGGGTTCGCCGACTTGGATCTTGTTCTGACAGGGTCATAGTCAAAGTGGAAGTTCTCTCCTCCCTTCAGAGAAAGGTACCTCCTTCTTTGATGGCCCTGTTCTTTCCACTGGGATCTCACTCACAGAGATCTTTCATTTAGGTCTTCTTTTTTTTGTTTTTCAGAGTGCCTGGCTTTCCATGCGTAAAATACTCTCATGGGCTGTTGAGCCAGATCCGAATGCCTTAAGGGCTGATTCTGAGGCCAGAGTGCTATTTAGGACATCTGCCATTCTATGAGTCTGCTGTGTATCCCACTTCCCATGTTGGATCATTCTCTCCCTTTTTGATTCTATCAGTTAGTATTAGCAGACACTAGTCTTGTTTGTGTCATCCCTTTGACTCTTAGACCTATCAGTGTGATCAATTGTGAGCTGAAATTGATCACTTGGACTAATGAGATGGCCTTGGTACATGCCACCTTGATGGGATTGTATTGGAATCCCCAGGCACAATTCTAACTCCATCATTTGGGGCAGTTCCGATTGAGCATGTCCCAAATTGTACATCTCCTCCCTCTCTTATTCCCACTCTTATATTTCACAGGGATCACTTTTCAGTTAAAATTTAAACACCTAAGAATAATTGTGTGTTAACTGCAGAGTTCAACCACTAGTACTAGGATAAAAAAAATACTACAATGGATAAAGTATCACATTGTGCAACAACAGTCAGCACAAGAGCTGATCAAGTCACTGTTTCTAATAGTGTCCATTTCACTTCAACAGGTTTCCCCTTTGGTGCTCAGTTAGTCATCGCCAATCAAGGGAAACAAATGATATTTGTCTCTTTGGGACTGGCTTAATTCACTCAGCATGATGTTTTCCAGATTCCTCCATTTTGTTGCAAATGACCGGATTTCATTGTTTTTGACTGCTGTATAGTATTCTGTAGAGTACATGTCCCATAATTTCCTAATTCAGTCTACTGTTGATGGGCATTTGGGTTGGTTCCAAGTCTTAGCTATTGTGAATTGAGCCGCAATAAACATTAGTGTGCAGACGGCTTTTTTGTTTGCCAATTTAATTTCCTTTGGGTAAATTCCAAGGAGTAGGATAGCTGGGTTGAATGGTAGGGTTATATTCATGTTTCTGAGGAATCTCCAGACTGACTTCCATAGTGGCTTCACCAGTTTGCATTCCCACCAACAGTGGATTAGTGTCCCTTTTTCCCCACATCCTCTCCAGCATCTATTGTTGGTAGTTTTCTGAATGTGAGCCATTTTAACCGGGGTGAGGTGAAACCTCATTGTGGTTTTGATTTGCATTTCCCTGATTGCTAGTGAACTTGAACCTTTTTTCATGTGTCTGTTGGCCATTTGGATTTCCTCTTTTGAAAAATGTCTATTGAGGTCCTTGGCCCATCTCTTAAGTGGGTTCTTTGTTTTGGTGTTGTGGAGTTTTCTTTGTAGATTCTGGTTATCAACCCTTTATCTGTTGCATAGTTGGCAAATATATTTTCCCATTCTGTCAGTTTCCTATTCACTTTCCTGACTGTTTCTTTTGCAGTACAGAAACTTTTCAATTTGATGCAATCCCAGTAGTTAATTTTGGCTTTGACTGCCTGTGCTTCTGGGGTCTTTTCCAAGAAGTCTTTGCCGGTGCCAATAGCTTGCAGGGTTTCTCCTATGCTCTCTAATAATTTGATGGTGTCGGGTCGTAGGTTTAAATTTTTAATCCATGTTGAATGAATTTTTGTGTAAGGTGAAAGGTAGGGATCTTGCATCATGATTCTGCACGTGGAAATCCAGTTTTCCCAGCACCATTTGTTAAACAGACTGCCCTTACACCAGGGATTGGTTTTGGATCCTTGATCAAATATAAATTGGCTGTAGATGTTTGGATTGATTTCTGGTGTTTCTATTCTGTTCCATTGGTCTATCCATCTGTTTCTGTACCAGCACCATGCTGTTGATAACTATTGCCCTGTAGTATGTCCTGAAATCTGGTATTGTGATGCCTCGGCTTTGTTTCTGTTGTACAAGATTGCTTTAGCTATTCGAGGTCTCCTGCATCTCCATATGAATTTCAGCATCAGTTTTTGCAGATCTGAGAAGAATGTCCTCGGTATCTTGATTGGTATTGCGTTGAATCTGTAAATTGCTTTTGGGAGAATGGACATTTTGATGATATTGATTCTTCCAATCCATGAGCATGGAAGATTTCTCAATTTTTTGGTATCCTCTTCTATTTCTTTCTTTAAGGTTTTATAATTTTCACTGTAGAGATCTTTGATGTCCTTGGTTAAGTTTATTCCAAGGTATTTGATTGTTTTTGTAGCTACTGTGAATGAGATTGATCTTAGCAGTTCTTCCTCAGCCGTGGCATTGCCTGTGTATACAAACGCTGTTGATTTTTGTGCATTGATTTTATATCCTGCTACTTTGCCAAACTCTTCTATGAGTTCCAATAGTCTCTTAGTAGAGTTCTTTGGGTCCGCTAAATAAAGAATCATAAAAAACTAAACATACTTTTAACATATAACCCATTAATCACTGTCAATGGTATTTACCCAAAAGAGTTAAAAATTTTGACCACACTTATGAACTCTACATGGGTGATTATAGGAGCTTAATTTGTAATTGGTAAAGTATGGAAACAATCACAATGTCCTTCATTAGGTGAATGGATAGTAAATTGTGTTATATGCAAATAATGGGTTATCATTCCGTGCTCATTTTTTTAATGAGCTATCAAGCAATGAAAAGGCATGAAGAAATATGAAATGCATACCACTAAGTGAAAAACCATTTGAAAAGGTTACACGTGTGTATAATTCTAACTAAATGACACTCTGGCGAAAACAAAACAATAGAGCCAAGGAAAAGATCAGTGGTTGTCAGGGGTTATTGGGGAGAAAGATGAAAAGGCTAGCACAGATGACTTTTAGGGGAAACTACTCTGTATAGTAAAGCAATGGTAAATATATGTCCAATCCCTTAGAATATGCACCAGGTCAACTATGGATTTAGGATAATAATGATCTGTCTGCAGGTTCATAAGTTGTAATAAATGAACCACTAAGGTGTTATTGGAGAAGACTGGGCATCAGTAGGGCAGAATACATATATGGAAAATTTCTGTACCTTCCTCTCAACTTTGCTTTGGACCTAAAACTTTTCTAAAAATTATCTAGGAAAAAAATAAAATTACCTGGACATTACAGGCTTCAAAAGACAGAGGAGGGGAATGTCACAGGCAAGAGAAGAGAAATAAAAAGATGAGTGTTGTCTGAAAAACCAAAGAAACCTTAATTCTAGAATTCATTTTCCATCATAGAAGTCTGAGATTTTAATCAGAGTTAATTTTATTAGGGTTTCTGATATATTTTTACTCTATGAAACATCTAAATAAAATCATGCTTTAGAATAGGTGTAGGTGTTTTTCAAAGTTTAAAATGTCTCAGGATTATATAACGCAACACTATTTGTTTAATCCAATCCATTCAATTCTTAAAGAATTATTTCTTGGGATTAAGATGGCAGAGTAGGGAGGGAGCTTACCACTCTAGCCTAGAAGATTGTTTAAAAATGTGGAGAGAGTGAAGTCTCAGGTAACAGTTAAGGAGAAAAAAAGAGAGGAAACTCCATACAAATTAGAGGGACACGGTGGACTTACATGGAGGATGTGGACATGCACAAGTCAGAACCCCAACAGCCAAGAGCCTCAGAACCAGCTTTAGAGAGAGATGAAACCAGACTGCAGCAGCCCAAGCCACTGGCGATAGAGCTGTGGGAGAAGCCTGGGGGAATCCAGCTTGGAGACCTCTGCAGGATAGTGTACTCACCAAATTAGGGGAGAAAAAGAAGGGGTATGTTGCTCTCTCCCCAGTCACTCTAAAACAACATCCTGTAACAAGCCAGTACAGAGCAGAGGTCATTTTGGACATACATAACAGCTGTGTCAGCTCGTGTCTGAACACCCAGCAACCAGCTGAGAGGAGACGCCTGAGTATGACAGGGAGAACCAATGGGGGGGCTGGGTGCTCCTGAGTTTGGGAGGCTTATGTCTCAGGACTGTGAAAACTCTGAGACTTCAGGGCTTTGAAAGCACTGAGGCTGTGTGGGAAGGCTCAGGGTGTGGCTGGGACTTTGGCAGTCACTGTGAGAGGCTCCACACATTCTGGACTCCCTGGTTCCCTGGTGAGGGACAGTGCTAGGGAATCTGTTTTCAGCAAGCACTGCACAGATCCTTTCCATGGTCCTTGTGGGGATGAGGACAAATATTAGTCCCACTGGGGCTGCTGCCCAGGCACTGGTCTCTTTGACAAGAGGAAATGAGCTAGTCTAATCTAACAGAAGAGAAAAAACATCCCCTCTGATTAAAAAAAGAGAGATTTAACACACCTAATCTGGGTGTCACCTTAACATTCCCTTCACCCTAGAGCACTGAACAGAGCTCCCTGATCACAACCATCACATGCCTCTAGGTATTCCCTGGACACTCCACTATCCACACAGATATAGTCCAAAGATAAAAGTCACCACAGCCAAAAAACAAAGAAGAAATCAATACATATCTCCACAAATGCTAAATAATAAATGCAGCAATTCAAGAAACAAAAACAAGGTACACAACATGATGCCCCCAAAATAATACAGCACTTCAAAACTAGATTGTGAAGATGAAGAGTTTGAATGCCAGAAATGTAATTCAAAAAATTGATTATAGGATTACTTAGAAGTAATTAGAAGCAAATGCATGAACCAAAGAAATCCATACATGACATGAAAGAATATTTCTCCCATGAAACTGAGATCTTAAAGAGAAAGAAAAATGAAATCTTGGAAACGAAGAATTCAGTAGAACAAATAAAAAATGAAGTATAGAATAGAATAGTATAGAATAGAATCAGTGAAGCAGAAGAAGGAATATCCGAATTAGAATATAAATCATAGGCAACAGTCAGGAAAAAAAACAAAACAAAAACAAGAGAGAAAAAACTGACAACTCAGAGTACTGTAACATGCAAAGCTCTCATTTATGAATGAAGGTAAAATAAAGACCTTCCATAACAAACAGAAATTGTAAGAATGTGTGACCACCTATCCAACCTTGAAAAGATGCTTAAGGATGTGTTACACATAAAACACAGAAACATGGTCATCACTATGAATGAAGCGAAAGGCAGAATTTCTCCCATAAAAAGTACAAAGGCTATCCAAAGTAAATAATAGGAATATTTATAGAAAAACAGCAGGGCAAAGTCATTATTTATCAATAGTCACTTTGAATGTAAATGGCCTCCACTCTCCAGTTAAAAGACACAGACTGGCTGTATGGATTAAAAAGCAAACCCATCTATTTGCTACCTAAAAGAAACACAGGTCACCAAAAAAGATGCAGGCTTACTGAAAGTGAAAGGATAGAAAAAGTTATTCCATGCTAACAAAAACTGAGAAAGAGCTGGTGTAGCCATCCTAATATCAGATAAAATAGACTTTAACAAAAAAACTGTTAAGAGACAAAGAAGGGCACTATGTAATGATTAAGAGATCACTTCAACAGGAAGATGTAACTATTATAAATGATATGTACCTAATTACAGGGCACCTCACCATTTAAAAGAAAGGTTAAGGGATCTACAGGGAGTCATAATCTCCAATATAATAGTAGTGGGGGATTAAAATACCCCATTCTCAGCAATGGACAGATCAATCACACAGAAAATCTGCAAGGAAATAACAAATAACAGAGTTAATTGACATATTAGACAAAATGTACCTAAGAGATATCTACAGAACTTTCTATACTACAGTTGGAGAATACACATTCTTCTCACAAGTTCATGGAACTTCTCTACGATTGATCACATGCTAGGCCATAAAGCAAGTCTCAGAAAATTAAAAAATATCAAAATCAGACCATGCATCTTCTCAAACTACAATGGAATGAAGCTGGAAATCAGTAACTCTGGATTCCTGGGATATGTGCAAACACATGGGAACTGAAGAATATGCTCCTTAATGAACAGTGGGTCATTGAAGGAATTAAAAGAGAAATCAAAAAATTACTTGGAACAAAAAGAATATGACAATACAACACATCAAAACTTATGGGACACAGCAAAAGCAGTGTTAAAATGAAAGGTTATAGCAATTGGGGCCTACATCAAGAAATTGGAAAACCACCAAATAAATGAGCTAACAATCTTGAGGATCTAGGAAAACAGTGGCAAATCAAAAACAAACTAGTTGGAGAAAGGAAACAATTTAATTGCAGAATAAATCAACAAAATTTAAACAAAAAATTATGTAATATCCGCAAAATGAAGAGTTGGTTTTATGAAAAAATAAACAAAATTAACAAGCCATGGCACAACTAACCAAAGAGAGAGAGAGAGAGAGAGAGAAGATCCAAATTAATAAAATTAGAGATGAAAAAAGAAATGTAACAACAGACACCAGAGAAATAAAAAGAATCATCAGACATTACTACAAAGATATCTATGGCAACAAACAGGTAAACCTACAAGAAATGCATAGATTCCTGGACACATACAACCTACCTAAATTTAACCAGGAAGGTATAGAAAACCTAAACAGACCCACAACCATGATGGAAACTGAATCATTAATAATGCACATCCCAACAAAGAAGAGCCCAGGATTGGTTGGATTCACTGCTTTAATGTTCACCAAGACATTTAAAGAGCCAACTCCAATACTTCACAAGCTATTCAAAACAATTGAAAGGGAGGGAATTTTCCCAAATTCTTTCTATGAAGCCAGCATCACCTTAATGCCTAAACCTGAAAAACATGCAAATGAGAAAGTGAACTGCAGATCAATTTCCCTGATGAACACAGATGCAAATCTCCTCAATAAAATTCTATCCATATGAATACAACAACACATCAAAAAGATCATCCACAAGGACCAAGTGGGATTTATCCCAGGTATGCAGGGATGGTTCAACATTTGCAAATCAATCATTGTGATATATAATATTAACAAACTGAAGGACAAAAACCATATGATTCTCTCAATATATGCAGATAAAGCATTTGATAAAATACCACAACCTACCATAATGAAAACTCTAAGCAAATCATGTATAGAAGGAACACCACTCAACAAAATAAAGGCAATTTATGACAAACCCACGGCAGGCATCCTATTTGATGGGGGGAAAGATGAAAGCATTCCCACTGAGATCCAGAACCAGACAAGGATGCCCAGTCTCACAATTGCTATTCAACATAGTCCTGAAAGTTTTAGCCAGAGTCATTAGAAAAGAAAAAGAAATCAAAGGGATACAAATTGGGAGGAAGAAGTCAAACTATTCCTATTTGCCAATGATATATTTCTGTATATAGGGGATCCAAAAGACTCCACTAAGAGACTACTGAACTCAGAGAAGAGTTGGTAAAGTCACAGTATATAAATCAATACAATAAAATCAATAGCCTTTGTATACAGAGACAATGCCACAGCTGAGAATGAACGTCTAAGATCAATCCCATTCACAATAGCTATAAAAAAATCAAATACCTTGGAATAAATTTAACTTAAATTTAAGGATGTGAAAGACCTCTATGATGTGAATCACAAAGAAATATAAATAAGATATAGAAAAGAAGATACAAAAGAAAGAAGTAGAGAAAGATACAAAAAAATGGAAAAATCTTCCATGTTCATGGATTGGAAAAATCAGTATCATCAAAATGTCCATACTTCCAAAAGTAATTTACAGATTTAATAAAATATCAATCAAAACACACAGGAAATTCTTCTCAGATATAGAAAAAATGATTTTGAAATTCTTATGGAAACATAGTAGACCTTGAATAGCTAAAGAAATCTATAACAAAAACAAAGCAGAAGGCATCACAATATATTTCAAGACATATAATAAGGCAGTTACAATAAAACAGCCTGTTACTGGTATAAAAACAGATAGAACAATGGAACAGAATAGAAACAACAGAAATCAATCCAAGCATCTATAACCAACTTATTTTGACAAAGGAGATAAAATAAATTCCTGGAGCTACAATAGTCTCTTCAACAAATGGTGCTGGGAAAATTGGATTTCCACATACAAAGTATGAAGCAAGACCCCTACATTACACCTTACTCAAAAATCCACTCAAAATAGATTAAGACCTAAATCTACAACCCAGTATCATCAAATTATTAGAGAATATCGGGGAAAACCTGGAAGACAGTGGCATAAGAAAAGACGTCTTGGAAAAGATCCCAGATGCACAAGTAATCAAAGCTGAAATTCAAAAATGGGATTACATCACATTTAGAAGTTTCTGTACAAGAGCGGCAAGATGGCGGAATAGGAAGGGAGCACACCGATAGTCTGGGGAGAGACAGTTTAATAAAAGTGGAGATATTGCAGGTTCAAGGAAGAGTAGGGGAAGAAACAGCAGAGGAAACCCTTCCGGAACTGGTGATTCACAGTGGACCTGGGTGGTGAGCCGGGGAGCCTGCAGTCTGAGACACCAGCAGCAGATTCAACACACCAGCGGTGGAACACAAGGTGAGCCGAACCTCAATAGCCGGAAATACCAGCAGGGAAGCTGAAAGAGGGGACTAGAGCAAACAAGGCTTGAAACCCTGCGGGGAAAAGTTCACCAGGCTAACTAGAAGAGAGAGAGAGAGAGAGAGAGGGGAAAAAAAAAAAGTGACCCATACAGACACGAGTTTCTCTCTCTCGGCTCACCTCTCAAAGGCGAGCAAGACAAAGAGCAGGTGCCATTTTGGAATACGTCATAAGCAGGGCGACCTCTGTTTGGCACCGGCCCCGAGCCTAGCAGAAAAACCTGACTCTGGGTGGGAGGGGTGAAATAACAGGAGATTAGAACCTAATGAATGTGTGGTGCTAATGAACTGAGACTGTGAAAAAAAGAGACGGTGGGGGAGAGAACTCACGGAAATCACGAATACATGTGAGTACTCTCCAGAGATGCTACAGTTCAGTAGCCTTGGCAGCCCAGTGGGAGACTACAGGAGAATCTGAGCCCACACTAAGGGCCGCAAAGATTCCCTCTCTGGTCCTTGGGAAAGAGCTTCTGATCTCTGGCTCCTGTGGGTATATCATTCGCCTGCTAACCACCCCCAATTCCATTCAGCTGTGTGGAATTACTTCCCTTTTGAACCAAAAAAAAAAAAAAGTAACAGAGAGATTTACCACGCCTAACCTGGGAGTGTCTCCTTTGACACACCCTCAACCCTGAGGAACCAAACAGAGCTCTCAGGCCACACCCATCTCAAGCCTCTAAGACTCCATCAAAAGCAGACAGTCCACTTAATCTAGAGTCATAGTATAACAAGAAAAAAAACACTACAGTGAAGAAACCAATATGCCAAACAACAAATGCAAAAACCGAGGTAATAAGAACAAGGAAGACACTATGGCGTCCCCAAATGAAAAAGACACCCCAATTCAAGATTACGAAGATGATGAGATAGAAGAAATGCAAGAAGCAGATCTCAAAAAATTGATAAGAACACTAAGAAGTACTCAAAAACAAATTCTTGAACTACAGAAAGCCTTAACGGACAAGGTAGAAAATTTCTCTCATGAAAATGAAATATTAAGGAGGAACCAAGCTGAAATGAAACAACTAGTAGAACATGAAACTGTGATAGTGATGAGAAATCATAATGAAGTGAAGAATTCAATAGATCAAATGAAAAACACATTAGAGAGCCTTACAAACAGAATGGGTGAGGCAGAAGAGTGAATATCGGACTTAGAAGACAGAGCACAGGAAAATATACAGTCCAACCAAAGAAAAGAAGAGGAAATTAGAAATCTAAAAAATATTGTTGGGAATCTACAGGATACTATTAAAAAACCCAACATTCGAGTTCTAGGAGTTCCTGAAGGCATAGAGAGGGAGAAAGGATTAGAATGCCTTTTTAGTGAGATAATAGCAGAAAATTTCCCAGTTTTGGAGAAGGACAGAGACATCCTAGTACAGGAAGCTCAATGAACCCCTAGTAAACATGACCAAAAGAGATCCTCACCACGACACATTGTAATTAAACTCACCACAGTGAAACAGAAAGAAAAGATCCTAAAATGTGCAAGAGAGAAACGTCAAATTACACTCAGAGGATCTCCAATTAGACTCACAGCAGACTTCTCATCAGAAACCCTACAAGCTAGAAGGGAATGGCGAGACATAGCCCAAGTACTAAGAGAGAAAAATTGCCAGCCCAGAATATTATATTCTGCAAAGCTCTCATTTGTGGATGAAGGTAAAATAAAGACCTTTCATTGCAAACAGAAATTGAAAGAATTTGTTGCCACTTGTCCAGCCCTGCAAAAGATGCTTAAAGATGTGTTACACACAGAAACACAGAAACACGGCCATCAACATGAAAGAAGGTAAACCAAGGGAACCTCACGGCAAAAGATCACAGCGAATTCAAAGCATACATTTGGATAAAGAAATTATGGGACATGTACTCTATAGAATACTATACAGCAGTCAAAAACAATGAAATCCAGTCATTTGAAATAAGATGGAGGAATCTGGAAAACATCATTCTGAGTAATTAAGCCAGTCCCAAAGGGACAAATATCATATGTTCTCCCTGATCGGTGACAACTCATTGAGCACCAAAGGGGAAACCTCTTGAAGTGAAATGGACACTATGAGAAACAGTAACTTGATCAGCTCTTGTGCTGACTGTTGTTGTACAATGTAATACTTTATCCATTTTAGTATTTTTTTTTATTCTAGTACTATTGGTTGAACTCCGTAATTAACAAACAATTATTCTTAGGTGTTTAAATTTTAACTGAAAAGTGATCCCTGTGAAATATAAGAGTGGGAATAAGAGAGGGAGGAGATGTACAATTTGGGACATGCTCAATCAGTCATGCCCCAAATGATGGAGTTAGAAATGTGCCAGGGGATTCCAATACAATCCCATCAAGGTGGCATGTACCAAGGCCATCTCACTAGTCCAAGTGATCAATTTCAGCTCACAATTGATCACACTGATAGGTCTAAGAGTCAAAGGGATGACACAAACAAGACTAGTGTCTGCTAATACTAACTGATAGAATCAAAAAGGGAGAGAATGATCCAACATGGGAAGCGAGATACACAGCAGACTCATAGAATAGCAGATGTCCTAAATAGCACTCTGGCCTCAGAATCAGCCCTTAAGACATTCAGATCTGGCTCAAGAGCCCATGAGAATAGTCTAGGCATGGAAAGCCAAGACACTCTGGAAAAAAAAGAAGACCTAAATGAAAGATCTCTGTGAGTGAGATCCCAGTGGAAAGAATGGGGCCATCAAAGAAGGGGGTACCTTTCTCTGAAGGGAGGAGAGAACTTCCACTTTGACTGTGACCCTGTCCGAATAAGATTGAATTCGGCGAACCCTAAAGGCTTCCATAGCTTCGGTAACTCATGACTAGACCCTAGGGAGATTACTGACGCCATAAACAAGAGTGTCAAATTGTTAAATCAACTTCAGGAGTCACTGTGTACTTACTTCTCCTGTGGGATCTGTCCTTAATGTGTTGTCCAATGTGAAGTAATGCTATTACTAGCACTGAAACAGTATTTTGCACTCTGTGTTAATGTGTGGGTGCAAACTGATGAAATCTTTACTTAGTATATACTGAATCAATCTTCTGTATATAGATAATTAAAAATGAAAAAAATCTTGGTGTTAAATTGGAAATTGCATAGAAAATTAATCAATTTAAAAATATATATCATGTAGGATCTCTGTCCTTAATGTGCTATACATTGTGAATTAATACTATAACTAGTACCCCAACAGTATTTTTCACTTTGTGTTGCTATGTGAGGGCAAACTGTTGAAATCTTTAATTAATATATAGTAAACTGATCTTCTGTATATAAAGAGAATTGAAAATGAATCTTGATGTGAAGCAAGGGGAGAGGGAGTTGGAAAGGGGAGGGTTGCGGGTGGGAGGGAAGTTATGGGGGGGAAGCCTTTGTAATCTATAAGCTGTATTTTGGAAATTTATATTCTCTAAATAAAAGCATTCTAAAAAATAAAAAATAAGAAAAATAAAAAAAATTAAAAAAATCCAAAAAAAAAAAAAGTTTCTGTACAACAAAGAAACAGTCAGGAAAGTGAAGAAGCAACTGATAGAATGGTAGAAATTACTTGCAAACTATGCAAATGATTAAGAATTAATAACCAGAATTTACAAAGAGATCAAGAAACTCCAAGACAACAAAACAACTCAGTTAAGAGATGGGCCAAGGACTTAAAGAGACATTTTTCAAAAGAGGACATGCAAATGACCAACAGAATCATGAAAAAATGCTCAGAATCACTAACTGTCAGAAAAATGCAAATCAAAACCACAATGAGGTTTCACTTCACCCCAGTTAGAATGGCTTTTATATATAAATCAACAAACAACAAATGCTGGTGAGGATGTGAGGGAAAAGGTACTTTAATCCACTGTTGGTGGGAATGTAAACTGGTAAAGCCACTGTGCAAGACAGTTTGGAGATACCTCAGAAATCTGAATATAGATTCACAATATGACCCAGCCATTCCACTTCTGGAAATTTACCTATTAAAATGAAACCAGCATATGAAAGATTTATCTACACCCCCATGTTTATGGCAGCTCAAATGACAATAGCTAAGACATGGAATCAACCCAAATGCCCATCAACTGAAGACTAGATAAATAAATTATGAGATATACACACTATGGAATACTACGCAGTGGTAAAAAAAAATGGAATCCAGTCATTTATAACAAAATGGATGAATCTGGAAAACATCATACTTAGTGAAATAAGCCAGTCTCAAAGAGAAAAATACCACATATTCTCCCTGACCTGTGATAACTAATAGAGAACCTAACAGGCAATCTATAGAAGTGAAATGGACACTTTGGGAAGCAATGACTTGAATAGCCCCTGTCTTGACTGTTGAGGAACAGTTTTTTTATAATACTTGTTGAACTCTTTACTTAACATAGATTTAGACATATGTGTATAAAGTCAGTTGAAAATAGGTCTCAGTAGAAAATAGGAGTGGGAATAAGAGAGGGAGGAGGAATGGGGGTTGGGAGTATGGGTGGAAAGGTGGGCATATTGGGAAGAATCACCATGTTCCTAAAGTCCTAAAGTATAGCAGTATAGTTCTGCATACATTCCTATGGATTTACTTCTAAGGGTACAGTATATAAACTTGCCATGAGACCCCAAGTCCCCTTAAGCTAGGTGGTAAAAATATCATCCTAATTGTTAACGTGATCATATGGATGGGATTAAGGGTCCAGTAATAATAATAAATAGAATTAAAAAGGAGTAAATTTTCCAACATCAGAAGCAGTCCACAGAGCAGACTCATATACTGACAATCATTTAAGTAGCACTCTGACCTCAGAATCAGCCCTTAAGGCCTTCTGATCTGGCTGAAAAACCCAGGAGAGCAGTTCAGGCATGGAAAGCCAAGAAACAAGGCAAAAAAATGTCCTTCATGAAGGACCTCAGTGGATGAGACCCGAGTGGAAAGAAGTGGTTATCAAAGAAGGAGGTACTTTTCTCTGAAGGGAGGAAAGGACTTCCACTTTGTTTATGGCCTTTTCTAAATATTGATGGAGTTTGTGCTTTCTAAAGGCTTCCACAGCCTAGGCAGCTTATCTTAAGAGCCTGAGGTTGATCACTGATGTCATACATAACAGTGTTAATTTTAAATTAACAAGAATCACTAACTTCCCATGCAGAACATCTATATTCAAAGTGTTATATTATACTTAATGTCTAAGTGCCCACAAAAGATATTTCATTCTTGGTTGCTTCTTTATAGTTAATGGAGTTTCTAAAAAAGGGAGGGGGGGCACTGTGGCACAGCAGGTTAAAGCCATGGCCTGAACACCGGCATCCCATATGGGTACCAGTTCTAGTCCTGGCTGCTTGTCTTCCGATTCAGCTCTCTGCTATGGCCTGGAATAGCAGTAGAAGATGGCCCAAGTCCTTGGGCCCCTGCACCTGCATGGGAGATTTGGAAGAAGCTCATGGCTCTGGCTTCGGATCAGCGCAGCTCCAGCCATTGCAGCCATCTGGGGAGTGAACCAGCAGATGTAAGACCTCTCTCTGTGTCTCTACCTTTCTCTGTAACTCTGTCTTTCAAATAAATTTTTAAAAAAGTGAAATTAACTTCAAGATTCAATGACTTTGAACAGCCCTTGTCTCAACTGTTGAGGAACAGTTTTATTGTTTTTTTTTTTTTTTGCTTTCTTTTTTGCTTATTTTTGGTGCAAATTGTTGAACACTTTACTTAGTATAGAGTTGGTCTTCTGTGTATGAAGTTAGTCAAAAATGGATCTTAGTGTAGAATGGGACTGGGAATGGGAGAGGGAGGAGAAGGATGGGTGGTAGAGTGTTGGGAGTGTGGTATGATGGAATCACTATATTCCTAAAGTTGTACTTATGAAATATCTGAAGTCTGTATTCCTTAACTAAAGGTGTCTTTGTGGGCGGGGGGAGAATTATTTCTTACCATCTCTTTTTGATACAAATTTATCTTTTTAATGTAATGAATTTATATAGGTAAAAGACCAAGGTAGACATCAAACTGTCCATTCCAATGGAAGAGATTATGCTAACACATCGGTAAACAAATTATCATTATCGAATAAATTGCAATTTTAACTGTATTATTTTTGAATACTCTTCATATACAAGCATCTTTTTAAATTCCGAAAATATTTTGTCCATTCCTAATGAATTCTACATATTTTATTTATTGTATTTTTATACAGAAGTTAATATAAAAAGTATAAAGCAAATGTGCCTAAAATAATCATTTTCAGACAATTTTCCAAATTGTATTTTGGTGGTTCTCAAATATTTCTTTCATTTGAGCTTTGAAGCCAAATTGCAACTCAGTTAATCAGAAATTGTAAATTGCACTATATATGCTTTGTAAATTAGAAAAATTTAAACATTTTTTAGTACTGAATCAAGGCCTTTCATTCAGATATACTTAATCCAATCATACATTCATGATGTTTTATCTTTTAATTTTAATACATATGCTTTCTGTTTCCTACTAGATTTAGTCCAAAATATTTACTATTATTGTAAACAGATTATACAGTTTAACTAGTTTTTTTATAAAAGTAATGATTATGTTATATATAATCTCACATTTTCTGAAGACAAACAGTAATTGAGTATTTCATTTCCCTACATATTCAATTATTTGGTTTTAAGAGTATTTTATGATTTTCTTTATCAAAGTTTAAAATCATTTCATACTCTATGAACAATTTTTCCAGATAATTGTAGAGTAACTTTTCATTTGTTGTGAATAGTATAGTTTCCTTTAATAAGTAACATATTGTATAATACTATCACAAAGGAAGTTGATATTGATATGTTCCATCAGTTTTATTCAGATTTCACTGCTTGCATGCATTCATTTGTGTAGAATTGCGTTTAATTCCATGTAGTTTACTCAGAAGAGACCAGCGCCCCAATCAAGGTAAAGCACAGTGTCATCACCAAGATCTCTTGTGCTACCCTTTAGTTTCCATATTCCAGCACCCCCTTGGAAATATGTCTCTATTCTTTATCTCTAAAATTGTGTAATTTCAAAAATGCTGTATAATTTTAACTTATGCAGTAGGTAACCGTTCTAGATTGGCTTGTTTCGCTCAGTATAATTGCCTTAAGATCCAGCCAAGTGGTTGTGTATCAATCATTTATTCCCTTTGATTACTGAGTAATATTAAATGCTATGAATATACCACAATTTGTTTAATCATTCATTTGTTGAAGGATATTTGAGTTGCTGTAATTTCCAGTTTGGGGGGCACAAAGCTGCTGTGAATATTTCTTTAGATATTTTGTGTGAATATAAATTTCACTTTGTGACAAAAGTATTTAGTTGCTAGACCCAGTAATAAGCACATGTTTGTTTTTTCTTTTTCTTTTTCGTAATTCACTGTGTTTTTCTAGAGTAGTTGGCCTATTTTAATTCTCAGCAGTTTCTCTGCATCCTTGGCTATATTTGGTCTCTTTTCTTTAAATTTTATCTGTTCTGGTAGATGTTGAATAATATTCCATTTTGGTTTTAATTTGCATTTCTATAATAGCTAATGATAGTGGACATCTATTAATGTATTTATTTGCGATTTTGCCTGTCCTCATCTGTTCATGTCAATTGCCCATTTTCTGATTGGATTGTTTTTGTTGATGTATTCATGTAACTACTGAGTCTGAAGAGTTTTTTGTCTTTCTCAGATACAGTTCCTTTATTGAATATGTGAGTTTCAAATATTTTCTCATAGCATGTAATTTATTTTTTCACTTTCTAAAAAATACTTTTGGAGGAAAAATTTTTTAATATTAATGAGGTCTGATTTATTGTTTTTCCCATGAGGAATCATGCTATAGAGTGAACTTCAATAATTCTTCCATCTAGTCCTAGATTGCTTTCTTTTTCTCTTAAAATGGATGCAATTTTATATTTTTAATGTACATTCCTGCTCCACTTTGGGTTTTTTCTTCTACATGCTTGTACATGGAATGAAGACACATATGACTTTAGTATTATCAATATTCCTATTATTATTTTTACCTTTGGATGCCCATTTCCATTTGTTGAAAGCAGTCATTTCATTTCAGTGATTATCTCCTTGGCTTTAATGTCAGAAGTAAGTCTGTGTGACAATGGTTGCAGGGACTCTGAATGTTTTCCTTCTAGTTGGCAACATCATCCATATTTCCACATTTAGTTATTTTTTCTAACTTTCCAGAGAATTTTTACAGTTATTTGTTTATGTTTCTATCACTTAGAATTTTTATTAGAAATTGTTGCTATGTCCTGATATATACTTCCATGTTCCTTTATATAAACATAATTTTACTCGATTAATGTGTTAACATAAACCTGTGTAAGGAAATGTCCTATTTCCAGCCACACTATACATCTGCAACAAAATCCAATTGATCACACATCATTATGTTTATAACATTAAGTTAATATGCTGGACTTTTATTTAAATGTTTAGATATCAGTTGAGAAATGAAATTACATATTCATTGCCTTTCTATTTTGTATTATATTGATCATCAAATATTTAAAAATGTAACCTTTTAATTTTTTGTTAAAAATTTAACACACATACAAAGTTGTCCATATTTATGAGTTGCTATGTGATATTTGATTACATGTATATACTGTAAAATGTTCAACCAGGTTAAACATATTTATCCTTTCAAGCATTAAATACTTTTAATCTTTCATTTATTTGTGCTATCTGGAATAGTTTAATATTTTCAATTAGAAGACTTTTTCTTTTAATTTGAATTGTCCTTGCAGTTTATTTTAAAGTCTATCTTCAAATAATTCAAACTATTTTGTTTAATTCTGCCTCGAAGCAGATATATTTGATTGATTTCTTCATTTTATTTGTCACGGAGAAAGTGAACTTTATACTTCACTCTTTTGTTTATTTTTTGTTTCTGTGTCTATTTCTATAATTTTTTTTCTTTTTAAAGGAAAGGGTTTACAAATGATGGAGTTAGAAATGTGCCAGGGGATTCCAATACAATCCCATCAAGGTGGCATGTACCAAGGCCATCTCACTAGTCCAAGTGATCAATTTCAGCTCACAATTGATCACACTGATAGGTCTAAGACTCAAAGGGATGACACAAACAAGACTAGTGTCTGCTAATACTAACTGATAGAATCAAAAAGGGAGAGAATGATCCAACATGGGAAGCGAGATACACAGCAGACTCATAGAATAGCAGATGTCCTAAATAGCACTCTGGCCTCAGAATCAGCCCTTAAGGCATTCGGATCTGGCTCAACAGCCCATGAGAATATTCTAGGCATGGAAAGCCAAGACACTCTGAAAAACAAAAAAAAAGAAGACCTAAATGAAAGATCTCTGTGAGTGAGATCCCAGTGGAAAGAACAGGGCCATCAAAGAAGGAGGTACCTTTCTCTGAAGGGAGGAGAGAACTTCCACTTTGTCTATGACCCTGTCGGAATAAGATTGAAGTCGGCGAACCCTAAAGACTTCCATAGCCTCGGCAACTCACGACTAGAGCCTAGGGAGATTACTGACGCCATAAACAAGAGTGTCAAATTGTTAAATCAACTTCAGGAGTCACTGTGTACTTACGTCTCATGAGGGATCTGTCCTTAATGTGTTATCCAATGTGAAATAATGCTATTACTAGTACTGAAACAGTATTTTGCACTCTGTGTTAATGTGTGGGTGCAAACTGATGAAATCTTTACTTAGTATATACTGAATCGATCTTCTGTATATAAAGGTAATTGAAAATGATTAAAAAATCTTGGTGTTAAATTGGAAATTGCATAGAAAATTAATCAATTTAAAAATATATATCATGTAGGATCTCTGTCCTTAACGTGCTATACATTGTGAATTAATACTATAACTAGTACTCCAACAGTATTTTTCACTTTGTGTTGCTATGTGAGGGCAAACTGTTGAAATCTTTACTTAATATATACTAAACTGACCTTCTGTATATAAAGAGAATTGAAAATGAATCTTGATGTGAAGCAAGGGGAGAGGGAGTTGGAAAGGGGAGGGTTGCGGGTGGGAGGGAAGTTATGGGGGGGGAAGCCATTGTAATCTATAAGCTGTATTTTGGAAATTTATATTCTTTAAATAAAAGCGTTATTAAAAAAATTAAAAAAAAGGAAAGGGTTTATTGGTGGAGAAACTCAACAGATTGGAGGGAAGGGGTGAAAAAGGAAAAGAGAGGGAAGGTGAGCATAAGAGAAAGGTTGAGAGTGAAAGAGGTTGAGAAAGAGAGGTTGAGAGACAGAGAGAGGTCGAGAGACAGAGTATCTTTTCTTTAAAGCTTTTATTTAAAGAATATAAATTTCCAAAGTACAGCTTATGGATTACAATGTCTCCTCCCCCCATCACTTCCCTCCCACCCACAACCCTCCCCTTTCCCGCTCCCTCTCCCCTTGCATTTACATCAAGATTCAATTTTAATTCTTTTTATATACAGAAGATCAGTTTAGTATATATTACGTAAAGATTTCAACAGTTTGCCCCCAAATAGCAACACAAAGTGAAAAATACTGTTGGAGTACTAGTTATAGCATTAAATCACAATGTACAGCACATTAAGGACAGAGATTCTACATGATATTTTTTTAAAAATTGATTAATTTTCTATGCAATTTCCAATTTAAAGTGTATCTTTTTTTAAATAATTATTTTTATTATCTTCTTACATGGTATTACCATATACTAGGAGTCCATTCACAAGCAGTATCAACAAATAATCAGCTTCAAGTTGAGGGCACTAAAAGCAAGGTTCTGTGTGTGTGTTTGTGTGTATGTATGTATGTTTAAGTTTTATTTTATTTTAATTTATTTTTATGAAATACAGATTTCATGAGTATAACTTTAGGAATATAGTTATTCTTTCCAGCATACCTGCCCTCCAACACACACTCCCACCCCTCCTTCTCCTCCTCCATCTCCCTTTGCCAGTCCCATTCCCCATTTAGATTCCTTTTCAGTTAACTTTGTACACAGAAGACCAACTCTATACTAAGTAAAGATTTCAGCAATTTGCACATACACACACACAAAACTGTTTGAGAACTAGTTTTACAGTTAGCTGTCATAACACAACTCACTATGGATACAGGTCTTGCATGAGGAGTTAGTGTACAGTGACTCCTGTTAATTTAATGATTAACATTCTCATGTATGACGTCAGTGACCACCCGAGGCTCTTGACATGAGCAGCTCACGCTATGGAAGTATTTAGAATCCACAAACTCCATCAGTATTTGCATAAGGCCCTAAGGAAAATGGAAATAATCTCCTCTCTTTAGAGAAGAGTACATCATTCTCTGATGGCCATCAAAGCAAGATTCTATTTATTTGTGACAAGTAAAGCAGACAGTGAGAAGGTGTTGTTCTCTTAGGAAAGTGCCTTCCAGAGAAACAGAGTGTCAAGGCTTTTATAGCAAAAGTTAAGGGAGTGTTCAGGATGCAGAAAAGGGGAAGTTAGTGGGCCCTTCATGCTCAGCAACATACATTTCTACACAATGCATGCTCAAACATCAGACAATGACAGTTTTTGCAATTTTCCTTTTTTGTGGTTGTCTGGTCACCTCTGAGTCCAATGTTGCAAGATAACAGCTCCCAGAGCATCTTCTGGAATATGAGCCCAAGAGATAAACTCTTTTCCATTCACTGTTCCTGTTCTGCTGCCATCCTTTTCCCTAAGTCCTACACTCTTTTGTTTGTTTAGGTTTTTAAAACATAATTCTCATGTTAACGGGATATTAATAGAGAACATATTCAATGTAGTTCATCAGACCAATTTTAAGAACATAGCAGTGGTATTGTGGTACACTCTGGTAAGTGTCAAAGGCATCCCATTTTAAACGCCAGTTCAAATCCAGATGTTCACTTCCAATCCAGCTTCCTGCTATTGCATCTAGCGAAGCAGCAGAAGATGGCCCAAGGGATTGGCCCACTGCCACACACAAGGAAGATCCAGATGGTGTTCCAGTTCCTGCCTTTGGCCAGGCTCAGCCCCAGTCATTGCGCCCATTTAGAGAGTGAACCAGCAGATGGAAGATTCTCTCTCTCTCCCGCTCTCTCTCAATCTGTGTGTGTGTTTGTGTGTAACTCTGCTTTTCAAATAAATAATTTTTTTAAAAAAAGAATGTAATACTTTGCTGCGCCCTTTCCTCCTTCTCTTTCCTCCCCCTCCTCCTCCTTATCCTTCTTACACCTCTATTTTTCAGATACCATATTTTTAATTCACATTATAGTCAAAGGCTTAATGCTAAACTAAATGGAGAGTTCAAAAAGTAAACAGTCAAGAAGACCATAGTTCCTCAGGAGTGCAGGCAAGGACTACGTACAATAATCAAATGAAAAGGTATCAGTGTCAAGCGTGTACAGTAAATTTGTAAACTATAGTGGTATATCATTCCTTTAAAAAGAGATTTATTATCACTTCTCTGCCTTTTGGCTGAGATCAAGTGTGGCAGGTATCAAGAGAAAGATTTTCCATCTACTGGTTTACTCCCCAGATGGCTGCAATGGCCAAGCCTGGGCCATCCCAAAGCCAAGAGCCAACAGCTTCATCCAGCTCCCCCATAAGGGTGGCAAGTGCTCAAGCTCTTGGGCCACATTATGCTGCTTTTCCCAGGCCATCAGCAGGGAGCTAGATTGGAAACGGAGCTGCTGGGACACACGGGCACCAAAAGTGGTGCTGGCAGTGTCACGGGAGGCAGTTTTACCTGCTATGCCACAGCCCTGTGCATACCATTCTTTACCACTGTTTAAGTTTGACAAAACTGTATTTGCAGCAATGGTGATACACACAGATATTTCTCTTAGGTTTTGCTTTCGTTTTCTTTTTAGATTTTAGTTCCCACTATATCTGACATCTCTTGATTTTTTTTCCATGCTAGATTAAGTACTTGTAGTGCAGGTAATGGACAGATAAGCTTCTCTTTAACAAACTCTAAAACAAGCTTCCACCTCCTGTCTGTGTCAAGAACACATGTCATCATAACTGTTTGTAATGTTTATCCTTTGTCATCAGTCTCCCTTTTCCAAATGGCCCCCAAACCCCACTAGTGTCATAGACAAATGAACCCAGAAAAGTCAGCAAAGATCAGATGGCTAGTAAGTGACCAAGATGAAATCGGAGCCTATTTATTTCTTTGACTTTAGGTTCTCTCTCTTTCTCTCTCTCTCATTTGCTATCTCCCCAAATAAATGTCCTTTCTCCCATTCTTTCATCATAAATTAATTTTGCTATTTCATGAGACAATCTACAATTTTGTAAACAATATTTGAAGAATATTCCCACTTCCTTCCAGCCACAAGAACTTTCCTCTCAAGTGGAATCCAGTTCCTCTGTGTCTGCACTTGTGGACTTCATTAGCACCCCAGTTTGCCTCTCTGTGACTATGAAGGTGTCGTTACCACATTCCCTCTCTTTCTCAAACAGAGCAGTGTCACAGCACTCACTTATTTGCTTTCTTCAAGAAACTTGTGTACAAAATGCTAGCCCAAAATTCCAAATTTGCCCTCTACTTATTGGTATGCACGCTTTAAAGAATTGTAACTTCTGTATCATTTGCATCACAACTCATCAGCAAACATTTATAATGCACATTACATTCTCAGAACCTTAATTTACATTAGATCAAACCTAGGTTAGTTAGCAGAAGTAATTTTACTATTTAATATAATTTTAATCATTTTCTTAGTATTTTAACTCTAAGGCATCAGTAAACACAGAATCTTAGATACAAATTATTCATCCCTGTCACTCACAACTGATCATTGAGAAGGTAGCTCAGAAGTTAATTGGTAGTATATTGTAAATCATTTTGAGAGATATTACATCATATAAAGTTATTTTCTTAATTTTCAGAAGACCAAATCTAATATCAACACCTTGTCCCCAGTACAAAGAAAATGTAGCTAAAATTTAATATTCACTTCTCATAGGCTCTATACTAGCAAGGTGTCTAATAATAAATCTTTTTTCTGATTATGCAGTACCTAAGTATGACACACCTCTCATAGGTGTGTTAGTGTTCATATAAAACTGTGAAAATATATTCTATATTAAGAGTTGCTATCAAACAGATAGATAGGGGCAGGCATTGCAGTCAGCAGGTAATGTCCCTTCTTCAAGGCCTGCATACCATTCCAGAGTTCTGGTGCCAGTCCAGGATCCTCTGATTCTGATCTAGCTTCCTGCTAATGTGCCTGGTCAAAGTATTTGGTCCCTGCTACAAACATGGGAGACCGGGCTTTGGCCTGGTCCAGTTATGCCTACTACAGGCATTTAAGGAGTGAACCAGAAAGATCCCCCCACCTCTCTTTCTCTCTCTCTCTCTCTGTCCCTTCCCCCTCCACTCCATCCTTATGCCTTCCAAATAAACAAAACTTTTAAAAACAGGCAAATATTTGCTTTTAAAACCCTATGTTATGACTATGAATCTCAGCAAAACATCCGTAGAAGTGCACAGTCTAATAATCCCCAGTATTTGCAGAACTGGAAACATAATTATTTGTTAAATAGTTACAAGGGAAATAATCACCAAAACATTCAGCTATGCCAATTGTGAATGTGGTCAGGCCTAAAGCTGAATAATTCACTCCATGTTCTTTTCTTCTCTGGTCTGTCATTTAAGATCATAGGCTGCTATTGGTATTTCTGTGCTGTCTTTCAAAAATCCAATCTTGCTTTTAAATGGCTTTTTGAAATGAGTTGGCTGCATAATCTTAGAAGAAAAAAGCACATTCTTCATCATTGAACTAAAGAAAAATTCATTTATTACTTTTAGTTCTTGGTTTCTCTTTATTGAAAATTGTGTTACTTTTTATCTAGTTTATTCTTGATATCAGAGGTTCAGAAAGACTGCTTTTAATTTAAACCCTATTTGAAATAATTTCTTTTTAGTTCAGGAATAAAAAGGAAAGTCTACTCAGGCAGTTACTCATAATTTCCCACAAGAAGAACAAAGTCATTTTCCTTTCTGCCCTCTTCATTCTCTTTCCCCCATACTAACACCTCCATTTTCACTGCTACAATGTAAGTCTTCATTTATTCTTCACTGCTATAACTTCCCATGGTTATGTCCGTATCAGTGAGTCTCCTAGCGCATTTCCACTTTAAATATTATTAAATAGCTCACGGAAAATATCACTACACAGAAAATTAGATGTTGTCAAAAATTACACCATTTCAAATCAATGAAAGATAACAAGTTCTTTTAATATTTCCTAAGGTTTTCAACTAGGAAAATAACAAGGTTTTCCTATTTTCTTCTTAAGAAATTAAATTATGCCATTTATTTTTGAGGGGGTATATTTTTATTTTAATTTTAATTGTTTTTTTAACAGATTCAATGGGATTTCTAGATATAATTCTAAGAACATAATGATAGTCTCTTCTTCCCTCCCTAACCTTCTCTCCCTCCCACTCTCTTTCCTCTTCCCTTTTATTTTAGTTTTCTTGATTACATATTTCAAAATTCAATTACAGTAAAAAGGTTTAATACTTCACCAAATAAGAAATTTAACAATGAAAAAGCAAAAGAAGAGGTCAGTTTAGTGGGAATATAGACAAAGGCTACACACAATTTAATGAAAAAAGGACCACTTCACCCATGTACAGCAACTTTCAAAGTAATCACAAGTCATTAAAACTATAGTAGTAGAACATTCTTGGCCATTGCATTGACAAAGATATAAAACAAAGTTTTTAAAAACTAGATTTGTAGCAATACTGATATACACGGACATTTCTTTCTTTTGAATGGATAAAGAAATGCGCTGTGGCGTAGAGGGTAAAGCCTCAGCCTACAGTGCTCGCATCACATGCAAGTGCCAGTTGGAGTCCTGGCTGCTCCGCTTCCCATCCAGCTCCCTACTACTGCACCTGGGAAAGCAGCAGAAGATGGCCCAAGTACTTGGGCCCCTGCGCCCACATGGGAGATCCAGAAGAAGCTCCTGGCTCCTGGCTTCAGCCTGGCCCAGCCCCTGCCATTTTGGCCATTTGGGAGAGAGAACCAGTGGAGAGAAGGTATCTCTCTCAGGGGACTGGGAAGAGGAGAGGAAGGAGGAGGAGCATGGGAAGGCAGGTACAGAGGGAAGAAACACTATATTTCTAAAGTTGTACTTATGAAATGCATGAATCTTTATTCCTTAAATAAAAGCTTACTTTGCGGGGGAGGATAAGTAAGTAAATCGGAAAAAAAAGATCTATCTCTCTTTATCTCTCTGTCTCTGTCTCTCTCTCACACTATATCTCTGCCTTTCAAATAAATAAATCTTTAAAAAAAGAAAACGTGGTATATATACCATATGTAATATTATTCAGGTTTTGAAAAAAAATTAAATTCTACCATTTGCCCCAAAATGGATATCATTGGATGACATCATATTGAGTGTAATAAGCCAAACCCAAAAAGAAAAATACCACATGTTCTTCCATATATGTTAGAGCTAAAATTAAAAAAAAAAACAAATGAAAAAGCAGAGAAAAAAATATGTGGTTCTTATTATAAATTCAAGGAGCAGAAGTATGTATTATTACAGCAGAACAAAATGAGATACATCATGATAAAATTGCATCAACTTTGCTTTTTATTTTTTACATAATAAAAATGTTAAAGTACTCAACCCGTTTCATGTCTAGTATTATCATTATTACTGTTTAAAATGCAGAATACGATATAAGGTACTTTCAATTGTTCAACTTCAGAATCACAGAGAATAGCTTTACGTTCTTTTAGAACATTTGTCTGGAGGCCAGCACTGTGGCATAGCAGGTAAGCCACCAGCTGCAGCGCCAGCATCCCATATGGGTGCCAGTTTGAGTCCCAGCAGCTCCACTTCTGATCCGGTTCTCTGCTATGGCATGGGAAAGCAGTGGAGACCTAATTCTTCGAGCCTCTGCACCCACATGGGAGATTCAGAGGAAGTTTCTGGCTCCTGGCTCCTGGCTTCAGATCGGCTCAGTTCCTACCTTTGCAGCTATTTGGAAAATGAACCAGTGGATGGAAGACTTCTCTCTCTTTCTCTGATTCTCTGTAATTCTGCCTTCCAAATAAATAAATAAATAAATAATATTAACAAAAAAGTCTCTTCCTTCATTCTCTTCAGTCTAAATTTTACCATGTTTATTTTAGATTTACACATCAGAAGTATAATACTGAGTTGTTCGATAGTTAATGAAAAAATATAGTAAAATGAAAAAGTGACCTGAAAGTCTCTAGAAAAAGAAGTCTTTGACCATGTTGAATTTTGAAATCCAAAATATAAATCAAATAATAACTTAGATTGTCTCATCAATTAAGGGGACTTCAAGTACCCTGTCACTTAGTATTGTGAACCTCACTCCACCCATTCCTTGCTGAATCAGAAGTGGAGCAGCCAGGACATGAACTGATGCCAAATATGAGATGCCAGTGATATAGGCGCCTGCTCATCTGTTATGCCAGAACACTACCCTCTCCCCTGAATTCTACCCTTTTTTCACTACATTTGTGAAAATTTTTAGGAACCTGACATTGAATTTAAAAGATTAAATTATAAATTACATGAATTTTACTACCTATAATTCATTAATCTTTTCTGGAATGTCCCAAACATAGTAATGAACCTAGTCTGCCTTCTGTATTCTCAAACTAAGACAATCAGTCTTGCTTCATTAACTGGAGTCAGAGCTGGGAGATCAGAATTTAATTCTAGGTCAACCTTTCACTAGCATATATACGCTTGGCTAGGTCACTCCATTTCTTAAGGAATAAGTTTCTTCTTATGTAAAAAGATTGGCCTAAATCACTCCTGACTGTGATCTAAGACTTCTAGAAGTTCTCATAGTACAGAGAGGGTTAAAGGATTGATTTCATGTGGATCGAACCCTTACTGCTTTAATGGGTTTGTTTATACAGATTTTCACTGGAATCACAACACACATATACATGCACCACACACACAACACACATGCAGGCACACACAATGGCCCACAAAGATCTTGCATCCCTAAGATCCTCTAATTTCCTTTCTGTCTTCTAGTAGCTTTTCTTCTTGTTTTCATCAGACTTTAAAAAGCTCATCAAGTAAGAATTGTACTTCCATGTTCTGAAGGTTAATTATTAAATTCTACCTCAAACTTATCATCCCTTGAATAAATAACTCAAGAGCTTTAAGATTTACTCATATAGTTAATTAGTCAAATTAGCCAATTATTTGAAATGCTAATGATTCTCAAACCTATTTTTGAGACCTTCTTCAAACTAAAATCTCCTGAATTTGAGTGAAGAATCTAAACAAGAGATATGTATTTGCAGGAAGGATTTTTGTACTCTGAAAAGGACAGGAAAACTGCACACTTGAAAAGTGCTTTCTTTTTACTCTGACCTATAGCTCTACATTGAACTTTTATATGAGTAAACTTATCCCATGCTTTCATTATTCGACAGCAGAATTTTCAGTGTGTATCTGGTAGGTTCTTGGGCAACAGAGATCCTAGATATCAAAGCAGGATTCTTTAAAACGCAAAGACTTGTCTTCCTTCTCACTGGATTGAGATTTTCCATTCAGGTACAAACAAATGCTAACTAAAACTCAAAGCACCCTATCAAACGTCGACAGTGTGACATCAAACTATCACTGCAGGGACCACATTGTCCTGTAGTGGGTTAAGCAACCACTTTCAATGCCAGAATCCCATGATATCCCTGATGAATCAGTGGAAAGATGGCCCAAATGCTTGGACACCTGCACCCACAGAGGAGACCTGGAAGAAGCTCCTGACATGGCATTGACAGCCCAACATCAGTTGCAGCAGATGGAAGATGCTTCAATCTCAATCCCAATCTCAATCTCTCAATCTCTCTCTCCCTAATTCCTTCCCTCCCTCCCCTCCCTCTCCCTCAACCTCTCCAATCCCCTCTCCCTCTCTTTCCACCCTCCCTCCCTTCTTCCCTCCTTCCCCCTAACTCTGCCCCCCTAACTCTGCTTTTCAAACAAATAAATAAAATCAGCAGTTTCTTCTTGGTCTCCCAAATGGGTGGCAGGGGCCCAAAGGCTTATGTCATCTTCTGATGCTTTCGCAGACTCATTAGCAGGGCGCTAGATCGGAACTGGAGCAGCCAGGACTAGAAACGGACCCATCTGGGATGCAGGTATTGCAGGTGTTAGTTCACCAGCGGTGCCACAGTGCCAACCCATGAAAGTTAAATTAAAAAAAAAATCAAAACCAAAAACAAAATAAAAAAATTCCCATGTATATCAGTTTTGCTGCAAATACAGTGTTTTTTCATATTTATTTTAAATCTTATTTAAATTGTTGTTTTTTATTTTATTTTTTTGACGGACAGAGTTAGACAGAGAGACAGAGAGAAAGGTCTTCCTTCCGTTGGTTCACCCCTCAAATGGATGCTACAGCCAGTGTGCTGCGGCGATCTGAAGCCAGGAGCCAGGTGCTTCCTCCTGGTCTCCCATGCAGGTGCAGGGCCCAAGCACTTGGGCCATCCTCCACTGCCCTCCCGGGCCACAGCAGAGAGCTAGAATGGAAGAGGAGCAACTGGGACAGAATCCGGTGCCCTGCCAGGGACTAGAACCCCGGGGTGCCAGCGCCACAGGTGGAGGATTAGCCAAGTGAGCCATAGTGCTGGCCAAATCTTATTTAAATTGTTAAGAAATATGCACAACCGATTGCTAGTGACGTTGAACTTTTTTTTCATGTATTTGTTGCATTTGTATTTCTTCTTTTGAGAACTGTCTATTGGGATATTACCTCATCTCTGTCAAAATGGTTAAAAAACAGAGTAAGAAATGCTGGCAAGGATGTGGAAAAGAGGAGACACTTATAGAATGTCAGTGGAAATGCCAATTACTACAGCCACTATAGAAAACACTACTGAGATTTCTTAAAAACCAAAAATAGATTTGCCATATGATCCAACAATCCCACTACTGGGTATATGACATGAACACATTTTACCAAAGAGATACCTGAACCATCATGTTTGTATCAGCACTGTTCACAATAATCAAAACATGGAATCAATTAAGGTGTCCATCATCAGGTGAATGGATACAGAAAATGTGATATATATTCACAATGGAATATTATTTAGCTATAAAAACAAGGAAATTCTACTATTTGCATAAAAAATGGGTGGCATCAGAGGACATAATGTTGGCTTAAATAAGCTGGATAAAGAAAGACAAACATTGTGTGTTGTCCTTTATATGTGGGAGCTAAAATTAAAAAAAAAAAAACTAAAAGAAAAGTAAAAAATGAAAAAGAAATGCCTGTGTGGGGCAGGGGCTGTGGCATAATGGGTTAATGCCCTGGCCTGAAGCACCAGCATCCCATATGGGTGCCAGTTCGAGACCCGGCTGCTCCACTTCTAATCCAGCTCTCTGCTATGGTCTAGGAAAACAGTGGAGGATGGCCCAAGTCCTGGGGCCCCTGCCCCATGTGGGAGACCTGGAAGAAGCTCCTGGCTCCTGGCTTCAGTCTGTGCAGTTTTGGCCATTGTGGCCAATTGGGGAGTGAACTATTGGATGGAAGACAACTCTCTCTTTCTCTGTCTCTCCTCTCTCTGTGTAACTCTGACTTTCAAATAAATAAATAAACCTTTTTTTAAAAAAAGAAATGCTTGTGTGTATCAGCATTGTTGCAAATACAGTTTTGTCAACCTTTGTTTCATACCGTTTTCAAATCAATAGTTAGAAACAGCATACTACTATAGTTTTAATGATCTATGATTACTTTAAAATTTACTGTATATTAATGAAATAGTCATCTTTCCACTTATTATTGCGTATAGCCATTGCCTACATTCCTGCTACACTAGGGTCTTTTTGCTTTTTACTTGTTAAACCTCTTATATGGTGCAGCATTAAACCCATGACTGCAATAAAATTTAAAATACACTATATGAAAAACTAGAAAAAGAAAGAGAGAAGAGAAGGAAAGGGAAGGAGGTAGAGTTAGGGTAGGAATATTATTATATTCTTAGAATTTTATTACAAACTAAATTACATCTGTTAAAAAACAACTACAGGGGCTGGTGCTGTCGGATAGCAGGTTAAGCCACTGCTTGCAGTGCAGGCATTCCATACAGGCACCAGTTCAAGCACTAGCTGCTCCACTTCTGATCCAGCTCAATGTTGGGCCCTTGCCACTGACCTGGGAGATCAAAGGAGGTCCTTGTTTTGGCCTGACCCAGCTCAGCTGTTGTGGCCATTAGGGGAGTGAACCAGCAGATTGATGAATCTCTCTCTCTGTCTCTCCCCCTCTCCCTCTGGTTCTCTCTCTGTATTTCTGCCTTTCAAATAAATAAATAAGTAGATCTTTAAAAAAAGAAAGCTAACTAACTGAAGAGACAGCACTGAGGCACAGAGGGTAAAGATACTGCCTGCGACCCCAGCATCCTATGTGGGTGCTGGTTCATGTTCCAGCTGCTCCACCTCCAATCTGTTTCCCTCTAATGGGCTGGGGAAAGCAGCAAAAGATGGCTGAAGTGCTTGCACCTTGCTACCCATGTAGGACACCTGGAAGAAACTCTTGGTTCGTGGTTTCAGCCTGGCCCATTTCTTGTCATTGCAGCTATCTGAGGAGTAAGTCAGTGGATGAAAGCGCTCTCTCTCTCTCCTTCTTTTCTGTAAATCTGACTTTCAAATAAATAATCTTTAAAAAAAACTACCTGAAAATAAAAAGCTATATTAAAAAATAAAAGAATGATGTACTACTATAGTTTTAATGATTTTTCTATTTTAAAAATTACTATAAATGAGTGAAGTTAAACATCTTTACCTTCAATTATTGGTTATAACTGGTACCTATTTTCCTGCTCAACTCTGGTTTGTAGTTTTTATTTGTTGAACTATTTATTCAGTCAACAACGCATTTAGCCTTTGATTATAATGTAAATTATAAATATTTTATCTCAAAATAAAATTAAGATGAAATACTGTTACTTTGGTTATGTACTAAAAATAATTATTTCAAACCTCAACCCTTCTTAAGATTCGTTTTTTAATAACTGTGTGGCTAGCTGGTGCCACGGCTCACTAGGCTAATCCTCCGCCTATGGTTCTAGTTCCGGTTGTGGTGCTGGTTCTGTTCCAGTTGCTCCTCTTCCAGTCCATCTCTCTGCTGTGGTCCGGGAAGGCAGTGGAGGATGGCCCAAGTGCCTGGACCCTGCACCCGCATGGGAGACCAGGAGGAAGCACCTGGCTCCTGGCTTCGGATCGCTGCAGCGCGCAAGCCGTGGCAGCCATTTTGGGGAGTAAACCAAAGGAAGGAAGACCTTTCTCTGGTCTCTTCGTCTCACTTTCTAACACTGCTTGTCAAAAAAAAAATGTGTGGCAAAATTAAAATAATTTTTACCATATATTAAACACAATAGTAGTCTCATGAAATGCCATGTGAGAAATTGCTTAAGAGCTGAACACATCACCTTTTTTCCATGAAAAATCACGTTTCCTAAAAGGAATGAATAACTAATTACTCAAAGTTATCTTTCTGATTATTATTATTTTTTTTGACAGGCAGAGTGGAGAGTGAGAGAGAGAGACAGAGAGAAAGGTCTTCCTTTTTCTGTTGGTTCACCCCCCAATGGCGGCTGTGGCCGGCACACCACGCTGATCCGAAGCCAGGAGCCAGGTGCTTCTCCTGGTCTCTCATGTGGGTACAGGGCCCAAGCACTTGGGCCATCCTCCACTGCCTTTCCGGGCCACAGCAGAGAGCTGCCCTGGAAGAGGGGCAACCAGGACAGAATCTGGTGCCACGACCAGGACTAGAACCCGGTGTGCCAGCACCGCAGGTGGAGGATTAGCCTATTGAGCCGTGGCACTGGCCCTTTCTGATTATTTTTTTAAAATGAATGAAATAAATATTTTTTTTTCAGAAAAATGTACACTCGGGAAGATATTTGACCTTATGTTTAAAACACTGCTGTGGCATGCATCCAATAAAACAGTGCCTGGGTCTGAGTCCTGGCTCTATTTCTGATTCCAAATCCTACCATCGAGATAGCAGTTGATGGTTCCAGGAGTTGGAGTCCTGTTACCCTGTGGATGCTTTGGATTGTGTTCCCAGTTCTGAGTTTGGCTTGGCTCAGCCACAGCCCTTGTGGGCTTTTGGGAAATGAACCAGCAGATGTCAATACTTTGTCCATCTCTATCCCTCTCTCTGTCTGCTTGTCAAACTAATTTTAAAAAGAAAGAAAAATGAGCAACTGGCTATATTTGTTAGAAATGATAAAACTCAGGATGTTGGGGCCTGCGCTGTGGCACAGTAGGTTAATCCTCTCCCTGTGGCACCAGCATCCGAACTAGGTGCTGGGTCTAGTCCCACCTGATCCTCTTCCGATCCAGCTCTCTGTTATGGCCTGGAAAAGCAGTAGAAGATTGCCCAAGCACTTGGGCCCCTGCATCCACGTGGGAGACACTGAAAAAGTTCCTGGCTCCTGGCATCAGATTGGCTCAGTGCTGGCCATTGCGGCCATTTGGAGAGTGAACCAGCAGATAAAAAACCTTTCTCTCTGTCTCTAACTCTGCTTATCAAATAAATAAATAGAATCTTTTAAAAAATTCAGTATTTCAAGGAAAAAATAGGGAAACATGTTATTCTCTACTTTGAGATTAATTTCTTTATAATGTTTGTCTAATGAGACTTTCCTAGTGAATGCTTTGATAATAGTAATAATGATTTATTTTTATTATATATTTAACATCACCACCACTTGGAATATGAGCATATACCAGGGAACTAATAGTTTCCAAATGTCTAGGGTCATTCAAGGATTAAAGGTTCTTTAAGATGTAAAATCAACTCCTGAACTTAAAGTTTATTAACAATAATTGTACATATTTATGGGCTACCGTGTACCAATTTAATTACCAAAACAGGATAATCGTCATTTCCCACTTGTCATTAGTTTTTCAGTGGTGTCTTGCAGCTTCTTCCTTACAGTTGATACTATAATATAGACTAGGTTATTATGAACTGTAGTCTCCTCACTATGCTGTTTAACAGTAGGAATGCATGCCTTTGATCTAACTCTGATTTGCTACACATTATCCAAGTTCTCTCTTTCCCACCATCCCTCCTAGTTTCTAGTAATCACCATTCTGTGTTCAGATTGCTTGTTAAACTTCTACATATGAGTGAGTATATGTAGCATTTATGTTTCTATGTCTGGCTTATTTTACTTAACATGGTGTCTTCTAGTTCCACCCATTTTGTTGTAAATGATAATTTAATTTATGTTTATGGCTGAATTCTATTCTATTGTATGTGTGTAAGTAGACATTACACATTTCCTTGCACATTCATCTGATGATGGACACATTGGTAGATAATTAATGATATTTTAATGCAGCAGAGTACTGAAATTCCATTCAGATTTCAAATTTTAAAAAAATTCAAGAATCTACCACTTGTCTAGTTTTCAAAAAATATCAGGGAAGAATATCTATAATTTTCTGAACTATTTTTAAAGTACTTCTTTATTTTTAAGTACAGAATTCCTTTATGTAATTCAAAGAAAACAACCTGTTGCAAGAGGAATACATAACAGAATCTTGCTATCTTCCATTGGGTCAGATATTAAATATATTTGCAACAATGCAAAAGAGAACCTCTTTTCCATATTTTTTTAAAAAATAACTATTTACTACATGCTGTTTACATTTACATGTATTTGTTAAATATTTTTATTTTAAAAGACTTATTAAATGTTTTGTCTTTAAATTCAGAAATAAATTTGTAAATAGTTAATCTTATAAATAATGATAAATATGAGGGTATTTCAAAAAATTCATTGAAAAATGAAAATAAAATTTATGAATATAAACACCCCCAATAATAAAGAGGAATTATCTCAAAGCAATAACTTTTCACATTAAGAAGTTAGAAAAAAAAAAGAGAATACTGACTAACAGCTACCAGGAGGGAGGGAATAGGAAATATTAGAGTTGCAATAAATAAAACAATGGAGAGAATCAGCAAAATGAAAAGTGAATTCTTGTGATAATCAACATTAACAAGCCTTAAGTAGACTAAGAAGAAAAATAGAGAGCATAAAAACAGCAATTCAGAAGGAGAGTAGGAACATAACCACACACTTTACAGAAACAAGAATCATGAGAGAACATGGAAAAATTATATAACTTAGATATATATGAAATGGAAAATTTTTCAGAAAATATAAAATATCAAACTGAGTCAAGATGAAATAGACAATCTTAACAGAATTCCAACAAATAAAATGCATTTAAGTGAAATAATTAATCAAAAAATTCCCAATGAAGAAAAGCTCAAGACAAATGACTTCCCTTCTGAATGATTTAAAGGAAAAACAGCATCAATCCTTCTAGAAGAATTACTGATTCTGTTAAGTTAGAATTAGTCTGCTATCAAAGACTTAAAAGAAAATTAGATATTATCTGAATGTAGAGGCAAAGTGCTTAATATTAGCAAATGGAATTATTCAACATAAGAAAGTGTTTATGCACCATGAAAAAGTCTAGTTTTCTAATAGCTTTTATTTATTTTCCTTTTATGTGAAAGGCAGAGAAACAGGGAAATAGAGAGTGCTGATTCACTCCCCAAATATCTGCAGCAGCCAGGATAGAAGTAGACTGAAGCCAGGAGCCCAGAATTCTAGCCAGGTCTACCATGTTGGTGGCTAGGTCCCAAGAACTTGTGTCATCATTTGCTGTCTCCCAGAATGCAGATTAGCAGGGAGCTGAATCAGAAGTGAAATAATGAGGACTTCAAACAGTTACTCAATACGGGATGCAGTTGTCCCAAGTGGTAACTTAGCCACTCCACCAAACACCCACCTCAACAAGTGGAATTTATTCCAGAAATTTAAGCCTGGTCTAACAAAAGACTATCACTGTGATATGCACATAACTACAAAAAGATTAAAAAAAAAAGATGATCATGTCAACTGATTGCTAAAATGCATCCACCACAATTTAATGACCATTTCTTATAAGATATTTTAAAACTAGGAATGGAAGAAAACTTCCTCAAAGTGATAAAGGGCATTTAGGTAAATGTCATAGTTAAGACTTCTCAGTGGCAAAAGACTGAAACTTTCTCCGTATGATTGGGGAAAAGACAAGGATACCCATTTTCACCATTGGTATCCACCATTGTACTGGGAGTTCTATCCAGAGTAATGAGACAAGAAAAAATAAACAGTAAAATACAGTCAACTTGTAATTGAAAGAGAAAATTATCTCTAGTTACATGTGGCATGATGCTCTGTACTAACCAAAAAAAAAAAAAAAAAAAAAAACAACAACAACAACAACAAAAAATAAAAGCTCCAAAGAATCTACGATCTACTAGAGCTAATAAGGCAATTCACAAAGTAGATGATTATGATATTTAAACTCAAATGTCAGTTGTATTTCTATAAAATAGCAGTGATAAATTACAAAGGGGTATAAAGGTATCAACTATATGCACAGTAACACTCAAAAGAATAATAGTGAATGAAGAAGTAATTCATATATCTATGACCAACAGCAACCAGAAAGGCTGCCAAAAGTATTTAGTGGGGGTAAAACAGTCTCTTTAATAAACCCTGCTAGGTTAAATGGAAGTCCACATATAAGAAAATAGACTCCTTATGTCAAATCATACAAAAATTAATTCAAAGTAGATTAATGACCCAAACAGATAAGCTAAAATCTTAGATATCTTTAAAAAAAAAAAACAGAAGTAATTATTCATGAGCCTGGAATTAGAAATATAAGTGTACTCAAGAACATGAGAAACAAAGAAAAAATAAGAACTTTTATGCATAAAGCAACACTATCACATAGGGAAAATGACCTTTATTACAGAGGAAACTATCTGAGATCATAGATCTACTAAGAGATTAATGTACAGAACATATGTGCCAGTGTTGTGGCATAGCTGATTCACTTCCAATCCAGTTCCCTGATAATGGTCTGGGAAAGCAGCAGAGTATGACCCTAGTGCTTGGGCTCCTGTCATCCATGTGGGAGACCCAGAAGAATATCTTGGCTTCTGGCTATGGCTTTGCCCAGGCCTGACTGTTGCTGCCATTTGTAGAGTGAATCAGCAGATGGAAGATCTCTGTCTCTCCTTCCTCCATAAAATTTGACTTTCAAATAAATAAGTAAACATTTTAGAAATGCAAAGCATAAGCGGGAGACACAGCAGACTCACAGAATGGCAGATGTCCTAAATAACACTCTGGCCTCAGAATCAGCGCTTAAGGCATTTGGATCTGGCTCAATAGCCCATGAGAGTTTTTTAGGCATGGAAAGCCAAGACACTGTGGAAAAAAAAAAAAAAAAACACCTAAATGAACGATCTCTGCGAGTGAGATCCCAGGTACCTTTCTCTGAAGGGAGGAGAGAACTTCCACTTTGACTATGACCCTGTCGGAATAAGATCGAAGTTGGCGAACCCTAAAGGCTTCCATAGCCTCGGCAACTCATGACTAGTGCCTAGGGAGATTACTGACACCATAAACAAGAGTGTCAATTGTTAAATCAACAACAGGATTCACTGTGTACTTACGTCTCATGTGGGATCTGTCCTTAATGTGTTGTCCAATGTGAAGTAATGCTATAACTAGTACTGAAACAGTATTTTACACTTTGTGTTTCTGTGTGGGTGCAAACTGATGAAATCTTTACTTAGTATATACTGAATCGATCTTCTGTATATAAAGGTAATTGAAAATGAAAAAAAAAAACTTGGTGTTAAATTGGAAATTGCATAGAAAATTAATCAATTTTTAAAAAAAATATCATGTAGGATCTCTGTCCTTAATGTGCTGTACATTGTGATTTAATGCTATAACTAGTACTCCAACAGTATTTTTCACTTTGTGTTGCTATGTGAGGGCAAACTGTTGAAATCTTTACTTAATATATACTAAACTGATCTTCTGTATATAAAGAGAATTGAAAATGAATCTTGATGTGAATGGAAGGGGAGAAGGAGCGGGAAAGGGGAGGGTTGCGGTTGGGAGGGAAGTTATGGGGGAGGGGGAAGCCATTGTAATCCATAAGCTGTACTTTGGAAATTTATATTCATTAAATAAAAGTTTAAAAAATACTTCTACATCTCAACAACAATAAAAACAGCTCTACTATAAAATGGAAAATAGGGGCTGGCACTGTGGCACAGCTGGTTAAGCACTAGACTGTAGTACCAGAATCCCATATGGGTACTGATTTGAGTCCCGGATGCTCGACTTCCAAATCAGCTCCCTGCTAATGCACTTGGGAAAGCAGAGGATGATAGCCCAAGTTTTTAGACCCCTGCACCCATGTGGAAGACAAGGAGGAAGCTCCTGGCTCCCGGCTTCCGCTTGACACAGCCCTCGTGGTTGCGGCCATTTGGGGAGTGAACCAGCAGTTGGAAGATCTCTTCTCTCTCTCTCTCTCTCTCTCTCTCTCTCTCTCTCTCTCTCATCTTCTTCTGTCTATCTGTAACCCTGCTTTCAAATAAATAAATTTTAAAAATGGACAATAAACTCTTTTAGAAATTTATCCAAAGAAGCTATTCAAACGGACAATAAACCAGAAAGGGGATTATTAACATCTCTAATCATCAGGGAAATACCAATTCAAGCTAAAAGAGATCCCATTTCACACTTCTTGAATGCCTACAATAAAATAAATGTAAAACAGCAAATGTTGGCAAGGATGTGGAGAAAATGGATCACATGTATTTTGATGTTGGAAATGTAAGACAGTCCAGCACTGTGGAAAAAGTTCCCCAAAAAATCAAGTATGAAGTTGTCACATGATCAAGCAATTCCATTCATAGATATGTAACCAGAAAGACTAAAAACAAGGATTCAAACACAGTTCCTCATCAAAAAGTGAAAGCAATTCAAATTTCCATCATTAGGTGGTTAAATTTACAAACTGTGAAAAAGCTATACAATGGAATATCGTGCAGTCATTAAAAAGAAATGAAGGTGCAGTGGGTTAATCCTCTGCCTGTGGCACCGGCATCCCATATGGGTGCCAGTTCTAGTCCCGGCTGCTCCTCTTCCAATCCAGCTCTCTGCTGTAGAAGCAGTAGAATATGGCCCAAGTGCTTGGGCCCCTGTATCTTCGTGGCAGACCTGGAAGAAATTCCTGGCACTGGAGCGGTGGAGTTGTGGCCATTTGGAGATTGAAACAGTGGAAAGAAGACCTTTCTCTTTGTCTCTTCCTCTCACTGTAACTTTACCTCTCTAATAAATAAATTAAATCTTAAAAAAAAAGAAATGAAATACTGATAGTTGTAAAATATGGATTATTCCTAAAAAGTTATGCTAAGTGAAAGAAGTTAGTCACCAAAGTCACATATTGTTTGATCCCTTTTACATGAAATATCCAGAATAGGCAAGTCTTTAGAGACTGAAAAAGTAGGCTGGTGATTGTCAGGGGCTGAGGGCAAGGGAATATAAGGAGTATTTGCCTAATGGGTCACAGATTTCTTTTTGGGGTGATGCAAGTATTTTAGATCTAGATAGAGGGGGTGATTGGACATGTTGGACATGTTTTAAATGTACTCAATGGTCCAGAAGTATTTACTTTATTTCTTAAAAAAAAGACTTATCTATTTGAAAGTCAGAGCTACACAGAGAAAGAAGGAGAGGCAGAGAAAGTGACTTCTTCCATCTGCTGGTTCATTCCCCAGATGGCTGTAACAGCCGAAGCTGAGATCCAAAAGCCAGGAGCCAGGAGCTTCTTCTGGGTCTCCCATGTGGGTGCAGGCGCCCAAGTGCTTGGGCCATCTTCTACTGCTTCCCAGGCCATAGCAGAGAGCTGGATCAGAAGTGGAGTAGCTGAGACACAAACCAGAGCCCATATGGGCTGCCAACATTGCAAGTGGTGCCTTTACCTGCTACGTCACAGCGCCAGCCCCACGTATTTAAAATGGATAACTTTATAATGTGAATTTCATCTCAATGAGTTTTTATCAATTATCAGCAGTAGTGATGTGACATGAAGAAAGATGATGAATGAGATAGGAACTTAACTAGTATTCCTGAGCACAGAGATATATCTCAAATGAAATAGTTAACATTGTCTCTCTAATGTTATATAGTTATTGATGATGTCTCAGGAAAGCAAAGGATAAACTATAAATATTGGGTCAAAGATTGTCTACAACTCATGCAAAAACCAAATTGTGATTCTCGGATTTCAACTGCAGTCTTCTATTTAAATAAGTATGTCTCCTAAGTCTGGCTTCCCTGGTTCCCCTTATTCTGGAGAATTTATTTAATTGGACTTTATCCTGTTGGATGAAGAGAAGTATGTGGTTAAATATTCTAAAGAAGTGATGAAATACTAAGATTTCTCCAACTAAATTCTCATATTCTAGAACAAAGAAAGTGGCATATTATTTAGTTTAAAATATTTTATTTAGACAGATGTTTGGCACAGGGGTTAAGACACAGCTTATGACACTGACATCCCATATTAGAATGTGTGATTTGAGTCCTGACTGTTTCTGATCCAGTTTCCTCTAATTCACAAAATGGGGGGCAGCAGATGATGACTAAATTACTTGGGCTCCTACCGCCCTTGTGGAAGATGTGGATGGAGTTGCTGGCTCCTGGTTTCTGTCTGGTTTATCTCAGGCTGTTGTATGTACTGGGGAGAATAAACCAGTGAATGGAAGATTTCTGTGACCCTCTGACTTTAAAAATTAAATAAATACAAATTTAAATATTTTAGTATAACGTGGTTTAGGAAAGAAAATTTGCCCATTTATTTTACCATGGGAATCTGAGGTCCTAGGAAAATATAACTTATGGAAAATTCATATGGATTTTGTATTTATGAATTTCAATTTCCCACTTCATCACTCCTTTCCTATCTGTCCTTTGTGCGGGTTTTTATACTTCTATCCTCAGCTGCAGCTGAACTCCTTCTTTGCTGTGCATTTATTTTACATCAAAGAACTTCATTCATTTAAAAAATCAGGAGCAGAATAAAGCAGAGCTTATTTTTAACTTGGGTCACATTTTTGATCCACATTGTCCATGGCTGCAGTATATCTTCACCCATATTAAAAGTGTTGAGACACATGCAAGAGCCGGAAGAGCTTGGAAAAGGGATTCAACTTCTGTACCTTCTAGTTGTGTAACACTGGGCGATTTATTTTTAATATTTGAATGAGTTCTGTGGAGTATGAATAAATTATAGTATCTATTTTATGTTAGTGGTATGAAGACAAATAAAATAACACATGACAAGCACTTAGTATAACATCTGGCATGTTACCAGGAGGAATAAATAAATATGACTTATTAAAACACATTCCTTTCTGACTCCTGTAAAACTAAACACTGTATAATGTAAACTAAAATTATTATTTAACTGGACAAGAGAAGATGATGAGAAGAAGGGAACCCAATCTGATAAAACAGAAATGCAACTAGAAAGCAAAGAAGAAAATATAACTGCTCTTATTGTATTAATCCCAGAGAAATTTTTTTCATCAACAACAGAAATATATCTCTTTAAAAACCAATGACAGTCCATGTAATCAGGGGTGGTGTGGGCAACTGTTAGAATCTGTCCTTTTTTCTTTGGCAGCCTGATATGCCTGGGTAAATCTATATTCAAATATGTTCATCTGTGCTGTTCTTGGAAAATACAAGCAGAGGCATATTAGCTTATGCCTATTGATACAACATGTCCTATTTATTTAATTCAACAAAATAAAATCAACAATAGGAATCTTGTTTGATGTTGATGTTTACAAGTAATGCAAATCTCAAAATCAGCAAAACATTGTTTTCCTCATATTAAAGCATAATGGGGTGCTTTAATTGTTGCTTTGACATTTTAAGACACAGGTCATATGCTTAAATGACACCTTTGAAATTACAGCTGTCAAGAGATCCTTTCCAACCTAACATAACATGACATTTTAACTATTACCAGAAGCTATTTTGATAGCTATTTTGATAGAGCATAATAGTAACTGGAATAAACTTGCTTTGGATTTATGTATAACAATGACAAATCAGCTGTCACTAGTTCAATGAGGTTCTTATTTTAGCAAAGGCTTTCCAGAGAATGCTCTCTCTTTGTCTCTCAAACACCTATTTTAAACACTTTTTTTTCCAAAAGGTCGAATAATTACTATAATTTTAAAATCTCGAATCTTAAACAGTTGAAACAGAATTCCTTACCTCAAAGTCATATTTGTAGGCAAATATCTAGCTTAAGGCCAGCATACAATGCAGTCTGATACCAACAATGATTTAATCACTCCATCTACCATTCTATTTCTTTCTCAAAATAGCTGCCTGAATGATCCCAATCTTCTGGCCTTTTCTGTGTTAGTTAGAAAATTATTCTGCTTTCCCTTTGTTTCAGTCATGTGAGAAATAGCAAAATATTTCTACGTAATCTTTTGCACTAGAATTGTTTCTCTTAAGCTTTTACCAGTATTTTCTTATAACATTTTTTGTTTTAAAAGTTAACACTTTATAACATTTTGCCATATTTACTTCATATGTAGGAATTATATACATACACATATATACTATTTTTTCTTGAGATATTGATATCACAAAGTGATGGTTTATGATAATGATCATAATGTGGGAAAAAGTATGATGGTTACACTAGATAACCATGCACATACTGAAGTGTGTGTAATTCCTTAATTGTTGACTTCAACTTTTTGTTTTGGTTATTTTTCTGCATAGGGCTGCTCATATCTATCTGGGATACCTCCTTTGTTCTATATCTTGGTCAAATGAAATAATTGAACATAGCTTCAAGAATCTAATTTCTATCTGATGAGAGTTAGATAACCATGAACAACACTGTGGCAATTTATTTTTGGAAATTATTTCCCAGCATGGCATTTGAACCTAGCTAAAATTCTTAATACTAGAGATACTTCTAGAGTGAAAATAAGCGTATCTGATGGAACCATTCCTACTAAATGCTTGTTCAATTAATGTCAAGCAGATCTCTGAAGGTTCAAACATAAATGCTTGCTTTTCTGATAAACCTGGAAAGAGCAACCTGAGATACTCATCGAGAAGGGTAGTTGCCAAAGGAAGCAAGAGCGAGAGGTAAAAAGCAAAACAAAATTCATGAACTTCACAATTTTGTTGTTTGTCAGCCACCATAGTAAATGAGCATGATAAGTCTGTCTTGGCATTGACTGATTGCAGACACAGTCAAACATACAGGCTACTGTTGCTGAAAGATTGTGGAGTATACACAGGCCATAGGTAATAACGTCAAAATGGGAGATGAATTGTAGAGCTTGATGAATATTCTTTACAAATACATTGTAACTAATAAAATATATACTTCTCGTTTGAAAGCAGATCAAAATCGGTAAATGTGTTCCACATGAAATGTTTTCCTGAGCTTGGTCATTCTCATATTAAATGTCAAAATTAGACTAAAATAAATGCATAGCTACATTAATTGATTTGCACAACTTCAAGCATGAATGTACTCCCATATATTTCTAAAGAATTATTATTGATCTTTTAGTTAATATATTCTGAAAATAAATGTTGGTTTCTTTTTTTTTTCCTTTAAACAAATCCAATAATCTAAAGATATGTAGGGCTTGATCAATGCATCTAAATACGTCTGCCTTTTAATTAAAAAAAAGTGGAAGGAATAGTTGATTCTTTTCAGAAATAATTACTTAATAAGGGAAATACTTTCAAAAATAATTAGAATTTATTCTCACAAACCAAGGAAGATCCTGAGAATCTTGGAAATTAAGGCACCTGTGTCAAATTACTTCTGTAATAAAATTTGCAATCAAACTAAATTACAATGAACATAAGGTTCTCTGGTTACAAGCTTGCATTCCTTAGCACTCCTGCAAACTACATTGCTATTTTGAGCAAAAGTGTTTCTAAATCACTTCCTGGACTAGATAACTTTTGTTTGCCTTCTTCTTCAAAAATTGAAAAACACTATGTGTGTGTGTGTGTGTGTATGGCATAAAAGACTTACTGAAAGAGCACAATAGATTTAAATTGTTGCCATTTGTCACTAAAAAAGCCAGTATGATTGCTGTTGCTATTGTTATATTAGTTCATAGGCAAAGGACTTGTAATAAACTTCAAGAGATCGCATTCTAGCAAACTAAAGGTGTCTTTTTATAAAGGAAACACTTGACAAAGGAGGTAAGTGATTTTCCTAAAGTTTGGTAGTTACAAGGCCTAATGAATTTCTGATCTCCATCCTTATTGGAAGAAGTGTTCTCCATCCTTATTGGAAGAAGTGTCAGCCCTGTGTCCTAAAATGTCCAGTATTTTATTGCATAATTTCACAATCAGATTTTCTTCCTGACAGATTACTTTTCCTGGTTGAAAATTTCTGCCAGCCTTAGAGGTTTTGCTTAGAAAGGTTGGACTTGGGCATGTATTGTTGGACAAGTGAGAATTTGAAAGGAAGTGTCCTAATTCTTTCCAGACAGAGGTTTTTCCTTTTGAATATTCCCTCACACAGTGGAGGCGGTCTCAGCCTAATGGTTAGAAAAGGAAGGCTTGGTGCAATCAATTAATACCTAAACAAAGTATGTACAGTCACACACATGTGCTAGATCAAAAGTGTACACTAGTGGCTGGCACTGTGGCTTAGTGAGTAAAGTTGCCACCTGCCACGTCAGCTTCCCTTATGGGCAACAGTTCATGCCCCAGCTTTTCTATTGTTGATCCGACTGCCTTTAATAACCTAAGAGAACAGCAGAAGATGGTCCAAGTACTTGGGCCCCTGCAACTCATTTGGGAGATGAAGTTCTTAACTCCTGGCTTTGACCTGGCCCAGTCCTGGTCATTATGGCTATTTGGAGAGTGAACCAGCAGATAGAAGATCAAGATCTCTCTCTCTCTCTTTCTCTCTCTCTTTCTCTCCTCCACTTTCAAATAATTAAATAAATCTTTTTAAAAAGTGTATCTGGCTGTTACAGCCATCTTGGGAGTGAATCAGCAAAGGCAGAATTTTCTCTCTGCCTCTCCTTCTCTCTCTGTACAACTCTGACTTTCAATTAAATAAATCTTAAAAAAAGGAAAATATTTCTTATCCATAGAAGAAAAAGGTATGCAAACTCATGTTGCTTCATTTTTTCCTGTCCAATGAGGGAAGTAAGACTAGGTAACTTATAAGAGTGCTTCCCCACTTATGACTCAAGTCTTGGCTACAAAACACTAGCGTTCTTGTCTTTTCTGTTACTCTGATAGTTTGGTTTGAGTCCACAATAAGGCCGTGTAGAGAGAATGATATTAAGCTTAATCACAACTCAAGAGAAGTCCTAATCACTATTACTACACCTACCTTTTCTGTCAAATTTATGTAATCCTCCCAGCCCTTGGTGGCACTGAATTTACAAAGAGGGTGGAAAACACAGGTGTCTGCTTCTTAAACTAACAACTTTTCTATTCCAGCACAATGACTTTAATTCTTATTTTAATCTCCCCTTTCAAAAACAACAGTGAAATCCAAAGACATTTAAGCATGTGATATGTGAAGTGATTATCTAAACAATAATTGCCAGTTCCATGAGTGATCAATCCCATAGGATGTTAAGCATTTGGACTGAGGGTATGTGAGTTTTCTGATTTGTGAGTTTGTATAATTGGAAGAGGGTTGGATATAAAAGATATAAAACAGCAGAAATGTAAGGCCAACCATCACAGTAACTAGAATGTCAAGGAATGAATGAACAAATGAGAAAAAAATTAAACTACAATTCATCTCCTCTTATATATAATTTTATGATTACATGTTATGGTTTTTAAAGTATTTGAGAAAGCTGAAATGTGGTATGTGTGTGCTTTATAACCTTATTCAACTAAGCTCTCTCTTCTTAATTAATTGCTACATCCTCCTTTGATCCTAATCCTTTAATAAGACAAATTAAAGATTGTATTCAATCTCTTTCCATTTATTATTAACTTGAAACTGAAGTCACAGACACTTGACACATTCTTTGGGGAAATATTCAGTCTGTAACACAGTGTTTGCACAGCGTCTGGTAATCAATAAGAATAATCAGAAGAATAACAGCAGCAATGCTAGGTACTACACTAAACACCTGCACGTATTATTGCTCTTATATTATACCTATAACAGACAAATAGCATGAGAAATTATGTTAATTTATCAAGATCCAAAATTAGTGAAATTAGAACTTAAAGGGTTTGTTGCTAAAATTCCTGCTTTAATAAATGAACAAGTACATGACAAAATGTACAGAAATCTTCTGTGGCTTTATACTGGAAGAAGATGGAAAGAGTTGTATAGGGGGTGTTTAATTTACTGAGTGACAAACTATATGCTTTTTGTTGTGTCAAACTCTTAAGGACCCCAAAGTATCACTAAATGAGTAACAAGGAATTAGAGCAAGTGAGTCACCAAGACAAGGACACTAGAATTAAGATTGAAGAAAGGAGTTCAAGAGAAATATATAAGTACTATAGTACAAATCCTTTCTGCCTGGTTAATAATTACCCACAGAAGGCAGCAAAACCAAGTCATTCGTTTTTTCTAATTATTCCTAAATTCATAGGTCAAGTGAAACATTATGCTGAACATAAGGGCATCTATTGTAACAAAGATCCATGGCATCCCGTAGCACCTTGGAGCCATCACATTGCTCAATTATATTGTGCTATACATGCACAAATGATGCAGTTAAGAGAAGGTTCCTGAAGTCAACGTAGATAAACCAGCTCTTTGCAAGAAACGTTCCTTCTCCCTCCCCACACCCTTCTTTCTTTCCTTTCCTCCTTTCCTCTTTTCTTTCTCTCCTCTTTCCTCCCTCTTGGTTCTCTTAATTTCTTTCTTAATCCCTTCAAATGTTAAATAACAATCACAAGCGATATTTTTGGCAATATATGTATATATTTTACTTATTTATTTATTCATTTTTTTTTGACAGGCAGAGTGGATAGTGAGAGAGAGAGACAGAGAGAAAGGTCTTCCTTTTCCGTTGGTTCACCCCCAATGGCCACTGTAGCCGGCGCAATGCGCGGATCTGAAGCCAGGAGCCAGGTGCTTCCTCCTGGTCTCCCATGCGGGTGCAGGGTCCAAGCACTTGGGCCATCCTCCACTGCCTTTCCGGACCACAGCAGAGAGCTGCCCTGGAAGAGGGGCAACCAGGACAGAATCTGGTGCCACTACCAGGACTAGAACCTGGTGTGTCGGCACCGCAGGCAGAGGATTAGCCTATTGAGCCCATATTTTTTATTTTTAATAATGTAAAAAGAAAGATTTCTTAGGTACAGTTCTAAGAAGATAACCATACTTCCCTCTCTTAATTTATCCCTTACTCAATCCCCCTCCTTCCTTTTTTTTCTTTAATTTTTGCAAAGACATAGTTTCAGTCCACTGAAACAGGCTTAATTCATCACTAACCAGAATATTCAACAGATAAAAAGTAGGAAGACCACAGTACCACAGGAGTATAAATAAGGGCTTAAATCAGCAATTATATCACAAGATGTTCATTTCATTCCTATATACTTTCTTATATTCTATATATACATACATATCAAAGAAAACATAGGTATTTGTCTTTTTGGGACTTGCTTATTTCACTAAGAAAAAAATGTTTATAGTTGAAATTTATATATTTCAAAGCCAATATTTTAACCAAGATGAGATATTTCACAACGTATCACATTGAAATGATTGATAATGATTATAGGTATAATTAGTCACTGTAATTTGATTAAATGATTCTGAAAAAGTACTGTTAATTACATTTTGTACATTGGCAAATAAGTTCACTGTGCTTAAAAGTTTTTAAAATACAAAGATAGGGCACCAACTGAAGTTTCAGTAAAAACCACTCAGTTGATTTTTGGACAAAATGACCATTTTCCATCATTCTGACTCATGTATGTATGGGTGTCAGGTCTTTGAGGAAAAAAGCTGGGTGTGCCAAATTCATTTTTTTCTAGAAGACAATCTAAGAAGTTTTAGAGATAAGCCTCTTTGCCTTCTTTATTATCAACTACTATAGAGTGTAAAAATCATGAAAAAATAGTTCAGAATAACACTGAATTAAGCCTATGTTTAATTTATGCATCAGAGTGAAACTCTTTCATCTGAAGAATACAGTCTGAAGATCATCACCAGAACAATTTGGAGAGTTTCTTTACACAGAAGGAAAACTGGGGGTGTAAAAAATTCAGGGAGGCCAGCGCCGTGGCTCAACAGGCTAATCCTCCGCCTTGCGGTGCCGGCACACCGGATTCTGTCCCGGTTGCCCCTCTTCCAGGCCAGCTCTCTACTGTGGCCAGGGAGTGCAGTGGAGGATGGCCCAAGTGCTTGGGCCCTGCACCCTATGGGAGACCAGGAGAAGCACCTGGCTCCTGCCATCAGATCAGCGTGGTGCGCCGGCCGCAGTGCACCAGCCCCGGCGGCCATTGGAGGATGAACCAACAGCAAAGGAAGACCTTTCTCTCTGTGTCTCTCTCTCACTGTCCACTCTGCTTGTCAAAAAAAAAAAAAATTCAGGGAAAAAACTTTAGATTCTCATTTGAGCTGATCTTTTCTCTCAACTCCTCCCTTTCCATTTCCATACAACAGAATAGTCATCTACTATCTAGGAATGGGAACTCCCAGAGCCACTCTGCCCTCATTAAATCACAATAAAACTCAAATGCCCCCATGCAGTTATCAAACTGACAAACATAAGAAGTCTCTAAGCAGCAATGGAAACCAAAAATCTCCTTGGCATTTTCGTTTATGTATTTTACCTTTTTTCGCTTCCTCCAGAAGTCCGCATGATATTTTGAACTGCAGAACTACTGTGCCATTTGCAAAATGTCTGATACAGCTTTTTTATTTTTAAAGAATTCCAACTAAAACTAATGTACCCTGAGATCCCACATATTGCTACCCTCTTAAGGCATTTGAATGTGCAATTATCATCCACAATACCATAATAAGAGAGGAATAAAGACAGATTACCTGGGGTTAAGAGGATGACTGACATAGTGATGAGTGAGCATACAACTAAAATCACCAGCAGGGCAATAGCAATTCCCTTCCAGTTTCTCTGTGGAGGGCTGTTACTTCCCAGTTCCTACCGAGACAGAAAAAAAAAATCCATAATTATACATGCTCCAAGAGAAACATTCATAACGGAATGATTCAGTGCATGGCACAATCACAGTGTGAAAGCTGATTAAGTCTGTTCCTCTTTGGTCGCTCATTTAATTATTCAAAGGTGCATATTTTATAAATGGCTACCTTTTAGGGGGAAATCTTATTTCTCTGAGATGAACCAGTAGAGCTTTACGACTGCCATCCAAAATGTAGACAGGGTTAAATGCCTTGACTGAAAATACCAGGATTATTGCCCGCATACTCTGCAAAATAATTATGGGAAAAAGTGCACCTGTTCGCATATGTTCTTGTCACAATGGAGCCTCCAATAAATATTTGAACACAGATTTACTTGAAGCACGTAAAACTACTTCTGTAACTGGTCAGGGGAAAAGAATAGAATTCATTCAGAATTCCCCTTACTGCAGATCACTGCATAATTTGTCCACATAGCAGGACCTTTTTAGACAGTTTCCTCACCAGTCATAAAAAGCAATAAAATATCCACCAATGGTTCACAATATTCTCTCACTGGGCAATAGGCATGATACTGGCAAGGAGATAAAAGTGAAGAGGAGAGCGACACGTGGACATCTCTCACAATACCTCTACTGAAACTATTCTTTTTTTCACATTTCTGTGCTCTAGTCAGTCAACTCAAAATGTGTGAGCATCATACAAGAGCCACAGAGCACACCAGTTTGAAATATATGCCAGTTTTTCTTTGCAATAAAGTTTATAAAATACAGCCATTTCTTTTTTCCAATCCCATTACTCAACCTCTTTTCTTCCTTTCCCAGTACAATCTTTATTCAGAAAAAGCTTACTTCAAGAATAATGAAGCAAAATATGAAGGTGTCTATATACTAGGTGTGCAAAATCACCCAAGTAGAATTGTTTTAAACAGAATTAAACAGAATAACAATTGTTTAGTTAATTATAAGTGGGTTCCTGTGACTCACAGATTAAAACATTAATTTTCTCCCTGATTTTGGCATTGAATTCGGCCATAAATGCATTAGAGTTTTAAATATCAAGGATCTAAGTGAATGGAACCCCAAATGCACAGAGGCTGCTTTGTCGCTTTTCCCATTTGCCTTCTCAAGACAGCTGCTCTAAGTACATGTGTCATTTTGATGACCCAAATGCAGCAGAAGTCAATTCCAATCAGTTTTTTTAAATTAGTCTCTCAACACCCCCTCCAATAATTCTTGTTATCTGACACTTGCTCTTGTACTTTAGTTAGAATTTCCATCCCTATTTGCCACATAAATCAAGACAGTGCTCTTCCAAATGATTAGAGAAGCAACATCATCAAGATGAGCAAAAGTTGCCCCAGTACCATAACCTTTTTCCAAATGTAGTGTTCCTGCAAGGTTCTTGGTGAATTCCTTCACGGAATGTGTGTGCTGTGGTGAACAGGGATTTCCTATAATCATACCCTACTTCAAGGCTCCTCAGAAGCCAGAACCACAGAACTAGACAGGCCACAGCTAAAAATCAAAGCCTTCAATAGTTCTGAAAGTTGTGGAACACTGTACTCAAGAATGAAGAGGATGAAAGGAAAGTCAGTAACCACCAGCAAGTGGATACCTATGTCGAGGATCATAAACACGTTCATATCTGAAACCTGGAAGGGTCATGAGCAGCCGTTATACTTCTTAGTGTACAGGAAAGGAAATGGAATGTGGATTTAGAAATTTTAGCTTTCGATTTAGTGAAAGAATCTAGGATAAATTTTGAATTCAAATCAACTGACTGCGATCTGCATTCAGGGTCACTTTAAAGATAAACTTTGAGAGAAATGACATCAGATTGTTTCTCACTGTTTGAGCATGATAGGACCATGTAATGTTTACCAACATTCTCTAACACAGAATGATAACAACTTAGGTGTTTTTCTATGCACCTGGTATTGTACTGGGTGTTATGTTTGTAATAGCACGTAATCCCTGGCCGGCGCCCCGGCTCACTTGACTAATCCTCTGCCTGTGGCGCCAGTACCCTGGGTTCTAGTCCCAGTTGGGGTGCCGGATTCTGTCCTGGTTGCTCCTCTTCCAGTCCAGCTCTCTGCTGTGGCCCGGGAGTGCAGTGGAGGATGGCCCAAGTGCTTGGGCCCCTGCACCCTCATGGGAGACCAAGAGAAGCACCTGGCTCCTGGCTTCAGATCAGAGTGGTGCACGGGCCACAGTGGCCATTGGAGGGTGAACCAAAGGTAAAGGAAGACCTTTCTCTCTGTCTCTCTCTCTCACTGTCCACTCTGCCTGTCAAAACAAACAAACAAACAAAAAAAAACATGTAATCCCCCTAATATTCAGGTGAGATGACTAAAATTTTGACATATTTGCAGAAGACAAAAAAATGTAATTTAAAGATATAAGTGGCATATTCATATATTGTCAATAAGTAAGAGACATGGGGTCCAGTTTGATTAAGGTTCATATTAACCATTTTAATATGCCACTTTTAAAGATAAACGCTTACACAACAAGTGAATTAATGAATCAAATCAGTGTATTACTTGGACTCATATCTAATATAATTGTACATTAACATTTGTATTGGGGAAAATTTACAGGACATTCTCAATTCAGCAATTCTTTCAAATATATTTAAATTTTCTCAGCCATAGGCAATACAAAGTATAGCATTTTATAAATGGTTAAATATATTTGAATGAAACTACTTTTCTGTTCATAAAGTGATGCACATAAGAATGTGAGACTCTTCTAATATGATTCAACAGGGGTTGGCACTGTGGCATAGCAGGTAAATCTGCCACCTATAATGTTGGGCACTGGCTAGTGTCCCATGCACTTCATTTCCAATTCAGCTCTGTGTTAATGGCCTGAGAAAAGCAGCCAAGATCACCTGAGGGTTCGGGCTCCTGACACCCATGTGGGAAACTCAAATAAACCCCTGGCTCCTGGCTTCATTCTGGCTCAATCCTGGCCATGGCAGCCATCTGGGGAGTAAACCAGCAAATCTCTCTTATAACTGGCACTTTCAAAAGATTAATTAACCTTTAAATAAGTAAATAATAAATAAACAAATAAATAAATAATGACTCAACAATGCCCACAGCATCTAAAAAATCCCGTTAGGGAGTACTGACTTAACGAACTCCTTTGACTGATAATACTCGCCATTCAATCTACCTTACGTTCTCTTCAATAATAATAACCCCAAAGCATGGTTTTGCTTATGCCAGTTTATAGTCCAAAGTCCTTTAATTTCCCTTCACTACCTAAAGAACAAAGTCAAAATGTGTGGGTCTAGAAAAATAAAAATACCTGTTTATATTCAAGCTCCAGTCCCCTCACCCAGCATGATGCTCTTTAGAAAAAAGCCTTGTATCACATACAATGAAGATCATTTCTCAAGTTCCCTCAGGTACTTCAGCACTGACCTCACCATTCCCTTCCTAATTTGTCCTGCAATCCCTTCCATATACATCCCATTTTTCTTCATCTTCTTTTTGTTGTTGTTATTATTGTTGTTGTTAATATTTATTGTATTTAGAGGCCGGCACTGTGGTGTGGCGGATAAAGCCTGCAGTGCCAGCATCCCACATGGGTGCGGGCTCCAGTCTACTCCAGCACTCTCCTGTGCCCTGAGAAAGCAGAAGAAGATGGCCCAACCTGGGAGAAGCTCCAGGGTCCTGGCTTTGGATTGGTCCAGCTCCACCATTATGACCATTTGGGGAGTGAACCAGCAGATGGAAGATCTCTCTCTCTCTATCTGCCTCTTTGTCTCTGTAACTCTGCCTTTCAAGTAAATAATTAAATCATTAAAAAAGATTTATTGTATTTATTGAGAGGCAGAGTTGGGGGGGGAGGAGAGAAATCCTCCACTCTCTGATTCATTTCCCCAGTGGCCACAACAGCTGGGGTGGGCCAGGCCAAAGCCAAGAGCTTCATCTGGGTCTCTCACTTGAGTTCAGGGACCCAAACACATGGGCCATGTCATTGTTTTCTCAGACACAGTATCAGGGAGCTGGGTCAGAAGTGGGGCAGCCAGCAGTTGAGCCAGAATCCATAAGGGATGCCAGCATTGCAGGTGGCAGCTTAACCCATTATACCACAATGCCTGCCCTACACATCCAGTTCTTGACACTGTCAGCCATTCAACATCCTGCTCAAATGTCTCCCTTCTTGAAAGTTTGCTGCAGTATTCAATTAAAAAACCCAAAATGCATTGTACCAACAGGTTTTAATCCAATTCTCTTATTTAATAGTTATTTGATTGTAAACATGTTTAAATTTTTCTTAATCTCATTTGTTAAAAAAATCCAAATAATTGGAATGATCTTGATACTTATTTTTAAATATACAAGGATTAAGATGACATAACTCAAACAGAACCCTTATCTAAGTATAAAATAAGGAAGTTCACACTAAGTAAACTGCCTATGCTGTTTCCTTTCAAAATATGTGGATCGTCCACTTTTTGTCATCATATTAGTCTCCTTTCTAATGTTCCTTCCTCAGAGAAGCCTTGCCTGACCATCCTCTCTAAAATAAGTACGGGGCTTTACAGAAAATTCAAGGAAAGAAGGACACTGAGGTATTGAAATTATGTCTCTAGATGGGATGAATTTTAATAAAAGATTTTCTTCAACCATATTTTACTTTTTGTGAAGTGCTAGGAAGTTTCCTTAAAATACCTTTACTCCTGCTTGAAAAGTTGACTTTTTTTTAGGTTTAGAGTATGAACATTTTTTACATTGATTCTTTAGTTTTTTTTCAGTACACCCACTCATTCAAAACCTGAATATGCTTAGCTCTTCACAAACAAAGACACTCCATGTTTTGTGAAATAAATCCAGTGAAATTCCTCAAAGTGGAGATACAAGATTCAAAACTGAAATCTAGGGATTAGCTAATTCCCTTTATATAATCCTACTTATCATTGAAGAGCATGTACAGAAATATTTTAGGGTTCTGAACACTGCACTACATGCAACTGGGAATACAAATGAAAATAAGATATATCATCAGTTAGCATAAAGTGTAATGAAGGATTTGCTAATGACAAACAGAACATTATGTAAATAAGATAAAGTACAAAAAATAAAAATTTGCTAGGAAAAATAAGTATTAGTTATTAGTTTCACTATGTTGCTATAAGATATTCATTTTACACATTCAATCAATGTTTTCATTAAAAAGGGTGCTGTGAGAGCAAGTATTGTCACATAGTAGGCTAAGCCTCTGCCTGTGGTGCCACCATCCCCTGGGTGCTGCTTGGAGTCCCAGCTGCCCCTCTCTCAATCCAGCTGTCTGCTGTGGCCTGGGACAGCAGTGATAAATGGAGCAAATGCTTGGGACCCTGCACCCACATGGGGAACTGGAGGGAACTCCTGGCTCCTAGATTTGAATTGGCCTAGCTCCAGCCATTGCGGCCCTTTAGGGAGTAAGCCAGCAGATGGAAGACCTCTCTCTCTATCTCTCCCTCTCTTTCTGTTACTCTACTTCTCAAATAAATAAATAATTCTTTTTTAAAAGGTGCTATAAATGGTGGAATTAGCTAGCTATACAAAATCTGGAGTGAAAGAGTAGTTTTTTAAGTGAACAGGTATATAAAAATACATGCTTAGATATCTGGAAATCTCAACAAAGTATGCATTTTTCCCCTTCAAGCAAAAATAATTGACAAAATTTATGAATGAAAATAGATCAATAAAAATAGAAAAAAACTGAGAACATTTTCAAGAAGTTCCCAAAATTTAAAGGCCAAAGATTTTGTCTCCAATGAGTAAATAATTTCTGTGCTATCTGATAAATTTTACAACATTTTGAAAAAAGTAAAAAATTAAAATTTTCTTAATATTATCTTGATACTATATCTGAAAAGATGCTACAAAAATTTTAAAATCAATTACATAATTAAATGCAAATATAAACTTAAGTATATTAAATGTAGGCCTTGTATATTGGATACTTGTTGGAGATACAGTCACAGTTAAGACTATCAATAAAGAACACATATAGGGAATGTGTCATATTTAATTTTCAGTTAATACTCATAGTAACCTACACTTTTTAAAATTGATCATGATTCAAAATTTCATCATTTATCTTGCCTCATTGGTAAGTACATGCTTCTTGTAGATGATTACAAGTTACACATTTTTCAAAATTATATTCATTTTAGGGTTGTGCTGTTGACCTATATAAAGCATAGTAAATCAGTGCTATTGGAAGAAATAGCAGCATGGACATTACCTGAAAATTTGCTAGAAATGCAGAGCATCTTTTGTTGCAGTTTGCCTTATTTTGTTGTTGTTATTTTACTTTGATTGGTTTTATTTGTTTACCATTAATTTATTTATAAACGACATAGCAATTGCATCCATTGAATTTTGGTACATATAACTCCCAAATAATTATGATTTTCTGGAACACACACTTAGATGTATTACCTTCAAATTAAAAATGAAACAAAGATGCCAGCTATCCTCAGTATATTATACAGTATTAGTTTATATTTCAAGTGTCATGTTTTAGAGATCTTGGGAGAGGTTATATATGTGTAATTCTGGATACATTTAGGATCAATAGACAAACCATATCAAATTTCAAAGAAAAATTAATTTAATTCATGACATCACTGAAGAAGACTGATGACTAAAGCAGAAACAATAGACAACATCATAGACATCTCAATCTGTCCAGCTTATAGAAGACTGGTTAAAAAGTTAAAACGGAACAAGCTTTCTACTCAAGAGTGGGAAAACTGTTTCACACAGATCACAGGCAGACACTAAGCAAAATTACAGTGGGCATTTTAAACAAATCGGATTAAGATCCTGGAGCATTAGTTGAAGGAATGTACCAGGACAGGGAACATTGTAAGTACAATTCTTAAGCCAAAGCATCATCAAGGCAACAGCTAACAAGAGGTTGAAGTGGTCCAGTCAACCAAAGGAGGGCCCGTCAAGAGCAAAGGCAACAGTTCTTAGAGATGCTCAAGGCATTTTGTTTGTTGACTATTTGGAGCACCAAAGAACAGTAACATCTGTTTATTATGAGGATATTTTGAGAAAGTCAGCCAAAGCTTCGGCAGAAAATGTCCCAGGAAACCTTCACCATAGAGTCAGTCTATCTCTACAACAACAATGCTCACTCCTCTCTTCAAACAAGGGACGTTTTGTAAAATATGTGGTGGGAAATAATTAGGTATCCACCCTACAGTTCTGATATAGCTCCTTTTAACTTTTTGTCTTCTGGTCATAAAAAAAAAATCTTTGCTGGGTACTCACTCTTGTTCAGTTAGTACTGTAAAAAATAAATGGAGGGAGAGCGAGGGAGGGGGGGAGAGGAGGGAGAGGAGAGGGGGGAAGGAGAGGGGAGAGATAGAGAGAGAGAGAGGGCACGGTTAAATTTCTAGGGTGCTCAATTCTTTAGGGTTGGATGAAATGGCTGGTACAATAACTTAAAAATATGTCTTGAATTTTATAGAGCTTATTTTGAAAAATAAGCTCATCTTTGTTAATTTTTTCTTTCAATTACACTTTTCCACAACTTCTTAAAGTCCCTTTGTGTGTGTATACACACACACACACACACAAACACATCTTGTTCAGCTTTAAAAATTAAGAAAGTTTTGACAGTCACTACAATATGGAAGAAACATAAATCCATTTTGCTAGGAGAAATCAGAGAGTCACAAAAAATGAATCTTAATGAAGATTAAAAGGGAGTAGGAGGTGGGAAAGGGAGTGGTGGTGGGAGGGTGGGTATGAGGGGGAAGAACCACTATATTCCTAAAGCTGTACCTATGAAAACTGTATTCATTAAATAAAAACTTTTTAAAATATGTATTTTTCAAAAAAGGAAAAAGACCAAAAATAAATTTTTTTTCACATAGATGAGGTATCCAGCAAAGCCCAATAAACAGACACAAAGTGCAGTGTTACTGTTCTGGGTCTGAGAGGAAGAGAAAATGAGGGGTTTTTAATAAGTGTTTCAGTTGGAGAAGATGACAAAAATTCCAGAGAAAGGTGAGGTGATGACTACGCAGCATGACATATTAACTTCCATGGGGCTGTACATTTTGAGATGATTAAAATGTTAAATTTGAGGCTATAAGTATAGAGAGAGGTGTGTATATATGTGTGTGTGTGTGTGTGTGTGTGTGTGTGTATAAATAATTAAATAATTAAAATATAAAATAGCTACATTCATGGGTGGGCATTTGTTACAGTGGTTAAGTCACTGCTAGAGACATTGACATTCCATAGTGGAGTTCTTGGGTTTGAGCTCCAGCTCAGCTTCCAATTCCAGCTTCCTGTTAATGTGCACTGGAGAGGAGTAGCATTGACAGCTTAAGTACTGGGGTCCCTGCCTGCATCTAGGATACCTAAAAGTGGGTTCTAGGCTCCTGGCTTTGACTTGGCCTAACTCTAGTAGTTGTTGGCATTTGGGGAGTGACCCAGTAGGTGGAAGATTGCTGCCTCTGTCTGATTTCCAAATAAATAACAAATTTAGAAAATTTAAAAATAGTAGTATTGGGAGCCCATATTGTGGGGTAGTTGGATAAGCTGCCACCTTCAGCACCAGCATCCTATATCTAAGCACTGGTTCCAGTACCAGCTGCTCTGCTTCCAATCCAGCACCCTGATAATGTTCCTTGGAGAGCTGTAGACGATAGGTCAAGTGATAGGGTCCCCGCCAGAAACATGGGAGGCCTGGATAGAGTTCCAGGTGTCTGGCTTTGGCCTGGCCCAGCCCTGGCCATTGCAGCCATCTGGGGCTTAATCCAGCATTTGGAAGGTTCTTTTCTTTCTCTGTCTCTCCTTTTCTCTCTGTCACTCTGGCTTTCAATTAAATGAAATAAATCTTTAAAAAAAGACTTGCAACATTCACAACAGCAAAAATACATTAACTGACTTAAGAAAGCTCTGGTGTCCAAAGAGAGAAAACCATGAGACTTTACTGAGGAATTTATAAAACCACACAGAATATAATCAAATTGATGTTAAACAGTTCCAATTCCAACAGGGCAAATATGTTCAATCTTCCTATATTAGTCTAAAATTTAAAAGAACTTATGATGGAAAATTCTAACAAAAATAATTTTTTCTAAACAAAATGATTTTAAATTCACAATTTAAAAACAGAATAATTTTGTAAAAAATACTATGATGGGTTTCAGTTATTGAAAAGCATATCATGCTAACAAAAATATGCTATTTATAAGAATAAAACTAGAAAATAAACCGTATCTTGCACAGACATATACAGACAGAATTGTTCATATTTTGGTCTCCACTTCTTCATTGCACTTTCTTTCTTCAATGAAGGATAATTGGAGTTGTAGAGAACATTCCAAAGATATACATCCCGTGCTCCATGGTGCTGTCATACAGTTAATTTACCTGTTGTCTTACAACACTTTTTAGAGGCATTCCCATCTATTCATTTCTCAGGCCTCTCAGTAGGGCTTTTTCTTGTCTCTTATGACCATACACTCTGTTTCTCTTGCTTTTATACCCACTGCTAATAACTTCTATTCCTCTGAACTGTAGAGTTCCCAGGCCATGACCTTGCCACACCTCGTTTATCTTTGTTAACCCTGTGTATTATTACTTCTTCTCTTACTCAAATTATCTATCAACTTTGCATGTTTATATTAATAAGAAAATGTGTGGAAAATATATACTTAAAAAGAGAAAGCTGACTTATAACTGCAGAAAACAAATTGTATCACAACATCCTTCAAACATACTATTCTCGCCCTCTCACTATAAAACAGCTTCCTTACATATCAACAGCATTTTTCTATTTTTAGTGCCTACTGCTTCTCAAAATTGTCCTTGAGATTTACACCATTCACCTTTTCCTACCTTTTTTTCAGCTTCTGTGATGAGAGGGCTCCATGCTAAGTACATCCTATATTTTGGCCTCAAGTTTTACATTTTTCAAAATTAGGTTTCTTAGTAGGGTGCTTTTATTCACCTATTTAGGCAGGTTTTTTAGCTCTATGAAATCTTTAGAGCAGCAGGGTCAGCATCATCTGAAAGCTTGTTTGAAATAGAAATTATTCAGTCCCATTATAGCACTTCTGAATCTCCAGAGCCAGGACAGCTTCAATAGTTACTCCTAACAAGCTCTGCAGGTGATCCTGCTGCATGCTATGGTTTGAGAAACATCCCTCAAGGTCAATGATAATCAAAGTATGGGCAATGTCACCTCTAAGTTTGCATAAACTCTAATGATTTATATCTGACCCAAATCTACTGAGTTTCTAGGGAGGGACTGAATAATTTTTTTAACAAACTCTCCAGATGATTCCTGTTCACACTATAGTTGGAGAATCTCTACTATAGAAATTAAGTCCTGGAGAATGAAAGTCCTGGAACTGCTAGAATGATCTGTCTCAGACTCAGAGGAATGTGGCGGATGCCTATGGCTTAGTAGTTTGGAGCTAGTATATCTGTATGTCAATCACCATTATTTAATTAGTAGCTTTGTTACTTATGCAATTGTAGATGAAGGTAATTCAAAAAGTTCATGGAGAGTGGAATTAAAAGATAAATTTATTTTGGTGAAAAAATTTTGAAATTCATACATAATTGTTTCATACCATACAATTCCATGAACTTTTTGAAGACTCCTCATAAGTGTGGCTGCAAGCCTCTCTAGCTATGCCTAGGACAGCCCATACAATGCAGACAACATATCTGGATGGACACACTGAGCTTTGGTGAAAATTGTAATAAATAATAAAGTGAATTTTTTATAAATGAATCCATCTATGATAATTTAAGCTTTATGACCATGTCTCTCAATTTTCAAGAAATTAAAAAACTACATAAATGTTTTGGGATTAACTGCCATTAAGAAAAAAAAAAAAAACAGTTTAAAGACTTCTGTAGACCCCTGTTGAATATACTCATTTTTGAGCCTGGCCTCAGTCTGCACTAAGGTAAATACTGTTATGCATTGAAGGAAGGAAGGAAAGAAGAAAAGAAAGACCCTAAATGAGCATATTGCACCCAGATAAATGAAAATATCCCCTTCATCTCTTTTTGAAAAGTAATAGTTCATTAAGACATTGGAAAGATGAAAGAGAAAACAATACATTTTTAAAAATCCTCATTGTGCAAGAAGTTGAGTGTGAAAGGAAATCAAGAAAGAGCGCACCCTGATGGCATTAAGAGTTCAACAGGTTGAAGATCAATTCCGTTCTGACCCTTTCCCCACTACAGAATGCAGATCAGAAGGAGCTCAGTTCTGAAAAGCAGAAGGTCACTGCGGCCTGGGGAACTCCCAACCTCCCGTTATGTCTTCAGGTTGAACAAGGAGTAGTTAATATGCTCCCTTTTGTAGTGTTAGTTAAAGGTTGTACCAGTAATTGCTAGGAGTCAAATATGATCCCAAACAAAGGTTAAGCAAAATGCAACTACTTGAAAAGAACAAGTGCTGCTGCGGCTTCAAGGTAGATTCACGCCCTGCATTATTAATTCGCCCTTCGTAATGCTGCTGACCTTTAGAAGCTGCTGAGCTACTGGGGAAAGGCTTGGCAATTCACCCGAACTCCTGACTGACTGAGCTCTTCCCCACCACTAAGTCCCAAGCCAAAAACCTTCCCAGCAAGATAGCATCAAGGAATTCTTTTGGCTTCCAGAGCTAAGATATCATTTCTGTGCTGTTCTCCAGAGGACAAGCTTCTGACTAAGAAGAATTCTCCATTTTCAGTAGGAAAAACTTTGGCTTTCTCGGGAGTCAAAACAAATATTTAAATAGAAACAGACATATTTGATATAACTCAAGCATTGTTTCTCCCATACATTTATTATTGAACATTGTAATTAATACCAACTCTGAAAAATTCAAATGTAATAAACTTTGTGTATTTGATGTACTGCAAAAAATTCAACTCTGCCTTTTAAAAAGGAGCAATAGAGATAGTCACTTTTTATATTTTAAGTTGAAAGATAGTATTGTGTAGGAGAAAATTTTTCTAATACCTTCTTCACATTGGAATTTAAATAACTGAAAAATTCAACTATAGCTGAATCATCAATTTTATAACTTTTCTTCAAAAGAAAAACAAAAGTAGGAATTAATGAAATGAAGCAGAATAGAAACTGAAAATGATTTTAACTATAATTATTGCTTGGCCATTAAAAATGGTAGATTATTCAAAAAAAGAAATGTCTTATCCCCGCATATTAATATTTCTGTTTAAATATGTTTTAAAAATATGTTTGTTTTAACTTCTCCATGACTTCATGATGGTTAGTGACCAATTCTAACACACATATATGACATATACAAAATACACAATTAAAAAAAAGAAGTTAAGATATGGACCTTTGATTTGAATCTGTTATTCCTGGATATTCTTTCAGACTCTCTATGTACCAGTAATAATTAATAAGCCCAAGGTAAGTTACACTTCATCTTCATAAGTATGCATCATACATCATTTGTGCTCTGCTTCAGCCAGGAGTTCTCTGGCTGAAATTTTTGTATGGAGGAGTAAGGCAATTACTGGACTCAAAGCCAGTCAATGTTTCCATTCATTACTGAAGAGAGCCTTCTTTTTCTTTAGTCTTTGAAAAAAGACTAGCCAGCATCTGAAGCAGTCTCCAATGTTCTCTCTGTGTCACTAGTCAAAAACAGCCCCGCCCACATATATTTTTAAAAGAAGCTTGCTCTAAAGATTCATTCTGCCTGACTGACTAGATTACAGGTACATTCGATCTAAATTAGGGTTCTGTTTTGTGTTTTTCACAATATTTTTATCTCCTGACAGAAGAGAACAGAATCATGTCAGCCATTTTCAGCTTGTCTGGGCAGGAGGTGGGGGTGGGTGAAGTGCCACCCCTTCTGCTAGGAAGAGAAAACCAACTTCATGTCTCCCTCTCCAGTAAAATTATCATTGCTTTGGCTACGTGAGAAACTTCAATTCATTTTGCTAGTCCTTATTAGTACACTAAAAGCATTCTGGGGATTTAAAGATGTGTAATAGTTCTCTCAAATCCAGCCCATGCTTCTCATAAAACACACAGGGTGAGGCTCCGTGTGAATGGTCACAATTGAAAAGCTACTGCGGTAGACCCAGTATAGTTTCATGTTGTTATATTTTTCAGAAGAGATGTGTGAGGATACATTAAAGAACTATTTTTTGAAAAAGAAAAGGCTTAAATAGTATTTTGGAAATTGCCTCCCCACAAAATACCACAGGGAGAGCGAGAAGGAGAGGGAAGGAGAAAGGGGGACAAAGGGAGAGGGAAAGAGAGGGTGGAGGGGGAAGAGGAGGTGGAGGGGGTGAGAGGGGCATGGACAGATATATAAATGATAAAGAGAGAAGAAAAAACAGTAATAAAAATCCTTCCAGATGTAAGATTACAGAAGCAAATCCAAAAATAAATTAAATCTACCAGCTAATACATGAATTCCATGCAAGTTGGATTTATTTCTTTTATTCATTGTATCCATTTTATAATCAAAGTCTAAGGTATAGAAGAACTGAAGCATGTATTTGGCAGATAAATAATTTTTAATACCAAAGGCAGGGGTTGGCATTGTTGCACAACTGGTTAAGCCACTGCCAGTGATTTCTGGCATCCCTTTTGAGTGCCAATGAGTGCCAGTTCAAGTCCTAGTAGCTCCACTTCCCATTCAACTCCCTGGAGTTGTCCTGAGTAAGCAGTGCAACATGGCCCAAGAGCCTGGGCCCTTATTACCAACATGGGAGACTTGAAAGGCATACCAGGCTCCTGACTTTGGCTTGGCCCAGTGCCAGCCTTACAACAATTAGGGGACTGACCCTGCATGTGGAAAATCTCTCTTGCAAGTAAACATACACATCTTTATATAAAAAGGCATACTTCCATTCACATTCACTGGTTAACCCATTAGTTAAAGCACCTTTCTAGAATGATCTAGGGGAAACCCTAAGGCTGGATAAGGTCCTCTCTTGAGTTTATTCATGGCATCTTGGCTTATCCATTTGGGGCACTTATGAAACTGCATCTGATTGTCCAGTTTTCTGCACCTCTTCCACTAGACCATTTCTTCAATCATTAGATATTAGAGGAACAGAGTGAGAATGACTGGCATGAAATGCCCACTAACAGTGAGATGTAGTAGCTTTCTTTTCAGGAAAGATATTTGTTATTAATTTTCACATTATAAAATTCCTTATTGTTTATCTCTTTCCTTTGATTTGGAAATCAATAACAATATGCTTCTCTCTAGCCTTAGTTTACTCCTTCAGCAAAAATAGAGACTCACAGACATCCATGTTGAGTCAGATTCCAGCAATTGTCTTACCCCTTTTTGCTATACCTGCATACCTGATGTTCAGGTACTTTCTATAGGAATGAACTTTATGTAGCCTGCAGTTCTGGCACTCCAAGAGTATGGTCTCAATAACTGCTTGGCTCCTGAAAGGAGTTCAACTCCTGGTGGAACAGTGAAAGTGGAAACATTTGTGTGCAGAAGAACATGTGTGTGACAGATGAATGAGGGGTAACAAGCTTTCTTTCTAACAACCCATTCTCAGGATAACCAAACAATCCTACAAGAGTGAGAACTCAACTCCCACAACAAAGACTTTAATCCCTCTTAAAGGCCCCAATTCCTCCCAACACTGTTACATTGGGAACCAAGCCTCATCAAGAGTTTTGGTGGCAGCAAACCATGGTGGTGACAAATATGAACTTCTATAAAATCACTCGGACCCAAGACTGATATAACTGCCATTTGTCTCTTTCTCCCTTTCTCCCTCCCTTCTTAAAAATCATCTCCAAATATCCATTCTACCTGTCCTCCCACTGATGAGATGCATTGCTTCAATGCTGCTCTGTGTCACTAAATTTAGTTTGTGAAATTCCCTTCATTTGCTCCTTGTAAGAAGGTTGCCTGCATTATGTGGTGGTGCAACAAAGATATAGGGAGTAGAATCAAGAACCACCTTCTCAGAGACAAGTCATAGAAATGGAATTGGTCCAGTCTAAGGAGAAAGACACTGCTTATGTCTTGATCACACTAATACATTAATCAATCTAGAAAATCTGTGACATGATCAGAAGGCAAGAGCCAGCTTTCTCTGATTCCCATGTGTAAATCTTCATTGAAGAAATTGTTTAAGGAAGCATTTGGTTCATACTACTAAATATCTTCATCATAAAATTGACTTTCCATACTCTGATTCATAGTCACTATACAACATAGGTCATTTTCTTTCCCCAAAATAGCCACCAATAGTGACAGAAAGACCTGAAAATACTGATGTACTTCATGAAGGTTGCAAATATATTTTTCTTTTCTTTATCAATTTACAGTTTAGCACTGTGGTTTATTTGCTAGTCTCTGTGCCCTTGGTTAATGTGAATCTGTACCCAAGAGATGAATCCATTTAATGTGTTTATAAGCATCAAAGTATCTGTGCCCCAAACCTGAGTGCCAAAACTTGTACCTGGGTGAATCCATCAAAGTAAATGGGATGTTATGAGAAATGTGGGCAGCCAGCCAGTTGACTTTGCTGAGTGATAGCCTGACCTTGGCTTTCACCTGCCTTTCAAACTTTCATAGTAAAAATATTCCAAGTATTCAGCCATTATGGTCACAAGGGTATTTTGCAACAGCACAAACTAATACAGCATTGGACAATGCTCAGACCCTCGGTAAAAATCAGATATTTCAAATAGATAACAACATGATGAAAATTATAGGAGACTATTTTTGGTAAACAGCGACACCACCAACAATAGTAACAGTAATGAGGATATGCAACAACGTGCCACATAACAATGTTTCGGTTAATGACAGACTGCACATAAAATAGTGGTCTCCTAAGAGTATAATGAGGCTGAGGAACTACAATTACCTGGTAAAGTCATGGCCATCGCAGTATCATAATGAAATGCACTGTATTGTGCACCTGGTGACGCTGATGTAAACAAAACTATGTGCTGCCAGTTATAAATAAGTATAGCACATATCATTATGATCAGTTTTTAATAGTCAGTAGCAATAATGAACTATGTTACTAGTTTAAATATTTATTATATTGTACTTTCAATAATTATATTAAATTTAACTATTTATTTTTTAAAAATATTCTGCAGAACACTATTCTCTGCTTTTTTTTTTTTTCTGACAGGCAGAGTTAGACAGTGAGAGAGAGAGACAGAGAGAAAGGTCTTCTTTCCTTTGGTTCACTCCCCAGATGGCTGCTACGGTCAGCACGCCGATCCAAAGCCAGGAGTCAGGTGCTTCTCCTGGTCTCCCATGTGGGTGCAGGGCCCAAGCACTTGGGCCATCCTCCACTGACCTCCAGGGCCACAGCAGAGAGCTGGACTGGAAGAGGAGCAACCGGGACAGAACTGGCTCCCCAACTGAGACTAGAACCTGGAGTACCACAGCCACAGGCGGAGGATTAGCCTAGTGAGCCGCAGCTCCGGCCAGTATTCTCTGTTTTGCTGGTAGAAGCCTTGCATATCTTGAGCTTTCCATATCTCTGCATCATCTTCTGTGCTTGATTTAACCTTGTGTTGATCTGCTAGGCATGGCACTGGAATCAATTGCATGTCACATATACATATATCTCACAAAATCTTCAAAAAGTTCAGAGAAAATATGATTACAAAAAAATGCACTATTTTCAAAACTTTTTGTGTTAAAATAAGTATGTCTTTTAATTCAATTTAACTCAATTTTCCATGAAGTTTTGAAGTACCTTCATATATGTGTGCTGTCATATTTGTTATATATCTAGGCTATATTGTACACACACATAGTTGATTTTACTGAGAGTCTGAGCACTGACCAATGTTATGTGTGTGTGCATGTACCATACAGCCTAGGGATTACTACATACTTGTGTATCTATATCAAGCACACAAAAATATCACATAGCGTAGGCACGTGATAAGCCACACCACTTTGGTTTCTGAAAGTATACTCTGTGATGTGTGTCCCACAGCAAAATTGCATCACAATGTAGTTTTCAAACAAGGCACTAGTCAGTAAGTAATATGGTGCTGCATCATGCTTGTGATCCACTGAAGCTGCAATCTTCATATTTTGGACACATGACTATGGCAAGAACAGATTAGCAGGGATGAGAGAAGTGATACTACAAATCCAAAATTCATCCAAACAGAATTCTTTGCACACAAGTCCTTGATGTGTAGAAGTGTTCTGTCTAATGAATAAGTTAAAATACAGTGTTTTAAAGCAAAAAAAAGTTTCAATATGGATGAATAAGCAAAATCCACATGCATGTCTTAAAGACAAACAGTTGGATCCAGAGGTATTTCAAGTCATTTTTATTGAATTTCTAAGCTTCCTTGCTACTGTGAGTATATAATGGGGGAGTTTAAAGAATACTGTTCTTTGGGGCCTGTGCTGTGGTACAGTAGGTTAAATCTCCACCTGTGGTGCCAGTATCCCATATGGGCACCCACGCATGCCCTAGGTGTTCTTCTTCCAATCTAGCTCTCTGCTTGTGGCCTGGGAAAGCACTGGAGGATGGCCCAAGTGCTTGGGTTCCTGCACCCACATGAGAGATCTGGAGGAGGCTCCTGGCTTCAGATCAGCCTCTCTCTGGCCATTGCGACCATTTGGGGAGTGAACCATTGCAGGGAGGAATTCTCTGTCTCTCTCTCCCTCCCTCTGTCTGAGCTCTGCCTCTCATATTAATAGATCTTAAAAAAAAATAGTGTTATTCTCGACAGCACCATGGCTCACTTGGTTAATCCTCCGCCTGCGGCTCCAGCATCCCATATGGGCGCCAAGTTCTAGTCCTGGTTGCTCCTCTTCCAGTCCAGTTCTCTGCTGTGGCCTGGGAGGGCAGTGGAGAATGGCCCAAGGGCTTGGGTGCCTGCACCTGCGTGGGAGACCAGGAAGAAGCTCCTAGCTCCTGGCTTCGGATCAGTACAGCACCGGCCATGGTGACCATTTGGGGAGTGAACCAAAGTTAAAGGAAGACCTTTCTCTCTGTCTCTCTCTCATTGTCTATAACTCTACCTGTCAAATAAATTTAAAAAAAGTGTTACTCTAAAATAAAGTTCAAAAGACTTTTGATTGTCCATTATAAAAACTACTGAGAGAAGTATTATTGCTTATGCATGTATATTTAGTTTTATGCATATATGATGTTCAGCATGGGGAAGTATTAGTGTGGGAATCATTTCTGTGGAATTGAAATTTAGATGAGTAAAAGTTAAACTGCACTAAAGAAAATGAGGCAACTCACTGGACATAATTAAAGATTGGATACATATACAGCATTATTTAAAAGGAATATTTTCTCTATAAATATTTTATAACAGGACCTGACACTGTCTGTTTTAAAAAGACACTGATAGTTTAAAAAAGAATTCCATAAGGAAACAAATGCTTGACCTGAGTGACTGCATAAAACACTTTGCAGTTCTAGGTTTTTCTGAGTGAATAAACTTACAGGAAAGGCTATTAATTTCCCTGTCATAAGCTTGGGGAAACATAGTCTATACTATGTAATAGATCGTTAAGGAGCGCACAGTGGCACAGTGCTATAGATTCGTAAAGTCCAGTCACCATCAAGACCTTGGAATTGATGAATGTTTTGAAAATAATGAGTCTACATTAACGATTTGGTCAGTGACCATTTCATCGTCATGAAAGACCAGTTCTGAAATTCTCATGGCTATATAACTCACAGAAGTTTTCCAGCAGTAGTTATTTCATTCTTATTGATGAATGAGCTTAACATCAACACACCCATCATTCAAGTAAAGGCGCTGGTGGAACAATATGTGAATAAATAAATTGTTGATACTTTAGCTGTATAAATTGTTCATAAAGACAAGGATTATGATGTCAGTATACAACTGGGCTTTACTTCATCCACTATTTAAAGAGGAAAAACAAATACATCATTAATTTACCAATATGTGGTGAGAAAAATTCAATATATTATGTGGGTTAATAAAGCTTAGAATTTTTATGTTTCTAAATGTTATGACATTTTATTAATGATGTTGATTCTTTAGTCCAGGGGAGAAGGAACAAATGTGAAGAAAGGAAAAGATTCTGATTCATAGTCAGAAGACAAGCCCCCGTGCCTCCCTGTGGTTTGGAGGTGGAGACTGCAGAGCAGCAGACTACAGGGATGACCTTGCTTCACAGATTGTCATTTGCTTTATCTTCATCTCCCTTTAAGGTAGACAGAACACTCTTTTCTAGCTTTAAGAAGAATTTTGCCCACAAGTGATACTGGAATGCTGGAGTAAATCAAAATAAACCTTATTGCAACTGTTTGATTTTTTTAATGCATTATGATTTAGGAAGAGAAAAGGAAATATCTTTCTCCCCACGTATATACTACAGCAACTTAGAGAGATACTAGCCTATGTCAGTGATGTCTTTTGAACACAGAAGTTATCTTCTCTTAAAGCCTATTTAACTTTTTAAATAAGGTTTAATCTATTTATTTGACAGAGGGAGGGAGAAAGCAAGTGAGAGAACAAGTTCTCATCTACTGGTTCACTGCCCAAATGCCTACAATGATCAGGACTGGGCAGTAGAAAGCTAAACCTGGGAATCCAATCCAGACCTCCCAGGTGGAAGGCTGGGATGCAGTCACTGTTAATCATGTTGACTCCAAAGGTCCGCATTAGGATGTAGCTTGTAGTCAGGGGCTGCAGCAGGGTTTTATAACCAGGTGCCTTAATGTGCAATGCAAGAATTTTAAATACCAGGCCAAATACCTACCTTTTTAAAAGTATTTTCCATTTAGTTCTCATGGAGTTCCCAGATACGGACTTCAGTCTCCAGTCTAATGAGTTGGCAAGGTTGCAGCCAATCCAGGTATCAAAGTACTCTGCCCAGAAGCAAGGGATTTGAGTATGAAATACCGCTACCATACATCTGATTTAGAGGAGATCAGTGTCACATGACTTAAGGATATTTTCTGCCAAGGATTTGTATACTACAATTTCTTTTACATCAAAAATATATAAAAATGGGATATTTGTGATTAAGTTAATTGTGTGTCCAGTCTGGGGTACGGACAATACCAGAACATTGGAGCCTTCATGGAGATGAATATTGCTTTTATAAACCATGATATTTTATTTAAATAATTTCATTTTTAGCTAGCATAACTTAAATAGAATTGTGGATTTTCTCACCATTGTTTCAGATAATTTTACTTTTTTTAACCCAATTGTATTATGAAATTTTTCAAACACATAGGGAATTGAGATAAATGCACAGTGAATAGTCTTGTACCAAGTTCCTTGATTCTAGAATTAATATTTCACTATATTTGCTTTATCACATATCTACCTATCTATCCATATTTACCAGCCTCTAGTCATTCATGAAACTACTTTTAAGTCCACCCAAACATGTATCCCTATTAGTTTTGGATATATATTTGCTTAACTTGAACATTCCAGGATAACTTGTAATAATTTTGGATATGCTACAAGAATTCTGTGAAATTTACTTCTTGACACCCCAATATGTATCACATTAACTAGATTTCACTGTGAGTATTTGTTTTAGTTTTAAGGATGAATGTCAGTGAAATTCAGTAATGTGCATAATCTCAAATGACTCAGCTATCACTTTTCATTTGCTCTTGATATATGTTTCTTTCAAAATTCAGCAAATGCCTCTAGTGCTACCACTCTTTTTTTTTTTTTTTTATTTTTTTTATTTTTAATTTCATTTATTGAATTCTTTTTTTTTTTTTTTTTTTTTTTTTTTTTTTTTAACTTTTATTTAGGATATAAATTTCCAAGGTATGATTTATGGATTACAATGGGTTTCCCCCCATATTTTCCCTCTCCCCCCACAACCCTCCCCCCTTGCCCGCCCCCTCCACCCTTTTGTTCACATCCAGATTCGTTTTCAATTCTTTCTGTATACATGTGATCAATTTAGTATGTGTTAAGTTATGAATTCGTCCCTTTGCCCTCATATAGTAACACAAAGTGAAATATAGTCTTTGAGTTCTCATTTTAGCATTGAGTCACTTTGTATAGCACATTAAAGACAGAGATCCTACATGAAATATATATATATATATATATTTGAGACTGATAAATTTTTTTTTGATGCAGTTTCCAATGTAACACTGAGTTTTTCTTTTTTTTTTTTTTTTTTTTTTCCCTTTTCGATTATCTTTATATAGAGTAGGTCGGTTCAGTATGTATTAAGTAGGAATTTTCATTCTTACCACACACTATGATATATATATATTCATGGGACTTTATCCTTCATTGTTCTCTTTACTTACATCTTTAATCATTTTCTCAGCATTGACTCTGTGGTTCAACATTTTTTTTGCATATCCAGAGTGAAAAAATCCAATTATTAAACTCTCATTAATCCTTCTATTTCATAAGGCACACATCAATTTGTACTTTTGAATGTTTCTGTACATTCTTCAAAGTTTAGCCAACTCTCAGAGAGTTCTTTGTGCTCAGAAACGGGAGATTTGGATAGGATAGGTTGCTACTGTGCATCTGTTTGATGGTAGATTACTGTCATGTGACTTTAGGAAGTCCCCTGCCAAGGACTTGCACATTATAATTCCTTTGCTATTAAAAGCACATTAAAATTGGCTCCTTTATCAGTGGTCTTATTCATTGTTAATGGCAAGTCAACACAACAGTAGATAGACCATTCAAAGTACTGAGCACTTTGCAGGGCAGGATGTAACTAGATGCTTCCCTTCCTGCTGCTCTCTGGTCTCACTGCTGCTACTCCTTATCTGCATCCTCACCTCCCTCTTGCACACACACCATAAAAATTCTCATTCTCAAATTCTCTTTTTGCCAATTGCCATTGTCAAGAATGAGTCAATACTGGTTCAATTCTCAGACCTAGCTTATCTTTTTCACTTTAAACTCTATGGGCTACCTGACACAGAAAGATAAATCATATTTAAAACTTTCAAAGTGAAAAAGATGTGAGTATATATGTATATTTTTAAAAGAAGCTTACTTAAATGCTTCTAAATCTTCATTTAGAAATAACACCAATATTCCCAGAATCCTAGAAAAGATTAAACTCAGTTTTTCTTATCTTGAAGCAGAAATATTAGCACAAAAATTGCATCAGCCAAAATCTCTTCAAATGTTATTAAAAGCCATTGCTGTATAAACTTTAATGATGTTTGCATACCAGTATTAGGACCCATAATAACTCTTTCTCAGCATATTTTATTATAAAAATAAAACATCGGGGGATGTTTCCTCCTGCTATAATGAAAAAGAGTAAATACATATAAATTAGGTAGCTCAAAGACTATGATTTAAAACTTAACAGTTCATTTATTACTGCTAATGCAAAAGTTTCCCTAATATACAGAAACCTAACAACAGCATGCATAAAAATTACATAAATACATTATCCTGTGGACAAAAATAAAGGCATTGAAGAAACAACAAATAGAGAGAATGTTTCATTAACTACAATGTATCATTTCCTATCATTTCGACTAATACTTTAATCACAAATTGCAAATGTGGCTACAGGCAAAAGAGAAGCAGCTATAATGTAATTATACTTGGAAACCACAGCCAGTTGTTCTTTAGGTTTTTTTTTAAAAAATTCTTTGTTGCAGCTATTGTAGCCCTAGGTACAAGAGTATGAGAGAACAGAGAGCAAGGCCATTTCTGTTGCCATTCTTAGCAAAGCAAGAGAGCCAGAAAGGAGGACTGACCAATTTAACAATGTTCTTTGCTTGCTGAGATCAATCGATCTTTAATCCACCAAGTGTAGTACTGCTTACATGCTTGAAATGAAAAACATTTCATCTAACAATGGGATGCCTTTTCTCATTGGACTTCGATGCAGAAAGGTCACCAGTATAACTTGCACACGTTCCAAGATGTTAATGTACATTGAAAGGAATTTTTAAAATAAATCAGCACATACAGATAAGGATCCTTTCCCTTATAACCTCCTTTTTCCTTTGCAATGCATGTTTATTATTTCCTATTTGGCTATATGATGAGAGATAAGCATTCTAATACCATGGGCAAATTATCTTTCTGCTTTTGACATAGCTGGTGCTAATTCCTTTTTTGTAAGACAGCAAAATAAAGAATTCCTGGGTGATGTGAGACACATCACCCAGGGCCTGGGTGTTACTGTAGACAGATCCTAGGCCTGCTCCACCACTTTCCTGACTTTGTGACTAAATTTCTGAAGTCTTGTCTTCCTTATTCACAGAGTTTATAGAAGTCTAAATTTCAGAGTGTTATGAGGTGCAAATGAGGTAAAGCATTTTTAAGCCCTTAACACATAACCAGTCATGTTACGGATATGCATAGCAAGATAGCTATCTTGACACTAGCTATTATGAAATGCAGGCATCACAACACAATGGGTAAGGAACACTACTGAGAAACTGAAATTCACATAATTATGAGAAATACTTATATAATTTTGGACAACAGTAACTTCTAAGAAAACAATACTAAAGGGAAATAATCTAGAGGATAAATTAGCAATTAACAAAATAAGGTTTTAAACCAATCTCTTTACTCTACTGACTACCTACCAGACTCAATTCAATTCACTTCTACATGATTGTTAGACACATGAGTTTATAAACTGCACATTTTAACTCACACATTTCCTTCCCCATGCATTCATTTCAGTAGTATTTTTTTTGGATACAACATTCTAACATACTTAATCTTTTTTTAAATTTAAGATATTTAGTTATTTGAGAAGTAGAGTTACAGAAGGAAAGAAGGAGAGACAGAAGAGTTTTCTAACTGCTGGTTCAATCCCCAAATGGCTGTAATGGCTGGAGCTGGGCTGATCTGAAGCCATGAGCCAGGAGCTTCTTCCCAGTCTCCCATGTGGGTGCAGGCACTCAAGCACTTGGGCCATCTTGTACTGCTTTCCCAGGCCATTGGCAGAGAGCTCGATTGGAAGAGGGGCAGCCATGACATGAATGGACACCCCTATGGAATGGCAGCACTGTAGGCAGTGGTTTAGCCCACTATGCCACAGAGCTGTCCCCAATATACTTCATCAAACACACACACACACAAAATCACTTACTTCTCTCTTCATTATTGAATCAAAATCTAGTAATGTCTTATTTTGTATCATAAGTCATTAACATAAATAGTTCATTAAAAATAGACTCTTGTGCTGCTAATTAAAAGTGCAAGAAACTTTGCTTGATGCCTAAAGGTCTGACAAGTTAGAATATGAGGTCATGTTTTGACTTACTGAATTTACTCAGAGATTATAAGCAAAACAATAATTGGGTTTCTGAAAGACAATGAAGTACTTATAAGTTGGCAGATCTTCACCATTGAATTAGTTTAATAGAAACAAATCAGAGTGGTACAGAGAACAGTTATGTTATGAAAGTAATTTGCATTTTGTCACCAAAAATTAATAGAGTATATTACAAACAGCCAAGATTACATAGAAACTACATAGTATTTTTCAACAAATTGATATAGATATTCCTTTGTATGAGTTTTTTTTTTAAATAATCTGTTTATTTGAAAGGCCAAGTTAGAGAAAGACAGAGATACACAGACATTCCATCCATTGGGTACTCCCCAAATGGCCACAATAGCCAGGGCTAGGCCAGGCCAAAGCCAGGAGCCAGAAGCTTCTACCACGTCTCCCACATCACTGCAGGAGCCCAAGCACATGGGGCATCTTCTGCTGGTTTCCCAAGTATATTGACAGGGAGCTGGATCAGAAATGGAGCAGCCAGGACTTGAACCAGCACCCATATGAGACGTCAGTATCACAGGCAGTGGTTTAACATGCTACACCATGACATCGGCTGCTTTCTGTGAATTCTTTAATAGAGTCACAAAATAGTGATACATATTTTGTTTGCAATGGAGAAATGATCACAACCAAATGTCATATTCATATATATTTAACAAACTACATTTTTAAATACTGACAGATTAAGAGTCAATATGGATATTGTCCCTTTCCTTACCTCAGATTAAGTTAAACTCAGAGCAAAGCATAAACACTTAAAAATAACCTTTAATCATCAAACCTTTCAAAAATTGTATCATCTACTTTAGATATAATGTAGTAAGCAGTTTTTAAGAATGAATACTTATTTGGGCATTGGAAAATACCTCAAACAACATGACAATAAATAATCATCAGCTAAACTAGCTAGCATAGGGGCTGGCGCTGTGGCACAGTAGGTTAAAGCCCTGGCCTGAAGTGCCGGCATCCGTATGGGCGCTGGTTCTAGTCCCGGCTGTTCCTCTTCTGATTCAGCTCTCTGCTATGGCCTGGGAAAGCAGTAGAAGATTGCCCAAGTGTTTGGGCCCTGGCACCTGCGTGAGAGACCCGGAAGAAGCTCCTGATTCCTGGCTTTGGATCGGCACAGCTCTGGCTGTTGCAGCCATCTGGGGAGTGAACCAGCAGATGGAAGACCTCTCTCTCTGTCTCCACCTGTCTCTGTAACTCTTTCAAATAAATAAAAAATAAAAATCTTTCAAAAATAGCTAGCATATAGGAAATCAACCAATGTTGACCTTCAGTAGATATTACTTCTTAATCACTAAAATTTCAAGAAATGCAAATCCATGTATTAAAGTTCTTCATTGATTCTAATTTGTGAATTGAAAAATAACACTATCATTGCACTTTAGAAATTAGGTAGTTAACAGTCTAAGTCAGATTGTAAGTATATACATATATTTGATTCTTATATAGGAGGGGAAAGAGAAGTGTGTCTGTAGGAGTATTTATGTTATTGAAGATTTTTTTGCCCAAACAAGGAAATAATATATGAAATAAGAAATGTATTTTGACAATGAGCCTGAAACAAATGTGTCTCAACATCTGTGCATACTATTAATAAAATCATGATAGATTGAAAGTGGATATCATCTCCTATTCCCAAACAATACCTGAAAGGACACTTGCTTCACATTTAGGTAGGCTGTGGCACATTCTAAGAAAATTTTAAGAAAACTTAGGTATTGTGAGATTCTGGGCGGGTTATTACCTAGGTGAGATTGGTACCAAACCTTCGTGGTTCTAACCACCAAATGCATGAATCAGTCTTATGAAAGGGCCTATTTTCCCTTTCTATATGTCCTCTCCCTTTCTATAAATATAAAATGTAAGAAATACAGGTCTCTAATAGTTGAAAGTGAGAGTCATAGAGAGTGCATGTCATGAGTTTTAATTATACTTTCAGAAAAATATACAAAGCAAAAACAAGATCAATTTATTAATCCTAGTCATTTAAGTAAGATAAAGCAAAGATAAAACCCTCTTCTTGCAGAACAACCCAATGCATCTATAGAAAAGTTTCAAGAACTATTAAATGAATATAGTAAGGTCACAGTATATCTGCTTAATATAGCAAAAGCTAGTTTTATGATAGGTATATTTTAAATCTATTAATATAATGCACATGGAAATATAATTTGGTGCGAGCATTGAGGCACAGTGAGTGAAGCTGCCATGTGCACACCTATACCCCATAGCAGAATGCCTGGTTCAAATCCCAGCCACTTTACACTACTGATCCAGGCTCCTGTAAATGAGTCTGAAAGTCATGAGATGATGGCCCAAGTGCAGGGACACCAGCCATTCATGTAAGAGACCCAGTTGGAATTCTGGGCTATTGGCTGTGGCTAAGCCTAGCACTGGGCTGCAGGCATTTGGGGAATAAATCACTGGATAGAAGATATCAGTTGCATTTCTCTCCCAGTCTTGCTATAACTCTGTCTTCCATATATATAATATTATATGAAGAAAGAGAGAGAAAGTGAGAATCATTAAGCTGTGACTTGGGATATCTGCAACCCATATCAGAATATCAGTCTGAGTCCTGGTCACTTTGGTTCTAATACAGCTTTCTGTTAATGCCTCCTGGAAGCAGGGAATGATGCTTATATTACTTGGACCTCTGTGCTGCATTCAGGAGACCTGGATAGAGTCCCTGGATCCTGGCTTTGGTCTGGCAAAACCCTAGCTACTTTGGCATGTGGGGAATAAATCAGCAGATGGAAGATTCTCTCATTTTCTCTCTCTCTCTCCTGCTCCCATTCCCTGTGTCACCCTGCCTTTCAAATAAATAAATCTTACGCTGGCACCGTGGCTCAATAGGCTAATCCTCCACCTGTGGCACCAGCACACCAGGTTCTAGTCCCAGTCAGAGTGCTGAATTCTGTCCCGGTTGCCCCTCTTCCAGGCCAGCTCTCTGCTGTGGCCCGGGAGTGCAGTGGAGGATGGCCCAAGTGCTTGGGCCCTGCACCCCATGGGAGACCAGGATAAGCACCTGGCTCCTGCCTTCAGATCAGCGCGGCATGCCGGCCCCAGCAGCCATTGGAGGGTGAACCAATGGCAAAAGGAAGACCTTTCTCTCTCTCACTGTCCACTCTGTCAATAAATAAATAAATAAATAAATCTTAAAATGAAATGATAATTTATAATACCATTAAATATGACTATTTAGGAATAATGTTAATGAGATATGTAGAAGATCTGATCAATGAAACTAATATTCACTGAGAAAAAAGTAATAGATAAAAAGACATAGAAAGATTCACCATATTACTAATTGGGAAGATCTGATATTAAAATATAATTTCTCCTCTTATTGATGTATAAATTCACCTCAATTCTATCAATACCAGGCTTTTTGTACCAATTGACAAGTTGGTCCTAAAATTTAGTTATTTACTTAAGAAACAGACACAGAGAGAGATGGAGTCAGAGAGAGACAGACAATGTGGTCCCATCCAATAGTTTACTACCAAAAACGGACCGTGGTTCAAGCTTAAACCAGGAGCCAGGAACTCAATCCAGGCCTAACATCTGAGATGCAGGAATCCAGTTACCTAAGGCATCTCTCCATTCTCTAAGGGCTGGTATTGGCAGGCAGCTGGAGTCAGGAGCTAGAGTTAGATATCAAAGCCAAGTATTCTAATGTAGGATGCAGGCATCTATCATTAAATTTTATTTTTAAATTCAGCCTCACCAATTTTGAAAGTGAAAAATAAATCATAAGGACTCATATTTCCTGTTTCAAAACTTGTTATAAAGCTACAATAATCAAGACAATATGATACTGAGGAAAAGACAGGTACATAAATTAATCAAACAGAACACAATGCCAAAAATTAACCTACACATAAATGGCTAATTGATTTTTAACAAATTTTAAAGGAATTTGATGGGGAAAAGATAATCTTTCAACAAATGATGCTGGGATATTTGATTATTCACACAAAGTAATAATCTGTATTCATATTCTCATGTTCCATAAAATAAAATCTATTGAAAGGCTTTAGACTTAAACAGAAGATCTAAACTAGAAAAATTTTAAAAGGAAACATAAAATGTCATAGTGACCTTGAACAATGTAAATGCTTTATATGTAATATGATGATGGTTATCTAACTATATAAATTTGCCCAAACTAACCAAATTGCATATTTGAAGTTGTTCAATTTTATTATATAAAAATTATAACTCAATATTGTTAACTGAACATAATAAAATTAGTTTGGATGCTTAAAAACGTAACCTTTGCATTTGGGTGCAAATTTGGATGCATTTGGGTGCAAAGGTTACAATGTCACTCCACAACCTTGTTGGTTTGAGAACAGATTCAGCTTCCTGTTAATGCAGAACCAGAGAGGCTGCAGGGTTGATTCAAGTACTTCACTACCTACCACTCACCTGGGAGACCTGGATTGGGTTCCTAACCTCAGCTTCCGCCTGGCCCAGCCCTCTACAATGCAGGCACCTGGGGATTGAATCAGCAGACTGAAGACCTCTCTGACTTTCAAATAAATAAAAGATAAGTAAATATTGAAAAACAAACAAAAACAGGTAATTGTCATTTACAGCAAAATGGATACATGAACCAGGAACACATTTATGTTAAGTGAAATGAGTGAGACACAGAAATGTTCATGTCACTTATGTGGAATCTAAAAACATGGAACTCTTGGAAACGGAAAGTGGAATGGTGATTATTAGGGCTGGGAAAGGGGAGTGGCTAGGGAAAGGGAGATGTTGATCAATAAGTTGTAAAGTTACAATGAGGTAGGAGGGATTCCATCCCATATCAGGGTGACTACAGCTGTAATAATGAATATGTCACAAGGGCTAAAAGATTTTAAATGTCCTCATTCCAATGAAAGAATAAATATTTTAGGTTATGGACATTTTAGTTACTTTGCCTTGACACTGCACATTGTATACCTCTATTGAAACTGTGTTTTATTCTTTCAACTAAAAATAAAATTAAAAAAGGAAAAAAAAAGTGTAATCAACTCATCGTAAAATGCATATACTTAGAAAACTACAAAAACAAGAAAAGTGAGAAACAGTTGTATTGTACAAGTCTAACATGATTGTTTTTTAAACGCTCTTATAAAAATATGCTACAAGTTGGCAGGATTCATATCTTTTTTGAAAGTTATTAAAATGATCCAGTTGGCCAGCGCCGTGGCTCACTAGGCTAATCCTCCTGCAGTGCTGGCACCTCAGGTTCTAGTCCCGGTTACTCCTCTTCCAGTCCAGCTCTCTGCTGTGGCCTTGGAAGGCAGTGGAGGATGGCCCAAGTTCTTGGGCCCTGTACCCACATGGAAGATCAGGAGGAAGCACCTAGCTCCTGGCTTCAGATTGGCACAGTGTGCCAGCCCTGGCAGCCATTTGGGGGGTGAACCAATGGAAGGAAGACCTTTCTCTCTGTCTCTCTCTCATTGTCTAACTCTGCCTGTCAAAAAAAAAGTCAAGAGAGAGTTATTTAAAAAATAATAATAAAATAAAATGATCCAGTTGATTGGTAGTTCATATAAATTCACCATAAACAAGAGTGTCAATTTGTTAAGTCAACAACAGGAGTCACTGTGCACTTACTCCTCATGTAGGATCTCTGTCCTTAATGTGTTATACAATGTGAATTAATGCTATAACTAGTACTCCAACAGTACTTTACACCTTGTGCTTCTGTGTGGGTGCAAACTGTTGAAATCTTTACTTAATATATACTAAATTGATCTTCTGTATATAAAGAGAATTGAAAATGAATCTTGATGTGAATGGAATGGAAGAGGGAGTGGGAGATGGGAGGGTTGCAGGTGGGAGGAAAGTTACGGGGCGGGGGGGGCACTATAATCCCTAAGCTGTACTTTGGAAATTTGTATTTGTTAAATAAAACTTTAAAAAAACTTTTTGAAAAAAAGATTTATTTATCTATTTGAAAGTCGGAGTTAACACAGAGAGAAGAGAGGCAGAGAGAGAGAGAGAGAGAGAGAGGTCTTCCATCTACTGGTTCACTTCCTAGACAGCCGCAACAGCCGGATCTATGCTGATACAAAACCAGGAGCCAGGAACCTCTTCCAGGCTCCACACGGGAGCAGGGGCCCAAGGACTTGGGCCATCCTCTACTGCTTTCTCAGGCAATAGCAGAGAGCTGATCAGAAGTGGAGCAGCCAGGTCTCGAACCGGCACGCATATGGGATGCTGGTGCTTCAGGCCAGGGTGTTAACCCACTGTGCCACAGTGCCACCCCAACTCTGTTCTTCTTTTAAAAACCTTCTCATTCCATCTCAAAGCAAAATTAATTACTGAAAAGAGTAATACTATATAAATATAATAATAACAAAGTTACTGAAAGGGCATATATGAAAATTCAAATTCAATATCAAACAAAAATCATTGCTGGGTCAGAATTCTTGAATTTGTAAAACTTCACCTTATTCTTTAGACATCTTGGCATTTTAAACTATTTCATATGTACATAGTCTTCCTTTATAAATCATAAAGCATAGCAATAATTTTTCATACTTAATTTTATAATGCTTTTAGCTATCTAATGTTTTTGCATATTATAGTCTGAATAGACTGTGACTCATTGAATAAAAAATATTAATTTATTCTACATTACTTAATTAAATAGATTCATTTATTATTCACCTAATATTTTATGAGAGATTTTTTTCTAGACACTAATAAGGATAAGATGTCAATAATAAATTTAAAAATTTAAAAAGCAAGCATAAGATTATATGTACTTTCCAAAACTGAGAAATTATGTTTACTTCCAAGAGTTCTTCCTATTTCTGCTGAACCCAGGTAATTTCACCCAGAGACCTAGCAATACTAGGGATCCCACTTCGAACCAACACCCATTGTGCTACATGACATCTGTTAGCATATGAGCTCCACTGAGGAGGGAGTATCCTCTTCCATGAAGCTTTCGTGTTTTGTCATAGACAATTATCCCATGGGAATTCTTTTTCATTTCTAACTAGTAGACATAATGGGAAAAAAAAGCCAAAAGAAATAAAACGTCTCTGGAACACACACTGGCAAGCACAGAAGCTTATCTTTGCTTCTCAAATGAGAAACCAAAGTTTTACCCAGTACTTTAATGGAATCACGGGTTACCTCATTAAGACACCCATTTCTAACTCCTAATGAAATAAAAGAACTCCACTGCTTCCTAAGAGAGAAGAGTGGAGGGAAACTAAAGTTTGGGCAATGTAGCATAAATCTGTTCAGAAGTACACAGGCAAAAAAAAAAAAAAAAAAGGAAAGGAAGGGAGCCATGAATTCTATTACACATGTGCAGCTGGACAAAAACGCAGCGTGAGAATGAGTAGTATTGTTTACAAGCATCATTCTATCTTTTTTTTTTTTTTTTTTTTTTTTTTTTTAATTTTTTATAATGCTTTTATTTAAAGAATATAAATTTCCAAAATACAGCTTATGGATTACAATGGCTTCCCCCCCCATAACTTCCCTCCCACCCGCAACCCTCCCCTTTCCCGCTCCCTCTCCCCTTGCATTCACATCAAGGTTCATTTTCAATTCTCTTTATATACAGAAGATCAGTTTAGTACATATTACGTAAAGATTTCAACAGTTTGCCCTCACATAGCAACACAAAGTGAAAAATACTGTTGGAGTACTAGTTATAGTATTAATTCACAATGTATAGCACATTAAGGACAGAGATTCTACATGATATATTTGTTTTAAAATTGATTAATTTTCTATGCAATTTCCAATTTAACACCAATATTTTTTTCAGTTTTAATTATATTTATATACAGAAGATTGAATCAGTATATACTAAGTAAAGATTTCATCAATTTGCACCCACACAGAAACACAAAGTGTAAAAAACTGTTTCAGTGCTAGTTATAGCATTACTTCACATTGGACAACACATTAAGGACAGATCCCACATGAGATGTAAGTACACAGTGACTCCTGAAGTTGATTTAACAATTTGACACTCTTGTTTATGGCATCAGGAATCTCCCTAGGGTCTAGTCATGAGTTGCCGAGGCTATGGAAGACTTTAGGGTTTGCTGACTTCAATCTTATTCCAACAGGGTCATAGTCAAAGTGGAGGTTCTCTCCTCCCTTCAGAGAAAGGTACCTCCTTCTTTGATGGCCCCATTCGTTCCACTGGGATCTCACTCACAGAGATCTTTCATTTAGGTCTTCTTTTTTTTGCCACAGTGTCATAGCTTTCCATGCATAAAATATTCTCATGGGCTCTTGAGCCAGATCTGAATGCCTTAAGGGCTGATTCTGAGGCCAGAGTGCTATTTAGGACATCTGCCATTCTATGAGTCTGCTGTGTATCTCGCTTCCCATGTTGGATCGTTCTTTACCTTTTTGATTCTATCAGTTAGTATTAGCAAACACTAGTCTTGTTTGTGTGATCCCTTTGACTCTTAGACCTATCAGTGTGATCAATTGTGAACTGAAATTGATCACTTGGACTAGTGAGATGGCCTTGGTACATGCCACCTTGATGGGATTGTATTGGAATCCCCTGGCACAATTCTAACTCCATCATTTGGGGCAGAACTCTGTAATTAACAAACAATTATTCTTAGGTGTTTAAATTTTAACTGAAAAGTGATCCCTGTGAAATATAAGAGTGGGAATAAGAGAGGGAGGAGATGTGCAATTTGGGACATGCTCAATCATTCTATCTTTATACCATTAACCTTCCCATGTTTAACGACAAACTTATTTCAATTATAGCTTTTATAAAGTATAAGATAATTCTTATGTTCAAAGAAATGTGAAAGAAATAAGTACAAAGATACAAAGTTATCCACAGAAATAGATTTAGCATAACCAAGGTGTTCCCTCATAGGATTGTTCCTAGGTAACCAAGAATAAAATTGCCGACCTCTGCCTCTCTCTCTCTCTCTCTCTCTCTCTCTCTCTCTCCCTCTCTCTATCAAAAATCCAGGAAGCAGAACATCTGTAATAAATCTCAGTGAGTGGAGAAAATGAAGTTTTTCAAACCTTCCAGCAAAGGCGAGGTCCAAGGTTAACTAAAGAAATCTTCAAGAAATATAATTTCTCAATACAGGTGAAAAACAAAACAAATCTGACAGCTTGATTAGTAACATTACTTTCCTGAAGCCAAATATTGGTTGAGTGTATAGCTAATCAGCATGATATTGCTCTTGTGTGAGAAATCATAAAAGGTGACCATTGAACTTTGAGGCTGATGTTGACTTATTATGTCTCAGAACTTAACTTTAAAATCCCAGAGTACAGCTGTGTGTGTCAAGAAGACACAGTCCTCCTGGGGAAAGTCTGACTTTATAACCTTCAAATTCAAGGCTTCCAGTTACTAGTAATTGCACTTACATGCCTGAAAAAAGACACAGATTTTAAGGTTTTGTGGATATCTTAGTAAAATATTAAAAAAATATTCTTTACTTACTAGTATGTCTAGGATTTTGGATACTTCCATGATAATTTATCATATTAGTTGTTTGCCTTAAAAAGAATCTAAGTCCAAATTCAGAATCTTATAATAAATTATTCACTCTTCCACAATAAAGGATTTCATGAGCCAGCACCAATTTACTCTACCTATTTTGAGCAGTGCTAGCCTAAACTAAGCTGTTCTCTCTTCCTCCTCCTTATAATTTCTAGTTTTTTTTTTAATTTTGCAATTTTTAGGATCAAAGAGATTATATTTCATATTTCCCTGTGTCCTTTCCAAATTCTTACATGAGTGAAACTATGTCAGCCTACTATGTGTTAAACACCAATTTCTGGCCCATAACTTATGCCCATGGGCCAGTCACATACTGTAAGAATGACTTACTATGGTGTCTATGCTCTAACAAGCTTAAAAGTTTTCAAATTTTCCCTTGCAGTTTACCTTTCCTATTTTCTGTTTCATCACTTGGGCTTCTGGTGTCAAACTGAAAGAATCATTGCCTAACATCAAATAAACCAGATTTATTCTACATTTTCTTTTAAAGTTTCCAGTTTCATTGAGATGGTGATAGCACACTTCTGTAAATACACTGAAAGACACTGAATTGTACACTTTAAACCGGCCAACTATATAATATGTACTTTATCATTAAAGCTGTTATTTTAAAGAGGACCTTGAGTAGTCATATTCTAAAAGGCTTCTATAACTGATTATAATAGAGAAATAAGAAGTATAATTGGCTAATAATCATTTCAGAAAAGCTCAGGCTCTAGACAAGCCACACAGGAAAACTTTACATCAGAGGTTGGGAATCGAAAATCATTTGAGTAGCATTATCGCAAGGAAGCAATCATGATATTTGTACGCATAGAGTACTTTTTGCACAAATGCATGAAGGCATCAAAACTCCATGATAGCATTATTATAAAGAGAAAGTATTTCCACATGTACTGACTAGGAAAATGAACCTAAGAAAGCACAGGTGATATGCCACCCAAACAGCATAACTAGAAATGTGTGGGCCAAGACTGGAATCCTTGTCTAAGGATTGTCTTGTCTCCCAAACCATGATGTTTACAATCTCATCACTCTAGGGCAAAGAAACACCTATTTATAAGCACCATTACTTATTTATGATAAAATTAACAGAAGTTGTATTAAAATCTTACAATGATAGTTAAATATGACTGTTTTAATTCGGTCATAAACAGTATCTTGCATATATATTTCATAAATTTTTCTTAAAATTTAGAAATTCCCTTATAAACTACTCTCCTTATCTAATATTTCATTAAGATTTAACTTCTAACAGAGAAACATATGAGTAAAGCAGTAAGGTACGTATTTATCACTAAAATGGCCTTTACTACAAAACTAGGTATTCTTTTATAAGTATCCAAGGACATAGTAGCTAAAATACCCAAATGACTTATAAACATTTTGTAAGACACTTTATTCTATACTGTAATGACAGGTATGAAGTACAAGGAAAGTGCTACTGACTATAGGAAAAAAAAAAAACTGGCAGGATTTAAGTATAATTATCATTCTCTTAGATCCCTAGAGCAATCTCAAAAAGCACATTGTGCTAAAAAATAGTACAGTCTCCCCAGCTGACAGGCTTCAAAGACTGGGCATTTAAAAGGTTGCCATTTACACAGCACCTGCCTGCACAGGTTTTACTGGCCTCTAAGAAATGAAGGAGCATACACACCACAACCCTGTTGGTGGACAACTGACAATGCATTACCTACTTCAGTTTATAGTACTTCTTCAGTCCAACGCTGAAGTACAAAGATGCAAAATGTTATTTTTTTTTAGGAATTCACTCCTTGATTTCTCTTATAAGAAGATATGAGTATTATGTAATATGAGAATTATGACAGCTATACTAATTTACAAGATTTGATTTTTTAATCTTGCTAAAGTTGTTCAGCACATTCACTTTAAGATCTCTTATGGGTAAACAAGAAAGAGACACAGACGTTAAAATGTCTAAACTTTAAGCTCTTGTTGGCATGTATTTAATGCTACGACACTTTCTGGGTTAAAGTATATAGATGGGGGCAAGGGTCAATGACAGGAGTTCTCAGCCAAGACGTTTATGAAAATTACCCTGTTAGTGCTGTCCTGGGAGTAGAATAGCACTGAATCAGAAATAAGATGAGCACCTACTTAATAAAGAGGGGAAAAAAGGAAAATGATAAATGAGTCTCTAAAAAGGATGATCTTGCCAAAATCTCTGAGGCTTGCCTTTATAGTGCCACCAATAAAGGTGATTGTATCTCACTGGATATCTCCCAGAATCCTCAGAGTAATCCATCTAAATGGGAGCTGTGCCTGGGAGCATCAGGAAATAAATGGCATCATTAAGTTCCTCGGCTATAATGTCTCCTTTCTCACTGAAGTACTTACTCCTGTGACAGTCTCTACTGGGACCCTCAACGTAGCACTGTGCTCTCCCCCTAACGAGTGACTTTGGAACCCTGGATGCAACTTACATCCAGGAAAAAAAAAGTGTATTTGCTTGTGGAATTCTAAAAGCATCTTTTCTTTAAGATTAAAAATGCAGAGAAAATTGGCTCAATATTAATATGCTTTCAGCTTTTCAGAGAATATATTCTGGTTTGGTATTCTCTACAAACTATTCACCAATTTTCTTCTTGAGGGATACAAGTGGCAGGATTCATTAGCAACCTTAGGGACCTTCCCATTTCTAAAAAAGTTGACTGCCTCAAATTAACACAGCCCAGGTTTTGTGTAGAGTGGTTTCCTTACCTGCAGGAGAAATCTTCCAAAAACCTCAAGTGAATGCCTGAAATGGTGAACAGCATTGAACGCTATGCATTCCATGTTTTTTTTTTTCCTACACAAATACCTGTGATAATGTTTAATTTATAAATTTTCATAGTAACTAATAATAGCAAATATAACAGATATCACAATATACATTTTTAAAATGATCATATCACTGCTCTGTGCTATGGGGCCATGGGTAAGTAAAATAATGCTTATCTGAACACTAGTGCTTAGATACCACAGTAGTCAATCTGATACTCATGCAGGCTACCATGTGGCTGATGGGGGAGGGCATGTGAAGGGTGGCCACAGTCCACAAGGGATGCTGTGAGTCCTGTGTGTGGTGGAGACTGCTAGCTTGAAATTTTTATCACGCCAATCACAATGGAAAACTTTTAACTCTTTATTTTGGGAATGTGTCATTTAATATTTTCAGACCGAGGCTGACCACTGGCAACGGAAACCACAGAGAATGGTGAAAAACAGACTCCTAGATGTTTACGTTCTCACGTTCGATTGGCAACATGCCATTTGAGGTTTTCTGAGGTTTAGCATTTAACTACGCTAAAAACTCTGAACAATGCAGAACTTTAATCAGCCCCACCACATATTCATTCAGCTAAAAGAAGAGAGCATACAATTCACTTCTAGGTGAGATTCAAGAAAGATATTACTGCCCCAAAGAGAGGAAGTATATTGTAATATAATAGGAGCTGAGGAATTGTGCTTATGGTAAATGTCTAAAAAGAACCTTTTCCTATATAACTTCTATGAAATATCCAGAAAAAAAGATTGGCATTTCTGCTGAAGTAATTTCCATAGTAACTTTTTCTCTTAGTATGTGAATGTGAAAAATTGCTACAACTTTTTGAACCTGTTTTGCTATATGAAAAAAATATTACTAATCCTATTTTTCCTCAGATTTTGCAAAGTTCACTTGAAATTTCATCACTACAGCATGTGCTGAATTCATAATAATTACTCATTAATATACATAAATTATGAAACATATATTTGAATGCAATACGCATGCTTATGAATGATAGCTAGCCAGAGAAAGGTAAGAAGACACAGAATGTTACTTAATCAAGACACTCAAGATAGAAAGTATTCTGACTCTCAGAGTACTTTCCTTCTTCACTACAGGTCAACCTGCAGCTTTAGAATGTCTGTTTTTTGAAGTGACCTGCATGAAGTATTTTCAATTAAATTGTTTGTAGAACTCATTTCAGAAAGCTAAGAAACAGCTTCTATAGATGCTTTGACTAAAGCTGTTTTAATCGTTGACCTTTCTTCCCTGGTTCATAATGCCGTGTGAAGATGCAATGCACTGTATCTAATATAAAGGAAAACCAAATAGGATCTATTTTGGGAATACAATCCAGCTTGGGGTGCCAAGAGCATATGATCTTAGAGAGGCTTGTTAAATAAAGAAAATAAGCCATGCTTACTATACATTTATATTACTCTGCCTAATAGGGGAAAGAAAGATAGATGGAAGAAAAGGAGAGAGGGAAGCAGGAAAAGAAAGAACAAGGCACTACAACTGGTCATTGGCAGCTGATTATATGTTTATCAAATAATGAGTTGCATAAGAAATCTGTCACCTTTTTAGCAGTCTGCATAGTGTCTTCATTTGTGCATGGGTTAAATCCAAATTGCGAGTTTCTGAGTTTTCCATTTAAAAAGTTGGTGATGGGTAATTTTTTTTCTATTTTCCACAGTTCATGTTGCCATAAACTTCTAATTCCCTGATGGATAGTTTTCAATGAATAATTCATTTAACTAAGGCCGCCACTGTGTAAATTTTTTATTACATCTTTTGGCAGTGGATGCACTGTACAATTCTTTCCATCAGAGTTCTGGAAGGTCTCAGAACTTCTCCGCAGATGAAAATAAAAATGAAAATATGAGGAAAAGCACTCTGGCCACCTTATAAGAGCAATAACAAACCAAACATCTAAGCTCATCTACAAATTTACCTCACAAAAAGGTGGTGGTATCAGAGTTGAAGGTAGTCTGTAGGTTATTTGCTAAAGAATCTCATTACCATGTGAAGTTCTAAAATGTTAATAGAGGAGTTTTAAATTCATAGTTAAAAATAAGTGGATAGAGAAGGTTTGGAATGTTTGGCTTAGCAGTTAAGATACCACTTGGGATGGTTCATACTCCATATGGGTACCTGGGTGCAAGTCCTGGTTCTATTCTCAATTTCAGCTCCCTGCTACTGCACATCATGTGAGGCAGATGATACCTCAAGTGATTGAGTCCACAGCATCCAAGTGGGAGGTCTAGATTAAGTTCTGGCCTTCTGGTTTTTGCGTGGCCCAGCCCTGGCTTATAAGGGCACTTGGAGAATCAACCTGGGGATGTTTTCTCTCTCTCTGTCCCTGTCTTCCTCTCCTTCTTTCACATAACTAAACAAGTAAAGCAATCAGGTGGTAATTTCAATTATAGTTATACCATTTCCAACAATAGGAACACCATACAAATATAGAACTGATCTGGGAAAGGCAGTAACTGCTAGCTGGAAATTTTCCACACCCAAACTCTTTCCCCAACATGCTCTGCAGAGCGGGGCGGGACTGCTTTGATCGATGTGTTCCACTAAGGCTGAAAACATCACCCAGAGGGGGACCACATCATCCTGCATCGCAGCACCGTGAGCGCTCTGAGAAGTCTTCCACAGGACAGCTGAGAGTGGCTTACCTCGGGAATTCCCAAATCTGTTTGCCAGGGAATACTATTAAACAAACGCAGCACTAGTGTTCACCTCAAAACAGGTTAGTAAAATACTAAATTTTCTTCATGTTCCCCATTTAACCTGCAGAATACTGTTGGCCATTGAGCTTCAAAGAACATATCAATCAGTAAGTTTAATGCTTTTTGAGAATATTATTGCAAATTTCTAGAAAAAAAATCTGAGATAAAACATTTTAGATCAAAAACCAGTCATAAGCACAAGCTGTTTCTGAGAGTTCTTTTAAAGCCTGCAGTAACTGAAAAAAAAAAAAAAAAACAGTGCAGAATGTTGGTCATCCGAAGCAGTGCTAAGCATACATTAAAAGTGCATATTGACAGTGAATTAATCAGAGAGTAATACAGGAAAAACTGTGCTGCTTTGAAAAAAAATAAATATATTCTACACCTGAACAAGCACATTTCCATTGAAGGGGAAAATACAAGATTTTCCAAAAAATCAAGAGAAAAGCTGATATGCATACAGATTCTGGCTCTGTCTCTGTTTCTGCCTCTGCCTCTAATTTATTTTCAAAACACCTTATATGAAACAAAAAGTTGTGCTTATTCAACATTTTCTATGTTCATTTTTATCACATAACCTTAGGCAATGGTAGTAAGTTAGAGGACAATAAGTCCACTCTCAGATATTCCAATATCACATGTGTGACATGTGACAGTCTGTGTGTGACATATGTGATGTAAGTCTGACAGGTGTTTTTTTTGTTTTCAACAGAACAAAATTTGAGTTCATATATGAGCTTAGAAATATATGGATGACAAAACACTTCACATTCTTAGCACAAATAGGTTTCAACTTACTGATTGAGTGAATTAAATAAAAATAGGAATCAAACATTTCAGACTCCTCTGGAATAGTACTGTCATCTCCACTTAGCATCACAAGCAGAAAAAGTACAGCCATGTGAGCAAGTGTAAGTGCGTGGGCAGGGTTAGGACTGGACATGGGAGTGGTGCGCAGAACAGAGAGATCTGATGTTGTATTAGCAACTGGAATGGTGCAAAAAGGACAAGGAATGCATCTTTAACACTGATGCTGTATTGGAAGGTGGCTTAGAATAACTCCTTGCTTCATTTGTAATGAAGAAAAATTACACACACTGAATCACTCACTGGAGATGTTAACAAGGTCCTTTTCCTAAAATTTGAAACTTGAAAGTAACCTTGTTTATATTCTCTTTCCCTGTTAGTGACTCATGACAAATGCAAGTTCAAATTTAATATACATTTTACATTCTTATGCATTAAAAATCTGTATATTATAGGTAAAATGCAGTTTTTCTGTTCACTTTGAATGATTTTACATGTTACACAAACAGGGTATTTTTTTCATAATCAAATTTTGGCATGATCCATTTTTAGGCATTAAAAGTATAGACCAATATTTCTGTTGGTCTAAGGATGCCTAGTTTTATGCCAAATCCACATGTCTTCATCTAGCATTCTTTTATCAAATTCCTACTACATGGTTTAAGTGCCAAGTTGTATTAGTTTCACAGAAAATATTCACAATAAGATATTGTTATATGAAGAATGGCTTTCTGCGTAATAGTAACATCACTTTACTTGAAGGCCTATTTGTTTAGTTTCATTATGTAAATATTTCTAAAACACCTATCATTAATAGACTATTTCCAGAACAGCATGTAAATATAATTAACTAGTCAGTTTCATATAGTTGCTTACTTTGGTAACATAATTTTTTTCCAAATTTGTCTAAAATTATTTATTTATTTTAAAGAGCAGACAGAGATGGAGAGACAGAAAGATCTTCCATCTGTAGGTTCACTCCCCAGATGACCACAACTGGCTTAAACTAGGAGTCTCAGTCTCCACTCAGATCTCCCACCATAGGGGCACAAGTCCTTAAGTCATTTTCCACTGTTTTCCCAGGCACATTAGCAGGAAGCTGGATTAGAAGCAGAGCAGCTGGGACTGAAACGGTCTATCTGATATGGGATTCCGGTATCACAAGTGGCAGTTTAACCCACTGAGACACAATGTTAGACCATGAATCATTTATTAAAACTCTGACAAGGGGGCCTATGTTGTGGCAAAGTGAATTAAGCCACTGCCTGCAATGCTGGCATCCCATATGGACACTGGTTTAAGCGCCAGCTGCTTCACTTCTGATCCAGCTCCCTGCTAATGCATCTGGAAAATCAGTGTGTGGCCCTATCATCCAACCAGAAGACAAAGATGCAGTTCCTGGCTCATGGCTTGGGCCTGGCCCAGCCCTGGCCATTGCATCCATTTGGGTAGTGAACCTGTAGATGGAAGAGCTCTCTCTCTCCCTCCCTCCTTCCCTCTCTTCCCCTCTCCCCCTTCTCTGCAAATCTACCTGTCAAATAAAAGTAAATTTTTAAAAATAAACTCAAAGGATTATTAGGAAATATGGGGTACATATATTTGATTAAATAAGAAATATTCTCCTCCAATTAGAAATCATAGAAAATTTTTTAAGATACTGTCAATTTTATGCTTAAAACATTTATAATTTTCACTTTTATATTTTGTTAATATTTGTCAAATTTTAATAAAATATAAGCACTATGCTTTATTGAAGCCATAAAATTCTCAAAGTATATGCTTTTTTCTTACATTCTTACTCAAAAATTTTTCATCTATGGTTTATTTGAAACCTGCATTTGTTTTTTGAACTTATATTTTAGCTTGCAGAAAGGTTTTGAAGTTCTAGTTCAACTGAATAAATATCTTCAAAAGACACCACAGCTGTTCAATAACATCTCTACTTATTCTTTCTGTAGAATTTTGGAGCTTGGCACCACACTTCAGAAAGCAGTAAGAAAAAAAAAGCATGAACAAGGAGTGTTCAATAGTAAAGAAAAAAATGCAGTAACCTGCAGAGCAAAGACTCCAGAAGTCAATTTTCAGCATGATCCCTTGTGTGACTTTAAAATCTACTCTTATGGAAAGTGCATAGTTTTCACAGTTTGCAAGAATAAAGAATACACTATTTAGAACTTCTATCTGTATTTACTTATTCCAAAATATTACCTACTAGTAATATATCCAACTGTTATAAAATTGTCAGTAATGGGTATAAATATAGAGTATGATGACTATTTTCTTTATTGCTGTCCAATCCAACCTAATCTAATTGGATTCAATTTCTTCTAAAAAGTAAGAAGTTGTACCAGTAACATCAATTTGTTAATATTACACCCATATCTAAATAAGACCTTACTTTAAGGTGCAATAAAGAAATATTGAAAGGGCTATAATATAATGCAAAGAGCTTAAACATTTTTCAGTAGGTTGAATTGGATTTGAACATACTGGCTACAAATATATCACTGAATAATTTTGGTATTTAATAATATTTTTTGTTGTTGATTCTCCAAAGAGGCATTAGAAGACCTAGTTTTCAGGAATTTCAGGAAGTTATTTTTTAAATAATAGAAAGGACAGATTACAAATGGAACACCAACTCAAAATGAATACCTATAGGTGGCTTCCTAGGACATCAAGTTGAGAATGATTTTATTGGCTGAAGCCTACTCTCAGTGAAAAATAATGTGATCAATTTCTAATATGTCCAATGAGCATGAGCACATAGCCTCTTTTATTTCTGGCTCCACTTCTACTTTAGGCTTGGGATAGAAGTTGTGTGTAACCAGTCCTGCCTATTGTGCCTGGACTAGTTAAAACTGCCCATCCCATCTTGGTTGTTTGCAATATAGTCCACTTGTTCCTCCTCTTACTGATTCACAACTCAACATACTCCACAGTTGGCAACCACCCATGTGGGTGCAGGGACCCAAGTACTTGGGCCATCCTCCACTGCCTTCCAAACCCACAGCTGGACTGGAAGAGGAGCAACTGGGACTAGAACCCGGCGCCCATATGGGATGCTGGCACCGCAGATGGAGGATTAACCAAGTGAGCCATTGCACTGGCCCCAGCAACAACTAATTCTAATAGCAACACCAGAGCCTTGAGACTAAGTCCTCCTCTTCAATTGTGCTTTCTTTAAACAAATAGCCAATTTGCAAACCTAGAGGGAAGCCTGAGGGAGAACCACCATGGACCTCTAATAATGCAGAATACCCAGAGTGCTCTTTCTTAGGACTCCTCAGCTGAGGATTGGGCACACTGCCCCTGCAGCCTCCCTGCCTGCCCTCCTGTGGATCCCTCTCATTCCCAGGACTAAGAAATTGCTCTGTCACGGCCTAGGCAGTGTTACGCTTTCTCATCTGCCTCACTTCACCAAAACACCTGGAGTAGTTTTCATCCTAACCAAGGTTCTTAGACTTGCTATCCTGAATGGTAATAAACTGGGCACAGATGAGACAAGAGCCCCAAGGGTGTCTGTCAGTGTAAACACGTTTCTAGTGAAAGGGGCACCTGAAGATGGGTCAGACACATATGCATTACACAGTTCAATACAATGAGGAAATATCCTGTGAAAGGCACATTATAAATGTCCACAACCAACTCTCTCAAAATCCATCAGGCAGGGTCAAAGTTTATAGCCACTCTCTAGAAAGAGACCTCAAGAACAAATTAGAGAGAAGCAATGAGTAGAGAGAATGGCTATGGATCCCCCAGATTTTCCTGCTAGTATCTATGACCTATAATTTTCTTACCTTTAATGTGAGATGGATAATGTGACTTACTACAAAGCAACAGGATCTGGCAGAAGTGAAGAAAAGCCACTTCCAATTTGGATTACTAAAGCATGCACCAAGGCCAGCACTGTGGCATGGCAGGTAAACCTCTGTGACACTGGCATCCCAAATCGGCACTGGTTCAAGTCCCAGCTACTCTACTTCCAATCTGGCCCCCTGCTATTGTGCCTGGGAGGAGCAGCGTGAGACAGCCCTAATACATAGGACCAGCACCCATGTAGGAGATCCGGAAGAAGCTCCTGGCTAAACCTGGCCCAGTTTCTGGCCATTGCAACCATTTGGGAAGTGAGCCAGCTGATGAAAGATTTCTCTCTCTCCTCTCTCCCTCTCTCCACAGCTCCCCTCTCTCCTTTCTCTCTACCCTCTCTCTCTTTTCTCTCTCCCTTCTCTCTCCTTTCTCTCCCCTCTCTTTCTTTCTTCCCCTGCCTTTCAAATAAAAAATCTTAAAAAAAAAAAAAGAAAAAAGTACCTCACCTTTTATCTTGGATAAACACTCCCTGGGCTGCTCAACCTGGAGAAATGCAGCAGCAGGTCTGCAGTAACCTCTATGGAAGCAACAGAGAGGGCTCTGGGCCATAGGCAGAGAGTGCCTGAGATTCACATGTGGGAGCCTTGAAGTAGATTCCCTCTCAGCCATCCCCTGATGAGACTGCAGCACCTGCCACTAGTTTGACCTCAAGCTTATTACCCTTAAATCAGAGGTACTGGGTACTTAACCAAAGAAAATGTGAGAGCATAAAGGTTAGTTAAAAGCCACACATGTTTAGTAGTTAAAGTAGGTGCCTGTATTCTTACTCCTGCAATGCCTTAACAGGAACTCAATAATTTGTTGCTTATGTTATTTTATAGAACATAATCTAGACTTGCTTTTTTTTTAAGATTTATTTATTTATTTATTTATTTATTTGAAAGAGTTATAAAGGGAGAGAAGGAGAAGCAGAGAGAGAGAGAGAGAGAGAGAGAGAGAGAGAGAGAGAGAGAGAGAGACCTTCTATCTGCTGGTTCATTCTCCAGTTGGTTGCAAAGGCCAGAGCTGCTGATCCAAAGCCTGGAGCTTCTTTCGGGTCTCCCAAGCACTTGGGCCATCTTCTACTGCTTTCCCAGGCAATAGCAGAGGGTTGTATGGTAAGTGGAGCAGCTGGGACTCAAACAGGCACCCATACTGGATGCTGGCACTGCAGGTCGCAGTTTTACCCGCTATTGGAGTGAATTTGTACTACATGAAGTAAATATCAACTTTTATTTCATTTTAAAATAATTCAGCATGCATATATAGATGACCAGGTGTAAAGGTAATTCTAATTGACCCCTTCTACTCTTAGTTCAGAACAGCTTTTCACCAGCTATCTTCCTCCCAAGTAACATTTGATTTTGTTTCATAAATTATACTGTGTACAATTTTAGCAGATATAAAAACACCGGATCCTTTTATCAAAAGTGGTTACAATAAACTAGAAACTTAAAATGAAGAAGAAAATAAAAAAATACCCACAGAACAAAATTATGATAAATCACCTTCCATCCATAATAAATGGACCCACCATCTATCTCCCATTGTATTTTTCCACTGAATTGTCTCTCACAGATAACGAACCCAGACCCAGAATCTTTCTTTCCAGGGGTCACAACCTGGCAACTCATATGGCCCAAGATCAAGATTCACAGAACTGCTAAGCATAGTAGATTCAATCAAATAGATGTCGAAAAGAATGAGTCCACTATGTCAGCCCCTAATGCATTGTATTTTGAGAAGTGACATAGCGGTTTCTCTATCCTGCTGGACATACGTTGTAATTTCAAGTTCATGATTGTTCATTCATTCGATTATTCTGGTTTTGCAGAAAGTGATGCTCCCAAATCAGAATTTCCAGAGTTCTCATCCTGGTTCTATCAGTTACTAGCATGTTAAAACCTGAGGAAGTAAATTTGGTCTCTGATCCGTAGTCTGTTTTCTCCATATATTGTAGATATTAATGCCCACCTATTCAGAGAGTTATCCTGAATGAAATGAAATGAGTTGGGCCAGTTCCATGGCTCACTTGGTTAATCATCTGCCTGCAGCAACAGCATCCCGTATGGGTGCCGGGTTCTAGTCCCGGCTGCTCCTCTTCCAGTGCAGCTCTCTGCTGTGGCCTGGGAGGGCAGTGGAGGATGGCCCAAGTGCTTGGGTCCCTGCACCCACATGGGAGACCAGGAAGAAGCACCTGGCTCCTGGCTTCAGATCAGCGCAGTGCCAGCTGTAGCGGCCAATTGGGGAGTGAACCAATGGAAGGAAGACCTTTCTCTCTCTCTCTCTCTCTCTCTCTCTCTCTCTCACTGTCTATAACTCTACCTGTCAAATAAATTTTTAAAAAAAATTAAAAAAAGAAATGAAATGAGTTATATCAAGTACAAAATTAGTGGTGAGGCTGGTATATAATTTAAATGCAGTAAATGGAAATTACACATGAGGACAGGAAGATAAGAAACACTACCCAATATCAGAGCACAAGCAGTCTTTGAAAGAGATTTCTAATTAAATGACAGCATGAATAAAGTATGATTAATTTCTAGATAGACTGAATATTGATTCACAGTCAAGATTCAATTTAAATATACACTGAGGGCCAGCTATGTATAAATTTCTGTGTTGAAGAGTAAGATACACATGAGGCAAACATATACCTTGACCTAAGTAGAACATTATGAGGGGAATTGACACATGCAAATCACCATGAAATGAGACAAAGAAGGATAACAACAAATAAAAAGCACAAATTATGGCAAAGATGTGGACATTAAATTATGATGGAAGCTTTGAGAAACTTCTTGAAGACTCTGTGATTTGAGATGATTTTGAAAAAATGGTTAGTAATTATATTTACCTATAAGATGAAAAGAATCATGGTTGAAGAAACTGCAAGCAAGTGCACACCCAAGAGCTAATGAAGCCAGGTGAGAGGCCACAGGTTCTTGTTTTGGTATCATAGTAAGAAAGTCATATGGAAGAAAGCAAAAAAGAAAGATTTGCCTGCACCTCCCCTCATCCAGCTCAAGTAATGGAGAAGAATAAATAAGTCCAGTCTTTAGACTTGCATCCCAGTACCAGGGCTTCCATGATACAAAACAGAGCCACAAAGCCCCATGTAACCCCTGTCCCCAGACCTGTATCTGCAGATTGAGTCTTTAAAAACTCCTTAGCCACACAGTTGAGGAGAAGCCTCTGTTACTCCTCTATAAGCCTCCAGCAGAGAGTGGAGCAAGACTCCAACTTCTGGGGAGTAAAGAAAGTCAAGAAATTTTGGATATTGGTTTAGAGATCATAGCTGGGCCATCCTTGAGGATATTCATCACCTGATAAAGCCAAAAGATCTCTGTGCCCTCAGTGCTTAAAGATATAGCCTAGAGACTTGCCTTGGCATTAGACAGGGACCTGCGCCATGGTGGGATGATCCTGTCCTAATGCAGCCCTTGTTTGTACCCTGGAGACTGACATAGGGCCTGGTGACTGTGAGACCCAGGAGTGACTCAGCTAGGTAGCAACCTAGGCAGCTAATAGGCTGCTTTTAAAACCTTTTTCCCAACCTTGTGCAGACAGCAAGGGGCCACAGTCTTGGAACTCAGTGCTGGATGGTAAAACCCCCAAGCTGGGAAAATTGGGACCTGCCCTGCTGACAAGTTCTGTGGCCCTAGCTGAGTGGATGCATCTCCCAGTCAGTACCACCCCTGGCTTGGGTTGCAACAGCTTTGGGTTGTGAGTCCTCCTCAGCAGCAGTCAGCCCATAGCAGAGTGGAATTTGGTCTCATCCCTTTGCTGTGCTGATTTCCTCAGCCTGGGGTTCTGGGAGTGGTCCAGCATTGTAGCACCAGTGGCCACTGGACTAGACATCAGGCCTGCTTTGGGCCAGGGAAGAGGCCTGAAGGAACAGATGTTCACTTTGTAGACACTTCATCAGTTTATTCTGAACAACAAACCCAGGTGAACTGGGGGCATCTCTGGGCATTGAGGGCCCTCTAGTACTGAAATAGTGACAATGCACTGACAGTTGACTTAAGCAAACCTCACGTTAGGCTGCCATCTAGTGCTAAAATAGCAGAAGTAAACACAATCTCAGAAAATAAGCACACCACTTAGAATTTGTAGGACAGCCACAAACAAGGCCAGATTATGAAGACTGGGGTAGAGGGTAGCTAATCAAGGATGACATTGTATATTATATAAGTATTCGTATCTTATAAATTAATTAAGCTAGGGTAGGCAGCTGGTGCAGCATTGAGGATGCTGCTTCGATGCCAGCATTCTATCTCAGAGTGCTGATTGGAGTGCTGGCTCCTCTGCTTGTGATCCAGCTTCCTGCTAATGCACACTCTGGGGACTGCAGATGATAAGTCTCCTACAGGGTCCCTGTCATCCAAATGGGAGATGTGGATTGAGTTTGGATTCTTGACTTCTGCCTCTCCCAATCTAGGCCACAGTGGGTTTTGGGGAAATAAGTAGGCAGATGGAAGATTTCTCTCTCTCTCTCTGGCTCTCGCTCGCTCTCTGTATGTGTGTGTGTGTGTGTGTGTGTGTGTGTGTGCCTTTCCCTTTCAAGTAAAGTGAAAGTGAATGAACAAACTTTTTCAAAAAATAAATCAGTTAAGCTAAATTCTCCCAGAGGGCAGACCCATGACATCACAGCCTTTTAACCTGTCTCTTAAGGAGACACTGAGGAACATCTCACAGAAAGCATGATTTGCTTAGAATATGATAGTTTAGAAAATACAGGATTAGTCCCTCTAATCAGTGCTTGCTTTCCTCTGGTGAATAAATATCAGCATCTTTCTGGAAGTTAAAGGAAATTTTCAAAGATGTATGACATTCAAGGAGTTTTAAGGTAGTGAAGCCCTCCAGAGTTGGAAATGAGAAAGCCAGTTTCACACTTTGACATTGATAATGACCAGTACTCTGAAAAATGAATGTTTTATCTACAATAAGATAACAATCAATAATTTAAATATAATCAAATTTTCCCACTCAAAAAGAATTAAAAACTCAAGATATTGGCTTATATTCTCAAACAGTTTAAGAGGATAAACAAAAACTCAGTATTGTTCACAATCTGTTCTCTATGGATATTCTATGCTATTCTGGCCTTTCAAAACCTCCTTATAAATTGATGAGTCAGTGCACAAAGGCCATATTCTCAAATTTGAAGTTGATTTACATAGTCCTCAAAATGATTACTACCAGAGACAATCCAATCTGCCCATTACTTGGCATATATATCAGCCACTTGGAATATTGCTTTCAACAACCCAGAGAGTTCTCAGGATAGAACCTGTGACCTGTACAATAAATACATCACATCCCCTTGGACACCTGTCTCATGATTGTTCATACTTACCACTAGAGTTAAATCACTACTTAGCTTAACTCCTTTTAAAAGTAAAAGTCCCGAGCTGATGTAGTGAAATTGTATTGAAAATCTAATAAAAACATGAAAAATATAATACCAGATAGCTAACCATGCTACATACCAAATTCACCTTCTAAAACACAACTTACATCATCCCAGCCTCCAAATAAGAACCTAGAAATTTCCCAGAGGATAAAGTTAATATACTTGGCCTTGAATTCATGTTCAATCTTTAATTTCATATTTATCTTTATTATCAAAAAGAATCACTATCACTAATCCTTCTCATCTAATCTGTGGTCTCTAAAGTTTGTCATGCTGATGGCCATATATAACAATTAAATTGCCTTCTCATATCAATTTTTTTTCTGAGACACCAATAGAAAAACACAACTTCCACATCTTCATCCTTATTAAGGTCTAATGTTTACTATTTTAGCCAAAATTACTTTTTTCCTTTTCTAAATAGATTTATCACTTATGATCTGCTCCATTTATTAACCGTTTAATGATATCAGAAAACCTGAGGGTGTCCCTGCCTCAGTCCTTTTTCCATAGCCACCAGCTGAATCTAAACATATGAAGGCATAATTTTAAAGTGAGATGAAACACATTAGTTAGACTGATGCTGATTTAGTGAATTGCTACCAATCCTTATTCCAAACAAAATAGAATAGATCAAAATGCATCACATGCAGTAAGGGTACTATTATGTATGAAACTTTTGTTTTATGTATGTGTACAACAGATTGTAGTGAAAATCTGCTTCTTATAATGTGTCATGATTTTGTTATAAAAAGCTTGAATGTCATCATCCTATGGAAACATGTTTCCTACCTACTTAAAGTGTCTAATAAAGAAGTTTGTTTAAATAGATGCTCAAAAGGGGTAGGGGACAAACTGAGTGACACTGGGGGTAAATTTTACATATATGTATATGCATATAAAATTCATACACTCCATATACAGGCTATTTTTAAGGGCCAGATAGTATAACATATTCATAAAGACCAGGTAGTGAAATATATATACATATAACCACAGGACAGTATTGACAACCCAGATGTGTGTCCCTGTATTTCTGAGAGTGCTTCCTGGTACATGACAAGCACAGCCACCTTTGAGCAGAAGATGGTGATGGTGCTCTCTGGCTGTCCTCAGGTTGCTAACACTTTCATTGGTTATCATTCTCTGAATTCCTCCTCCCGCTTTCTGTAGTTGATTTTCAACTCTCTGATCCATGCTCTTCTGTCTGTTCCGTTTGCCTCATGGTAGACTTGTTTAGGGTGTGGTTATGTCTTCTCTACTGCCCTAACAGGAGATAGGTGCGAGAGGAGGAGCAGGCAGGTAACTGACAGGGAACATGTTCTCTCGGCAGCACTTCAGCACCAATGGGAAAGAGACCTTGGAATAATAGGAGAAGGAGTGTAGTGCAGGATGAGTGCCTAGGCTTTAAGAATTCAGTCTTCAGAGCTAAATTCAAGCTTCCTCTCTTTGATCTAGAGACACTTAAGCAAGAAGTTTAACCTATATAACTCTCATTTTCTTCTTCTGGAAAACAGAGATAACACAAGAGCCTCCCCCATAGTAGTGTTGTTCTGAAGATTAAATAAAAACCAATCCATACAAAAATCTTAACATACACGGTACATTTCAGTGATCATCACAGGAAGGGATGGTGAGTGACAAGAACAGATTTTAAGTTCTTACCACCAAAAAATGATATGTGGGACATGGATATGTTAATTAGTTTGAGTTAACAATTCCACGGTATATATAAATATCTAAATGTCATGTTGGAGCCAGCTTCCTGCTTATATAGAACCTGGGAGGCAACAGTGATGGCTCAATTGGGCTCACATGGGAGAGACCAGACTGAGTTCAGGCTTCAGCATTGTCATCAAACATTGACTGGCCCTTGCCATTGTTGTGGATTTTTTTCCAACTCAAGTGTAATCTACAGCAACAAGTCATACTGCACAGAAATATAGAAGGACTCATTTTTCTTTTATGTGTAAGCTGAAACATTTAGCATCCTTAATGAAATCCATCAATGGTGTTTTTTTTTTATAAATTCATTATTTTCTTATGACTATTTCCATTCTTGTCCTACTTCACAGCATAGAATTTGGTATCTACTTTTCACTTCCACTTTGTAAACAGAGCTATATATTTTAAAATAAAGATGATATATAAATAAATGTTAAACAACTGACAAGCTGTAAAAGCACCATTTGTTTAAAAATACAGTTTCAAAACACAAAGCATCTTTTGTCTACTCCTTCTAAATGTATAAATTGAATTTATTGTGTGAAGTATTCAAAACAAGATGAAATATCACCAAGTATATTTCACATGGAAAATAAAATAATTTCTTTCAAATTCTTCTTTCCCTATTTTAAACAGTATATTTTGGTTTAGCCAAATGTATATTTTGTTCTCTACACTGAGTTTGGGCTTTACCTTCTGACTTGCCTTGACTAATGGGATGTATGTTGATATAAGGAATCTTATTCAACATGTGTGTTTTGATTTGTGTATGCAATGCTGTAGTACATTATACAAATAGTGTTACTTAAAAGTACAGGTCCCAAAATGAGACACATGGTGACTTGAGCAAAAACAATAGCCTGAAACAGAGTCACGCCAAACAACATATGGAAATTTCAGTGAGGGATAGTTAGATGTCATTAATCAATAAGATTTGGGATTATTTGTTACACAGTACTATTTGAGCAAAAACTGACTAACATTTAATATTTTAGACTATCACAATATAGCCACTAAATCAGAGTTTAAAAATGTATTAGAGGGGGCCAATGCTGTGGCTCAGCGGGCTAATGCCCTGGTTTGCAGTGCCGGCATCCTAAATGGGCGCAGGTTCTAGTCCCATCTGCTCCACTTCTGATCCAGCTCTCTGCTATGGCCTGGGAAAGCAGTGGAAGATGGCCCAAATCCTTGGGCCCCTGCACCCGTGTGGGAGATCTGGAAGAAGCTCCTGGCTCCTGGCTTCGGAACGGCGCAGCTCCGGCCATTGCGGCCATCTGGGGAGTGAACCATCGGATGGAAGACCTTTCTCTCTGTCTCTACCTCTCTCTGTAACTCTGTCTTTCAAATAAATTTAAAAAATCTTAAAATAGTATTAGAAATATCCATTAGCACTCTTGAAAATCCTTGAAAAAATCTTGAAAAAATAACAGGTTCAAGAGCAGGTGAACATTTCATAATAACAGCTTTAGATTAAGTTACTTTAATACCTAAATACCTAATACCTAAATTAAGTTACTTTAATACCTAAAATGAGGTATGTTCACTGAGATTTTAGGATTCTGAAAAAATATTTTTGAAAACAAAAATGGTGAATAAATGAAAATTATGGTAGCAAATAATTATTTTGACAGGAATTGGTGATAAAAGATTGGAAAAAATGCAAGAAATTCATCAAAGTCACAGATGTGTATAATGAAAAGACAGTTAAAAAAAAAAGCCCAAGGATTTTTGACTGTTTTCAAATTGATCCATTAAATCAATGTATGTCCTCTTCCTCCTATTAGTTATGGAAATGTGAGATTAATTGTTTATATCTACATTTTAAAATACTATATTCTATTAATTAAATTACTTAATTGTGTTAAAAGATAGACTCATCATGTGAAAATTGTACCTCAAAAAAGAGAACAGTAAGCTCAGGATTCTAGTTTTAGAAGTTAGTGGCATGGAAGCATTAATTCTTTAGTCTGCTTTTTGGGTTCCCTTTCTCCTTTGTCAATTGTCTGTAGCTGAAATCTAAAAATGGCAAAACCCTCTGAGACCATGATTACCTGAGGTCAAAGGAAGGCAGTCTCTACCTATCCAGTAAAACTTGATGAGGCATGTTTTAGAAGGAAGCTTGTGCCTTTTGAGAAGAGTTGTAATACTATAACTAAACATTGCAAATGACATGGCGATCTGTAAAGAAACAAAAATCTGTGTCACAGTCAGTAGGATTTGGAAAAAGATAATCGAGGGCTGAGAAACTTTATAGTAATCACTGCATGTAGATCAAGGGAATAGCATGCCTATCAAACTGTTCATCATCCTTAAACACTTTTGATTTTGCAACATACACAAAACATTGGTTTCCATACAAATAAGCTCCCTCTCTTTGTCCTCTCCAACACTCAAGAAATTGTAACAATTTTATTTCCTTTTAACAAGCAAAGCAATTGATAAATTGGATTGTAGAAACTCTTGAGACTAAAAAGACAACACAGCTTAAAATGTTCAAGCTTGAATGGGAATTCTCCAGGAACCCAAAGCAAACTTTTCAAACTTCCTGGTCCATTTAGCCACACTTCTTCACAAGAGCTTCCTGAAGCATTCACAGTCTATGCATGAGAGATGTCCAAATTGGAAATGATCCAATAAAGCAATTTAGGTCCACCAAAAATGGGTCAACTAAAATTTTGTTAAAATCCCTATGCACTTTTTAACTGGTGGCAATGAAATCTTAAATGGCATAGATTCAACTGATTCCATCATGCAAGTTAGGAATGTAGAGCAGGATGTGCTCTGCTTTTTTTGCTTTTTTTTTTTTAATTTTTTTTTAAATCAAACCACAGAGATTATAGCTCCTCCTCTTAATTACATTCCACTGAGTTGGTTGGGATTTATTGGCTATGAAATGCAGTTTCCAGCCAAGGCTTCTATGCAGTATTTTCCACTGTTCCATTTCTGTTAACAAGGACAATTCAAGGACAAATACTAATTATGATTTTGACACGGTTTTACTTTCATGGTTAGCTTTGAGAGCAATTCCACAGTATGTCCCAATTTCCTTGTCAGTTTCTTCTCCTTTTAATTTCCTAATTGAATGAACTAATGAACTCAAGTGTAGATCTTGACTTTAAAACTATTACCCCACCTAAGTTTTTAGTTTCACTTTTCAAAAGCACACTTTCAGTTAAAATATATGTATGGTGAAAAAACTCAGAAAATAAAACTAAAGAACAGCAACAAAAAGGGGATTTAAAATTCATAATTAATTACTTTGCCTCACTAATCACAGACTATTATTTGTATGATAGACATTTGGAGTCCAGTTCTCTAAACTAAGCATATTCATGAATATGAGTACTTATATTGAAACAAACCACCATATGTATCACTGAGATGTTTTAAAGCACATAAATCTACTCTGTTTCATTCTTAGTAGGTATCTTGTGCTTAAGGGGTCCCTTTATAGCACAGTGAATCTCCTGCCAAATCTTTATTGAGTTGGACATCTGACCTTCAACTGAATTACAAGTACACTCACATGATCTTCACATTCTTCAACTTAGGATGACAAAAAGTAAGCAACAACAGAAAATGTTCATACCATGAGAGAAAAGAAGTCCAAATCACTACAAACAGAATGATTTGAACCCATTTCCAATTTCCTAACTTCTATATCAGACATTCTGATACTAACAAAATACTTGAAAAAACTACTCCTATGTTATATATGTACAGGTGCATAGACAGATTCAGATATATAGATATAAATGATATAAATAGATACTATTTATGAAAACAGTGACTGATTAATAATAGAAGTATTACAGTATCTGCTTAATTCTGAAAACGTTATCTTAGAAAAATAGTGAATAAATAGAAAAAAATTACAATCACTTTTTTCCAAAACTATCATTTTGAAATATATTTAAAATTATAGAATAAAAAAAGAAAACATATGCTCCATTAATCTAACACTACTACATAAAGAAAATAAGACTAAATTAAACATTTGAAGCACGGAAATACAGTTAGTAAATGTTATCATATATGTCATATATCATATAGTTTGCTTCACATATATATGTGTGTGTGTCCTTTAAAAAATCATTGCATATTAGTGAAAATACATCATAAGAGAGACTGCTAATTAGTCACCTAAGAATTATACTTAGAGCAAAACAGTTTCTAGGTACACAGAATTTATTTCCTAGAATGTCTTGCAACTAAGCTAGATCATATGAATAAGTCCTTGACAAGAGAATATAAGTAAAAGGCCTTTTTTAAAAGTTATCCTGGATAGTCTCCTTATTAGCTGAACTATGGTTCTTTTGCTCTTTCTCAGCTTCTGCTACCTGGAAGGTAGTCACAATGACTGCAACTGCAGTGGCAGCTCCACATTATAAAATGATCCTCAATTTGGACAGGCTAACAAGGTGGAAGAAACAATGACTGTTGCTCCGACTGCTCTCAAGTGACTACATATGGATTTTGCTTACATGAAACAGAAATAACTTGACTTTGCTAAAATTTCTGCTGTTTGTGTTATCCTGTTAAAAGTGCTTGAACTAAATATTCAGTAGTGATTTTTGAATATAAGTATATTTTAAAAAATAGAATCATTATGTCTGGACTGTACAATCTGCTTTTTTTCATTTAACATACTGAATATACACTTATTACATATTATATTATTTGAAATTAATTATAATTTATTTTAGTTTTATAGAGATTAAATTTGCCAAATTGAATTCTAGAGGTTTCAATGTAGAATATTTTTAAAATTTTATTTATCCCTGGATACTTATCTATATTCTTCTAATTTCCAATCAGTTATTTAGATTATTGGAATAGCTTTGCCATATATAATTGAAGAATGGCACCGATTTCAGTAGGTTGCCATGAAAATTGAGAGAGAATTATGCATGTAGCTGGCACACACAGCATGTGTTCAATTAATATCAGCTACTGGTAGCATCTTCATTGTCTTAAGTCTTCCATTTCTAATCCTTTTCTGTAACATGCTAATACAGACACATAAAACAGAAGAAAGCCTATGATAGTAGACTACTAGTTTAATATTTTGAAAGTGCATTGCTTTTATTCTTACTCCTGGCATCAGTGAAGTATATTGCAGTTTAAACAGAAATATTTTATAATTGTTGTGGCAGCTGTTTCTATTTAAGGATTAGGAGTAATAAGAGGAGATGGGAAGAGAACAGTCAGGATACATACATTTTGGTTACAACTGGAATTCTATAAGGGTACATTCTCTTTTTACCTCTTGACTCCTTTCCTTAACAGTAATATCTTTTTTAATACTTTATAATTTTAAATTCAATTCCATTGACATCACTGACTTTAAAAAACCTATGTAATAAATTTAGACAGCAATTTAACAGATGTTATCAGAGAAGATTCATGTCATTTGGATTAACATAGATAATAAGTTTATGTAACAGGAAAAAATTCTATGCCTATTTGAAAATTATATGGTTTCTACCTAGTTTTTCAAGATAAAATGTCACACATCCTGAAACATATTATATTCATAATAACTATTAAAACGAAAAGAATGTTAGAATCATGGGTCAGAAGTAAAAATCTTTGTTAACAACTTTGCCTTGGGCAAACTCCTCACTGGAGAGTTAGCAAGATATTTTTTCATTTCAATGCAATCAGAAGAGAGAGAAGCATTACATCAGAGAAACCAATTAATTTGGAGATTTGAATAATTCAGGCTAATTTCATTCAAGAACATAAAGTAAAATCCAACAACTCCTTATCCTTATGACTTAATTTAAAACAAAACCTTAATTATTTAAGGCAAACGACACATCAAATCCATCAGATTTCCCCTGGTGTATTTAGAAATAGCTTTGACTATTTTTAAAATATGTAATTGTCCATCACATTGTAACCACATTGAATATAAAAAATCATTTCCACCAAATTTAAGATCCACTAGTACCTTCATGTTAGAAAAAAAAATTGGACCTAGAAAATATGCCAGTCCTTTTATTAAAAGGACTTTTTTTAAAAAAAAAAAAAAGTTATTTATTTGAAAGTCAGAATTACAGAGAGAGACCAAAAGACAGAGATCTTCCATCAGCTGGTTCATTCCTCAAATAACTGTATCAGCAAAGCCAGGAGCTTCATTATGGTCTCCCCAAGCACTTGGGCCATCTTGCACATCTTTTCCAGACACATTAGCAGAGAGCTGAATAAGAAGTGGAGCAGCCAGGACACAAACCAGGGCCCACACTGGATGCCAGGGTCGCAGGTGGTGGCTTTACCTGCCACACTGCAAAGCCAGCCCCGTGGACTCAGAGGAATATGTTAGTCTTAACATACTGATTCTTAACATCCTATTACTTTTCCTAATAAGCAAATCTTTCTTTAATGTCCAGATCCTCATTTTTGCTTCTTTTTCTTTTATAGATTGACACTTCAATTAGCCTCCACAGATATTGGTTGAAGAGACTTAGAGCTAAGATTTTGGGGATTTATGGTTCAAGTAAAAGTTTTCTAATAAGAGGATTATATTAAGCTTATTCTTTCACCTTGTACATATTTAGAGTGGCATAGAAATGACAGAGAGTTAAAAGGATGGCAGAAGAGAGAAACACATCCTTATGGGTAAGCAATGGTCTTTGGGGAAGAGAGGTGTTGCGTTTAACAGTAGCAACTTGAATCTCAATACTCTTTAAAACCATTATTAATATAATTAGGCCAATCACAGCTAGCTACTTGGTCTACCTAAGTGAAGGAGTTTGAAATGGCTTTGGGGGGGGGGAGAGTGGAGCAGTAGTTTAGACAGTTGTAAATTCTAATCAAGATAAAGTAGCAGGGATCGACACTGTAGAGTAGCAGGTAAAGTGGACGCCTGTAGTGCCAGCATCCCATATGGGCGCCGGTTCGAATCCCTGCTGGTCCACTTCCTATTCTGCTCTCTGCTGCAGCCTAGGAAAGCAGTGGAAGATGGTCCAAGACCTTGGGCCTCTGCACCCATGTGGGAGACCCAGAAGAGATTTCTGGCTCCTGGCTTTGGATTGGCATAGCTCTGGCCATTCTGGCCATCTAGGTAGTGAACCAGCGAATAGAAAACCTCTCTCTTTCTCTCTCTCTCTCTCTCTGCCTCTCTGTAACTCTGCCTTTCAAATAAATAAATAAATCCTTTAAAAATAAGATAAAGTAGCAAATATAAAGTGCTTCAATTCCCAAAGTGCACAGACCTATCTCTAGGTACCTACTGGTACCATTATTTCTAATTGCAGCAACATATTCATCCAAGCTTCTGGGGAAGAAAGTCATGCCATTTTCCCAGAAGTGATCCCAGTTTCTCTCTCACATTCATTTTCCTTCTCACTATTGCTGGAATGAAGTCCTACAGTTCCAATAGTTATCTAATGAATGCAATTTGGAAACATAAACTATTTTGTATGTTGACATCCTTGGCAACACTATTTTGTTCCAGGAAAACTCTCCAGGAACCTAAGAAGAGGATATATCATGAGCATCCTGAGAATCTGGGCTAATGTTGCCATATCACATGGCCTCAAAGTTTCTGTCACTCATAATTACTCTTTGATTCTCTGTTCCTTTCATGCAGCACCCATACATGTTTGCTCCTTTTTTTCTTTCTTTTCTATAGGCCTTTGTGCTCAAACATCTTTGTGCATGGTCCAGCATTCTCTAATAACTTTTACTCCTTAACGTGAACTTCTAAATTTAACATTGGCCATGGAAGGTAAGATCTGTATTCCATGCATCTTTATAATGGAGAAGCTACCTGGTAAGTGTCATTCAGTGGATTAACTGATCTTGGTTGAAGGGCCTGCAGTACTGTAGTCTCTCAGTGTATATTTACTGCATAAAATAAAGAAAGCACATTATCCACAGGATCAATCACCACCGGAAGGCACATAAGAAAAAGTGTGGTCATGAAATATGTTCTAGGATAAGTAATAGGTCACGAACAATTAGGAGACAACAATGTGGTCATGAAATATGTTCTAGGATAAGTAATAGCTCATGAATAATTAGGAGACAAGAAAAAGATAGAAAAAGAAAAAAGAAATAACTATTGTTTTGAGGAAATGCTTAGTGAGTTCCAAAGCCAAAAGCATCCCACTTTTATCGTCTGGATAGTGGTTGATCGGCTTACTGGACAGATTTCTTTTCTGTCTGGTAATTCACCCATTGCAAAAATTCGATAAATTCAAGTCAATTATAGCATTGCTCAATTGCCATAATCACAGTCATTCAGGACTATTTGATCATTTTATGAAGCTATTCATTCACCACAATAGCTTTTCTGACCGCAGAGGTTTACTGTCTGTTTGCTGGAACAAGGTTGACCTTTTTCACTGCCACTAGGCATCATTTTAAGGAAGAAAATCAAAGTTCCTGCTATTCGATGGTTAATATATGGCCTTGACTCTTCTTCTGCAGAAGTTCTTTAAAGGAAAAAATAAAGTATAACTCAACAGTCAGTAGTAACTTCTTGTAAAATCTTAGAAAGTGTCATTTAATATTTGGCCTGATTTGATGAAATTATCCAGATAAAACCAAACTTTTTATTAAGGTATGCAATACTTGGTTTCAGATTACATTTTCAACCTCATTTCTCTTCTCTCATAAACTGATAACCCCCAAAATAAAGCACATGATGTGCTCACTGCATACTATCTTCTGCCATTCTGCTCATGTGGCTTTATCTACTAGGAACACACTATATTTCCCTTTTCATTTCTATGCACTCTTTATTATTATATTTTTTTGCCCTAATGTTTACAAGCCTTCTTCTGACCACAATCTGTGAGTATGTAAAAAAATTCAGGGTGGTGTGGGCGTTTAGCTTGTTGCATAAGAAACCAGTTAAGATGCCTATATCCCACATATGGGAAACTGGATTTGATATCCGTCTTCAGCTTCTGATTCCATCTTCCTACCAACACATGCTCTGGTAAGTGGTGCTGATGGTTCCCAGAATTAGGTTCTGACCACCACATGGGAGTCCTGGATCACATACCTAGTTCCAGCATTGGCCCCATCCCAGCTTCTGCTCCTGGGGACATCTTAGGAATGAACTACTGGATGAGAGCTCTCTCTCTTTCTCCTTTTGAAATAATTAAAATATTTGTTGAAAATGAAATTGAAAGGTAAATTAATTTGGTGCAAAATATCTTAAAATTCACACATAATTTATTTAATTATGCACATTTTCTGTAAAATTTTAAAGACTCATTATGTATATGCACATAATCTGCTTGAACATCTTCAGTTCCTTCCTATAATACCTAACATTTGTTTATTTTTATTAAGTAATAGTTTTTAAAATTTACTTATTTATTTGAAAGGCAGAGTGGCAATGACAGAGGGTGAGATGAAGAGAAACATCTCCCATCCACTGCTTTACTTTTTAAAAGTCCCCTACAGATGGGGATGTGCAAAGCTGAAGCCACAAGCACTGAACTCCATCCTGGTCTCCCACATGTGTTTCAGGGGTCCATGTACTTGGCCCATCACTGGCTGCCTTCCCAGGAACCTTAGCAGGAAGTTGGATAAGAAGCAGAGCAGCTGGGATACAAGTGATGCTAATATGATTTCTGACATGGTGAGTGGTAGCTTAACCTACTGTATCACAATGCTGGCCCTGATATTTAGTATTTTTACAATGCATCTTACATAATGATATTTATTAGACATGACATACATTTTATCAGATTCAGCAATAAATGACTATAGTGCCATTTATTTTACATACTAAATGTTGATAAGTTACCTGTTTCCTACAAAAAATAATTCATGAACAACAATGAGGTATAAGCTTCAGAATAATGAAGATATCAAGATTCATTGCTTTATTACCTTTAATAAAATTTGGAGAACTTTCATCTTCAAATTATTGTTCTGAAGATTGTAAAAGATAGAGCAATTTTTTCCTATGAACCTATTTTCAAAGTATCTTCTCATTCCTAGCTTACTTGCATCCTAGTTTTCTAACGGATTTAATCATATCTAGATTTCTTTCAACGTCTTTATTGTTTACTTGCACATACTCTTTAACCTCCTGTGCTTTCATTTCATCTCCTACCACTTTACCTAAGTACTAACCCAAGATGTCATCAACTCCTCTGGGGCAAGATCAAAGACCTCTTTTTAGTTTTCATCCTATTCCTCTACCATATAGTGCTCACACTGCATCCCATGTTGAAACTCTTCCAACCCTTCCCCCCATGACTCCTTTCAATTGCCAAACAAATGTATTTTGCTCATTTCAGAGTCTTCTGAGTCTCTTAAGTAGATGCTGTGTATGACTTTACCTAGTATTTTAACTTTCTTTCTATACATGATATTCAAATTAGCACATGATACATCAGCACAACTTCCTGTACCTCCCTTGCCCACCCACCACAGCACCTGCCATCTGTACACTGATGGCATAGTCTGTATATCTCGGTTGGCTTCAAAACAAAATCATACTTCTGTGTAAAGCATGTGCAGGTGTTTCACACTCAGTGAAACAATTTAGATGCTGCCTGAAGTCTCTCCCCTGCTTCTCTTAACTTTTCTGCTTCATTCTTTATCTTGTTCATAGTCTTACCATTCATCAAAAATTTAAACAAACACTTGGTATATATGTTTCTTTCCTTTTCCTACTTCTGATAATGTACTTCTGACAACAGTGACAAATACAGACATTTCCCCTAATTTTATCACTTTTAATTTAATTATTAGCCTTGTTAATTAAGCTTTTGATAGAACTGGCTTAAGTATTTGCCAACAGCAGGTTTTCTAATGTTCTTTACTCCCTTATTCCTTGTTTCAAATCTACGGCAACACTCCCTCTTCCTTCTGCATGGAGTATGGTCTCTCTGGATCAGAAGAAGTTCATGGAAGGTAGATCCTTTGATCTTTTCAACGCTCTTCATGCTATGGGCATGGTAAATGCAGTGATACTTATTTTATTGACAGATTGTGTGGCATATCATAGCACTGCATACTAATAGGTAAAATAAGTATAAATGCAGTAAAAGAAGGGTTCAAATTCAGTTCCAATGTCCTATCCTCTAGCCCAGCAGCATCTGTGTGTCCATGCATTGAACCCTATTTCAATGTCCATCCAATCAACCACATTTTCTCCCTCCTGTTACAATACTTTATTACTCTTCCTTTTTATATTTCTGTTAGACTTTTGCAATAAGCACCTAACTAGTGGTCATTTCTGCTGTCTTTGCCAGGTAATTTATGGCCAACATAATTAGTTTAAGGTGTTCTCAGTAAAGTCTCTACTTGAAAAGATCTCACAATGCTTTAAAACTTTGGCCAAGGATTTCCTCTTCTGGAAAAATCATTGGTTCCCCCAAATATAGTAGAGGCTCTCCTTCTCTGCTAACAAAATGCTTAGGTAATTCTACTGGTAGATCATTCATAAAATTATCTATGCCCCCTATTACAATGTCAATGAGCTTCATTTTTTCTCTGAATAGCAGAATGTAACATCATGCCAAAATAGAAAGAAGGGCTTATAAGTATGCTGTGAATGGAGGTAAAGCTAACCAGTTTTGTAGACAACTGGGAAGAGCAGATCACACAATCTCTCATTGCAAAAAAGTAACCAGTTGGAGGTGGGTTTTGAAAGCTGTTAAAAATATGAAAATTGGATCCCTATATTCCAATGTATTTTCTTCACCTATGCATCTTTAAATAGAGTTTCTGTATTCAATATCCACATTTTAAAATATCACTTGTAAATAGAAGGTTTGAATCTCACTGAAAATGGTTTCCCAATAAAAACTAACATCAGTACACAATTCAAAATTTAATAGCTTATATATGAAATAGCTTATGTATCTAAATTTCAATTAATATCCCACTTCAATGTTGACCTCATTAGGATATATATAAGGTGGTTATAGGATTCATTAATTTTGTGGCTGACTTTTATATGAGAGAAACCTCAAATGCATAAGTTAACAACCAAAATAATGTACTTATGTTGTTTCATATAACTTCTATCACTCTGCAATGTAAAAATTTAAGAGCAATGAGAAAGACAATTGTACTCTTGGGATGCAGATTGGAAAGATTTTATATATATATATATATATATATATATATAAAAATTTATGCAGAACTAGGTTTATTTATTTGAAAGAGGCAGAGAGAGGGAGAGATAAATAGACAGACATATAGACAGATAGAAAGAGATAGAGAACTTCCATTTACTGATTTATTCCCCAATTGCCCACAACAGCCACGGCTGGGCCAAAGCTGAATCCAGGAGCCAGAAGCTTCATCTGGATCTCCCACATGAGTGTCAGGGGCCCAAGTACTTGCACCATCATCAACTGCTTTCCCAGGAGCATTAGCAGGGAGCCAGACCAGAAGCGCAGCAACTGGGACTCAAGCCAGCATTCAAATATGGGAATACCAATGTCACAAGCAGCAGCCTAACCCTCTGTATCACAATGATAACTCATCCATTTTTCATTTGTTGTAATTTATTCAAAGTTATTCAAAGTGAAAATAAAGAATTAAGATATGTGAAAATGCCATATTTTCTATTTCTTCAGCTTCTAAACAAAATGCATTCTCTCTCTTACTATCATTTTATAAAGTGTTCACAATTATTGCTTTTAAAAATTTAGATATAAAGCAAAATTTTCATTGTGTAATGTGTTTATTTTAAATTATAACTTTGTCGGGCCGGCGTCGTGGCTCAACAGGATAATCCTCCGCCTTGCGGCCCCGGCACACTGGGTTCTAGTCCCGGTCAGGGCGCCGGAACATGTCCCGGTTGCCCTTCTTCCAGGCCAGCCCTCTGCTGTGGCCCGGGAGTGCAGTGGAGGATCGCCCAAGTGCTTGGGCCCTGCACCCCATGGGAGACCAGGAAAAAGCACCTAGCACCTGGCTCCTGCCATCGGATTAGCGCGGTGTGCCGGCCACAGCGCGCCGACCGCAGCGGCCATTGGAGGGTGAACCAACGGCAAAGGAAGACATTTCTCTCTGTCTCTCTCTCTCACTGTCCACTCTGCCTGTCAAAAAAAAAATTATAACTTTGTCATTGCAACTGTTATATCTCTTTGAAATATTTTATGATTACTATGGTTTGAAGATAACAATTGTAGAATTAAAAAAAACAGTGTATCACTATATACATTCATGTTTATCCTTATTGTTTCCCAAACTTAATAATCTACTATGCTTTTGCTGTTAGTTCTAGGAACTAACATATACAAAAATAAATGCCACATGATTTCATTTTAATATCAATTGATTTTTAATTAATGTACATATTTTACATTTTTGATTAATGTACAGAGCATTTTTAAAATTTTAATATGTCACTTTTCTTTAATAAATAGCAAACTCAAAAAAAATAAATAAATAGCAAACTCATAAAAAGTTAAATTTTAAGACTGAAGATTATACATTCAGATTTCAAAATAATGACAATTGATTCTGTAAGTAGTCTACCAAATATATTTTGGACTGTGGAGTATCTATTTTGTCAACATAATTAACTACTTTTTGCACAAATACACACTCAATGACACACTAAGGGGTGAGTGTTGTGTCATCCTACACTGGAGTACCTGGTTCAAGTCCCAACTACTCCATGCTCACAATCCAGCTGTCTGCTAATGATCTGGAAAGAAGTATCATTGGTCCAAATGCCTGAGTTCCTGCTACTCATGTGGGAGACCTGAATGGAGGGCCTGACTGCTGGCTTTCACCTGTCCTAACCCCGCTGTTGTGGGCATTTGGGAACAGACCAGAGAGTGTCTCTGTTTCTCTCTCTTTCTCTCACTCTGCCTTCCACTTATAACTAAATAAATCTTATTAAAAATAAAAATATTGTTTATAAACACTGTTGGATATTTATCTGAACTGCCCATACACATTCTCTGGTAGCTATAGGAGAAAAATGATTTAAAATAAAATAGAGAAAGAGATGATAAAAGAGAAGTCAGTATCTTGAGTCAGATACTGTATCTTGATACAGATTTGAATAATTCAAATACTTGGCAATTACCCTTAATTTATACAAATTGTTTTCCATGCAAGGACAGTCTATTCAATAAATGGTGCTGTGAAAACTGGATTTCCATGTGCAGAAGCATGAAGCAAGACCACTACCTTACATCTTACACAAAAATCTACTCAACATGGATTAAAGACCTAAATCTACAATCCGACACCAAAAAATTATTAGAGAACATTGGAGAAACCCTGCAAGCTATTGGCACTGGCAAAGACTTCTTGGGAAAGACCCCAGAAGCACAGGCACTCAAAGCCAAAATTAACTACTGGGATTGCATCAAATTGAGAAGTTTCTGTACTGCAAAAGAAACAGTCAGGAAAGTGAAGAGGCAACCGACAGAATGGGAAAATATATTTGCAAACTATGCAACAGATAAAGGGCTGATAACCAGAATCTACAAAGAAATCAAGAAACTCCACAACACAAAACAAACAACCCACTCAAGAGATGGGACTAGGACCTCAATAGACATTTTTCCAAAGAGGAACTCCAAATGGCCAACAGACACATGAAAAAATGTTCAAGTTCACTAGCAATCAGGGAAATGCAAATCAAAACCACAAACTAAAGCTTTCACCTCACCCCAATTATATTGGCTCACATTCAGAAATCTACCAACATAGATGCTGGTGAGGATGTGGGGAAAAAAGGACACTAACCCACTGCTGGTGGGAATGCAAACTGGTGAAGCCACTATGGAAGTCAGTCTGGAGATTCCTCAGAAACCTGAATATAACCCTACCATACATCCCAGCCATTCCACCCCTTGGAATTTACACAAAGGAAATTAAATTGGCAAATAAAAGAGCTGTCTGCACCTTAATGTTTCTTGCAGCTCAACTCACAATAGCTAAGACCTGGAATCAACTCAAATGCCCATCAACAGTAGACTGGATAAAGAAGTTATGGGACATGTACTCTATAGAATACTATACAGCAGTCAAAAACAATGAAATCCGGTCATTTGCAACAAGATGGAGGAATCTGGAAAACATCATGCTGAGTGAAATAAGCCAGTCCCAAAGGGACAGATATCATATGATCTCCCTGATCGGTGACAGCTAACTGAGCACCAAAGGGGAAACCTGTTGAGTGAAATGGACGCTATGAGAAATGGTGACTTGATCAGCCCTTGCCCTGACTGTTGATGAACAACTTAATACTTTATCCCTTTTAGTATTTTTTGTTCTGTTTAATACTATTGGTTGAACTCTGTAATTAACACACAATTATTCTTAGGAGTTTAAATTTAACTGAAAAGTGATCCCTGTGAAATATAAGAGTGGGAATAACAGAGGGAGGAGATGTACAATTTAGGGCATGCTCAAGCTGACTTGCCACAAATGGTAGAGTTAGAAACTGTGCCAGGGGATTCCAATTCAATCCCATCAAGATGGCATGTACCAAGGCCATCTCACTAGTCCAAATGATCAATTTCTGTTCACAATTGATCATAATGATAGGACTAAAAGTCAAAGGGATCACATAAACAAGACTAGTGTCTGCTAATACTAACTGATAGAATAAAAAAGGGAGAGAGCGATGCAACATGGGAAGCGGGATACACAGCAGACTCATAGAATGGCAGATGTCCTAAACAGCACCCTGGCCTCAAAATCAGCCCTTAAGGCATTCAGATCTGGCTGAAGAGCCCATGAGAGTATTTTAGGCTTGGAAAGCCAAGACACTGTGGCAAAAACAAAAAACAAACAAAAAAACAACCTATATGAAAGATCTCTGTTAGTGAGATACCAGTGGAAAGAACAGGTCATCAAAGAAGGAGGTACCTTTCTCTGAAGGGAGGAGAGAACTTCCACTTTGACTAGGACCTTGTCAAAATATGATCAGAGTCAGCGATCTCAAAAGGCCTCCATAGCCTTGGCAAATCATAACAAGAGCGTAGGGTGATTACTGATGCCATAAACAAGAGTGTCAATTTGTTAAGTCAACAACAGGAATCACTGTGCACTTACTCCTCATGTAGGATCTCTGTCCTAAATGTGTGTACATTGTGATTTAATGTTATAACCAGTACTCAAACAGTACTTTACACTTTGTGTTTTTGAGTGGGTGCAAACTGCTGAAATCTTTACTTAATCTATGCTAAATTGATCTTCTGTATATAAAGAGAATTGAAAAATGAATCTTGATGTGAATGGAAGGGAAGAGGGAGCAGGAGAGGGGAGGGTTGCAGGTGGGAGGGAAGTTATGGGGGGGGCATTGTAATCCATAAGCTGTACTTTGGAAATTTATATTCACTAAATAAAAGTTTAAAAATCTAATAAAAATTCTTTTCCATACATTGCATGAAGTAAGGCAGATATTATAATGAAATATTTCACTCATTTATTATCTGTGATCAAAATAGAACTCTTCCCCAAATAACAAATTGCATAAATTTTATAGTTATATTACTTAGCTATCGATAATTAGACCAATGTGTGAAGAAATGAATATACAGAATATTTTTGTTCGCTCTTTTGTCGAACTAAGCGCAGCTATATTTTAGACTTTAAAATGACTCTAAATTTATATCTTATCTTTTTTATTGAGTTATAATTTATATACATCTTTTTCCCATATTTTCCCAGAAGCCTTTTATTAATGTATACATCTTAGTGAATGTGAATGTAAGGTTCATTCCATGTTATGACTTGCTTATGTTTTTTTCATTTTCAACTCTCTTTATACACAGAAGATCAGTTTAGTACATATTACGTAAAGATTTTAACAGTTTGCCCTCACATAGAGACACAAAGTGAAAAAACTGTTGGAGTACTAGTTATAGTATTAATTCACAATGTACAGCACATTAAGGACAGAGATCCTACATGATTTTTTTTAAAGAATTGATTAATTGTCTATGCAATTTCCAATTTAACACGTTATTTAAACACTGACTCTAGGATTGCCATCCCAGAGAACAACAGAGATATTCACAAAGGTTTATATAGACAGCCCATGTAAGGAAAACCATGACCACAATCTATGCAACAACATATCCATTGCTTCCAAAAGTTTCCTCCCACTCTCTGTGTTATTTTTTTGTGTGATGCGAACACACACATAAGATCTATCTTCTCAGTAAATTTTTAGTATCTAATATAGCATGCCTAATGATAGGCGTTATTTTAAACAGTAAATCTCTATATGTTATTTATCTTGAATAACTGAAACTTTGTACCATTTGACTAACATCTCTCCCATTTCTTCTCTTACTAGTCTCCAGTACCACCATGCAACTGTCTGTTTAAATGAGAGTGAATATTTTAAATTTCTCATATAAGTGGTATTGTACAGTACCTGTTCTACTGGGTATGATGTTTTTTGCTTAGCATAATTTTCTCTAGGTTCATTCATATTGATGCAAATAGCAGGATTCTCTTCCTTTGAATGGTGAATAATATTCAAGTACTTGAGGCTACTTCACAAAGTTCGTGGGTGTGGTGGGCTTGGACGGTCCCATCCTGTAGAGGAGTGCCTATTTGAGTTCTAGCCAGGATTCCTATTCCAGCTTCCTCCAAGTGCACATCCTGGTAGGCAGGAGGTGATGGCTCAGTTACTTGGGTGTCTACCATTCACGTGGGAGGCTTGGATTGAGTTCTGGGCCTCTGGGCTTCTGTGTGTGTGTGTGTGTGTGTGTGTGTGTGTGTGTGTGTGTGTATACACATATATACATATATTGCATTTAAATTATTTTTGTCTCTAATATAAATGTGATTGTTTTGTACTCCATTTTTAAATATATTTTTGCTAGTGCATAGAAAGAAAACTTTTTTTTTCAATTTTGATTTTGTATCCTTTATACTCTGGAATTTATTTACTAGCTTTATGTATTTTGTAGAATCCTTAGGATGTTCTAAATATAAGATAATGTTACCTGCAAAAAATACTTCTACTTATTTCTTTCTGTTTTAGAAGCCTTTTATCACTTTTACTTCCATAATTGCCCTAATTAGGATGTTCAGCCTCATACTGAATAAAGTTGACTATTGTGTGCATCTTTGCCTTGCTGTAGATATTAGAGTGAAAATTTTCAGTTTTCATTAAATAGTATGATGCTGCCTTTCAACTTCATATATGACCTTAACCGTGCTGGTGTAATACACCAAATTAACAGAATGAAGGTTAAAAAATCAGATGACCATAACAACAGGTGCCTTTGACATAATTCCACATCTTTTCATGATAAGAACTCTTTTTGATTTTTTTTTATTTGACAGACAAAGTTAGGCAGTGAGAGAGAGACAGAGAGAAAGGTCTTTCTTCCATTGGTTCACTCCCTAAATGGCTGTCATGGCCGGCGCTGCACCGATCCAAAGCCAGGAGCCAGGTGCTTTTTCCTGGTCTCCCATGTAGGTGCAGGCACGCAAGCACTTGGGCCATCCTCCACCGCCTTCCTGGGCCACAGCAGAGAGCTGGACTGGAAGAGGAGCAACTGGAACTAGAACCCAGCACCCATATGGGATGCCGGCGCCACAGATGGAGGATTAACCAAGTGAGCCACGGCACTGGACCCCATGATAACAACTCTTAACAAATTATGAAAAAAGGAAATTATTTCATCTTTTTTAGAGTCAAAAATCAAGATAAGTATAAATCTTTCATCTTAAGTTCTATGTCTCTTTCAGCATCACAATGTAGCATTCAAAATGTCTTGAGTATCAATAAACATAGAAAACAGTGGCCAAATTTCTGCTCCAAAGTTTATTGTTGTACGTGACCTTCTGAAAGCCACCATGTGTGATAAATAGTCTTAGCACTCTCTATTATCTGGTTCTCTTCTACTGGATCAGCAAGAGATATGAATTTCCCAGTTTCTTTGTATCATATATGGGCTGATTCTGTATGAATCTTTATGAGTTTCTCTGCTGGTCTCTGTCCCTTGGATGGTAATCCCATGCTCGGTGTTTAAATAACCAAGCCACAAAGTGGAAAGAACCTGAATTTTGAATAACCAATCAGAAGAACTGTTGCCCTGTAGAGTCAGGTAACAATCTTCCAGACATGTACTCTGAATGAGAGGCAAACATTCTGTGTACTCAGTCACATAAGAGATTCTGTGAATAGTGTTAATGTGCCAGCCATAATCAACCTTATGCCAAAACAGGTAACAAAATTGGGGCATTGCCACAATTAAACCACAAATAGTTGCCATTGTGTTAGCAGGTAGGCCACTAGTGTCATGAAGCCTATTCAAGACTGGGAAGATTATTTTCCATGTTATGCAGTGATGAAACACTTGGGAAACTTTTCTGCAATAAATCAGGAGGGAAAACGTGTGCCCATAAAACACAACAAATACTATGCATGCACACACACTCCCTTACATTTGCATATATAAGTATATGCATATTTATAACCATTATTATGATTTATATGATATGTAAGAGAAGTTTATGTGAGATGATAGAAATACCATCAACTATACTACAAGTTTTTCAATAATCAATACTAACTTTGCTTTTTCTGTTGAATAATTTCCCTTCAAGCTTGTGTTCAAAATAAAAGATCTTAGCTTATGTGTTTAAACAGCTACTTAAAAATTACACACATTATCTATATTAATACCAGAGAACACCCACTCATAAATTCAAAGGAATTCCTAATGAACAAATTAAGATTTATGACAAATTTTTACTTAAATTTATCCTTATTTTCCAAATAAACTTGCAAAGCACAGAATGATTCACTGATTGAACCAATGTCAACCAACAAAGTTGAAGACTCAAAGTCAGTCCAGTTCAACTCCAGAGTATGAAGTACTTCTGTATTATATAAATCCAAATTAAGTCTGATGAAAAGTCAAGGAGAAATAGAAATAGTTTCATCAACATCAGAAGGCTAGCATGTAGATTCCTTTCATTATTACTCCATGGCTTACAGAATTCCACCACAAATATCACCAAGACCAGTAAGGAGAGGAGCAAGAGTGCAATGTGCTATTACTAATTTACTATAAATAAGAAATCTATAAATCTATATTTATAGAAAAGTATATGCCACTTTATGTTACTGGTTTGTATAAAACAATATTCTGAAGATTTAAGAAGTGAGATGGATGTTGTATTGTCAGACATAAGAATAAAGAAAGTTGGTCCAGAAAATGTATGCCTATAAAGAACATTCAGGGCTGGCGCCATGGCTCACTTTGTTAATCCTCCACCTGCGGCATCCCATATGGGTGCCAGGTTCTAGTCCCAGTTGCTCTTCTTCCAGTCCAGCTCTCTGCTATGGCCCGGGAGGAAAGTGAAGGATGACCCAAGTGCTTGGACGCCTGTACCCATGTGGGAGACCAGGGGGAAGTACCTAGCTCCTGGCTTCGGATCAGTGCAGCGCCAGCCATGGTGGCCATTTGGGGAGTGAACCAAAGGAAGGAAGACCTTTCTCTCTGTCTCTCTCCCTCACTGTCTAACTATAACTGTCAAATAAAAAAAAATTCAAAACACTGCAGTCTAAAAAATGTTTAAGCATGCAACTTATATGACTTATACACGCAATTCATACATAGTCTTAGAGATATTGTAAACACTACCAATTTTAGTAAAGTTGCCTACAATTTAGTTCTTACATCACAAATTTTAAAAAGGAAAAGACAGAATTCAGATCAGCATATAGCTGAGTTGTTGATCAGTAAGTTACTAAACTGCAGACACTTCATTTTCATTTTTAATGAAAGAAACTATCTTAAATGACTTTTCTGAAAATGGTTTTCGAATCCATGGAGAACACCTAGTGTAGAGCTTAGCTTCATAACTGTAACCCTGAAAAGTTCCATTATGATTATGGTGGTTGTTACTGCTACCATATATTAAGGACTTACCAAAAAAAAAAAAAAAAAAAACAAAAAAAACCAATGATTTTTAAGATCCTAATCCTTGAATTTCAAGTGTTTAAGTTCAGTTACAGAATCTACAGCATAAACGTAATGTCTCCTTCTTAAACTTTTTAACTCACTGGGACACTAAGATGCTAACGTTGTTTCAATTAATAAAGACAGCTGTACAAGAGAGGACAACCTATGAGTTAACCAGCTTATTCTGTGTAACACTTAATAAACATCTTTGCAAAATAGCATGTCTCCAGAATTTCAGTGACAAACATGAAATTGCCTTTTCAATCACTAATAAGATAGTTACGCAATAAAATAAAGTGGGAATGGCACATTGGTTTTAGTTCTGATGTCATAAACAATTGATTGACACCATTTGGCTAGAGTGCTGTTTTTGGAGGATTCTGTTGCAAGATAATTCTATGGTCAGTGTCTGCAACAGGAAAACAAAGTCAGTGAGAATCTTTGGTGCTTATTCGGGGAGTTCATGACTAATACAGAAATTTTGTTCTGAAAAAATAGAACCAAAGATAACATTACTGTGCATTCTTTGAAGCACTTTATGTTTTGAAAAGCAAAGAGACAAAAAGAGACAGTGACAGAGACAAGTCTCCCATCCACCAGTTTACTCCCCAGATACCCATAACACTGGGGCTAGGCCAAGGCCAACACCAGGAAATGGTAACTAAACCCCATGAGAGTGGCAGGGACCCAAGTACTTGAGTCATCACTTGTTGCCTCTCAGGTTGCACATTACTGGCAAGCTGGAAGTAGGGGTGGAGCCAGGAATGGAACTCAGGCACTTCAGTATCTGAGGCAGGCAGCACAAGTGGCTTCTTAATCACTCTGCTAAAAGCTCAGCACCCCTATTTAATCATTATTGATAGAAAATATAGCTACTTTATTCCAACTAGACATAGAAAAAGGACACTTACTATGAATTAAGGAAGGACAACTGTACACCTGCACATTTATCTTTCACCCATGCACAGGGAATATTCTGAAAGACTTGGGATTAATGTTAACACCAGTCTGATGTTGCATTGACTTAAAAACAAACAAACAAAAAAACGTAAACCTTATTTTACCTATAAAAGGGAAAACATTCACCTAAAAGATTTCATTTGAGGATTGAACACCAATGTTTAGCATGATGTCAGATAAAAATTACTGGCTATATGGATGCAATAATCATGATGAACACTACATTAAAGAGTGTATGCTGGGGGCAGAGTATGTTTAGGTTTTGCTTTCCTTGCTTCTTGCTTGTTTGTTTCCTGTATTCCTTAGCCAGGACAGAAATTTTCATTTTAACTATGAGATAGGGATCTAGTGTCGGGACTTAAAGAGAAATTTAAATACCTCACAGAGAAATAATCCTTTGGGCACAAAATCCACAGCCATCATGCACAATGAATTTTGGGAGGCGACAACCTAAATATACTTCTATGTCAGAGTAAACTAGAGCTCTTCTAAATTGGAATCAAATACTTGGTCTTTCTAAAAAAATGATTTCTTCAATTAATTTACTTAGAGTGACAGGAAAGAGAGAACTCCTATCCAAATGCCCATGACACGTGGGAACTGACTAGGCTGAAGCCGTAAACAGGAGACCCTATGTGGATCTGCCATGTGGGTGACTGGGACCAAAGTAATTGAGCCATCACAGCTGCTTCCCAGAGTATGTATTAGCAGAACAGTAGAATTGGAAGTATATAAGGGATTTGAATCCAGGAACTCCAATATAAAATGTGGGCATTCCAAGTTGTATCTTAATCACTCCTCAAAATGCTCCCACATCCCTAATACACACACACATACTTGGTCTGGAAATAATCAGGTAAGGCAAATTTACTCACAGTTACAGTGTTTTAAAAGAATCTTTATCACAAATAGTCTTTTCATATTTAGGGATTATTTGACTAGAAAATACAGACTCTCATTGCAATTAATAAGATGGCAAATAAATTTTTTTAAGAAATGAGGTGAAGTCTTTATTGCTGTTTTTGGTATCCAGATCATTACCTCTACTTTGTGATCTTGTGATACGTGAAGAGTTTTGTGTGCCCCAGTAAACAAACTCTAGCCCATACTGTTCTTACTATATATATATATATATATATATATATATATATATATATTTCTCTGAACTTCCTTGCACTGAGATTTCTAGAGTCATTTGTGCTTCCCTATGTATATCAAAGAGATCACACTGAGAACAAAATTAGCAACTATACAATAAAAGCTGAGAAAAAGTTACAAAGAGAAACTCAACTCTTTTCATGTTAAATGAGAAAGAAGCTAGAGAAAAGCTAGTAGTGTCTAAAGAATCATATTCTCACTTGAGAGATCATAAATTAATCCTTCGAGGCATTAGCAAGGTGCCAGTTTAAAGTTCAGGGCAAAAGCAGATTTTTCAAATCAAGGTTACATTGTCTGCAATGATGAGTTTTCAGAATAAAAAGGGTCCAGGGTTGGCACCATGGCTTGTAGGGTAAAGCTGCCTGCAGTGCCAGCATCCCATATGGGCACCAGCTCGAGTCCAAGCTGCTGCACTTCCTATCCAGCTCTCTGCTATGGCCTGGAAAAGCGGTAGAAGATGGCCCAAAGGCTTGAGGCCCTGCACCACATGAGAAACTGGGAAGAAGCTCCTGGATTTGGGCTCCGGATTGGCCCAGCTCTGGCCATTGCAGCCATTTGGAGAGTGAATCAGTGGATGGAAGACTTCCCTCTCTGTCTCTGCCTCTGCCTCTGGCTCTTGGGCTCTTTGGCTCTCTGTAACTCTACCTTACAACTAAATAAATAAATCTTTTTTCAAAAAAGAATAAAAAGGTCCAACAGAAAAGACTACTAAGATACAAGCATGTGTGTGTGTGTATGTTGTATAGGGCCAGTAACCCTAAAACAGTGGTTTCTCTATGGATGTGAGAGAGGCTGAGTAACTATTTTATGTATACATTTCAGAACAGTTTTTCAACAATAACCATGTATTGCCATTTTCAGGGAAAACAATAAAATTGGTCCAGTAAACCTAAATACATGCCCACATGGCTCTTCTCTAGTCCAGGGTACACAGTGAGAGAATGGCATGCCTACTAATTCTTTTCTCTTTTTACTTCCCAATAGTGCAGGGTTTACAGCACAAGAAAGCCCTGTTAAGGATTAAAATTTCAACATTTTAGAACCACTTTTAGGGAAATCCACTTATTGACCTGAGAATACATTGTACTAAGAAGGTAAAGGACAAAGCAACATCTTTATACTCTTTATCTTCTACAGCAGTGCTTTATTAATTGTGAGACTTGACCCATCCAAAGGTTATCTAATCAGTTTAGTGGGTCAAGAAACAAGTGTCTTAAACACTGATAGGGCTGAATGGAAAAAGAAAAGAAAATATAGCACAAATCATGCAGCATACAAATGCATTAGATTTAAAAATTATGTGAGTGACAAGCATTTGGCCTAGTGGTCATGACACCACCTAGAACCCCCATATCCAGGCCTGATATTTTTAAGCCACTGGCTGTGATATTGGCATCCCATTAGGTTGCCAGTTCAAGACACAACTGCTCCACCTCTGATCCAACTCCCTGCTAATACACCTGGGAAAGCAGAGGAAGCTGGTTCAAGTACTTGGGCCTCTGCACCTACATGGGAGTGCCAGATGGAGTTCTTGGTTCCTGGCCTTGGCCTGGGTCAGCCTTGGCTATTGCAGCCATTTGGGGAGTGAATCATCAGATGGAGGATTGATCTCTCTCTATCACACATGCACACACACACACCCTCCTTATCCCTACTCCCACCTCCGCCTCTGTCCTCTCCTTCCTCTCTGTAATTCTGCCTTGCAAGTAAAATAAGTAAATTTTTAAAGAAAAAGAACCCTCCCTCCATATTCCAAAATTGAGAGCCTAGGTCTAAGTCAGAGCACTGTTCTTGGGAGAAGTAATGGCTCAAATAATTGGGGCTCTGTCACCCATGTGGGAAACCTACATTGAGTTCTTGGCTTCTGGTGTCAGCTCAACCCTGACCTGACCACTATGGGCATTTGGGGAACTAATAGATGGGAGTGCCCCCCACCACGCTCTTGCTCTCTCTCTCTCTCTCTCTCCTGCATTAGGCTAAACGTATTTCTTAGTGTGCGCTACTGAGGAAGAAGTGATAAGCACAGATTTGGATAAAGTACCTGTGGGATAATTGTGTTTGAGAGAATGCAGCAAATTCCTTGCCTTCATTCTTACATTTATAGGAATCCCTTTATTTCTTTATTATTGAAGTAAACTGAAAAGTATTTCTCCTACTCCCTTCTCTCCAGTCCCTTCTGTTTTGAGGACTGATTTGTATTTCCTCTTTGAATTTCCTATTTTAGATCTACCTGATACTGTCAAACAGGAGAAGGGCTAAGGGAAAGACAAGTGAGCAGGGGCACTATCCACGCCAGAGAGTAGGGAACAGCAGAGCCTGCTGTGGCCAAGTTCAGTGAATTTGCTGCTGAAATTCCACAGGGATTGGCCTCCAGAGCTGCAAATTTAGGAAAAAGTTTATACCTGTGGTTTGTGCTGTAGTCAGTTGTTTTTGGCAGAGATGGAGTCCCTGTGCTAGAAAATCTTGGATGAGAAATAGATTCTCTAAGAAAACTACTGAATGTACCTCAGAGGGAACTCATATTTGAAAGCTCTTTGTAAAGTATACCATCAGTGGTAAAAGTAGGCCAAACATGCAGGGCCCAGAGAAAGAACGGACACTCTCCAGCCCCTAATGATGCATATGCATTACTGTCTAACCTGGACCCAGCAAAGGCTGGAAGGAATCAAGAGCTTATCATCACACAAAGGACTACATCCTTAGACTACACTTAGCACCAGGTCTTAACAAATACATGAGACTCTAAATAACCAAAAATGTCTAAAATTCTATGAAATAAGATTATTTTACTGTGGGAGCATATATTGGAGAACAAAATACTACTTACCAAACCTCAATTGAACTGCATGCAAACATCCACCACACACACCCCAACCCACACATGTATACATGATACACCAATTTAATTGCAAAACTGGCCTAATTTGCTTGAAAGGTAACCATTTATTTGTGTAACAGAATACATTATTTCATGCAAGTCTTTATAAATTGGCATTGTGGTCACCTATTTGCTTTGTTACTTTAAATGCACTAAAACAATGTCATCCCTAGTCAGTATTAATATGATTATAATAAAGTTGCTAGCAGTTTGTTTTATGACTCAACCTTGGTCATCAACAACTATTGTGACTTAATAAGTTTCTTAATTTTCTTGAGTTGCTTTTGATTGAACCTTAAATTGAAATTGTTAACTCACACACATTGTGGAGTACTTGTTGCAAGGACATCTAATAATGAGAACATGCATAGAATGTTTAGCACCAAGGGTAGAACATAATAGCTACTGAATAAACAGCATCTGCTATTATGATTACAGGAAATATTAGTGCTTATACAGATTCAGAGCCCAAAATGAATGTACTCATCTCATTCAATATGCATTTTTAGGAACTTGTCATGTTCACTGATTATGAAAAGAATAAAATTGGCTTGGTTGCCTTGTGTGAGGATAATGTGGAATGCACACTAGCACTCACATAGGGCAGAATGTTTGTTAACAGTCTCTACATGATGATGCTACACATGTTCTGAAGAAGAAGAAGGTGTACCATACTTGGGAAATGCAAAGACATCAGGGAACCAGCAAAATCAAACCTGAAAACTGAAGCTCAAACAAGAGGTTCAGTTAATCATAGTAGGGAAATTAATGAGATGTGAAAAGGGATAACATGCTTTTCTGGACCAATCTATCACATTATCATTCACGTTTAGTAAAGGCATTTTTCCTGTGTCCAGCATCTCAGCATCTAAGATGTAACATTCAAAGCTCATTAAAGCAAAGAAAAACTGCACTATTTTGTCTTTTTTCAATAAAAATATGGAGGGGCTCAGCAACATTCTATTAAAGTAGCTATAAATTTAACTCAAGCTTCTGAGAACAGAAGCCACACTTTAATCTTTTCATCCTAAAGAGAAGGAGCTTAGGTGTGCTAGAAATGTAGGCCAGAGCCTTCAAGTGCTCCGGTGGAAGGTGTGACGCAATGCTGTGGATGCCGGTGACACCTATTCAGAGTGAAACAATGTACTTAGCAATAAATTTCTACCAGTCAATGTCCACTTGCAAGGAAGAAAGAGAATGGGAAAGGGGAAATCACATGCAGGGGACTCATAAGCAATGCTAAACTTCAGTTAAGATGGGATCAAATTTAGTAGGGATGAAAATCTCTCAGAGAACTGGAAAAAATCCAGACTCAGGTCCTATTCTACTTCAATGAGCATGGACCTCAATGTTTATCACTATTCTCCAAGTGATTCTCATAACCACTAAGTTTTGGGAACCACTGCTCTGATGACAGATAAGGTATGGCTGATCTAGAACCATGGCTAGGGGACCAGAAAAGAGCAGAGATGGGGAGAACCAGGGAAAAAGCAAGCAGGACTGAGTTTATTTTACAGAGCTTGACTTCTTAAAAACAACATTTAGGGAATAGAGCACATTACACAAAGAAGCCTGGTGAGATTCACTGCAGCCTAATGATGGAATGATGAATGGAAGAGATTCCTAATTGAGATTTGAAGGTCCTTAAATGTATTGGAACTTACTTTTTCCTGTTAAAGAGATGGGTTTCTTTAGAAAAATGAAACTCTAGTAGTATGATGGTTTTTTTCTTCACCTCTGAAACTAGGTATAAAGTACCCAAAACTACTAAATTCTTTATCATGAAATGTGAGAAATATAATCAAAACAATTTATACAACATAGGCAGCTTATGATAAGCATACACATTTGTAAGTGAAACACATATCTTTATAGAAAGGAATAAAGGAAAAAAACATATGCATTCTTGACTTAATTATCAAGTTTAGAGTTATTGATTCATACTAACTTCAGATTTGGAATTATGTGATTTACTTTTCATTAATTATCCTATATTAACTTTGTTTCTACTAGAGACCTTAAAATATCTCATTTTAAATCTATTTCAAGGCCAGCGCCGTGGCGTGGTAGGTTGATCCTCCGCCAGGGGCACCGGCATCCCTTATGGGGCTGGTTCTAGTCCTGGCTGCCCCTCTTCCAATCCAGCTCTCTGCTATGCCCTGGGAAAGCAGTAAAAGATGTCCCAGTAAAAGATGGGAGACCTGGAAGAAGCTCCTGGCTCCTGGCTTCAAATCAGCACAGCTGCAGCCATTGCGGCCATTTGGGGAGTAAACCGATAGAAGGAAGACCTTTCTCTCTGTCTCTCCCTCTCACTGTCTGTAACTCTACCTCTCAAATAAATAAATAAAATCTTTAAAAAATAAATAAACAAATATTTAAAAAATTACTTCAAACACAGAAATATAGGATAATAAAAGCATACAACTCCACAGGAGAGAGTCTACTTCAAATAATAAAATATAGTTTGCTCTCTTCTCTTTTTCCTCTTTTGTTAAATTCTCCTCCTCTTTCTCCTTTTTCTTCTTTATGGTTTTGAACACTAAAGCATTGAGTTTTCCTCATCAGTACTCTCAAGGCTCAGCTTACATCCCCCCTCAATTATGTAAATGAGTTAATTTTCACTTTGGTTTAAAAGTTGCTAATAGAGCATGTCAGTAGCTATCAATCTTTAAAATTGATTCTAGTAAACTATCTGCAATATGAGATTATAGATTTCTCTTCTTTTATATGTACCTGCAGTTTGCAAATTTTACATTTAATTTGATATCAAAAAGCATCCCCAAAACGTACAGTAAGCAAATTATTACCAGATCTTGGCATCTTTAGTAGAATCTCTCCTAACACAATTTCTTCTTCACAAAATGCAATACTCATTAATATGTAAATGTCTGACAACAATATGATAATTTAATATAAGCTCCCTCTTTTCTAAAGACCAAAATCATGAGATGTCTTGGAAAAATCCCAGAAGAAAAGTAGTCAAAAGAATAATTAGTGAAAATGTTAATTAATGCTGGCATTCATGGTAGGAACACTACCTTCAAAATTAAAAGAAAGCATAGAACAACTCCACAGACTGTCATATCCATTCAACAGGATACTATTCAGTAGTAAAAGAAATGGACTACTGATTCACATAACAGCATGAGGGATATCAAATGCATTGTGTCACTAAAGGCTACATCATATATATATATATATATATATATATATATATATATATATATTTGCCAGGCAGAGTTAGACAATGAGAGAGAGAGAAAGAGAGAGAGAGTTATAGACAGTGAGAAAGAGACATAGAGAAAGATCTTCCTTCCGTTGGTTCACTCCCCTAATGGCCACCATGGCTGGCGCTGCACCAATCCAAAATCATGAGGCAGGTGCTTCTTCCCGGTCTCCTATGCGGGTGCAGGGACCAAAGCACTTGGGCCATCCTCCACTCCCCTCCTGGGCCACAGCAGAGAGCTGGACTAGAAGAGGAGCAACCGGGACTAGAACCCAGGGTACTGGCGCCACAGGCGGAGGATTAGCCAAGTGAGCCACGGCGCTGGCCAAGACTACATTCATATTGAGGAGTTTTTACTTCTATGACAATCTGGAAAATGCAAAGCTTTCTGCATGGAAAATAAATGAGTTTCTTTCAAGGAGTGAGAGTCAAGGAAAGGTGACTGAAGAGGTGCACAGGAGGGCCTGACAACTGCTCTGTATCTGAACTTTGGTAGCACTTTTTTAACCATACATATTGGTCAAAAGTCAAGTTACTAGCAAGGACAAGTTATACTGTACGTAAATTTCATCTTAAAAGGCATGACAACAGAAAAAGAGAAAAGAAAACTTGGATTCCAGAAATTTCTGTACTACAAGAAAAATTATTTCTCAAGGATTTCATGTACTCTGAAGACTGACCTCACTGACAAATAATGTATTACTAAAAATAGCGTTTATACTGAAATGAAAAATACATTTGTTGAATTATATCCCTAGAATCTCACATGTACATATAATTCACTCTATTTATAACATTTTTTGTATAACTTGAGAAGGAAGGCCACGCAATCTTCAAATATGACTCCCCCACAAAAATTGATATTTAAATTGAGGCTAAATTTAGCCTAGCAGTTAAGACATTGGTTAGGATGCATACTTCCCACATTAGGGTTCCTGCACTTGTGCTCTGGCCTCTGACCTCAGCTTCCTGTAAGTGCATTCCCTCAGAAGCAGTGCTGATAGTGCAGGTAGTTTGGTTCCTGCCACCATGGGAGACTTGAGTTGAGTACTTAGTTCCTGACTTTGATTTCAGCCCAGTGTCAGCTGTTGCAGGCATTTCAAGAGTGAATCATGTGGGATCTGTCCTTAATGTGTTGTCCAATGTGAAGTAATGCTATAACTAGTACTGAAACAGTATTTTTACACCTTGTGTTTCTGTTTGGGTGCAAACTGATGAAATCTTTACTTAGTATATACTGAATCGATCTTCTGTATATAAAGATAATTGAAAATGAAAAAAAAAAGACTTGGTGTTAAATTGGAAATTGCATAGAAAATTAATCAATTTAAAAAAATATCATGTAGGATCTCTGTCCTTAATGTGCTGTACATTGTGATTTAATGCTATAACTAGTACTCAAACAGTATTTTTCACTTTGTGTTGCTATGTGGGTGCAAACTGTTAAAATCTTTACGTAATATATACTAAACTGATCTTCTGTATATAAAGAGAATTGAAAATGAATCTTGATGTGAATGGAAGGGGAGAGGGAGCGGGAAAGGGGAGGGTTGCGGTTGGGAGGGAAGTTATAGGGATATGGGAAGTTATGGGGAAGTTATTGTAATCCATAAGCTGTACTTTGGAAATTTATATTCATTAAATAAAAGTTTAAAAAAATAAATAAAAGAATAAAATTAAGACATCTTAAAAAAAAAAGAGTGAATCAGTGGATAGGAATGTTTCTTTCTCTTTCACTCTCTTTCTCTCTCTCTCTCCCTCACACACAGAAATAAGCAAAATAATTACATAACATTAAGCAATAAAAACAATGAGAAAATCAATACTATTCGAAAGTTTTGAATTCATAGTGCAGGAAGATGTGGTTGTCTTTATTTTTTAATAAATTGTCCTATTTTTGCCTATAAGAATATCCCAGTAACATGATTATATAGGATTTCTGGCTATTTTTTTTTTTAATTTATGCATTTGAAAGGCAGAGTCACAGGGAGAGTGAGAGAGAAAGAGAGAGAGAGAGAGAGAGAGAGAGAGAGAAGTGGAGAGACAGTGAGAAAGGTCTTCTAACCACTGGTTTACTCCCCAAATGGCCAGAATGCCCAGATCTAGGCTGATCCTAAGCCAGGAGCCAGGAGCTTCCTTTAAATCTCCCACATGGGCTCAGGTGCCCAAACACTTGATCAATCTTCCAGTGCTTTCCCAAGTTATCAGCAGAGAGCTGGATTGGATGAGGTGCTGCTGGGAAATGAACTGGTGACCATGTGGGATGCCAGTGCTGCAGTCGGCAGCTTTACAACACCGGCCCCTCCAGCTTTTAATAGAGTACCTGAAACGTAATGTATTGGAGTGAAATAGACATTTTTGAGATTTGATGGGGGCCAGTGGCATGGAGTAGTAGGTTAATCCTCCGCCTGCAGCGCCGGCATCCCATATGGGCGCTGGTTCTAGTCCCAGTTGCTCTTTTTCCAATCCAGCTCTCTGCTGTGGCCTGGGAAGGCGGTAGAAGATGGCCCAAGTCCTTGGACCCCTGCACCCATGTAGGAAGACTGGGAAGAAGCTCCTGGCTCCTGGCTTCAGATCGGCGCAACTCCGGCCGTTGCGGTCATTTGGGGAGTGAACCAACAGAATGAAGACCTTTCTCTCTGCCTCTCCCTCTTACTGTCTGTAACTCTACCTCTCAAATAAATAAATAAAGTCTAAAAAAAAATGAGGGATTTGATGATTGCTTACAGCCCTTGTATCTTCCGTTGAGGAATGGTGTTTTTTTTGTTCTTCATACTATCTGTTAAACTCTTTTACATAGTGTAGGATTATGTTCATTAAGTAAACTGAAAATAGATCTTTGTAAAATTAAGAGTGGGAATGTGAGAGGGAGGGGGTGGAAGGGTTGGAGCACAGGCAGGAGGAAGTGTCCCTATGTTCCTAAATCTGCATATGTGAAATACAACAGACTTGTAAAACTTAAATAAAATTTTTAAAAAATTATTTCTTAAACAAAAAAATTAAATGTGCTTTGATATCTGTATTCCAGTGCCTTGGTTTGGAAACACCTTACTTCATTTGGTTTTAATTGATATCTGTAGTTCTTCAGACATGAACAGATTCATTAGGGTACATGGAAAGTTTAATGTATTACAGTTTCTTATGTGAAGGTAATGTCATTAGCACTGAGCAAAACCTGAAGTGCAAAAAGTAATTTGAAAAAAATGACTTTTGCACATTAAGCTTCTTCTAACTACGTCTGTGGAAATACTACGGTGGTACACTGTTAAAAGTAGTCAAAATGAACACTTTAATAAACTCAAATATAAATAGAAGTGCTCAGTAAAGTGTCATTTAGAAAGTATTAAGTATTTCATAGCCAAATAAAATTACTTGACACAACATTACATGACAGATAAAACTTGGCTCACAGTTTTTTTTATTTTTTATTTTTTGACAGAGTTAGTAAGAGAGACAGACAGAGAGAAAGGTCTTTCTTCCGTTGGTTCACCCCACAAATGACCACCACGGCTGGAGCTACACTGATCCGAAGCCAGGAGTCAGGTGCTACCTCCTGGTCTCCCATATGGGTACAGGGGCCCAAGCACTTGGGCCATCCTCTACTGCCTTCCTGGGCCATAGCCGAGAGCTGGACTGGAACAGGAGCAACTGGGACTAGAACCCGGCGCCCATATGGGATGCCAGCACCACAGGCGGAGGATTAACCAAGTGAGCCACGGCACCGGTCCAGTTCACAGTTTTAAAGCTTTGTTTGGTTTCCTTGATCACTCACAGCATATTAACAATATTGAATTAAAAATATTAGTTTACATGGATTCAAATGAGTTTTGTGGAAATATAGAATAGAACCACATGATGACTAAATGGCAACTTCTCTGACTGATAATGGGAAAGCTTATCGTCATCTCCTTTGTTCCACTGTATTTTTGTAGAAATCTATCAGCTTTAACAAATCTTTTTGGTACACATTTACACATATGTACAATTCACTAACACACATATCTAAAACTATAAATAATTGAGTCTCTTAATAAAGAATGCATCAAACAGTGCATGATAAACAGTATTATAATATTGAAAGAGTCTTTCTGAGACATGCCCAGAATGTTCCTAAATGTGCATGACAACCAACTCTGTAAACCAGACAAATGCAAATGGTATTCTCAGCACCAAGATGTTCAGCATAGACACACCTTGTTTGCTGAAAACTGAAAGAGGCTGTGTTAATTTTGATTCATCATTGAATCTTCAGTAACCATATTAGTGTTTAATGCATACAAGGGCAAAAGTAATATTTTATAAATAAGTTAACTGCCAGCACCATGGCTCAATAGGCTAATCCTCCACCTTGCGGTGCCGGCACACCGGGTTCTAGTCCTGGTTGGGGCGCCAGATTCTGTCCCGGTTGCTCCTCTTCCAGGCCAGCTCTCTGCTGTGGCCTGGGAGTGCAGTGGAGGATGGCCCAAGTGCTTGGACCCTGCACCCCATGGGAGACCAGGAGAAGCACCTGGCTCCTGCCTTCAGATCAGCGTGGTACACCGGCCGCAGCGCACCTGCCATGGCAGCCATTGGAGGGTGAACCAACGGCAAAGGAAGACCTTTCTCTCTGTCTCTCTCTCTCACTGTCCACTCTGCCTGTCAAAAAATAAAAAAAAATATAAATAAGTTAACTGATTTATACCTTTGCTGTTAACAGATACACTTATGTAAGAAAACCTTACTAGTTTCATAATATTTCAGAAATATTTATAGAATGTGGCAATGTGGCTTATGAAAGCAACAACTTTGGTTAAATTGGAGTTACTTCCCAATTCCATGATAGTACCAGTGTGATGGAATTCTGAGGTATCTCAGTGCAAGTTATCATTATTTCTCAGAAAACTTTCCAAGTTTCCCATGCAATTGCTTTTCATCCCTTCAGTCTGATCCTAAGAGCTTTCTACTCCTCAGGGTTTCCTCAAACTCTCCAGTGTGTTACTGCTTCTAGCCTTCATTCTTGCTTACCAGTTTCCTATGTTTTCATAGTTATCATTTAATGTTCTACTTTTTTTAGTGGGCATGTCTTTGCTTCACCATCCTCTTGAAGAGAGTTTACTAAAACTACTCATTCCTTTTGATTTCTCCAAAAGCAGTTATATAAATTGTTAATTTTTAGATTCCCATATATTTCATGGTATGTACCTAGGAATACTTTATTCTTCTTTTAGGAAATTAGCAGCTTTAGGATTTAAATTACCTGTTAAAAACCCCCATTGAGCAATGGGCACAGCCCTACTAAAACTATGCTTCCTAGCTCTTTCACTGGGCCCTGTCATCTCTGTCCCATATATTGTGACAAAGTTAAGTTTTGTCTTTCCTGAATCCTACTTGTTAACACACACACACACACACACACACACACACACACACTGCTGTGCCTAAAAATCAGCACATTAATCGGTGACTATTTTAATAAGAAATATGGTGCCGTAGTGATTTCCAAACTCAAACAGACTTCCCTAAAGTTGACATGTTTAATCCAAACTGACCTGAGGGAAAATCTGAGGTAGCTGGGCTCTCCTGTTGCCTTTCTTATGTTTATTACATCTTCACAATGTGTCTATTCTGTGTCCAACATGATGCCCTCGCTTTCTTATTTATCTGACTACTCATCAAACAAGATGTGAATCCAAAGATGGTGAAAGATTATGTATAGATGCATCATGTGAACCAGAATCTATCAGTATGAATCAAACTACATTTACATAGTGTTATAAATATTCATTAAATTTATTATTCAGTTTAGAAAATTTCTACTTCTAGCATGAGCCTCAAAAGCACCAGAAAACTGATTGTATAAGCTTGTTAGAAGAAAAATATCAGTGTAATCAGACAATTTAGTAACAACAATCTTGAATTTTAATCAAAATATCTAGATCGCAACACTGACTCTAAGGAAAACCTGGGAGGGGTTTTGTTTTTTTTTTAATTTTTAATTTTTTAAATTTTCTGTTCATTCTTGATGAAATAGAAATGGACAAATTTGTCTTCAAATATCTTCTGCTCATACTCAGAGATTGACTCTAAACCAGGATCTGTAAACTAAAATATTGTCTAAATTGAACCAGAAGCCTCTTTGATTTGGATGAGCATAATGCTCTTTACCATGCTTCTCCTTTGTTTAAAGTCTTTGGCTGAGAGAAACATTAGGGATTCATCTCTAGCCCTTTTTGCTATGTACAATACTTATCAACTTCTAAGATATTAGGGGACTTCACCCTATAGTGGCACCATGCTTCATACTCAATTCTGTTTCTGAACCTGATCTCCAAAATGCTTCAAGATTCCCAGTAACAAGAAAGCTTTACCCTTTCCAACAGCTGAATTAGATCCCTCTGCTGGAAAAAGTCCACAAAGCCCAGTTTAAAATAACATTGCTTACTCACACTTAGAATTTTCATCACATTAATCATTTTCAAACAAATAGTTCCAAATGAACACTTCAGGCAATCTTTTGATACTCAGTGTTGCTTTAGAAGCAGAGGTAAACAGAATTCAGCTGTCCATGTGGAGCTATTAGTTTTGTTTACAGAAATATAGGCCATGGTTTTCTGCTAGTTCAGAGAAAAACAGCAGAGCAAGCATCAAAATCTCTAATTTTGTCCAAGATGGCCAGGCAATTCTATACAGATAAAGTGCTTGCAGAGTCTATCACTGATTTAAGTAATACTATCTATACTTTTTCAAAGAGTCAAAACCAGTATAGGATAAGCAGGATACAGACAATCCTCTAAGGAAGGAATCAGCCAGCTTTCAATATAGGGCAAGATGATCAATATTTTAGGCTTTTTGGACCACATATAGTCACTTCCACACTCACTTTTTCTTCTCTTTAACCCTCTGAAAAAGTAGAATTCATCCTTGGCGCATACCTAAAAATAGGCTGTCCCTTGTCCTGGTTTGTTGAAACCTGTTTTAGTGCATTTGAGCACAAAGTAAAAGTAACAAAATTTAATGTCTATAGGGCCAAGTGGAGACTTCGGGGTACTCAAAATAAGCATTCTCATTTAAATTCCACTTTGCTTGAGTCAATAAATCCATATATGAATGTGAGCTCATTATTGTCAGATTACTAATATTTCAAGAGATTGGAAATCTGTATGTCTTTATGAAATTACCTAATTTAGAAAAGCTATCAGTAAACTCCAACAGTGGCAACAAATACAAAACATATACACATACATATACATATTGAAATACACATGTAATATATTTTGCACTAAGAGTCTTTGGTCAGACAGTTTTTAACATCTGATGTTGATGGCACCCATATACTTTATTTAAAAAAAGATTTATTTATTTATTTATTTATTTATTTATTTATTTGAGAGGTAGAGTTACAGGGAGAGGGAGAGACAGAGAGAAATGTCTTCCATCCACTGGTTCACTCCCCAAATGGCATCAACCGCCAGAGCTGGGCTAATCTGAAACCAAGAGCTAAGAGCCTATTCCAGGTTTCCCACGCAGGTACAGGGGCCCAGGCACTCTGGCCATCTTCCACTGCTTTCCCATGTCACAGCAGGGGGCTGGATCAGAAGATGAGCAGCCAGGAAATGAACCAGTGTCCATATGGGATGCCAGCGATGCAGGCAGAGGCCTAGCCCACCATGCTATAGTGCCAGCCCCCACCCATACATATTTGGAATTTAAATAAGCCAATTATAATTCTGACTGTGTTGTCCCTTAACTATGTAAGATTTTAGTTACATATAAGTAATTAAGTGATGCATGTATTAATACATATAATACATAGATATATTAAGTATATGGACCAGACACATAATAGATAGATAGATAGATAGATAGATAGATAGATAGACAGAGAGATGATAGAGAGATAGATAGATAGATAGACCATGATAACTAGAAGTAAATTTTGTGAACTCTGTAGTACAGTGCCTGGAAGTGAAGTAGGATACTATTTTTCCTTTTTAAACTTCTCAAGAATTATCAAAGGCATAGTTGTATTATGTTGTGTTTTCTTTTTGGCAACATCAACTAAACAAATTCCAAGTTAAGTTAGGTCCAAGCTCATTTCTGTGAGTGATGTATTGCTGCCCTATCAAGGATCAGTTATATCTACACTACACATAGTCATCTGCAAATTATTTTGCAACACAATTCTTTCTGAATTTACTTTCCTTAAGATTGCATTTAACTCAAGGCATCCTCATACTGTCACATGGAAAAACTTAGATTACTGTTTCAGACAGTATCAGAAAGGCAATCTTTGGAGTGGCAATGCCTACAATTCTGATAGTTACCAGTAGAAACAGAAATATGAAATAAAGTAGATATTATAGAATAATTATTAAGACTTTACTTTTTGGTGGTAGATAATTTGGATAAGAACAAAGAAATGGCACAAATGCCAAGGATAATTGGTGACTAAATCTCCCCAAAGAACATGTTTCTCATATTCAAAATGGAAATTTTAGTTTCATGGTATAGAACTAAAAGCTAAATAAGATAATGTTTATACAGATCAGAGTAAATGCTTCATAAATGCAAGTTGTTGTTGTTACAATCACTTCCATAAGAGAAAATAGATAGGCTGAATGGCTTAAATATCTCCAGTTTTTGATGAAAGATGATAAATTATGCTAAAAATTCAGCCATCCACATTTTCCAAGACAATTTTTCTCTTTATTAACAAAGAGATTGGCAAGATAAACTCTTTGAAGGATAGCAGAACAAGTCAGTGTATTAAGGTTTTCCTATAACCTGAATTGCAAACTATTACTGAAAATTCAGCCAGTCTTTTAGACTGCTTTTCCTCACAATCATTCTTAAGGTTATTTTATTCTCCTAATTAATAATTCATCAGAACTTTTAAATTAAGAATTCAGAGTGCAATTTCAAGATACAAAGATATCCCTGTTTTGTATACTAGGTATGATAAGTATCAAACATTATGCTGTTGATAAATATAGCAGGTTTTATTATCGATTTTGCTATACGGAACAGCTTATTGGTTTGTTTCAGCACCATGGACAGAGAATAATCTTTAGTAAGATACAGCTGTCTATTGGCAGCCTAGAACAAAAGGAAAAACAGGTGAAGTATTTTAGAGTCAGAGCTGGAAATCTTGAATCATGTAAATATTGGCATGTATCCTGGAGTCCAATACAAGAATCCATGGAATTCCTATATGTAATGGTGATGTAATAAATGTAATGTAACTGTTCATTTTCAAGGAATTCATTCCAAAAACCAAAACTGCTCAACCTAGAACTTTCTGAAATAAGCAAATTAACTGCAACATTGTGTTATTGGTATTTGTTTATTACCATGGAATAATTCCACTTATTAACCTGGTATTTTGTTCAAACGCAACTTTGAAATTTCTGTGGGTCTTTTGGTAGCTATAAAAGAGGGATAAGATTTTAGATACTTTGATAAATAAGATAATTATTACCAGCAAACCCCTGAGACTGGTATATGGCAGACACTTAACATGCTTTGGTGAATGAAAGTCATGGATAGCAGGAAGTGTGATATTTATGCTTCTAATTCTAACAGGATAATCAATTCAAATTCTATTTGGAACCTATGATACTGACCCTTCTTAGTAAAATATATTATAAAGGTTAACTTCTCATTTATTGCTAAAAACAAATTAATTCAGTCATACTTTTGTTGAAATTATGATTCAAAAGCAATTAACACAAAACTGATTTGTAAAGTTCATGTACATTAGAGAACTAAATATTTACAGAAGAAATCAACAGTATATTTCATTATAAGTATATCCACGGTATGCAATTTTACATAAGATGTCTCTTATAGACAAAGAGAGCCCATGTTTTATGCATACTATTCTCAACAAAAAGTTTAGATAGATGATAGAGCCTGACTCAGTGAACTGAAAGGCAACAAGGGGCCAGCGCTGTGACTTAGCAGGTAAAGCCTCTGTATGGGCACGATTCGAGTCCCAACTGCTCCACTTCCAATCCAGCTCTCTGCTATGACCTGGGAAAGCAGTATAAGAAGGTCCAATTCTTGGGTCCCCTGTACTCACGTGGGAGACCGGGTAGAAGCTCCTCCTGGCTCCTGACTTTGGATTGGCGCAATTCTGGCCCTTGTGGCCAATTGGGAAGTGAACCAGTGGATGAAAGACCCCTCTCTTTCTCTTTGCCTCTCATTCTCTTTCTGTGTAACTCTGCCTTTCAAATAAATAAATAAGCAAATCTTAAAAAAAAAGGCAACAAGACCTTGCTTCCCCAATTACTATATTTTAAAAATACTGAAATCTTCACAGTAACAGAGTTACTTTGATTGTCCTGGGATTTGTTTGAAGAGGAGAGAAGTTTAGGAAAAGAAATCAATTTACTTTGCAGTTTATTAAAGGATATTTTCTTTCTTCCCAAAATTTGACATTGGGTCTCTACTTTTGAATGTTATGCTAGCAGAATGCTGAAAACCATACAGCTTAAAAGAAATACACTTTTCTTAAGGTACAAATTTCATTGCAATTCAATGCTCTAAGGAAGGTATAGTAGAAGTCAGGGAATAAAAGTGTTTCCAGAAAATGTAAGGAACCAGCACAACTATCTTACTATACACTGATTAAAATCATAGGTAAGATATGTGTGTCTAGAGATCATGCTTCAGGAAGAATTTAATTCTTTGTTCTTTCCTTTCCCCAAACCTCAAAGCTATTTACCTCTTGAGTTTATGTTTTTACTTCACTTTGAAAGCTAAGATACAAAGTCCACAAAGTACATTTCACACAGTCAAATGCAAAAGTAGAAATTATATCCTTCTGAATTCAAGTCAAGAAGCTACATCAAGAAAGTAGAACTATATACAAAATAATTTAGTACAGTGCAACACATTTTACTGTATCTTATGAAAAGGCTAAGAACTAACTCTCTAGCAAAGCATTCATAATTAAATAAAACATTAAAACTGTCATTGCCTTTGAAGAGAATATAATATCAGGGGTAAAAGACAAAAGCAATTAATGATTTTAATGGTTATATGACCCATGAAAGTTGCAAGTCAGGGCATGCAGGAAGAGCACTTCCACCTGACTTGGGTGTGAGGGAAGATGATGCTGCAGCCAGGTCTGAAAGAAGCAAGTCAGTCAGACAGATAAACAGGCAAGGACAAGTCTAGACATAAGTAGCTAATAATTACATGAGCAGAAGCCAAAATGCAGGTAAACCTTTAGTGTGCTTTGGAGAACAAAATCATTCAGTTTAAAAAAGCAGTGGATAATGTGACCAGAGCCAATCAGAGCAGTGAAGTTCTTAAAAGCGTTTGATTCTCATGTGCAGGAGATGAGATTCCTTCTTAACAGTCACAGGTAACAGTAAACTAAAATAAAATCACATGTGTACCTAGTGACTTCCTCTGCTGGTGTTTTGTAAAGAAATCGTATTCTTTGTTCATTTTCTCTGAATTAATTAAATATTTACTATATTTCTGACATGTGTCAGCTCCTGAGGAATACCAATCATCACTGTTAGGAAATAGTTCCAGTTCAGTACTTTCAGGAGTATACAGGGAAATCGGTAAATAATGTCAACATTCCAAGTCAACATAATAATCACTCATCCAGAAAAACAAAATATGCAATGAACCTTATGTGGTAATTTCTCTAAATGTGTTTACCATCATATTATTTTTGGATTTGGGTAATTATTATTTATTATAATGTATTATTATTAAATAGCTAGTATTATACCATTTTGCAGATGAAGAATTACAATATAAAATTGCTGGGTGGGACTGGCGCTGTGGCGTAATTGTAAAGCCGCCACCTGCAGTGCTGGCATCCCATATGGGTGCCGGTTCAGGTCCTGGCTGCTCCTCTTCCGATCCAGCTCTCTGCTATGGCCTGGGAGAGCAGTAGAAGATGGCCCAAGTCCTTGGACCCCTGTGCCCACTTGGGAGACCTGAAGAAGCTCCTGGCTCCTGGCTTCAGATTGGCTCAGCTCCAGCTGTTGTGGCCATTTGGAGAGTAAACCAGAGGATGGAAGACCTCTTTCTCCCTGCCTGCCTCTCCTTCTCTGTCTGTGTAACTCTGCCTTTCAAATAAACAAATAAATAAATATAAAAAAAAAGAAAAGGAAAAACTATTGGGTGAGTATCCTAATGTTAGAATACCAGTAGTTAACAGACATAGGATTCAAAACTAAATTGTCATGGTCAGCATTGTTGTTCAGCAGTTAAGGTCATTGTTTGGGAAACCAGCATCCCATATGAGTTTGAGTCTCCACTGCTGATCCAGTTGCCTCCTAAGGTGCCTGGGGAAGCAGCAGAAGATGGCCCAAGTATTTGGACCCCTACCACCCATGTGGAAGACCCAGATGTAGTTCTAGTCTCCTGGCTTCCACTTGGCCCAGTCCTGACTGGAGAGTGAACCAGTGGATGAAAGATCTCTCTATCTTTCTATCTCTCTCCCTCTCTCGGTCACTCTGTCTTTCAAATAAATAAAATGAATGTTTAAATTTAATTTAAGTTTTAAATTTTCTGATACCTTTCTCCTAATTATGAAGTGTCTCAATAAAATTCTTTGGTGAAAACAATTCATCTGTGAAAAGATGGGAAACAATACATGAATGGGGTCTTCAGGATAAATAGAAGTTTGTCAGACAGATTAAAGGCTAAATGCAAACACATAGTACATACTGAGTTAAGCTCTTAAATATTTCAGAGCATGGTCTTGCTTATGTTAAGTCAGACAGATGCACAAATTTATAAAATTGGTCACTAAAATTTTGAACATCATGACCTCTCCATCGACCTTACTCGATTTAAGTTTTTCCATCTATACATCAGTTAAAACAATATGTGTCCTATTTTAAAATTTAAGTTTTTTCCCATAGATTTCACATCCATCTAAAATCCTATGGCAAATTTTATAACACTTTATTTTATTCAATGTTAAAATTACAGCTTAATAAGCCAGTCACACTAAAGAACTTAGAAATTTCATTTTCTAACAGATTTATTTACCTACTTGAAAGCCAGAGAGTAAATGAGAAAGAGAGATCTGAAGCTCGTTCAGGCCCAAGATAACCAAAATTGCTAGAGCTGGGTCAGGCCAAAGCCAGGAGCCAGGAGCTTCATTTGGGTCTCCCACAGGGGTGCCAGGGGCGCAAACACTTGGAGATATCCTCTGCGCTTTCCCAGGAGCATTAGCAGGGAGCTGGATCAGAAGTGGAGCAGCCAGGACAGGAACCAGCTCCCATATGGGATGCTAGCATTGCAGGCAGTGGTTTAACTTGCTGTGCCACAATGCCGGCCACAGAAATTTCATTATTAAAAAATTATGTGAATTCTTGCTAGATGGGAATAGGATGTTTCTCAATTTGATAGAATATAAAGTAATATAATTTGGTCCAATAAAATGATTTGGTCCAATACAATAAGCTACTCTTTGAAATGGCATAATCAAAGCACAATATAACAACTAATCTATAGAATAATGCCAACATCTTTGTTCTGAGACAAATTTGGATAATTAATATTGAAAACATTCACCAAATAATACCAATATGGATAAATCACAACACAAATTGCCTCCTATGGAGTAAAAGCACAAATTTTAATAGCCCAATTTGCCCATTTTTCTTGCTTTGTGCCATGTCTACATCATAGATAGCAGCTTCTCTAACAGATGTGCGCAGGGGTCACAAAGGAGTCTATCAGCATCATCAGATTGAGTGAATTGGGAACAGGAGGTTGAAGGGACACAAAGGGGTGACACTTCTGTCAAGCAAGGAAGAACATAGGAGGGTGGTATGGGAATGAAAGTGCTTTGATGAACTGGTACAGAAAATCAGGCCAATCATTCATAGTCCCTCAGAGACAGAGAACTTCACATTTTGAACAATAGAGATCCATTGAGTATTCCTGAATAACGTGGGAAGAAGACAGTCAGAAATAAGATCAGAATCTGACAACCTCTTATGACTTCCAGAAAAACACATGTTCAACAACACAAGCAAGTATATTACATGTAAAACACACAGCCCATAATGCTATTGTTTAGTATTTCCCTAGCTTGCCTCTCAAACTAACTGAAATAGAATTAATCAAAAAATGATCTCATTTCTTCTGATATAGATGACATTCTAAATCCACAGGGTTAAACAATTTCATACCATTTCTCACTTGGCAATGGTGTAATACTCTTGGGTAAGCTTAACCCCTGAAAAGATTCCTGCAACTGCAGCAGAATTAGAATAATAAAGCTTTTCATCAACTTGCTGAAAGCCAGAGTTGTCACTAAACCATCTTCATGGGATGTCGCTTTCATTCCTTACATTGACTTGGCACTCAGACCAAACCCCCATTCATTCCACATCCACAACTGTTCTCAGTTCTCAGTTTGCATGGCACTCTCCAATCTGCTGGCCACATTTGCCAGGATATTATGTTTCCTTCCCAAGTTTACTTCCCAACTCTGGGATTGCATCTGAAACACAGAATTTATTTGCAAAACTAAAATCCAAATGTTAAATACTATTTACAGAATTCATTTTACTCTAATGCTTTTATGTTCAACACAGCTTTCTGCTGATTTTTCCTAACTATAAAACCTGCCTTTATTTCCATAAAATAAACAGACCTTAGGGATCTGAGTCAGTTTATATAGCTCTTAAATATGTTTAAAAAAATCTACTGATTGCAGTAAGTCTGAAATGACTGCAGTCTAGGTCCTAGAGACCTGAGCTTACCGTGGTAATACTTAGTACTCAGGCATCATCTTGACATACTGTACACTGTAATCTGTCATGATAGGACTTATCTTGGGTTAAGCACATAGGTGTTAGTGAAAATAAACACTAACTGCAGTGATACAACTAACAATAAAATCAAGAAGTAATCAGGAAGAAATGATAAACAAAAACATCAACTTCTCCCTCACTAGAAATCCATATTTCCAGTTAGGTGGCACATGCACACGCACACACAACACACACGCACAAAACACAGGTTTATTCATAAATCAAAACTCAATGGAATAAGAACACAAGAGTATCTACTCACAAGCAACAAATAAAAAGAAAAACAAGTCTGAAAAGAGGAAATGTAGCAGCATATGATTAGGGAGGGACGGAAATAGTACACATGCACAGAATCAGGAAAACTTAAAAAAAAAAAAAAAACAGAAGCCTTGAGAACATTACCCTGTGACACTAAAGGCAGAAGTCAGGGTAATTATATGAGACATTTTTTATGAGTACGAGATTTGTAAAATGGATCTCCAAATATGTTTGCATATGCAACCTCAGTTTCTTCTAAATTGATGCTATTCAAGAATACTGTGGTTGCCTCCTCCAAATTACCTGTTATTTTTTAAAAATATTTATTTATTCATTTGAAAATCAGAGTTACACACAGAGAGAAGGAGAGGCAATGAGAGAGATGGAGAGGTCTTCCATACGCTGGGTCACTCTCCAGTTGGCTGCAATGGCCAGAGATGGGCCGATCTGAAGCCAGGAGCCAGGAGCTTCTTCTGGGTCTCCCAGATGGGTGCAGGAGCCCAAGGACTTGGGCCATCTTCTACTGCTTTCCCAGGCCATAGCAGAGAGCTGGATCGGAAGAGGAGCAGCCAGGACTTGAACCGGCACCCATATGGGATGCCAGCACTGCAGGTGGCGGCTTTACAAGCTATGCCACAGCACCAGCTCCAAATTATCTGTTATTGATTCTGAGACAAAATATGGGAAATGAAAATTCATGGTGTGCTGTTACAGCAGAGGGCAGATACATATCCAGGATAGCCCAAGAAAGTCCTCAGTAAAGATTTTTTCATAGTCTTCTTGGAAATTCTACCCTAACAGTCTATAATCTGTGGAATGTACTCCATAGACCTTGCAAGTGTTACATTTAAGAACTCATTTCAAGGATAACAGGATGATGAAAATTACATATTAATGGATGAGCTGGGCTAGTTATGGAGTGAGTCTCTATTTGGTATTTATACAACTGAACTATTTATGTAGCTTTGAAAGGGAATCAAAATAGCCTCTTTCAACTGCAAATATATGAACTCAATATGAATAACACACATTTCTCATTCTGAAATAATAAACATATTGAACATATTATGACACAGCATGTATAACCATACTATTTTAAGGATTGATGAATACTCCATTCAAATATATCTAAGCATACTAATGTAAATTATAGTATGAAGGTGAAAACCATTTTGGCATATTTGTGCTTCAGGTATGTATCAATGGAAAAAAAAATGATTCTGTTTGATCACTGCATGTGTGACCATTCCGCTAAACACGAAAGTACTATGCAAAGTATATCACTTTGCCTCGTGTGTTAAAAGAGCATGCTGTTATGTAGTGACTTCTCCTGGTGTCAGCATGGACTTTTCAAAGGCATGCTTTACAAAGTTAACGTTGAATTTTAGAAGAGGTAGGATGAAGTGGAGTATTTTGTCTACAGTAACATAAGGTAGGCTGTGTTCTGAATTATTAGCACATGGCCTTTGGCAAAGGGAAGTACTGGAGCAAGTCGTGTAGGTCGGATTCTTTCTTTCCATAGAGCTCTGATAGTCTTTGCTTAATGTAAAACTGCCTCGCAGCTTCAAAAGAGTCTGTAATGAAAGGTTATGACATAACAGACTCATGCCAAGAGGTTCACTCCCTGTTTTCTAAAGTACTAAAGTGCTTTAGGGAACAATAAGTATTTAGTTTAAAGGTAACATAGAAAAGATTAACCTTACAACTTGAAAATTAGCTAATTTATGGATAAAGTACAAGTACTTGACAAAGGCATCACAGGGCAGAGCTTCATTGAGAAGTAATTGCAGACTAAGGTCAGAGTTATGCTATGCATCCTGGGTTCTTGCTTTTGGTTAATGCTGAATACACAGCTAAACAAATCAAATGGTTTTGACCTCTCTTTTGCATGAAGAGCTGAACAGTCACAGCATCAAATAGCTTTAACTAGCATTTGCTCTTTAATCAAGAAAAGAAGAATAAATTCAATATGAAAATATTCTAACTGCTCAAAGTATTGGCTGCTCCCAACACACACACCCAAAAAGAAAAACATAAATAACTTGAACTATATTCGACTCTACTGAGCTCAAGTATAGACATCATTTGTTTCTTAAAAGAGATTCCAATTATAAGGAGAAAATATATCAAAATATGAATGCACTGAAGTGGTTTTTAATTTATTGCTTCTGTTGACAGTAAAGGCTGACTGTCATGATAGTTTACTCTCATACTAAATGGAAGCACAGAGGGTAAGTGCCCCCTTCCTGTGCCAATATTTCAAGGAGAAAAGCAAAAATATATATATTTATAATGAAGGATTTTGATGTCAGCAAAATAAAATTCAATAGAAAGACCAGCCAATGTAATTAACTCCAAAATATGCCTGCCTTGATAATGGGTGATGGATGACTAATCTCATAAGCAGGAACTAGTACAACATATAGAAATGATAATAATAATAATAATAATAACCAAAGCCAATTTATTCAGTCCTTCCTAGAAGTTAGCCATGCTAAAGAATTTTCGTGCTTTGTCTCACAGTTCTTCTCAGGTAGGAAACGATATTTGTGTCATTTTACAATTAAGAATCTTGAGGCCTAGAGAGCTCCCTGATTTATTTATGTCACACAGTGAAGAAGAAGCAATACAAACTTCTGCTTCTTGGATGGAATGTTGACAAGCTGATCCTCTTAATCACTTGAGCAGTCTTTTATCTGTATTAGTGAATCTAGTAGTTGTAAGAACGATTTAAGAAAATCCTAGAACACATTAAAAACTCTAATATTTCCTTTTCAACCTGGATCTTTCTGAAGGATATAATCACTATGTTCAAAGTTTAAAATAAACAGGACTGCTTGAAAGTAACTTAGTGACATTGTTATTTGTAGTTTTAATTGCATTTTTAAAATTTTCAAATGTGTTACATATAAATAACAATGTTTTTGTCTACAAAATGAGAAGAAATAAAAACATTGCCATAGGAAAAGTCACATATAATGTCAAATTTTCTGGGTCAAAAAGAATATTGATTTTTTTTCTAGTCAAAGATTTTAAGTCTGTGGGAAAATTGTGTTTTTTAAAGCACACTAATAAATTATCATTTCAAAAATAATTTCTTATAAGAAATGGTAGGACCTAAACAACAACAACAAAAAAAACAGCAGCAACACATCAATGAGATCAATAAAAGAAAATAAGTCAGTAATCATCCATCTGCAAAGAACACATAAATTTAGCAAATTATAATAATATAATTTAGCAAAATTTAATAAGTAGCACCATTCAAGTTATACATTAATTCTGAGTATAGAACAAATATTGTAGCAAAAATTATACCACAGATAATTTTATATTGCTTTTTGCAAAGTAAATAAATTGTGTTAAACACAATTGTCTTGAATATTCCTTATTTGTATTGCTTTGACTTATTTGCTCTTTCTCTTCTTATCACTGGAATCTCTAATAGGATGCAGTAGAAAGGCAATGCTTTTCCTCTACTATAATCATTGTGACTGAATTCTGAGAAGTATAAACTTGAGAGACATCTGTAATTCTTCCTGTCTCTTGCAGTGCAGCTTCTCCTTGCATCTGCTTTGGCAAGAATATTCCTCTCCAGGAAACACAGTTTCTTCCTTACAGTTGTTGGGATATGTATTTTTTTTCTTTGCTATTCTGGGCAGTGAGATGACATTGCCCAGACATTTGTATGACTGCTCAGGGGATAAACAAAAGCAAAATCCAGATGATTAAAGCAAGACATAAAAGAAGAAAGTTAAACTGGACAAAGAAAAAGTATTCAGAAACAACACAACAGAAGCAAAACCCAAAGTATGAGATATACATTAGCAAGTAGGACCCTGAGTAACATTACAATTTCACATGCAAAGACGTCCCATGTTTAAACTTAACTGCAGAATACTTTAAAAAGCAACCATGTGCATATCTTAAATTTTGGTAATTTGATAACACAGTGATAGGATGAGTGAGTAAAAATGTAAGATTTGTAACCTGCTTATTCTTTGTCAACATGCTCATGTTTTCTGCATGGATATATCTGGCCTCTGGAAAGACTGTGGTTTATATGAGAACAGCAATATTGTCTTTGAGATGACAATGTATGGCTTTTTAACTCAATCATAGCCTAATGTTGAGGGGAGGTGTTTATGACCAAGGATATTTCCTCTCAATCAAGTTGATATTTTCTGGAATGAGAAAGAAAATACAGAGCTGAGCACCTTTGGCATGACAACTAAGCAGTAAGGCCTGGTCAAGAAATCCAGTACTGCACTGGTCAGCTCACTGTCAGATCTGGGAACCTACATATTGTCCTCAAACAAAGTCAGTCTCAGTTAAATGCATATGTTGGGGCCAATGACAAAGGTCAGGTACTGCAAGCAAACATGAAATATGAAATGTGTATAGATTTATAAATTTTCTCTTAAATGTACACTTGCAGACAATCTGACACTATCACACTGGCATTGCCCTTAAGCAAATTTCACACCAAGAAACCTTTCTTAGCTCCCTAGAACAGCCTGGATGTCCTGTTGCCACAGGTTCAGAGCAGCTGTGCTTAAGTCTTTCAGCCTTGTCCCTTTATCCTACATGGAAAAAACCTCAAGGACAGAACTTCACCTGTAATGTGTACCCAAAACTTACAGCAGTACCTGGAAGATAGCTGGTGATTGATACTTACTCACTGAATAACAGATACAAGTGAGATTGCTATAATAAAAACTATCAATTAGATTTTTGGAGCTGAGTAAATACAATTCCCCAAGTGAAGTAGCAAGAGATGGAGGAAGCCGCTGCCATGAAACACTTCTCCTCTGGTCTAAGACCTCATGTTTAGTATTTTATAAGTAAAGAAATTAAAAGAAAACACTTGTTGGGTGATGTTGTGGCACAACAGGTTGAACCATTGCTTGTGATTCAAGAATCTTGTATCAGCACTAGTTCAAGTCCTGGTTGTTCTGCCTCCCATTCATACCCCTGCTAATGCACCTGGGAAGGCAGGAGAAGATGGCCCAGCATCTTGGGCCTCTGCCACCCATTTGGGAGACCTAGATGGTTTTCCTGGCTCCTGGCTTAGACCTGGCCCAGTTCTAGCCATTGCTACCATTTGGAGAACAAACCAGCAGATGGAAGATCAGTCTCTTTCACTCTGCCTTTCAAATAAATAAATCTCCAAACAAGTAAAAATACATAAAATAAAACCCTTTTAAACTCAACTCTGTGTGGTTAATACTAAATGATGGGAGCCAATATTGTGACAGAGCTTGTGTTCAACATGAGCCCTTGTTTGAGTTCTACCTGCTCCACTTCTGACCCAGCTCCTTGCTAAAGTGCCTTGGAAAGCAGCAGATGAAGGCCTAAGTACTTGGGTCCCTGACACCCACATGGGATTCCTGGCTTCAGCCTTCTCAATCTCAGGCATTGCAGCCATTTGAGGAGTCTCTTCCCCCTCTCTCTGTAACTCAACTTTTCAAATAAATAAACAAATAAATCTTTTTTTTGACAGGCAGAGTTAGACAGTGAAAGAGAGAGACAGAGATAGAAAGAAAGGTCTTCCTTCCGTTGGTTCACCCCCCAAATGGCTGCTACAGCTGGCGCACTGTGCCAATCTGGAGCCAGGAGCCGGGTGCTTCTTCCTGGTCTCCCATGCAGGTGCAGGGCCCAAGCACTTGGGCCATCCTCCGCTGCACTCCCGGGCCACAGCAGAGAGCTGGACTGGAGGAGGAGCAACCAGGACAGAATCTGGCGCCCCATCCGGGATTAGAACCTGGGATGCCAGCACCACAGGCGGAGGATTAGCCTAGTGAGCCACAGCTCACTAAATGAAGAGGGTAATAAACTACAGAATAAAACACAAAGGGAGAGGTGATGCAGAGCAGTTTCCCTGGAGAGGTGGATTCTGATTCTGGCTTGGCACTAACTGCCTTTAAAACTTGTAGCAAGGTGATCGAATTTCCCTGGCACTTAGTTTCCATATTCTAAACCAGTATCTTAGATTTTAGTGGATCTTCCAGCTCTAAACTGATATCATTCTCTAACAGATAATTATCCATCAGCTAGAGACATATTAAGTAAACTAGTGAGGACTCTTCATCTCCACTGGCCCCTTCTTGCCAACCCAGTGGCGGACCCAGGCAATGCCATCCTTCCTGCTTTACTGACACCCAGTCTGGCTCCCTGGAGTTGATTCTTCCAACCATACTAATGGATTTCTTCACAGAAGAAAAATCTGATCTTTATACCCTTCTGCTGAAGATCCTCCAAAGGATTTCATTAATTCCAAATTCAGTTGCACTCAAAACTCTTCTGCAATCTACCCCTTGCATTCCCAGTTCTACTTTAAGATGTTTTCATTTGGACTCTTCTCTGGAGCCTCACCAGGTTTCCTTCTAATGGATCATCAAAATTTTGGTGTGCATTAGAACAATATTCACATCTACTCTTTATCTAACTAACTTCTAATACTTACTGTTCAGTGGATGAAAAACATTTAGCAGAGCACCAATAACATATTGGGAACACAAATATTTCTTGACTAAAAGAAATAAAATAAAATGACTCAAGCCAGGGCAGGGTATTTCCTTAGATAGGGAGAGCATATAGTAGTTCATCTTTGTAAACTTTTCAGTCATTACCTTGATACATAAATGGTCCACAATACAAGCTACCTAGTACAGTGATGAAAAACTGGAACTAGGAAAGCACTAATTGCCAAGACTGTTGGAGGAAAACAAATACCCTTCTGTAACTGTACACAAGTTACTCTGCAAAAAGCAAAGCAAGGCTAACTAAGAGACAGCTGCAAAACACACAATGATATAATGTGTTTGCCGATCTGCAAAATCGTTTAAAAGTTGCTGCTTCAACAGCTGGTATCTGGAAGCTGTAAGCATCGTTCAGTCTAGTTAAAATTACACAGAGCAGGAATGTTTATTATGCGCACAAAAAGGAGATTCGAATGTTGAAGTTACAGCACTTTTAAAAGTCTGGAATAGTCAACAAAACACTTGTTGACAGTTGGAAAATTTTCCAACCCTCATATTTGTTTAGTCATATTCTGCAACTAGTTCTATAAGCTTTATAATCCCATAGCTGAAGATTGTTTTCAAAAGACAGCACCAGGGGCCAGTGTTGTGGCCCAGCAGATAAAACCACCACCTGCAACTCCAGCACCTCATATTGGTGCTGGTTTCTGTGTCCCGGATGCTCCACTTCTGATCCAGCTCTCTGCTAATGGCCTGGGGAAAGCAGAGGTAGATGGCCCAATTATTTGAGTCCCTGACACTAATGAGGGAGACCCCAGATGAGGCTCTTGGCTCCTAGTAGAGCCCTGGCTGGGGAGTGAACTAGCAGATGAAAGACCTTTCTCTCTCTCTCTCTCTCTCTCTCTCTCTCTCTCTCTCTCTCTCTGTGTGTGTGTGTGTGTGTCCCTCTTTCTATAATTCTGAATCTAAAATAAATAAATAAATCTTTAAAACAAACAAAAAGAGACAGCACCCAAAGCCTAGCTGAATTACCTAACTCTTGGTCAGCACCAAGCCTGTAATTGGATTTAACAAAAACTTTGTACATAATCTTAGCATTATTGCTTAAAAGCACTTTAGCATTTAGAGGACAACTGAAAGAAACAATTCATTTTATTTCTCCAGAAAACTAGATATTTATACCATCTAAACAGAGGTAAAAACCTAGATAAACTATCTAATAAATGGGTGATCACAACTCACACCTTCTCAAAAAAATTTCTTTAATCTCGCTCTGTATTTTCCAAATCTCTCACCTCGTTGGCTTAATGAACCACTTCTCAAATGTGTTATGCAGAAAAGATATGGTAAAAGTTTGACTTTGAAAGATAATCAAGCATAGCACCAGTGGGAAATGAGGAAAGAAGGGTTTTAAACCAACTCAGCAGTTTCTCTATTGTAGTACTTCTCAGAGCTTTGAGGAAAGGGATCTCATAGAAATTTATCCATGTGTGCTTTAAATAAAACTGTTCATGGAACTCTGTTTCAGAGAATAGTTTTTAACATGTGGAAGTTGTATTAGAAATTGTCAATTCAAGATGTGATGGGTGGTTAAAAAAAACCCTGATTTTCAGTGGGATCTAGTACATGAGCACACACTAACATATTGCCTAACTAATATATCAGTTTAGCATAGCACTCATCTTACAGGGGACATATCATTTCCTTGCTCTCCTAGTCCCATAAGAAAATGTGTATGCGTGTATAAAATATATACAAATATTTCATCTGAGTCTTTCACATGGGTAGAAGGGGCCCAAAAACCTTCCACCACTTTCTGCAGCCTTTCAGCAGGGAGCTGGTTTGGATGTGCAGCAGGGACATGGACTGGCACCCATGGGGGATTCTGGCATTGCAGATGGTGGCTTAACCCATTATAGTGCAATGCTGACCCCTTGCATACTCTTATAAAACAATTTAAGTATTCAAGTATGCGTGTACATAAAAACATGAGGGAACTACAAAAACTTCATGGAAAAACAGAATTAAAAGATAATTTAAATGCAAAAACATTATGAAATGCATTTTTTCATGATATGCATTTTCCATGACATTTCTTATGATCCATTTATGCATAGATTTTTGAAATTTTTGCACGAAAATAAACATCTTTTAATTGAATTTTCCACCAATTTTTTGAAATTCCTTTGTAGTTCCATAAGAAAACATTCTTGGATTGGGAAGCCGCTTCTCCACATTTTGTATTCCTCTCACTCACTAATTCACTGTTCCCCTAAGGAAGAGCTGTCACTATCTTATAGGAAAGGTAGGAAAAGAAATTGATCCACTTCCTCTTTCTTTTGTGACCTGTTTGCCATAAATAAATGGATACTTTATTTTCTATTTATTCTTGCAACCAGGCTCAGAGCCCAGAGATTTCATCTATTGAAACTGCTCTGAACTTCAAAATCCCTACTTGTAAAATGAAGGTGAAAAAATATGCTTTGGAGGTTGCTTTGCTGATGCCACCTTTGTCAGTAAAATGATTTGTAAAGTCTTGACATTGTTAAAATCTCAACATACGATTTTATTTTCTGTTACTATCAGAGAATTCACCAAAATTGGAAGTTAGATTGACATTGTCCACATAGTTGCTACTGACTCTGTCGGCTGCAAGAAAGACTTTATCCTTTTTTCTTTCTGTGAATACTTAGGACAATGTCTGACATTTGGTGCACATTTAAAGAATGACTTCCCTAGAGTAAGTGAAATGAATCTCTTTGCTACTTTTGTCTGTGTGTGTGTGTGTGTGTGTGTGTGTGTTAATTAGAATCAGTCAACTTAGTGCTTCTAGAGAGCTCCAGCTTACACAAAGTTTTATAGCCCAAACAGGGACAAGTCTTAATACATTTTTAACACTGGATGACAATTTCATGAATTAGTGAAATATGTTTTTCTTTGCAAGTAAGCAACGGGAAATCTATTCTGCTCAGTCCTCCATCCCTACAGAAGTCAATCATCTAGATACTCACTGGAAGAATGAAAGTTCTCTATGCAACAGATAAAGGGTTGATAACCAGAATCTACAAAGAAATTAAGAAACTCCACAACATCAAAACAAACAACCCACTTAAGAGATGGGCCAAGGACCTCAATAGACATTTTTCCAAAGAGGAAATCCAAATGGCCAACAGACATATGAAAAAATGTTCAAGATCCCTAGCAATCAGGGAAATGCAAATCAAAACCACAATGAGGTTTCACCTCACCCCGGTGAGAATGGCTCACATTCAGAAATCCACCAACAATAGATGCTGGAGAGGATGTGGGGAAAAAGGGACACTAATCCACTGTTGGTGGGAATGCAAACTGGTGAAGCCACTATGGAAGTCAGTCTGGAGATTCCTCAGAAACCTGAATATAACCCTACCATTCAACCCAGCCATCCCACTCCTTGGAATTTACCCAAAGGAAATTAAATTGGCAAACAAAAAAGCCATCTGCACAGTAATGTTTATTGCGGCTCAATTCACAATAGCTAAGACTTGGAACCAACCCAAATGCCCATCAACAGTAGACTGGATTAGGAAATTATGGGACATGTACTCTACAGAATACTATACAGCAGTCAAAAACAATGAAATCCGGTCATTTGCAACAAAATGGAGGAATCTGGAAAACATCATGCTGAGTGAATTAAGCCAGTCCCAAAGAGACAAATATCATTTGTTTCCCTTGATTGGTGACGACTAACTGAGCACCAAAGGGGAAACCTGTTGAAGTGAAATGGACACTATGAGAAACAGTGACTTGATCAGCTCTTGTGCTGACTATTGTTGTACAATGTAATACTTTATCCATGGTAGTATTTTTTTTTTATCCTAGTACTAGTGGTTGAACTCTGTAATTAACACACAATTATTCTTAGGTGTTTAAATCTTAACTGAAAAGTGATCCCTGTGAAATATAAGAGTGGGAATAACAGAGGGAGGAGATGTAGAGTTTGGGACATGCTCAATCGGAACGGCCCCAAATGATGGAGTTAGAATCGTGCCAGGCAATTCCAATACAATCCCATCAAGGTGGCATGTACCAAGGCCATCTCATTAGTCCAAGTGATCAATTTCAGCTCACAATTGATCACACTGATAGGTCTAAGAGTCAAAGGGATCACACAAACAAGACTAGTGTCTGCTAATACTAACTGATAGAATGAAAAAGGGAGAGAATGATCCAACATGGGAAGCAGGATACACAGCAGACTCATAGAATGGCAGATGTCCTAAATAGCACTCTGGCCTCAGAATCAGCCCTTAAGGCATTCAGATCTGGCTCGAGAGCCCATGAGAATATTCTAGGCATGGAAAGCCAAGACACTCTGGAAAAAAAAGAAGACCTAAATGAAAGATCTCTGCGAGTGAGATCCCAGTGGAACGAATGGGGCCATCAAAGAAGGAGGTACCTTCCTCTGAAGGGAGGAGAGAACCTCCACTTTGACTATGACCCTGTCGGAATAAGATCGAAGTCGGCGAACCCTAAAGGCTTCCATAGCCTCGGCAACTCATGACTAGAGCCTAGGGAGATTACTGACGCCATAAACAAGAGTATCAAATTGTTAAATCAACTTCAGGAGTCACTGTGTACTTACGTCTCATGAGGGATCTGTCCTTAAAGTGTTATCCAATGTGAAATAATGCTATTACTAGTACTGAAACAGTATTTTTACACTTTGTGTTTCTGTGTGGGTGCAAACTGATGAAATCTTTACATAGTATATATTGAATCTATCTTCTGTATATAAAGATAATTGCAAATGATTAAAAAATCTTGGTGTAAAACTGGAAATTGCATAGATAATTAATCAATTCTTAAAAAAAAATCATGTAGGATCTCTGTCCTTAATGTGCTGTACATTGTGAATTAATACTATAACTAGTACTCCAACAGTATTTTCATTTTGTGTCTCTATGTGAGGGCAAACTGTTGAAATCTTTATGTAATATGTACTAAACTGATCTTCTGTGTATAAAGAGAATTGAAAATGAATCTTGATGTGAACAGAAGGGGAGAGGGAGCGGGAAAGGGGAGGGTAGCAGGAGGGAGGGGAGTTGTGTGGGCGGGAGCCATTGTAATCCATAAGCTGTACTTTGGAAATTTATATTCTTTAAATAAAAGCTTTATAAAAAAAAGAATGAAAGTTCTCTATGATATTTGTAATTATAAATAACTTCTTTGAGAGAAATTTATTATGAGTTACTTTAGTGTGATAATTATGTCAATTTCAATCATTCTGTAAACCTTTATAAATAAGAAAGAGTTTCAATTGAACAGAGTGGAGCAAAAAAGATGTATCCCGAGAAAAATGTGATAAAATATATAGTATAAAATATTTTATGTTTGGACAGGAACCATGAGGCAAGTGATAAAGAACATCATAGAGACATGAAACACTCAAGGCATGGTGCCAGCTCCATGGGTTGCATGCAGCTGAAAAAAGAATCCAATAGTACTTTGGGAGGATACCATTCTTACACACTTCTTTTTGAACTTGTCTATGATTTTCCTCTGTTCTTTATCCCAGGGTGAACAGATTGTAGAAGGAGTCACTAAGTTACATTTTGTTGGTTTTAACAGAATTGATGACAGCTAAGGTGCATGACCCTCCATCTCCTCAACTCAATAGTACATTGTCTTTTATCAGTAGAGGTAGCTAAAGAATTATCACTGCTATTCTTAATTATGCACACTAGCTGCAACTTGAGTTGGGGGGAAATATAAAGATGGACAGAAAAAAACTGTTAGACTAGACCCAAGCCTATTCTATTCCTTATACCAATGGCCCACTCATTCCTGCAAAAAACATCAACTTGGTCACTGTGGTTGGATTATTGCTACTGCTTGGTTGCCCTAACATAGAATCCTTAAGTGATTTCTTTCTATCTCTCCTTCTGTACCTTACTGATCCATCTCTTCTTTGATCAGTTACCATAGAGAACTATTTTCTAAGCTTGAGTTGGCCATACATCGCAATTTTCCTAATGCCTTCATCTCTGTGCAAAACCAAAAAATTAACTCCAAAAGTCATTGTTTTCCCAAAATATTTATGAAATGAAATTATAAAAGGAAATTTTCAAATTGTAACCCTGATGAAAGCAAAATTTCTAGAACTACATTATGCAATATAGCAACACTAGTTATGCACACCTATTTTAATTTAATTTAGTTAAAATATGATAAAATTCAAAATTCATTTATTCAGCCACACTTGTTCCAAGTCCAAATGTAAGCACTGGACAGATATAAAACAAGGTAATCTTAGGCAACATTCTTCTAGAGTTCAATATGTCTTCCTCTGAGGAGAACACACACAGCCAGTAAAGTAATATAAAATCCAACTTTGAATCAAAGTCATGCAACTCTGTGATACAGACTTTCTAAGAAAAGAAAAACAGAGAAATAGACCCATTGGAAGTATTTAGACTAAAGCTATCCAATTAAAAAAATTCTCAGTAAGAAGTTGAATTAGATGAGATTAAAAATCCAGGGGACTTTAATCAGAAAACTTAAAAAATGAGTTCAATTTCACAAAGCTATGATTTTCCCATTACAAAACAGGAAAGGTTGTACTTTAGAATGCTAGTCATAGAAACAGCTTAGCTTTAAACTCAGCAGCCATTATTTTTGAAATTTCAATTAGTTAAACAATAGAAACATTATGAATCTGCAGCCAATTTTAAAAATATATATATACAACAGATTATTTATTATATTTTGGTTTTTACATATTTATTTATTAATATATTAGAAAGGCAAAGTGACAGAGCGACAGAAAGGGAGAGACAAACAGATCATTCATCCACTGGTTCAATCCACAAATGCCCACAACCAGGAGCAAATCTTTATCCAGGTCTCTCAACTGGGTGGCAGAAGTCCAAATACTTGATCATCATCTTCTACTTTTCCAGGTACACTACCAGGAATATGGATTGCACGCTGAGGGACTCAAACTCTAACCAACACTTTGATAAGTGATACAGGCATTCCAATTGCCAACTTAATTTGTGGCACCACAGTACCTACTGGGGTAGGCTGAAGTTGCATTTTGATAAAAAAAAAATAGAGTACTTTGTTAATTCATAAAGTAAGAATCCATCTAATTTAATGCAAAATTAGAGCCCTTCACATCACACGAATCTTTCCCTAAGAAATGGAGCACACTACATTTTAAAGAATGATATCAATATAGGAGGAAGTGAAAGACATTATCCTACAATTTCCTAATATTTCATTCACTTCTTCAAATAAAGTCTTTCAACCTCCAGATTTCCAGAAGTCGCAATGGTGAATTTGTGAAAGAATTACTCCTGAAGACACAAGTTTTCTCTCCCCCTCTTACTGCTCTGCAATAGAGAACAGCACAGAGCAAGGATTTCCACACACCTGGAGGATACCATTGGCTCTCAAAAAGAAAAGAGTCTACTTGTCAAGGAATGATTCTTTTCCTCTCATGGACTCACTTCCTCTGCTGTTATGTCCAGACACAATTAGCAGAAGCCATGTGAAAAAATCTGAACAGTTTGCAAATGGAACAACAGATTGGCTTTGTGTATTTAAAACTGTAAAATATGTGGGCATGGATTTGGTATAGTGGTTATGCTCCCTGCTAGTGGTTATTCCATATTTGAGTTTGAGTCCCCACTCTTCTGATTCAAGCTTTCACCTAATACAGATCCTGCGAGGCAGCAGGTAAAGGTTCAAGAAGTTGGATTTAATTCCAGAATTTGACCTCGGCAGATATTTTGGGAGTTAAACAGCGGGCAGAAGATTCTCTCTTTATCATCTCTGTCATCTCAATCTCTATCTCTCTCTCCATTCCCTGCCTGTGTTTCTACCTCTGTGCTTTTGAAATGAACAAAAAAACTTAAGCAAAACAAAACACAAAAACCTGTGAAATGTGTTTTGGCTATGAAGCCCAACAACAGAGCTTAAAAGTCATTTTTCACTCTATATTGTTGAGATTTTTTAAAAGCAGTTTTAGGTTTTGTAATGCTGGAGTCCTATTCATTTTCTTAATAGGATTAAGAGGATGATCTAAAATAAGTCTGGGTAAATGTTATGAATTGAAGAACTGGGAAATCTCCCTTCATTCCAAATAATGATCTCTGCCTCCTTCCTCTCCAATATAACTACCACATCTGCCTCTCATGTTTTAAGATTTCTTTTTTTTTTTTTTGAGATAAAGCTTTGAGGCCCTTAAGAAAATGGAAATGTATTAAGTAAGTCAGTTAGTATTTAAGCATCTTCGCTTAAATTCATATAAAAAAATAAGTTCCCATTATGTGGAGTGACCTAAGAGACAAGTAAACAGAATAATCAAATCTCCATACTCAAGAAAGGGATCAGGAAGGCTCCAGTGCCAGATTTGTATTCACTAGACTAGCGTGAGGCCCTAAGTCCTGTGTCAAAAATAGACAAAGGCACTGGCTGGAGAAATGACCAGAGGAACAGATTTGCACAGGGAGATAGGTTCTCCATAACTTTCTCAAGTCCTGTGCATGTTTAAGGAAATACCATTCTAAAGAAACCTTATTCTTCTGCATAATAAATTCGTCATTTCCACAAAGACACCAAAGAGTATGCCAGAGTTTTTCTGAATGAATCTCCTTTTGTTGTTACTTAATCAGCCTTCATTTTTAATCTGCATATATAATAGAGTAAATGCTAGGTGGTTAATGACTTTGGGGAAAAAAACACATTAGTTGAATGCTTAAATTCACCACAGTGCTTGCTGTATACCTATGTGAAAATCCAAGAATTGCAGTGGAGATTGGCACTAGTAAAGGTTATTTGAAACTCTGCCTCTCAACAACAAATGATCTATCTCTCAGTGCTTTCATTCTTCAAATTCAGCACTGCTTTGGAAGGAAAAGACGCCCAACAGAACCATCTGTCAGAGAAGATAGAGTTCAGCTGGAAAAGGCTGTTTGTTTTGCGGCACTCTGAAATTTTCTTACTTCAAACTAGATGAACTGTAGGGGAACAAAAACACTCCACATCTCAAATGAACAACTGTTGTACTATCTAGCATTGGAATCAATAGCGAGCATCATTTCTGTGTAATCTAATTCTGGAATATTATCATTCCACTCCACAGACAATGCATGTACTTCCTCTGGGCTAAAGGTCTACAGTCTAGGAGGCTGACCCCCAGCTTTATTTTAAAACACTGTGAGTGTTATAATGAACTTTAATCTCAAGCATATCAAGCAGCGGTTATATTTATATTATTTTTAAAGCGCTCAAAGTCTGATCTACAAGCTGTAAGTTATGTCTTATGGAGTCCATATATTTTAATTATTTCATGAAGAAAATGCATGAAAAATGAATAAAATAGGACTATATTCTTCAACTTGACTGCAGTTAAGTACAAATTTAAAAATAATTCAATGGGCCGGCACTTTGGCTCAATAAGCTAATCCTCCGCCTGCGGCGCCAGTACCCCAGGGTTCTAGTCCTGGGGCACTGGATTCTGTCCCGGTTGCCCCTCTTCCAGGCCAGCTCTCTGCTGTGGCCCGGGAGTGCAGTGGAGGGTGGCCCAAGTCCTTGGGCCCTGCACTCGCATGGGAGACCAGGAGAAGCACCTGGCTCCTGGCTTCAGATCAGCACGGTGTGCAGGCCACAGCACACCAGCCGCAGTGGCCACTGGAGGGTGAACCAATGGTAAAGGAAGACCTTTCTCTCTCTGTCTCTCTCTCACTGTCCACTCTGTCAAAAAATTTAAATAAATAAATAAAAATAATGCAATGTTATGAACACAAAGATAATGAAAATGGGTGTGGGCACAAAAGGACAGCAACATAAATTGTAGAAACAATAAATGTCTAAGACTAAAGAATCACAATTTCCTCCTAACTACATCTGAGAAGAAGGTGTGCTATTAAAATAAGCATATAGTTGTACAGCTCTTGCTAAGCAAAGAACCTTTCCTTTATATGTGTTGTACTCAAACCTAAGAGTCAGACACTCAAATGAGGTAAGGAATGATGATTTCTTTAGTGCACAAGGTTAAAAATAGTCAAAATAGTCAAATAAAAGCTTAATAGTTATTTATGATTGTTTTGGCTGCCTATTGCTTAAAATCCAATAGATTACAAAAAAAATAGAATTTGCCTAACATTGATACTTTCCATACCACGTATCAGTGGAGTTCAAAACATTCATAGAAACATGGAATTCAAAGTATGACTTTAGATTGGTATGAGAAAGATTTTTATTGCAAAAAATTTTTATAATATGGTGCAAACACATTTTATACAAAACTGTATAGATTTTAAAATTGGTTTTGTACCATAATAAACTCATACTTTCCATTACATTTTTTCCATAAACTTTTTGAAATAACTCATATGTCTATGATACAATCCACATGCAAATCTACCTAGATCTCAAATAGAAAATACATACTTAAACGCACACAACTAAATAAGAAAGGGAATTAAGAATCCTGTGAATCGTTACAACTAGGCTACACTGAACATGAAGTCATATTGATCCATAGCATATTAAATAAATAAAATTTACTAATGATTACATAAAAACTATGAGGTTAAAAAGGCTTCAACAAATCTTATGTATTTTATCACTATTGCTATTAATATTATTATGTTCATCATCATAATTATCCTGTACCTTTTCTCTTAAATAGATGAGAAATGTTTGGAGATGCAAATAGAAAGAAATCTAGATATTTGGTTCCACTTAATGTTTCAAGCATGGCAAAAATTTTTGACTGCAATTAAAAAATTAAAAGAGCTTTTCCATTTCTTATTATCTTAAGAGCTGATAGATGATAGAGTCTTCTTTAGAAGAGGATTTCCTTCATTCACTTAACACACATTTATTTAACCTCATGTCGTAATGTGTAGAATGAAAATTTGGTAATGAAAAACAACAAGGAAAAATCCTGTTTTTCACAGCATTTATGTTCCAGGGTGACTGGATATGGGGCATAAATAAAAAATGGAATAAATAAGTAAAGAATACATTTAGATGGTAGTCGATGTATGAAATCTGGCCCCTGTGGGTAGATGATGGTAAGTGCCGTGACAAAAAAATAAATAAATAAAGGGAGAAGAAGGGATCAAGCATATTGGAAAGAAAGTGGTGCATTTCAAAAAAGCTTTAGTAATATAAAGAGAATAGATTTAATTAAGTAAATCCCTCCATGATAAATTTTGCTGAGAAGTAATTTTAAAAATGTGTTTTTAAATTATTTATTTGAAAAATTTACAGACAGAGGGAGACACACATACACACACATACAGAGAGAGAGAGAAAAAGAGAGAGAGAGAGAAATCTTCCATTCATTCACTCCCCAGATTGCCACAATGGACAGTAATGAGGCAGGTGAAAGCCAGGATCCAGGAACTTCTTCCAAGTCTCCCACATGGGTGGCAGAAGCCCAAACACTTGGGCCATCTTCTGCTGCTTTTCCCAGGCCATTATTAGGAAGCTGGATTGGAAGTAGAGTAACTGAGACATGAACCAGGGTCCATACGGGATGAGATGCTGGTGCTGCAGGCACCTGCTTTACCTGCCACGCCACAACATTGGCCCCTGAACAATGCTGTTAAGAAGCTGAGGGAGTAACCCATGAAGAATCCGAGGACAGACAATTTTGGAGAAATGGAACAGTAATAGCAAAAGAATAGGTGAGGAGCAGCAGGAATTTCAGGCTGTATATACAGATTGGTATGCAGTTACAGTAAGGGGTAAAAACATTCCAAATGTGAAAGTACATGAATACCACACACATACTCTAAATTGAGACAGCAGACATTTTCTTTGCTGCTCCCAGCTCAACCCAAAGCAGTGCCACTAAAATGAATGATTTAAGACAGAAAGGGAAGAGAAAAATTCAGGAAGCAGGGTATTAGATCATGCAGCGTCTTATAAACTGCACAGAGAATTTTGGATTTTACTCTGAGCAAAATGGAGTATTTTTAGCTGAAAGTTGCTCATCGAAGTCTGGGCCTAATCATTCAGTGCAGCCATACCTATCTTAATTAGGCTTCAGCCAATTATCAGAATCATTTACAAGGAACTGAGATTGATATGATCACCAAATTGTGATGAGAATAAAGTGAACGAGAAACACAGGAAAAAAAAAAAAAACTTTGAGAAGCAATGTCCTAAATCTATCAGCAAATCCCATTAAATCTTATACAGTGAAAACCACTACTATTACAAATGATGGCGAAGTCATAGCATTTATCATGGGCATATGTATACCAAAAATTACTGAAATCACTCTTTGAGAAGCACTATGAAAGTTATTGATAATGTCTTAAAGAATACAGACAAAGGTAGCTGAAATTCTGAAGCCAGCTCTGTCAATGTTTGCACTTTCCAAGGTTTCATACCTCTCTAGAACTCATTTTCTTCATCCATATGTTACAGATTCTGACATATAGCACACATCACAGATTCACACAAGTCCCAGAATAACGACAGTGACATTCCAAAACCCAGGTAACTGAACACTGTTTTCATTTCTGACAGATGTTTATTTTTCAATCAAAGGATACTCCACATGCATACAATATTTAAAGCTGTATCTTTTTTTTTTAACAGGCAGAGTGGACAGTGAGAGAGAGAGACAGAGACAGAAAGGTCTTCCTTTACCGTTGGTTCACCCTCCAATGGCCGCTGCGGCCAGCGCACCGCGCTGATCTGAAGCCAGGAACCAGGTGCTTCTCCTGGTCTCCCATGAGAGTGCAGGGCCCAAAATTTGGGCCATCCTCCACTGCACTCCCGGGCCACAACAGAGAGCTGGCCTGGAAGAGGGGCAACCGGGACAGAATCCGGCGCAGCGACTGGGACTAGAATCCGGTGTGCCGTTGCCGCAGGCGGAGGATTAGCCTAGTGAGCCGCGGCGCCAGACTAGGCAGCTGTATCTTATGGTCACCAGGAATAATTCCTTCCAGGTGCAATTGTCTCACAAACTGCATACATATTTATGTTTATCAGTCTGTCTTCCTTTTTAATATTAATGAATTCCTCTTTTGATTTAATTTTTCACAACTAAATTTGGTAAATTATTTACAGACATTCAAAATCAACTCTGCAAAATAATGTATAGTCTAAGACGAATATACTTGTGTTTTTCTGACACTCACTGCAGAAATAAATGTGTATACAACTATCCACGTATATTATGTACCAAGAAAACACATGACTTCTCTTGAAAACACAGGGGTCACTGATACAAAAATAAACTTCTCTCCACTTTTGTGCTTTCCCCTAAATATATGTGTGTGTACATGCATAATATTTATATATTTATACACTAGAGAAGGTCCCTAACTTACAATGGTTCATTTTATACAATTTGGACTTTGTAATAAAAGAACAGCAAAAGTTTTACACATTCAATAGAGGCCCTCGGTCCATCTTTTTCCCAGCTAGTGATACACAACATGATTCTTTCTCATGATGCAGGGCAGTGGCAGTGAACTGCTGCCCCCAAACACTTATCAAGAGGGGCAACAGATGACCCTTCGCAGTGTGCTGCAATGCTGAGCAATGATGATCAGTTCAGGTGCAGTAAACGTGTTTTTACTTATAACATGTTTACTTACCATGAGCTTATCAGTATGTAACCCTAAGTCAAGCAGTATCTGTGTACACACACACACACACACACACACAATATTTGTACAAATTTAATGATGAATATATCCTATATTTATATTTCTCAATCATCTTATGACAACAAAGTGCTGCAATTGTATAGATGCACTACAATAATTAAAGGAAAGTTGCTGTATTTACAGTCTTTTACAAATTGATTTAAAATGTGTAACATTATGTGCAGTTTTTCATATTTTTGCCAATATTCACAAAACTCTAAGGTCAAAGGGTAAATGCACAGACAACTTTACCAAACTGAAAATTCCACTTTGCATTTTATCAGCAGTTCCTACAACTGTATAGAATGTCACACCTGGGGACTTCTGTCAATCCAAAAACTGACAAATGAGATTTCAGTGTAGTTCAAACTTCTGGTTCTTTTTTTTTCTAAGCACATGTGATGATCATTGTATATGATCAGGAAAATTTTCATTTTTCTAACTATTCTCTATTACTGACCCTTCTTATATTTCCTTTATTTATGCCCTGGAACATGAATCTTCTCAATGGACACATCTGTCCTGAATGCATCCTGAATACATTGTCCAGTTAAATACAATGAATGGTCAACAACTGTAATGTGATTCTAGGTATCAGCCCAAAATTATCTTTGTAGAGAAAGATATTTGAAATTTCTCAAGATCTGCCTTCCTTAATGATCCCTCTTCTCCAATAGCCTCAATCTTAGTCTCAATTGACTCTTTGCCTGTAGCTTATATACTTCAATTCTCTTTGTCATAAAAAATTAAGAAAATTACACATATAATGTCAAACAAATATCAAGAAAATATGCTGAATTCCAAGTCTCTACTTCCTTATCCCTCCTAGTTCCTCAAAACTCTCCAAATTTTGCTTCTCACGTGTGCTTCCTGATGCTTCAACCTGTTCAATTTTTCAATCATTTCTCCTTCCAAACATGCTATGCAATTTATCGATATCAATCTCAGCTCACACTATTTCTCTTAACATGGAAATTCCTCCCTGATAATTGAAATCCGCTTCATCCTTGGGTCCCATGACATCTTTTCCCTATTTTTACACTTACTGTTCTTGCCATGTGGTATTGGTGGTCCTGGTGAATTTCTCTTCCTCCATCTGTACCTTGGATATTTTTTCTGAGACTGTTGCCTGGAATACCAATGTCATTTTTTTTACCAATGACTTTTATATAAACTAAATTTAAACATTTCTTCATCCACTTCTAGCTTTTACTACATGTATATCTTGGTAGCTTCCCAATTTATGTCTTCTTCCTTCTTTGCTTCAAGACTTATTCATATGCAAAATACCCATAAGCACTTCAGACTTTCTATACCAAATACTAAGTTATTCTCCACACCCAGACTTGTTTCCCCATATGTATACTGAGTCTTTGCAGCATCTCCCTTAATTCAGTCTACAGAGCTAGAAAAACTGGAACATTCCGGGCACTGATTTCAGTCCAGATCCTTTGTTATCTCAGGTGAAACTTGTTGGCAGCATCTGTCTAGATGCCCTATCCTTTTGGGTCCATCCTGCACCCAAAATAACACATTTATAGTCAATCATCTTGGTTATCTGTTTAAAGTCCTCCAACTGGCTTTTCATATCCTAGGGTAAAGATCCAAATGCTGTGACTATCCTTCAACAGGTTCTATGAATTGCTTCTCCAACCTCATCAAACATTATTTTCCTCAACTTTAGATAAAATTGCTTGTAATTTTTCCATAAATATCATGTATTTAGGACCTATACAATTCACCCATGATGCTGCCTACTTCCTGGAATGAAGACCTTGGATCCAGTGTTGTAGTGCTGTGAGTTAAGCTGCACCTGCAATTCCAGCATACCAGATGAGCCCTGGTTTGAGCCCTGCCTGCTCCACTTCAACCCAGCTTCCTGCTAAAGCCTCTGAGAGAGCAGCAGCAGATGACCCAAGTTCTTGTGTCCCTGCAACCTATGTGGCAGACCTGATGAAATTGTAGGTTCCTGGCTTCAGCCTTTCCAAGCCCTGTCTGTTGTGACCACTTGGAGAGTGATCCAGCAGATGGAATCAATTTGTTATCTTTCTCTCTCTCTCTTCTCTTTCTTTGTGTAACTCTACCTTTCAAACAAATAATTTCTTAAAAAAAGAGATGAAATGACTACCTTTTATCATTTCCCTTCTTCATCCAATAGTTTGCTCATATTTCATGGATCACAAGGGTGAAGTCAAAGATCACCTGTGCCAGAATGAGCTAAACAAAGCTCATACAAGAGACCCACAGCATTGGCTGCATCCATTATTACAGGCACCAAACCACTGTGCAAATGTTTCTGCCTGTATTCCTCTGTAAGCTCAAAAAGAGACTCATGTCACTCTTGGCATCTGTTTATTGTTCCAAGAACAGAGAATATGCCTTACTGAAAAGGTTCCACAGAAAAAAGAGCTTACAAATATAACAGACCAAAGCAAAGAAATTTAAGACCAAGAATGAGGAAGATCATAGAAAGTGGAGTTACTAAGTAAGAGTGAGGAATAGGGAAGACATAAAAGAAAATTTCCATTTACTTGTAAAAGAGTTAGAAAAAAATAAATCAGCATAACATAACTTCAACTAATTGATGCATTTCATGAAATTCATAAGTAATATCTTAATGTGGGGTCTATTTATTATAAGTAGAAGTGCTGGGGAGTTACACTATTGAGCTGCCATCAGCTTTATTCTTGAATTTTTTTATATTTTTCACAAAGAAGCAGAGATAATTCCTATAGATCTCTAATACTACATACTTGCAATGCAACCTGCACTAGTAGGCTTAAAATTACAGTAACTGCTTCTAAATTCAGGGACCTGAATGTTTAATATGGTCCATATTACATCCTTTTGTTAAAATTAGTTTTCTGGAGTTCCTGCCACAATGAATAAGAGCCATCTTTATCTATGCCCAACTAGATAATACCAAATGTGTATATAAATATATATATGTATATATATGTATGTATGTTTATGCTATTTTCCATTAGGTTTGCTTATTATAATTCTAAAATATCTATATACTGTTAATGTAATTTTCATCAGAAAATAACAAATGTACAGTTTTAATATAGTTACATAAACTTAAGAAAATTCTAAATAATAACAAATTTTATGTCCCTTTTGCTTTTGAACAGCTTCATCATTTTTAAATGTGATAATTGTTCTGCATAGTAAATTTGGTTAAATGATTCAGTAATATCCCTTGGTTTCTTTTTCAGTAGAGATTCTATCAGAGCTTTAAAACTTTTGACAATTTACTTTCTTGCTGAATGCTCTTAATATGTGTTAATGGGCATTGGAAATTTAAATTCTTTTTTTTTTTTTGACAGGCAGTTAGAGAGTGAGAGAAAGAGACAGACAGAAAGGTCTTCCTTCCGTTGGTTTACCCCCACAAATGGTCGCTACAGCCAGTGTGCTGCACTGATCCGAAGCCAGGAGCCAGGTGCTTCTCCTGGTCTCCCATGGGGTGCAGGGCCCAAGCACTTGGGCCATCCTCTACTGCCTTCCTGGGCCACAGCAGAGAGCTGGACTGGAAGAGGAGCAACCGGGACAGAACCAGCGCCCCAACCAGGACTAGAACCCGGGGTGCCAAAGCCACAGGCAGAGGATTAGCCTAGTGAGCCAAGGCGCTGGACAGAAATTTAAATTCTTAAACATTAAGTCGTTGATAATATGGTGCAGTTCAGCTTCCAATCCTTTAATAGCACATATCAGGCTCCTGTAATTTTTTTTTTCATGTTCAACAATTTAAAATGTAAAACACAATGTCAAAAAAGATACCAAAATCTTTCCTACTCCTTTCTCTAGAATTAAACCCTTGAAATATGTTATACCATAGGAAATTTACTTTTCTCAAGCAGTGATGAAACTTAGCAATAAACATTCTTTAAAATCTTAATATTGCTTTTGTAACTATTGATTCTTTTAAGATGCAAAGACAGGGAGGGAGGGAGAAAGAGAGAGATCAGCTAGTTCACTTCACAAATGTGAGCAACAAGAATTGGTCTGGATATAGTCCATGCTGTGGCTTAGTAGGTAAAGCCTCCGCCTACAGTGCTGGCATCCTATATGGATGCTGGTTCAAGTCTCAGCTACTCCACTTCTGACCCAACTCTCTGCTAATGCACCTAGGAAAGGATGGCCCAAGTGCTTGAGCCCCTGCTCCCACATGGGGGACCCAGAAGAAGCTCCTGGCTCCTGGCTTCAGCCTGGCCCAGCGCCAGCTGCTGTGGCCATTTGGGAAGTGAACCAGTAGATGAAAGACGTCTCTCTCTCTCTGCCTTTACCTCGCCCTCTCTGTAAGTCTTTCAAAAAATGCTAAAGCCACCAGTCAGGAACTCAATCTAGGAATCTCAGTGGGTGCCATGGATCTAACTAGTTGAGCCATCATCTTCTACCTCCCATGGTCTTTATCAGCAGGAAGCAGGAGTCAGAAGCCAGAGCCGGATATTGAATTCAGGTGCTCTGATATAGGATGTGGACATTTTTTTTTTTTTGACAGGCAGAGTGGACAGTGGGAGAGAGAGAGAGAGAAAGGTATTTCTTTGCCGTTGGTTCACCTTCCAATGGCTACCGCAGCCGGCTTGCTGTGGCTGGCACACCGTGCAGATCTGAAGGCAGGAGCCAGGTGCTTATCCTGGTCTCCCATGAGGGTGAAGGGCCCAAGCACTTGGGCCATCCTCCACTGCACTCCCAGGGCACAGCAGAGAGCTGGCCTGGAAGAGGGGCAACCAGGACAGAATCCAGCGCCCCAACTGGGACTAGAACCCAGTGTGCCAGTGCCGGAGGCGGAGGATTAGCCTATTGAGCCGCAGCGCTGGCATGGATGTGAACATCTTAATTTGTGTCTTCACTGTGTGTCTAAATGTCTACCCTTTGGGGCCTGCACTGTAGCATAGTGGGCTTGGCCTCCATCTGCAGCACCTGCGTCCCATAAGGGCACCAGTTTGAGACCCGGCTATGCTCTTCCAATCTAGCTCTCTGCTTATGGCCTGTGAAAGCAGTGGAAGATGGTTTCAGTGCTTTGGCCGCTGCATCCGTGTGGGAGACCTGGAAGAATCTGCTGGCTCCTGGCTTCATACCAGCTCAGCTCTGGCCATTGCAGCCATTTGGGGAATGGACTGGTGGATGGAGGACCTTTCTTTCTGTCTCTCCCTCTGTCTATAACTCTGTCTCAAATAAATAAACAAAAATCCTTAAATACATAAATAAATGTCCATACCTCAAAATTCTTTTTGATTATCATATTATGAATTACTAAAAACTGTTAGTGATTTTTTTTTTCTTGACTATGTTTTTTAGAAAAATGTTACTTTGGAGAACAATAGCTTCTACTAGATTCTGCCTCATTGCCATTGTTAAGGCAACCTGTTTGTCATTTGTCACATTCAGAGATTCTGACAGAATGTGAGGCTGCAAATGTTTACATTAGAATATCTATCTCTTGTACAAATGTTTGAAGGCGTATTTGTGTGAAGAGATAAATAGTTGGCTTTCTTATCTAACATTTATTAATATCTGAATACTTCAAAGACCAATATTGACTTGGGTCATTCATTACAGCTGGCTTGGCTTTGCCGTTGTTGTTCTCCCCTACGTGACTTCTGCTGGGACGTGATAAATGGAAACAGCCCTCAAGGGCAGTCTCCTGTAAGAGTGCTACTCTTGTCAAGTTCCTACTTGACGCTGCCATCAACTTGTAAAAGTCCAAGACACAAGAAATATGACTTCACACATGTCATCTGCAGATATTCATAACCACCTTCCTGTACGTTCTCCTTTTATTTCAAATTACATGTTCTTCATCCCTACCCAATGCAGTCTGGCACAGTCAGCACAAATGCACAGAAAAATGCCCAACAGGAAGCACAATATGTCTCATATTACATTATGGTGAAGAAGTAGTAATGGCCACGGCTTACACCCATTAGATGACTGGTCACAAGTTTAAAGTGCTGTCTCGATTTGGGCCCATAACATCCCTTGGGATCAGGTCCTACTCCCTGGGGCCATTATCCATATCATTACATTTAAAAAGTGTTAGTTCTATTGCTTATCCCAAAAAGTCATTCAATCCCTAATTCTTTCTCTCCGAGCCATACTTACAGATATATTGATTAAATTTCAAAGTTAAAACAAATGCTACAATGCTGTCTAGATATTAGATATTGGTTTGTGGGTATCAATTTAGCTTGATATTACATAGATATTGGTTCATATATATCAGATTAGTTTGTGTGCTTCACTTTATGGTCCCATGGAGTCTCTCCTTACTGGCATTATTTCCAGGGGACTTGGGGTGGATCACAGGAAACACAGATCCCTGTCATCCCTGCACCTTGTAGACTTTGTGTCTCTTGAATCTGAGATTCCCAGTTCCTATAAAGATCTTTTAATACGCTTCTTGTCCTTCTGATGTACATCAGTTCACTTTAGATTTCTCTGTGAGACTTAGCTATATGCCAAAAGGCTAAATATTCATAATAAGTATCAGGCTGAGATCATCAGGCCTTGTCAGCTTCTCTGGTCTGGTACTCTTACAAGGATGCACAGGTCAGAGGATATAGTAGATACTGATCAGCTTAATAAAGATTGCCATGGGGCCCCTCTCCTAAATCCCAAACTCCTTTCCCTTCAAAACATTTCTATTGCAAACACAAATTCACAAATATTCTTGAGACTTCTCGTTGATGATTCAAAATTAATAAAGTTTAGTCCCTGTCTTCAAGGAATGTGGATGCATTTGACAGAGACCAGGAAATAGGTGATTTCAAAATGTGATGGAGGGGAGAAATTGTGCTGCGGGAACACCTCTGAAGGACACACAGCCACAGTCTCTCAGATGGACGGGATCAACTTGAACATGTACTATTATTCCCAAGTTCCACAGGTAAGAATCAATTTGGTAGAATGTATTCTTTTTTTCACAAATTTTGGAGTGTTAATGGAGGAAACCATCTCTAAGAAATGGAAGAAAATTCTTACATAGCATCTGGGGTTGAGTAATATCACATTACAGCAGTGGATTTTCCCCTATGCTTTTTTCTGCTTTTTGTCATTTTTTTCTTGTCCACTTTTTAAGAGACTGAATTAAAACTTGGTCACAACTAGTTCATATAGAATGCACGCTACCACACTAAGGGAAATATTAGAGTAAATTTTCTTTTTCTTAATGTATGTGTGTGTTTTATGGTCCATAACAGACACCCCGGAGCCTGCTGTCTATGTTGCATATGCCACATCACTCTTCTCAGGTGGGACAGCAATGTTGGGACATCTTAGTTTCTGCATATCCATATGCTGTGACAATGAAGGACGACTGGAGGATAAAGGAATATTTTAAGCAGAGCAGGTATCATGCAGGAGTGCAGAGCACAAGAAAGGCAGCCACCATCTCTCAAGTTCTGCAGGTGTGTTCTTCTGAGGTGGCTTCCCCACCTTCCCTTTGAGTTAAAGTGTCTTCACCTGATCCAAGGGGTAAAGGAGACATTTGTCCACAAAAGGGACATTTTCCACGGTCAGGACTATTCACATTTTGTACTGCAGTCCCTCTCAAAGAGTTATACCACTCATAACAGATATCTTCCATGCACTGTTAATGGGCAAGGAAGACCTTCCATACACTGTTAATGTGCAAAGAAGACCAGGGCAATTAAAAAAGACATTCCACAGAGAGACGCATTTCTTTCTGAGAACTCCCAAGATTTCTTCCCAGATTATTTTCCCCCATCTACAAAGCTTACTTTATGTGAAATTTTTAGAACCCAACCAATTGCACCTCAGCTGCTTCTTCCAAAATGAAATACAACAATATAAAACATTTCACTGTGGTTTTCCTTACAGTTAATTACACAAGGTTATTTCAAAAAGTCCATGTAAAATTGGAATTAAAAGATGCTATTTTGGTGCAAAAAACACTTTGAAATCCTTGCATAGTTTTTCATAGTACACATTTTCTATTAACTTTTACATATGTATGGAATTCAAAATTTTTGCATCAAAATAAAAAATATTTTACATTCAATTTTCCATGAGCCCTTTGAAGTACCCTCACATCTCAGAATTAAAGTACTTTTAGAGCTTTAATAATTGACTTCTCAGTACACATTGCCATTTAATTTATAAGATACACCTACACAGAGGTCCAGTTAATGACTTCTCGGCCTTTTGACTAAGATCAAGTGTAAAAGTCCAATTAAATGTTTTACTTTATGACTCCAAATTAATCTAGATGGTCATAATTTCCCCAAAGCTAAGATATTATTTAGAAAATACCATCTTTTTAAATCAAACAACACATTAAATTTATTCCCAACTGTATTCCATGACTACATCTAGATAAATACAGTTGTTTTATAATTCCATTTTATAGTGAAATATAAATTTTTATCTTTTTAAGCATCATCGTACATGAAGGACAGTTTTCTATCAATTACAACTCACTCTCACATACCAAAGAGTATATATTGATGAATTATGGTACAGCACTTAAGTACAGCAGTGACATCATGGCATCACTCTACTCATAATATTTTCAACATCTGAATGCCCTTAAATTATTCACAATGCCTTCAGTGAATATTTCCATTTACTGTGGTTTTGGCCAACAATATTTAAGTCTTTGGAGTATTTGAGATGTTTCAAACTCTTCAGCACTTCTCTTAAGGGAACAAAGAGTCCATTTAGCCTTCCTTTGTATTTGGGCTGATCCTATGCCCTGCTTTGTTCAACAAAATGTGGCAGAAGAGATTCTCTACAATTTCGAAGGTTGTTCCTTAAGAGAACAATTTCTGTCCTTATTGCATGGAATGTTCTCTTTTGGAAGGCAACTACCTGTGCATAAGAAAGTCTAAGACATCCATGAGGGCATAAATATCACCTAAAAAGGCACCAAGATACCAGACACACCAATGAAGCCTTTTTGGTCTCCATTACTGCCCATTTACCAGCTGAATACAGATAAGGTAAGCACTCTAGCCAATAACCCCTGGAGCAAAAGTGCTGCTTACCAAGTCCTGCTTTAACTTCTGTCCAACAGAACCACAAAGAAATCAAAACAGTGGGTGTTTTAAGCAACCAAATGATAGAGCAAAGTGTTATAAAGTAGTGGACAAAAGATAAGCCACATAAAATACTTTCTGAATACCTGCAAGTTAGCAAATAATTCACCAAACCTTCCATAGTGATAACTTAAAAGAACAAAGAAAACTGGTCATTTTAAGTATTTTCACACCCAAACTAATTGTCTGAAAACTATTTTTCAGAATCCAAGATAAGAAAGAGCATATGTGCTTTGCAAGATCTACATGTAAAGTCACCGCATGATATGAAACAGCTTCTAAGTGGTCTTTATTTATCAGTTAAATATGGGTGAGATGTTTTTGTTTTAGAAGAAGAGAATGATTGTTATTCATCTCTATATTTCATCTTGCATCTTTGCATAAGGAAGGAAGGAAGGGAGGGAGGAGAGAGGAAGAGATTATTATAATCAAGAGAACTTGAGGTTGTCCTGAATACTTACCTAAAAGGATATCCAGACAAAATTAGCAGAAAGGGTTTATTTGCACTTCTCCCCACCCAAATTAAAAAGAGTTTTCTAGGAGTAAAGACTGTGTGTCTAAATGCATCTGTGGGTTTCTGGTGACAGGATGTTAATGTTAGATAGCACTGGAGCATAACAGAGTGTTCATTGTTTCACCAAAACATACTAAAATTCCAGAAGACAGAGGAATCCTGACTTCCTGATTAACTGCCCTAAATGATTGTAAATTATATTACCTGACAGGATTTCCAAACTAATTTGCAAATGCAATAGGTCTAACCTAAGAGACCTGAATTAGAACACTCAGGAGGGTTGAGTGTGCTTATAATAAAATCAAATGGTATCATTACCTAGCTTATATGTATCAATATGTAATTAGTAACCAATAAAGTTTAGGTCATATTCTTCCACTATATTGTGTCACAGGATAAGGAATCCTCTTGATATCATTTTATATGCTTTTCTGTGTGATTTATATATAGTCTTTTAAATTAAAGGAAATGTAAGTAATCCTTGATTTCTATCAATGCACACTTCCCCGAACTGCAATTCCCAGGTCTTCCTCTAATATCTCAAACAGTAACTCAAGTATTAATTTCTGATCTGTTGATCCAAACCCCCCCCCAAAAAAAAAACTTTCCCATTCAGTAGCTTGACTTCACTGAAGCGTTAGAAACTAAACTTTTTTTAGCCTAGTGTTCAAAAACCAGCAGTTACCAAGTATGACCTTCTGTAATTCAGCAGGTGTATTGCAAAAACAATTGATTTTTCTTTAAACTTTTACAGAGAAAAGAGGCTATTTGATTTTAAATAGCTCTGTAATCTTTATAGAATCTTAAATGAAACTTTTTTTTAAAAAAAAACCTTATTTTTCCTATTGTTAAGAAACTAAAAATTCCTCCTCTGAAATGGTTAGCAGTCTTGGTACAGCTGGTCATCTTTAGTGGATCAATAAAACATTTCAGCATTGCAATTTTTCTTCCTGGTATGCTTGTTAATAATTTTCAATACTACTTGGTGGAATGGAGAGGAATATTTTGGCCAAATAAACTTACTGGCTTCAAAAATTTCTCAACAACCTGAATACTTGCAGTGATAAAAATAAGAAACTCCATGAATTTATAATTTGCAGAGTTAATTTTTCTTTGGAAATAAAAATGTGTGCTGTAAAGGCTGAGGTCTTCAATCACTCTTTCAAACATTAGGATCCTCTTTTGTATTCACTGGCACAGGGTGAACAGTGGTGACCGAGAGCACTAGCAGTCTTTCCAGACTAAATAAGACAAGTGAATGGGGTACACAGTGTATTCCTGGAAGATATACCTCCCATTTCCCAAGTTACATTAATCCTACAGGACAAAATCAAATGTATGCATCTCATGTATTCTTCATCATATACTGAGATTCTCTATATTCCTTAATAATAATATAATATACAAAATTTTCACAATGCTGGAACTAGTCCATGAGCAGGTTTTAGTGTTCTTAGTATTATATACACATCTACAAATATAATCCATTCTTTATAATAATGTAAAGTGCAGCGTATTTATTAAATTCTATGTTAGAAATTCAAAATATTGTTTCATTATTCTCTTAACATGAAGATCTCATAAGATATAAATGTCTTTCAGAATATGAAAATAATAGCTCATTTCCTTTTTACTTCTCTACTGGGAAAGGCTCATCAATTATCTCAAATGATTAGAATGTGAAAATGCTGACATTTCTGAAGCTAACATTGAGGGTGAACAAGAAGATACCTTCCTTCCAAAAAAAACCCTCTATTGACACATACATACCAATCTTTATAGATAAAGATATCATATACACATTTAGTCTTCCACACTTATAGGTTTCACATTTGTGGCTTAAACCAACCATGGTTCAAAGTATATAGAAACAAATTGCATCTGCACTAAACATGTACAGACACTTTTTCTTGCTACAATTCCTTAAAGTATATAATATAACAGCTATTTTCATAGAATTTACATTGTATTAGGTGGTTTAAGTAATATAGAGCTTCTAAAAGTATATAGGAAGGTAAGCATAGCTTATATGTGAATTCTATATCATTTCATATCAGGCGCTTGAGCATCTGCATTTTGGTATCTGAGAAGAATCCAGTGCCCCTCTAATACTGGGGGATGACTGCATGCATATTCAAACACATTGAGGTGAATATCCACATGCAAAATATTTTTATTGCAGATCAAAAAAATTTTGAGGGGCTGGCTTTGTGGCATAGCAAATAAAGCTGCTGTCTGCAGTGCCGGCATCCCATATGGGTGCTAGTTCAAGACCTGACCGCTCCACTTCCGATTCAGCTCTCTGTTATGGCCTAGGAAAGAAGTAGAAAATGGCCCAAGGCCTTGGGCCCCTGCACCCACATGACCTGCATGGGAAACCAGGAAGAGGCTCCTGGCTTTTGGCTTCCTAACGGCACAGCTCTGGCTGTTGTGGCCATCTGGGGAACGAACCAGTGGATGGAAGACTTCTCTCTCTCTCTCTCTCTCTCTCTCTCTCTCTGACTCTCCTTTTCTCTGTGTGTAACTGTGACTTTCAAGTAAAATAAATCTAAAAAAAAGTTGAGAGGCATAGGTAAAAAGGGGAGAATAAGAGAGACCGAGAGCGTATGCCCACTGGTTTACTCTCCAAATGCCCACAGTGCTGGCACTGGGCCAGGGCCATATCTGAAGATGGGAACACAATCCAGGTCTTCCATGTGGGTGACAGGAATCCAATTACTTGAGCTATCACTGCTGCCTCCCACCAGGGTTTGCATTACCAGGAAGATGCAGTCAGGTGCCAGGGTTGGTAATCCAATGCAGGCACTCATATTTGGAGGTCAACATACTAACCACTAGGCTGGGCACCTGCTACCTTCTTCTAATTTGTTAATGATGTATTGTGGTTCAGAGAGGTTAAAAGATTCCCAAGATCACAAAGCTAGTAAATGAAGAAGCTGTCTTTGGTTACATATAATTACACATATCATAACAATCATCAATAACTTTATGTTATGAAATTGAAGCCAATGATTTGTTGCATGTGGTGTATCAATAAAAATATTTTATTCTTTTCCACAATTTATAGCTGTAATAGCCATAATAATAGTTATAGTCATAATGTTCATTAGAATTCTGTTGTAAGTTAATATTTCTGCCTCTATTTTAAAGAGGAGGAAACAAATTCAGAAAACATAATTTGACTAGGATCACATGACTTCTACATGTTAGATCCATGATTTGAAATTTGGCTGTCTGCCTCTTCAGTCACACCCTCAGATATTCAGTGAATGGCGACTATGTGCAGGCAAAGTGTTGATAACATAGTCTATCTATAGACAAGTGTACATGCATACTCCTGTATCAAGTTTGTTAGATACACATCCTAAATAATGGTGAAGAATTGTTTTAAAAAAAAGCCAACTGTAGAGCACTTATTTAGATAGCATCCAAATTTTAAAATAAAAATGTAAAAAGACTGTATACTTTACATGAATGTGTCTGCTAATATTTATATGAAAAGAAAGTGAGGAAAGAGTCTGGATTAGCCTGATCACATAAAATTTTATCTGGAAAAACAACAACAACAAAAAAAAAACAATGAAAATAATAACAGTGATTCTATTGAGAGAATGGTGGAATGAAAAACTGCCTGTGATGCTGGCATCTCCTATCAGAGCAACAGTTTCAGTCTTGTTCAATTCAGCTCCCTGTAAATGCACCTGGGAACGCAGTAGAAGATGACCCAAGTATTGCAAATTAGGAAACCCAGACGGAATTCCTGGCTCCTGGCTTTAGCCTGGCCCAGCCACAGACATTGTAGCAATTTGGGGAGTGAAACAGTGGGTGGAGGACCTCTCTCTCTCTCTCTCTCTCTATTGACCTTTAATAAATACATAAGTCTGAAAAAATATTTTTGACAAGCATGAAATTCTACATGGCTAAAATTTTCGAAGCAAACTTCATTTCCAGCCGGACACACAAAAGACAGAAATCATGCTCTCAGCAGTCACATGGCCCTGGTGAATTATTTTTACTTCTCTGAGCTTTTATCTCCATCTTTAAAATGAAGATGACACTAACATAAGAGAATTCTAATAAGCATTACTACTACAACTACCATCAAACATGATCGATTTGTCAGTCATATATAGCAAACCACTGGCCTCAATTGATTAAAGGAAAGTTATTGATCATTATTATGATACATAGGATTGCATATGTCACAGAGGCAGCTTCTCCATTTACTACCTGTGCTACTACTGTGGGTATCTATAACATTTTCAATTCTTAGTTCTTATGCCAAACTGGAATAAATGCAGCATCCATTATGTAGAATTAAGGTGAGAACTAAATTGATTTAGGAATTTGACAATTGCATTATACACATAAATAGTATACACACAGGAATGAAACTGTGGCATAGTAGGCTAAGCCTCCGCCTGTGGCACCTGCCTCCCATATGAGCAATAGTGTATATCTGTTGCTCCTCTTATGATCCAGCTCTCTGCTAATGGCCTGGGAAAGCAGTAGAAGATGGTCCAAGTTCTTGGGCCCCTGACCCCTTGTAAGAGACCCAGAAGAAGCTCCTGACTCCTGGCTTCAGATCAGCCCAGCTGCGTCTTTGCTGCCTTTTGGGGAGTAAACCAGCAGCTTGAAGACCTTTCTCTCTGTCTCTCTGTAACTATGCCTCTTAAATAAATAAATAAATAAATAGTATATACAAAAATTTTGCTATTGTCAGTGATCACCAATAATTTTGGTGCTAAAATTACCTTTATAATTGGAAAGTCATACATTGTGATTTTGCTACAGGCCTTTCAGAATCATTTTTTTTTAATTTAGTTATTTTTATTTATTTGAAAGGGAAATAGAGAGTGAGAGAGGGAGGGAAGGAAGAAGGGGAAGAGAGAGAGGAGAGAGAGACAGAGACAGAGAGAGAATATGAAGCCATTAATTCATTTACTAAATGCCTACAACAGTCAGGGTTGGGCCAGGCTGCAGCCAGTAACTCCATCCAGGTCTCTCCTGTGAGTGGCAGGAGCCAAAGTCCTTGGGCTGTTATCTACTACCACCCAGGGGGTGTACTGGCAGGAAATTGGATCAGAAGCAGAGGTAAGATTCCGTCCCTGGGACTCTGTGGGATACAGTCATTCAGAGTACATCCTGACCTGCTACATTACAATGCTCACACCCCACAGACTCCTCTTATAACAAGTGCCAGCATGACCAAAATCATAAATTACAATAAAATATCATTGCTGGGGAATAAATAAAACGTCACATTTCAGCATATGGTCCACAGAATAGCCACCATCTGGCACATGCTATAAATGTAGAATCTTGGCCCTGACCCCAGATATACTGGATTGGAATCTGCTTTTTTGAGGGGAGAACAGAGGATGCAGTAGGCATTTTGTATAGTGGTTAAGAGGATACTTGAATTGACCCCATCACATCTTGGATGCCTGTATTCAGTCCTAGCTCTTTTCCTGATCCCAGAATTCCTGCTAATGTGTACCCTGGGAGGCAGCAGGTGATGGCCAAGTACTTGGTTCCTTGCAACCCACATGGGAGCCCAGATTGAGTTCCCAGATCTTAGCTTTGGCCTCACTCAGCCTTGGGTATTGTGGGCATTTGGGGAATGACCCAGTAGATGAAACATCTCCCACTATCAGCCTCTGTCTCTCTGCCTTTCATATAACTAACAATAAAGGGCCAGTGCTGTGGCTCACTAGGTTAATCCTCTGCCTGCGGTGCTGGCATCCCATATGGATGGTTCTAGTCCCGGCTGCTCCTCTTCCAGTCCCGCTCTCTGCTGTGGCCTGGGAAGGCAGTGGAGGATGGCTCAAGTGCCTGGGCTCTGCACCCGCATGGGATACCAGGAGGAAGCACCTGATTCCTGGCTTCGGATCGGTACAGCACGCCGGCTGTAGCAGCCATTTGAGGGGTGAACCAACGGAAAAAAGGAAGACCTTTCTCTCTGTTTCTCCCTCTCGTTGTCTAAATATATCTGTCAAATAAATTTTTTTTTAAATACCTAACAATAAAATAAGTTTCTAAGAAAGTTTAGGAGAATCTCCTTTTTGTCAAGATCCCAAAATAAATCTAATGAATATTAAAATTTGAAAAATAATGATGTAAAACAAATACACTAGCCACCAGCCACATACTTAAATTTAAACTAACTAAAATTAAATAAAATTTAAAATTTATTTCTTCAGTGATAATAGCAATAAAATCAAGTGCCCACTAGCCACAAGTGGCTGTTGATTACCAATATTGGGAAGCACAAATATGAAACATTTTCATCACTCCAAAATGTACAGGACAGTGGTGGTCTAGACTTTTTTATGAGAAAGTAAAATATATTTTAGAAAAATAATTTCAATAATTTAATAAGTTTAATTACAAAAATGATTCACTGGACCCCTTTCTGCACACATATTCTCATTCTAAACCTAACTTTCTTAAAGAAAGAGCTGATGAGAAAGCTGAGTGCCAGGGAAGGGCATGACTTGCTCCATGTGCAGGTGCTCATTCTCTTTACAGCCCAAGTTCTCTGTTTATTTCTCCTGCCTCCACTGTTATATTCATAAGTACTTATTTTCTCTGCTCCTCCCTACAAGATCAGTTCTAAAGATAGAATACACCATGCAATCATGGAAAGATGAATAATCAAAAATTAGAGATAAAGTAAAAACAAAAGAAGTCATGGTGGAATTTCAGATCTATGCAGATTAGAAAAGCTGTCTGTTGGGGTACTGGTGGTCATGAAAGTGAATGACAGAGGAAGGAAAACTTCTGGTACATTTGAAATCAGTTCATGTGGATGACTTTTCTCTTCTCTGAAGGAAGCACTGAAGGCAGCCATCTTCAGGGAGAATCCTACCATGCAACTTGCCCTGAACCATACTTTGCTAAATCCTAAAGAACGATTTTCATTTCCTTGTGTGCAATTATCCTATCTCATCTTCTCCACAGAAGAACAATTTGGGTTTACCAAATTGTTCTGCTCTATCCTTCAAAGACACCTGGACCAATTTGTTGGGATGAATGTGACAAGCAGGGCTGGCCAACTGGCTACATTCCAATACCTTGCTGCTGGTGAATCAAATCTGACACTCGAACTTCCATAGGGTTTATAGAAAGCTTTGATAAAATTGCTTAAGAAGCTGGCTGTGACACCAAGTGTAAGCTTAGATTGCACCATTTTTCTGAAGTCAGAAAAGAAAAAAAAAATTCTTGAGGCTGTGAATAAAACTCAAGTCTGTCTGCAGATCCATCTTTTCAATGTCAAACTAGGGCATTATTTAATCAGCCCACACGAAGATTACATAACTTTAGGACACTATGTGTCTTTGACTTACAATTATTACTATGTAACAGGTGTGCAAAATATATGAAATTAGATGCCATGTATAGAAGATAGATGGGTTGCAAAAGAATACTGCTTTCTATAAAAGGCAACCAAAAGTGTTAGTTTAAATGCTCTGTCAGATAATAACCATATTTGTGTATAATTCTGCAAACTTTAGTAGCAAGTCCTTTCCTGAATGACTATAATCGCCACCTTCCCCACCCTCCCACCAAATGTTCTCTGAAACCCTTTACCTACTGGGAAGTTCTTTTGTTAATGAGTTAGTCCTTGATGTATGTTTACTACACATCTAAATGAGTCATTTTTATAACCTTTTACTTTGACAAGGTTTAATGCTATGGACCTTCATAGACCTTCATGTCTTATCTGGAGCAGCTCTCCTAGTCTTTGGGAGTCTTTTTTGTCTGAGAAATAAGAAATTGCAAAAAATCAAAACTTCACTAAAACCATGGCACAGGTAACAGTGTTGCTTCTGGATAGACTTTGAGTAATAGATCTTGTCTTATTAAACATAATGCCCAGAAAAAGCTTTTTGGAAAATCATTAAAACAGCTGGAACTTCCCTCTTTAATTCTAATCAACTTTTTCCTTAACTGATATTACTACAGACTAACAAAATGACATCTATGATTCCAACAGGTACATAAACATCCAATTAAGTAGGGAGGAACTGTTGCTCTAATCTACGAAATTCATCACTGGTGAGATGTTGTGTGAGTTGGTATTTGCCATTCTCAGTGTCTTTAACAGTAAAGTACTTGACTTAATCATGTGTCAATTATAAAAATTTTTTAAAAGACATATTTCCCTTAAAGAAGAAAAATTGAGAGCCTATTCTATTATTTAAAATTCTAGGTTATGAGGAGCAAAAAGAGCATGTTATTAATAACAATCATCTGAAGATTATTCTGGCAATGTTGCTTTCAAAGCTAAGATCATTTAATATGTGTTTATCCACAAAAGAATAGATAGTTTCTCCTTAAAAATTGGATTTAAATGGAAATCAGCAGATGGTACTGTGTAACAATACCATGCTATCTACTTAATTTTTTTATCACCTGTATAACCTCTTGGCACTTTTTGACTCCTCTGAAATGCATTTTTCTTATTATAGCATGACTAATTTTGAGGTTTACATAACAATTATGGGCTTGCTATATTGCACTACTCCAAATCATCAATTTTACATCATGATGTCTTTGCCTTGGATTTCCTTAACTAAAATTGCTTTGTGTAACCAATAAGCAATGTGAAGCTGACATTTCTGAGCCCAAGCAGCTAATCCTAGATTGTATTTACCTATTTTCAAATATTTGCACCATCTGTGATTCCACATTAGTATTTTTGGATTCGCTGTTACAGCTCAAAAACTGTAGCTCTGAGAAGGAATGAAGCAACGCACAGAATACAGAATGTATTATAAGCAGGAGATAGAATTTAACCACAGGATGGGAAAAGAAATACACAAATTTAAGGGAGCAAATGCATCTTTAGTTCTCCAAATTTGAAAGCCAAAATTTGTTGGCTTCTCTGCACTTTTATATGGCATACAAAATGTATACCATAAATTTTTATAATCAATTCATAATCCACATTTGCTTTTGAGCTAGGATGACGTTGTAAAATCTCCATATCAATAAAAACAGGAACTAAATAATAAAGGAGGCCGTAAGTTTCTGATGTAGTCAAAGAAATGGAGAAAGATGCTTTAAAACTGGAATTTCTAACTTCTGGGAAACTGAATACCCAGTGTTGTTTGATTTGCCATCACTCTGCCTTTGTCTGGTATTGCTATACAACACATACTAGTAATCAAATAATAAGTACTATCATTTTTCAACATCTATTGGATAATAAACCTATAACATTTTTAACCTTACCAGCAATTCTGCAAAGTAATAATCATTTCAATTTCAGACAAAGTATCAATGTAGAAACAGACAAGGTAAGTTACTCAAACTAGTAAATTAATGGGCTAGACTGTGATATCAGATCAAATGAATAAAAAAAAAATTCTTACTGACTCAATTCTTTACCTGGACTTTTATTTACCATATAAATATTTATCAGGTCTAATATTGGAACTTGGTACTCAGACAACTACATGTAGGAAGAAAAAAAAAATCACAATTTCTATTTCTGGAAAAGTCTTATCTACCAAGAAATTCAGTGACTTAGAAGTTGTTTGTTTCTATTAACTGTCCAAGAAGGCTCTAATATTAACCAGCATGGATTTCAGAGTTCTTAAGCTCATCCCTCCTTCAAGAGGGAATCATCCACTCGCTACTCCATTGCTATTGAGTTGCAACTTCAAATGCTGAGTGTATAATCAATAGTTGCTCATTCAAGCTGAGGGCAAGAGAAATCTTCCGGAAAGTCAGCTTCTGCTTGTGTAGTGGGAGGTGTTATCATTTTCTTGGAGCAGTTGATCTCATAGTTCACTTTCAGAATGACTTTATGGCTCTGGTGGTGATTCCCTGACAATGGAAAATTGGTGAAGATGTATATGCAGCTCTTTAAGTCTTGTGATGATGCCAAAACTCTAAGGGAAACTAGTTTAGAACTAAAATCTCACAAAGGAAAAACATCAGGAAATGTCAAGTGAGTATTACCTACGGACTCAACACTTAAAGACACACACACAGAGACACAGACACACATAGATATATACATTTGGTTAGACTGATGTCAAGAGCTAAGGAAGACAGATGTGCTATGCAGACACTGTCGGGGCTGCTATGTCACCATTCAGTCTGGAACGATGACACACAGAAAATGGTCATATGTGAAGATACCCAGAACCAAGTATGCTTCCAATTGTGACTTAACTGTGTGATCTTAGACAAATCACTTAAACTCTCCATAGTCTGTTTCCTAATCTGAAAACAAAGGTGTTAGAATCAGGAAGAACAGTTCCTTGAAATCTTAACAGTATATATGTTATATATAGTTAAAGGGAAGAGTTTGGAAAGGCAAGGGGGCTGATGTCAAAATATGCAACACATCAGAAATCAGGTTTTGGAAGAAGAGGCTCTTGGAAATGAAGGAAAGTGCCAGAAACTGGTTTTGGGTTTAGAGATGGCACAGATGCAAAGAGAGAAAAAACAACCAAAAGTACCATTCTGTGTCACAGAGAGACTGACTCTGTGAGCAAAGAGAAATCTGCAAGAAGCAGCATATGCAGAACAAATCACTCATGGCACCAAAGATGCATAAGGCTCTTTTTAGGGCAGCTGTAAACAAACTCTATAGATACGAAGTCAGATGGTGAATCTCTTCCATTTAAACTCTAAGTTTGAATCACACATGCTTATCACTGAAGGCTTGACCAGAGGAAGTAGCATACACATACTTTCTAGGATTAAAGAAAAAAAAAATAACCCCGATGAAGACTATACCTTTAAAATGTACTCAATTTATTTCTTGGAAGACATTTCTTTTCCAGTACTCAAAAGGTGAACAAACAACTGAAATATCCAGTTTTCCTCTAAAATCCCTGAAAGTTATGGGAAGAAAAACTATTATAAGTTTAGAGATCCTAGGAAACCTGAAATGTAGACTAACAAAGTCAAATGAATTGCCTATTTTAAATTTGAGAAATTCTTTATGGGTTTCAGAATGTTTTTCTCTTGAAAAGTTGTATCTTAGATCTCTGTTTCAATATTACCTCAGTTCCTGATCTTCAATTCCATATCTAAAAAAGAAGAATCATTATGCAAGTTTGTGCAACATTGATTTAAAGGTTGTTTATAGAAAAGATTTCTAGTACTTGTTTCAAAACATGTGAAAAGAAAAACAGTCATGTCTTGCATTCATCAGCTTATATTAAAATAATTCCTGGAGGTAAAATGTGATTAATGGAAGTGTATCAGAGTTTTCACTTACTCATTTCTCTTGCCAAAAGTAAACTCATGTTCCAATAACAGGAAAGGCCTACTTCTCCCTGTACAAACATTATTAATGCAACTTCAAGTGGTCTCTCTGGTCCATTATTTGAAAATAAATCATGAGAGAACCTGCCATTCAAATTCTCAATTATATAATTCACATTTGTCACATTTTTGTTTACAGAGAAAAGACCCTTAGTTGTAATAAGTAAAATGAATCTTTATGTAGAGCTCAGAAAAGAGGTAGTGATGAAGATAATAAAAGTAGCCTTTTACCTATTTTATTCATTTGCTATCTTATAACCTGACACATAATTTTTTCTCCTAAGAAAATTGAAAATCATGAAGTAACAATAATATTGAAGGCAGATAAAATGCAATTTGACTGAAGAATATTCCTGAATGTAAAATCAGATTTGATTATGCATTTAACTAACTTTTAAATTTCAACATATCATTTACTTTATGTAAAGAATTTCTAAGTCAATTCTTGCTGAGAAAACTTTTGGAAAGAGAATGATAAACCAAACCATGACCAAACAAGATACAAAGTCTTTTGGGGAAGCTAAAATTATCTAAAAATAGTGGGAAAAAATGAAGTTGACACAGTTTGCTTTTTATCTAATACTCTGTAATAATGGAACTAGAAAATACCAATCATATATGTACACACACACACACGCACACTTACAAAAAGAAAAGGAAAATCATGTTATGTAAAAGGCAAAATAGAGTACTGTTAACAATTACTGAACAAACAGCACAAAGCAAAGCAATTACAAGATCAGTTTTGGAGAAAACCATGTTTTCTATAATTAGTATGGCAGTAGATGTTATCTGTACTAGTACGTTTGGATATGTATGAATGTCTGCGAATTCAGGTCAGTTTAACACAGGAGAAAAAAAAAACTACATGAGAAGAGCTTTCTCTTAAGTGCCTCATTCTACACAATGAACCTACTTCCCAGCCTTCTCTACTGCGGGAAACAAAAAGCTTGCCTTTGGTCAGCAGATGCTAGATGATAAGAATGCCTACCAGGTAGAGGGAAGGTAGGTATTCAGGTTAAAAGCCCAAGTGAACAGGTGCTATCAAGACAAAAAATAAATAAATAAATAAACCTGAAGGGTTTGGCATCAGGACAGTGCAAACTTTGAAATAACAGTGAGCTGTTAATAATCATCGATAAGCTGTATGCTTCTGCCTACACTAGGGTGGAGACATTTCCAAGTTCACCTGAGGAAACTTTTACTTCTTCTTCTGTAGAGAAGTTTACATTCCCTCCTTCATTTCTTTAGCCTGTTTTGGACCTCATACAAGTCTTGAGATGGGAAAAAAAAAAAACTCTAAACTGTCTTGCTTGATGTTCATCTTTGTACATGTCCCTATTATAAAGTTGAAGTAGTATGTGAAATTGGTTAGAAAACACACAAAGTAATTCTGCAAGTATGAATATATGTAGTAGAAGTTTTAATAGTTGGAATATCAAGAAGTGGCATGTGTGTTTAAGTGATAGAAGTGTTAAGTGCATAGAAATATCTGTAGACAAATTTGAGTGAACAACTCTTCTGCATTATGCCTAGCCCAATTTACCCATGCCCCCACATACACACCATTAACAGTCTTAAGGTCACCCTCTCTGGAGTCCTGAAGTTTCCACTGCAATGCAATTCTCGTGCTACCTGGACTGAAATCTCACTCTCTGCTTTAATACATCTCTCTTTTCTTCCAATATCCTCCTTCTAATGCTAATTTTCTTATGAAGTGCTTTGCATTGAAAACAGCATGCCAGTATTTACTTTCAGCCTGACCCCTTACAGGGTAGGACAGTAAAGAAACAAGTCTTTTGTTTTGTTTTGTTTTGTTTTGTTTTGTTTGACAGATAAGAGTTATACAGTGAGAGAGAGAGAGACAGAAAGGTCTTCCTTCTGTTGGCTCATCCCAAATGGGATGCTGGCGCCACAGGCGGAGGATTAACCAAGTGAGCCATGGAACACCAGTCCCGAAACAAGTTTTGATTGAAAGGAAAGAAGGATGGAACAGCATATTTTGAATCCTGGATGTCTGCCTAATTAGGCATGATTTTCAAAACTATTAATATACACATGCATGCACAAATTCATATGTAATCATAAAAATTTGTGTACTGAAAAATGTGATAGGCTGTAAAATGTTAAAATAATAGACCTAATGCTGTTATGTTCAATTGTAAGGTATTGGTTTTCTACAAAATTGCATGTTTTAAAGAAAACTGTATAATTAATGCTATCTTTGCAGCCAAGTGGTTGCTTTTAAAAATGCACCATTTAGTCATACTCTAGAATGTAAGTTTTTTTTTTTTTAATGTTTTGCTTTTGTGTGGTTGTTTTGGTTTGGTTTTTTGGAGATGAAAGGACAGTCAAGTATTTAAGGCAATATTTTTACCCACTGGATTCAGCAGAAGGGTGCCATCTGGTGGAAATGTTAGCAGGATCTAAGCTTTCTCTGATTTACCAAAAAAAAAAAAAAAAAAGTACTTAATTTAACAAACTTGAGTTTCATTCTTATGAAAAGCAAATAATACAAAGATTATTTTTAAAAATTATCTATGTACTTAAGAGGTTCTACTTGGATTCTTTGGTATTATTCAGATGAATTAAGAGGATATTAACTTCAAAGTTTCAAGAACAATTATTTACATTTTTAGTTGAAGCATTAAACAAACTTTTCATCCATTTTACATTCAAGGTAAATTCGTGCCTACACACACATACACACAATTTGAAGTTATTTTTCATTCTCATAATAGGATCTGTTTTACTGTGATTGTGTAGAATTTAGGAGGTGAAGCTTTAGACTTAAATGGGATCCGGGCTGAATCTCACTTTCGTCACTTTTGAAGACAAGCTTGGCCAAGTTGCTTGATTTCTTTAATCCTCTGTATTCTCATCTCTATGGGGATAGCAACAGTATACTCCTCAAAAACTTGTTTTGAGCATTAGACAGCCAAGTCCATTCAATAAATGTTACCATATCAACGCCCAGAACAACACTCTGTATGTGGCAAATATTCATGAGGTAATTCTTTAAAATAATAATAAACTACATTTAGCCACTGGAGATGTTGGACACCTCTATGGAAAATGGGATATTGATCTCGTTAAGTGGAAATGACTATAGCTACTCTTATCAATGCACAGTTTTATGAAAACAAAACATACCTGTGTAGACATTTTTTAATCAATGAAGCTTTAAAAGAAAGATCATTAGATAATAAAAAAAACTATATCCAATGATTCAGAATAGTCATAAAAGTATACAGTCCCTGCCATGTTTATCGCTGTTGGCCCCTTGGGAAGGGCTGCTTCTGGCCATGGCACTCTGTGGCAGAGGACAGTAGCAAATAAATGAACAGGAAGGGCAAGCCCTCTACAGGACTGCAACAATAACCAAATTATATGATTCATAAACATGCTCACACAGAGAAAAGACTATGGTTTTCTTCTGTGCTGTAGGTGGAGGTAGCTGTTTGTGGCTCAGGACAAAGTTTCTTTAGGGTTGCATAAAAATCTCAACCACAGAAAGTGAAAGACAAGTTTGACAACATTCAAAGGCTTAAATCATTCAAAATCAATACAGAGTGAGTGATTAGATGGAACATGCTCCCTATTTAATCACTAGGTAGAATTTCATAAAGGTACATTTTCATTTAAGTTTGTGAGACCTTTTTCTTTAATATCATGGAATGGTTTCATACAATTAATCACATCTTTATGGAGGTTTTATATCTGGTATTATGTGAAAGTTTTGTGTCAATTGTAGAATTAAACTGTAATGACCAATATCATGCATAAAAAGTCTTACAGAAGGTAGGATGAGCATTCACAGCAATCATCCACATTATTTAGCCATGATTTCATATGCCAAGCTTTGAACAAAGAATGCTAGATCTAGGTATTTCCTGGGAGCACTTGAAAAATCTCACAGGAATGCTTCCCTGTGTATTTCACTCTGACTTTCTTTCCCCGTGCAGACTCAGTCTCTCATATTTGAATTGATCTCTCTTACAAAATGAATACCACTGACATTCTAAAATCATGTACATGCTCAGAAACTGACTTAAAAATACTGAATTAGAACAATAATTTTGCAAATGGCCACTCCCCAAATACTTGTAGTGATCATAAAAAAATGCCTAACAAGAAAAAATGGATTCAAGCTCATATGAATTTTAATTTCCAGATTCCTCCCCACTAAAGGACTTGCTGTGCATATACAACTTGTCTACAGTTGACTTGTACATTTTCAGCTCTGCCTTGCATCTACCTCCCTGCCTCCACCATCACTGACCTGTTTGCAGCACCTCAAGTAACCAGCTGGTGTCACAGGTTAGTGAGAAAGGTTTCACATGGGGACTCTCATCTGACTAATCATTCTTATTGGTAGCATCATTCCAAAAGCGGTAGAAAGGCTCAGGGGCTTGTTAATGAAATTTAAGAGCAGTGTGCCTGGAAGAGGATGTTAAATCAGCACTCCAGTCCAGAAATTATATGTATATATAAAATAATTATATATAATTTATATATATTATACACATACATCCACACATACATACTAGTTTCTACCTTGTGTTGTATGGGGAGATGGGCAGAAAAGGAAGGCAAAGATAATTAACATCTTGGGATTTTTGTACTTATCACAGGATACAGAGCAAAAAAAGATGGTTTAAGAAAACAAATGCTTTGTAAAAACTGCAACATGTATCGTCCTTGCCCCTGTAAAGGGAGAGAGAGCTTTAAGACATTGAGTAATTCCCACCACCTGTGTGAAACATATGTGACGGAAATGAGAAGGGAGAGACGGGGAGAAAGACCACAAGCCAGGCAAGATGACCAAGACTGGAATATTAATATCAGCATCTCTGGCATCGCCTCCACTGCCTCGCCGCCACTCCTGGGAGATTTGGACAGCTCCCTCAACATGCTCTTCAGTGCTTAGCAGCCGCGAAGAGCCGAGCCGCTGCGGGGGCCGAGCTGCTCGAAGCCCCATCGCCCCACTTCTGGCGAAGAGCTGGGAGTGTCTCTGCCGGGAACGCCTCTGGCGGCGGCCCTGGACAACGCACTCGGGCAAGGAGCCCCACTCCCGGTACCCCAGTGCCTGGGCCCTCCAGCTTCCTGGTTACCCGTCGACCTAAGTGCAGCTCTCTCAGCCCGGGAGTCTCTAACTGATGTCAACACGATCGCACGGGCAGCCGGCTTATCGCAGCCTCCCTCCTCCTCAGCAGGGCACCTGGGCGCTTCCGACCCTCCAACTTTGGCAAAAAGCGACACGGAACTCCCAGATTCTCCCCCACCCCCCAGTCCAGGAACACAGACAAGATGGGGATCTGCCGCACGGTTATGCTACAGTACCCTGGGGACTGTAACAAAAAGGAGGTGGCGGGTGCCTAAGGACTGACAGGGGACCAGAATAACCCAGGCAGCACGGGGACCTCACCTCTGCAGACACAGCAAGCCAGACCCAACAAATCACCACAGCGACCGCTTTCCCATCTCCCCCTTCATAACGAATGCCTTCCGGCTCCCCTTAGCTCCGTTTCACTCAGCAGACTACAGATGCCCGGTGCACCCCCATCCCCACCCCCAACCCGCGCCCCGGTCCCCTCACCCTCCTCTCCTCTAAAGAAAACGGGAAAGCAAAGAAAAAACTCCGCCGGCCTAAAGGTCATTTGCCGACTCGGGTCGCTTCTGCCAGCGTGCGCCCCGGCTCCCAGCAGACCAGGCTGGATCACAGCAAGTAGAGGTCTCCAGGAGCGCGTCTGAATCCTCCGGCACTCGTGAATAGGGAGTCAAGACCCCATTCCCTGGCCGGGCCACCTCTCTCCCCCGGTGGCCCGCCCGTCGTGGGAGGGGGGGGGCTCCCCCGGGCATCCCCAGCCTTTACCTCTCTCACCCCTTCCCCGCGGCTCTCCACCTTGCGCATCCTCTCTCCCGGCCCCGGAGCGCACTAAGATGCTCTAAGTTCCTGCGGAGTCCATGGATGAGCGGAGGAGAGCCTGGAACTGGGGCGGGGGGGAGGGTGGGGAGAAGGAGGCGTGGGGGCCGAGCCGGGTGGGGGAGAGGCGGGGGAAACGCGGGCTGGAGCCACCCCTCCCCGGAGGGCCTGGGCGCAGCCGCCAACTCTCACCTGGTCCGCCGGCTGCGCCTGGCTCGCCCTGGCCCCCGGGGTGGGCTGCTGCTCCTGCTTCATGGCTGTCATCGCTGGCGGCCCGCGTCCGCGCTCACTTCCTCGCGGGCACTTCAGACTCGGGGACCGTCACTTGGCAGCGGTCTCATGTCACAGGCGCCCGTCTCTCTCCCCGAATTGGCGGAAGGCAGAGCGACGGGGTAGGGGGAGGGGAGCGTCGGGGAGGGGAAGTAGCGCGGCAGCAAGCAGCTCCCCCAGTGCACGATGCCTCCTCCGGCTACCGCAGACCCTCTAACTCCCCTTTCCCCTTGCCCCCTCCTCCCCGAAGCGCAGAGAGCCTCGGGGGCCAGAGGCGACCAAGTGGCAAGTTAGTGGAGCGGCGAGCGGCGGGCTCCCGGCACCTGACCGCGCTGGAGCGGCGTCTCGCAGCGCGGGAGGAGCCTGGCTCGCATTCTACCGCAGTCCGCGCCCCCCGCCCGCCCGCCCGCACCGCCGCCCGCCCTTGGGGGCTCCCGGCGCGGCGCTCAGAGCACCAGGTGGAGCAGCCCGGAGCCGCGCTCCAGCATCTCCCCAGCAACCGCAACGCGGGAGAGCCTTGCGCGGCGCGCGAGCTCCCCACTCGCACTGCCCAAGCAGCCGGGCTCCGCGGGTGCCCCTAGCCCCTCCGCCCCCCGTGGGCTCCTGCTAAAACCCGGAGAAGCGGAGTGCACCCGTGAAAAGCCCTCGATGCCTCCGGCGCGGCCACTGGGCATGCTCCAGAGCTCTGCGAAGGCAGAGGGCAGCGGGGGACAGGGTCCGCGGGTGGGCAGGCAGCCCTTGTCCGGACCTGAGGGGTTGTCCTGGACCGTGACCTGAGGCTGTGCTCCTCTTGACTGGGGGCAATGGGCACCCTTTACCCTCCAGCCCGCATTTCCCTGCTAGCTGCCTGGTTAATGCCAGTGGAATTCCTAAAGGTTGGTTAAAAACATTAATAACCATCATGATAATAATCTGACACTTTTTTCCTTTTATCGTTTTTGCTGGACGCGTGTATAAAAACCTGTGATTTTTAAGTCCTTTTGGTAAACACAACCCTCTCCCATTCAAAGTACGTTTAGTGGTTACCTATCACGTGCCAAACACACCACAAAATAGAGGGACTGCAAGGGAGAGACAGCTACAAGACAAACCTACTCAAATCCCCAGAGCTTCTGTCAGAGCGAGATCAGGGAGTAAGTCAGCGAGTGAGTAGAGGTAGCTCTCTGGCAGTGTGTATCACAAAGTCCGCCAGTTTCCTGCAGGTACAGTAGCAGTGGATTTCCCCACGGTGCCAGGAAGGCTCTGCCTGAAGCAGACAGACTAGAGGCCGTTGCCCAGGCTTAGACGCAGGTAGTTGGGAATTGCTCACCGGGGAAAAGGCAGGAGAGAGTTAAAAATCTGCATGTTAATGAATTCAAGACAACTGTTGTGAGCCAGTTCAGGCAGTAGGGACGGAGAACTGCCCCCCCCCCTCCCTGCAGTTGGGTTTTATTAGCTAAGGACTGGCTCCCTTCAGCATCACTCAGCCTGGGACCTAGGCATTTCTTAGCAGAGGGGCTGTTGTAGGATTGTCGCAGATGCCTGGGCCCTTCCTAAAACATGAATTATATGATGCTTGTCTTGAGCATTAATTGTAACTACAGTTCCTTTAAAGTACATTTTTTAAAGAAATAAGTGATTTCCAGTGTAACAGATAGAATATATATTCCAGTGAGTACCAAAGTGCTTATTTGTTTCACTTTAATAGAAATAACTTTTTGTTTGGAAAAACTGCCATTTGTAAATGCAGAAAACAAATATAAAAAATGAAGTAAAATAGCTATCAGGAAGTTCATTCAATAAAAAATTTCAATCCAGATTTTCTCTTACATGCAACTTTGGGGGAGGGAGGTTAAGATCTGCATTATTTAAAAAGTGTTTACTTCTTTCTACTTTTTCTTCTGTTCATTATTTGAGTATATTCACATTTTCAATGTTTCATTTTGCACAATCTGCTTGACTTGAAGAAATTTTCTTTCTGACAAAAATTTCTGTTACACAGGACAAGTATACACCAGAGGGAATTATCCTCATTCTCTTTAAGATTTCTTATTTGAACTTACAGCTGAATTTGCATCCATTTTCAGTATTCAGCATAAAATTCACTTTGGTTACAAATCAAGATGTAATTTATTATATGTTTCATGAACTCTGTGTGTGTGAGGTATGTGTGAATCTTTTTTCTTTTTTTTTTTTAGGGAATTTCTCTAATTCTTTATCTTTTGGGTTGGGTTATTTTTTCAAGCTATGAATGGTATCTTTTAGCTCTGGAGATCTAGACTAAGAGCACTAACTAAAACTTAATCATATATAAATTTGTCCCAATTTCACTACTTATTTTTGCTATGTGATATGTTTGAATTATAATGTAAGCTTCTCTCCTTTGATTCCAACTTAATTTCTTATTGAATAATTTTTTTTTGACAGGCAGAGTGGATAGTGAGAGAGAGAGACAGAGAGAAAGGTCTTCCTTTTCCATTGGTTCACCCCCTCAATGGCCGCTTTAAAACTCTCCCAAAAGGAAGAAATGCCTTGCACCCTAACAGAAAAAGATATTTGCGGTTCTGTTGCAGTGTATGATGTTATCATTAAAAGAAAAATTAGAAACTCCAATTTACAATCAAATGTTTACAAAATTTTAAAACCATTCAAGTAGATATAACCCAAATTCTGTAGAGGCAAGAGGGACCAGAAGCAGACTAGAAATCAGTAAGTTGGAGCTCTTCGTTCACCAGGGCTTGGAGATGAGGGCCAGGATCCCTTGTCTATCACCTCCACTTCCTTACCTGGAAAAAGTAAAGGTTTGAGCTGTGTGGCCATATGATCCTTTTTTTTTTCCTCAGTGTCTATATTTTTTTGTATTTTATAAATAGACAATCATCTGAATAAGTTATTTGTTCAAAATAAATTTAAAAAGCACATGGAAATAAAAGATAAATTATTTTAATGTAAAAAGTTTGAAATCTATCCATAGTTTTGTCATAATACCATTTTCTGTGAATTTTCTGAATATGTCCATATACATTTGAAACTTGCAGGGAGAATCAAATGCTCAAAAAAATACAAAGAAATTGCTTTTATCATATCATTCATTGATGAGCTATTATGGACAACACACATTTTATAATACTCATGCAATGATAAAGCGAATTTCACTACTATTTTCATGGGTTGGAAACATTCTTATAATTGAAAAATTCTAGAGTCATTGTCCAGTAAAATTTTCTCTGTTTGAATTATAAATGTTTAAACCTTGAAAACTAGGTCACTTTATTCTGAAAGATTTCCTTGGATTCAAATCTTACCAACTCCCTCTGAAAACTATTTTGCCTCAAATCCTAGCTTCTAGTTCCCATGTAAATATAACCTACAAAGCTGCTTCTTCAATATATTTATTTGGGATTCTGAAGTCACTCAGAAATCTTGTCACACATAACACTGAACAATGTCCTTTTTTCCTTGATATTTGGTTGTTGAAAAGGGAAAAACAAGAGCAGTACATCCCTTTTTACCTAGAAATGTTAAGGTGAATAATTGAGGATAGACTATAAGGTGTAGACAACATTTTAATTATTATCATTAAAATATATTGGCATTAGAGGCAACAGGAATTTTTTGAAAAATATGTGAGTCAGACATTGTGTATTCAGTCTTTCAAATCAAATCATAGACAGGAGAACAAATAATTGAAGTTTACACTAATAACCACCAGGTAACAAATAAGGTTTGGAAAAAGTCCAATTTGACAGAGAAAGACAAATATCCTGGGTCAATCTGTGAGGCAGGGTAGACTTCAGAAATAAACTCTTCAGTTTCAGATTAATGACATCAGGCAAATAGGACTGTAAGCAGCTAGTTTTCTAAAGCCTCTCACTACTTTCTTCTCTCTCCTTCCTGAGGTAAATCTGCAGTATCATTGTAAAGGCCATCTTGATGGAATTCCCGGAGAATGAACCAATCCTCTATCGAGTGTCTGTAATGAGCACAGTATCAGGAAGACAGGGTTCATGAGCTGTGTCTTTGGAGACCTGGCCTGAAATGTGCCCAATTAGTTCTTTGCAGATGAAGAAATAGCGTTAGTGCATGTCTTCTGCTATCACTTAGTTTCGATTTATAAATCACTTCTACTCACCTCAGTTGGCTTCTTAAATTCCCCAAATTGCCTATCATGTCCTTGGACAGAAAACTGGTATGGTGGGCAATCCTCAAAAACAAGCTTTATTTTAGAAACTCTAACCAAGTGAACTATGGGAGATATTTAAAGAAAGAAAAGACATAAAGACACTGCATATTTAAGTGATATTCATGGGCATTTCTCATACAGCTTTGAGATTCTATTAGCATTTAGTAAAATTTTTTTGTCCTTGTCTGTCTATGACAGCAAGACTTTCCTGTTATAAAAATTCATAGCCCAATTATGATCTCTGGTGGAAGCAGACAGAGTTGCAATATCCTGAGAGCCGTTCTTGTTATTCACTAGAGACCTGAAGATATTGACAAACTGCTCAGTCATCCTGAGTTCCCATACTGGAGAATTCCTTTGGTTGTTATGTTTGCGCAGACCTCACATGTTCCTTTTACCCTGTGCCCTTCCATGATGCAGATTGAGAAATATATGTACATGGAGAAAGTAAAACAGTGCAGATGAACATTTCCCTGTATGATTATTTTCAGAACACCAACACAGTTTTTGACTGTGAGAAATTTACCAGCTGTTACAAATTTTGTTTTTTAATTTATTTGACAGACAGTGTGAGAGAGAGAGACAGAGAGAAAGGTCTTCCTTCCACTGCTTCACCCCTCAATTGGCTGCTACAGCCGGCGCTGCGCCAGTCCGAAGCCAGGAGCCAGGAGCTTCCTCCTGGTCTCCCATGCGGTTGCAGGGCCCAAGCATTTGGGCCATCCTCCACTGCCTTCCCAGGCCACAGCAGAGAGCTGGACTGGAAGAGGAGCAGCCGGGACTAGAACCCGGCGCCCATATGGGACGCCAGCACCGCAGGCGTAGGATTAACCAATTGAGCCATGGCGTCGGCCCCAGCTGTTACAATTTTATCCATTAAATCTAAACATGGGGCTTACAATTATTTTAATTTCTTAAAAAATAGTAATAACTTAATGAATTAGTTATGCTGTAATAATAAAAGTGAAAAATCTCTCTAGCTGGTATTAGTGTTTATTTTCCTAATCTTCATATTTCTTTAGGAAAAAATAAGTTTTCCAAATCAGAGTCTTTCTACAAGTGACAGATATGGAGGAATATTTAGGAACTCTGGCATAATATTTGTCCCTTTCAGATAATGCATTTGCCTTTGATGAATAAATTTCTCTGAACCTGGTATTTTTTATTTTCATAACCAAAATGATTGTGTAATGACTCAAAATAATCTCCTCTCTGTCTTTGCAAAGTACATTATTACTGAGCCTGCTCCTTTATTCAGTGGTTACCTGCCTTTTTTTCCTCACATAAGGTCCAGAAGAGCACAAAAAAAAATTCCCATTCCAGGAAATCTTTCATGAATTGAAGTAGAAAACATTACTGAAAGATTTGCATTAATTTTTGGTCTGAAGGGTGGGTTTCTATGAAGATACTTTAAAAAGCATACTTAAATCTGGAATTAAAATATAAGTTTATTTTTGTGCAAAAATTTTTAAATTCATGCATAATTATTTCATATTCATATTTCCATGAACTTTTCGAACACTTCTGGTACCGTTTATAACCCTTTAACCATGCTCAATTTATTTTTAATGATTCCTCCATGAATTTTCCTCTTCAAAACAAAAGACAGTTTAGGATTACCAAATAAAGATACACGCATGCCGTGGTGGTAGGGCATCCACTGAAATTAAAGAGGCCCCAACATTTTTCTCCACCAATTAACTTTGTACCACTGGAATTGTTCTATAGTCTCCAAAGGAAACTTGAAGCTAAGCCTTTGGTTTCTTAGCCTAGTCCTTTCAGTACATAGAATCATCCATTTAGATTGTACAAACAATAATATAGTTTCAGGACATCATGGGATGCCACCTAGGTTGAAATGAGATAAATTAAAATATATATTATTATTAAACACTCTTTGTTCTGTTAGCCTAGGTGTGTTGCTCCCTAGTGATATAAGTCCCTTCTTGTGTCTGTCTTTCATCTATCTATAAACATTTTAGATTATGGAAAGGTTTTTAAGTCACTCAATTTCTATCCTGCAAATCGTTACTCAGATTCTTTAGTCGATTCTTTCATCAAATCAAGGAAGGAGAAGCAAAGAAGAAGAGACAAGAAGTGGGAGATGAGAAAAAAGGAGGGGGAAAAGCCAAGACAATATATTAAGAAGATGTTAGGGGTGTTAGGGTATATTAACTCTTTCATTTGTTAAATGCTCTTGTGAAGATTATAAAGTACAAAAAATACTATTGGTCAGGTCTCAAACATTGAATGCACTGGTCAATGGTTATATTCTATGTTATATTTTATACACTATGCTTCAGAGTCCAATCTGTAACTTGCTCATTCTTATATAAACATTTATATTTGACATTCTCAATAATTTCAAGTTTATTTTTATAATATTTTATCATTTATTCTGCTTAATAAGTTGACATAAAGGTTAGTGTAGGAGGCAAAAAGAATATAGCAAATACAATAGTTCACTTAAACCAATGATGTGGAAAATACCCTTTAATCATTTCGTCCGCTCAACAGTGCTTATGTGAAAGTTTAACCTTAGTTTTTAGGACATAAAAACTGCACAGAATGGATGAGAAGTTCTCTGTAGTGGTCACCAATCCTTTCTTCTAAGCAGCCTTTCCCTCACTTTTCTATCTTCCTAAACATAATTTGCTCTGTTAGGACCCAGCTGCTCTCACATCCTTTCCTAATTCAAGTTATAACATCACTCATAACTTATTCTATTTATCTGCTAATATTTAAATAATCTTTAAATAATATTCAATAATTAAAATAACTAAATACTTTGAATGATTACTTATTATTTAAATAGTATTTTAAATAATATTTAAATAATATCCAGAAATTAAGAGAGGAGGAATTATATTAGGCAAAATCATCAAGATTGCAATATTACACAATACAGTTTAAATTCCTATAGGCTGTCCATATAGTGCCAAAAAGAGTCAAAGTTCAATATAATCTTCTAGTATCATGCCCAATCCCAGAGATTATTTTTTCTTTACATACTCTGCATATATTTTAAACAAATTTGTTTATCTATTTTAATAGTTTTTGCACTAAATGTTTTTAAAAAATGCTAATAATAATTGTTGGATGAGGTACACAAGTGTAGAAAGGAAGAAAAGCAAGTATTCTTATAGAAAAAGCTATTGGACCCTTCACTTAAGATAACAACTCAGTAAACTTCGTGTGGGGAGAGGGGAAGACAGACAAGCAACCTTATGGAATTTAGTAAAACCTTAGGGTTTAACTAGACTGATGCAATAAGGTTGATGTTCAAAATGAAAACTTCCGTGGCCAGTGCTGTGGCACAGCAGGTTAACACCCTGGCTTGTGGTGCCTACATCCCATATGGGCACTGGTTCTAGTCCCAGCTGCTCCACTTCGGATCCAGCTCTCTGCTATGGCCTGGGAAAGCAGTAGAAGATGGCCCAAGTCCTTGGGACCCTACACCCGCGTGGAAGACTAGGAAAAAGCTCCTGGCTCCTGGCTTCGGATCAGCACAACTCCAGCCTTTGTGACCATCTGGGGAGTGACCCATCAGATGGAAGACCTCTCTCTCTCTCTCTCTCTCTCTCTCTCTCTCTCTCTCTCTGCCTCTCCTCTCTCTATAACTCTGACTTTCAAATAAATAAAACTTTAAAAAAATGAAAACTTCCAAGTATGTGAAATTAGGCTTAGCATACTGTTTTTAAAAGGCAGGATTATATTTGGAAAATGGGCTACAGTGATGCCAGCATGGATTTAAGTCGGATAGGAAATTAGATATCAGCATTAAAAGTACAAAATTGATAATTCTAGATAAAAAGAAACTTCTACAAATGCCTAAATACCAAAAACTGTATAGCCTGTATACCTTTAGGAGGGAGTAAACAGAAGAAAGCTGTGGGACAAATGAAAGACACGAGAAATTTGCAATATTCAAGGAGAGAACCAGATGCATTCAATTAATAATCATTGGAAAGCACAGTGGGCCATTTTAAGATCACTCAACATAAAAGAAGATTTATGCCTATGATAGTCACTGAAAGGAGCCTTACTGGGAACCAGTGTTCCATTGGTATCTAACATTCCTGCATTTTTATTATGAACAAAACTGCTCTATAACATCTTTGTTCTAGAACATTTTTTAAAGGATACATGCATTGTAGGTAGCCTGTGAAGAGGGAATAGTGTCTCCCTGTGGAGCAATAAGCAAGCTTTCTTAATGTGCAGTATAGAAAAGATAATGTCTCCCTCTATTGCAAACAGCAGGCTCACATACTTCCCATTCTAAAAGATTGGGTTCCTTAAGTTCAGGATTCTTTTTTTATGTCACAATCTACTGCATGGGCAAGTAAGCATCCATCAGGGCTCAATTGTTCCCCTCCTTTGATTTCAGGACAAGGAAAAGTCACACAAATATGCTGATGTTCTCATTATTTGCTGCACCAAGAATATTGAGACTCTTAGTGTCTATTGCAGGAGTCTCATGTATTTTGCCAATATCCTGAAACTGTTAGGCTAACTAGTTAGGTTGTAATCACTACAAAATTGCAGATACTGTATAGTTCTTAAGAAACCTGTATCAGAGCTTAGGTAAGTGGAGCTGTCTAAATCCTATGGACTCTTTAAAGTGTACGTCCATGATTCCTTTCCAACACAGGACTCCACACTGAGAAAAGTACTGGAAGTGGATCAAAGTTGAACAGAATAGAATTAGAAAAGATCAAAGAAAGAGAACATTCAGATAATAAGTGAACAGATCATGGAAATCTAAAAAAACCAGCCAACATATTTTTTTTTACCACTATATAACAACATGAGAAGGATCTCACTGAAGTTGAAGAGTATATCTGAAATTTTAACTACCTAAAAGTTCAAGAAAACTAATATAAAAATGGGCCACAGAAAGCTATCATTTCAAAACTCATGTAGAGTTCAGCCTCAGATGCAAAGTTACTATAAATAAAAAAAAGAGAATGATGTTCCTATACACCAGGAATTAGCAAATCATAGCCAATGAGCCAATTCAGTCCACATGTTTTTGTTTGTTTGTTTAAAATTTTCTTCTATTCACTTGAAAGGTACAATTACAATCAGAGGAGAGTCAGAGAGAGAAAGAGAGAGCCATCTTCCATCTGCTTGTTCACTCCCTAAACTGCTGCAATGGCTAGGGCTGGACCAGGCCAAAACCAGGAGCCCAGAGCTTCCTCCAGGTCTCCCATGTGGGTGCAGGGGCCCAGCCACCTGGGCCATCTTCTGCTGCTCTCCTAGGCACCAGCAGGGATCTGGATTGGAAATGGAGCAGAAGGGTTTCAAAACTATGCCTATGTTGGATGCCTGTGTCAGTCAGAGGCTTAACCCATTACACAATAACGTTGGCCCCCAAGTAGTTTTATTGGACCATAACCATACTTAATCATTTATAGTGACTACAATGGAACTATCTAATATTTGTGTTAGAAACAAAATTGTTTGTATACTTTGTGAATTATTAACTATCTTGAGTTTTGTAAGAAGTTTGACAACTTCTATTATTGAAAAAATCCTGCTTAAAACTAGCATACTGAAAAATTTTCAAAACTGTAACATCCTACTTCAAAATGAACTAACGGGGGCCGGCACCGTGGCTCACTTGGTTAATCCTCCGCCTTCGGTACCAGCATCCCATATGGGTGCCCAGTTCCAGTCCCAGTTGCTCCTCTTCCAGTCCAGCTCCCTGCTGTGGCCCAGGAAGGCAGTGGAGGATGGCCCAGCTGCTTGGGCCCCTGCATGCACATGGGAGACCAGGAGGAAGCTCCTGGCTTCAGATTGGTGCGGCACCGGCCGTGGTGGCCATTTGAGGGGTGAACCAATGGAAGGAAGACCTTTATCTCTGTCTCTCTCACTGTCTAACTCTGTCAAATAATAATAAAAAAAAAAACTCACTCATTAAAAAAATGAGCTAAAGGACATTAATGAAATCATGATACATGGAAGAACCATCTTAATTATAACTTTAAGCAGGGGTAGAATTCAAGAAAGAATTAAAACAAGAAGACATTTGACAGAGTACTTAAGGCACTGACTCATCCTGCATCCCTTAGAGTTTCTGGTTTCAAGTCCTAGGTTCACTTCCAATTCCAGCTCCCTGTTAATGCATAACCTAGGAGGTAGTAGTGATAACTCCAGTAGTTGATAACTGCCACCCATGTGGGAGACCTGAATTGAGTTCTAAGCTCCTGGCTTTGGCTTGGCCCAGTCCTTGCTATTGGGGATATTGGGAGAGAGAATGAACAGATGAAAGATGTCTCTCTCTCTTTCTGTGTGTGTGTGTGTGTGTGTGTTTGCACATGTCTGATTTTGAAGTAAGTACAAATAATAATTTAAAAATAATTAAAATAAGAGGATCACATTGGAAATAAGAACTAATCTAGAAGGAACATAATAAAATAGGCACAAAAATAGTCTGAGGAATCAAATTTGAGGGAGAAAAATTTTATAAAGAAGAAATGAAGAAAGAAACAAAGAGCTTTCAAGAAAATTGACACATATTATAAGTGGCAAAAGTTATCTAACATATGAGTCATGGAAGTTCCTGAATGAGAGAACAAAGCAAGTACAAAAAGCAACATGAAATAACAAATACTAGAAACTATAATTCAGAAAATTATCCCGAAATTTAAGGAACAATTTAAATTTATTGGAAAAAATCACATAGTTTACTTGATAATATCAACACAGACATTCATATGAAATAAGAAGAGATGTTAAAGAAAAAAAGAATTATTTGGTTATTTGGCAAAAATACTTAAGAAAGGATTATGATTAAACTTTTCCCCAAAAATTCCATTAAAAAAAAAAAAAACTAAAGCAATCTATTTAAGACATTCTAGAAAAGAGAGGGTGGGGGCCAGCACTGTGGCACAGTGGGTTAAAGCCCTGGTCTGAAGTGCCAGCATCCCATATGGGTGCTGGTTCTAGTCCCTGCTGCTCCTCTTCCAATCTGGCTCTCTGCTATGGCCTGGGAAAGCAGTAGAAAATGGCTCAAATCCTTGGGCCCCTGCACCCAAGTGGGAGACCTGGAATAAGTTCCTGGCTCCTGGCTTCAGATCGGCGGAGCTCCGGCCATTGTGGCCACCTAAGAAGTGACCCATCGATGGAAGACCTCTCTCAGTCTCTACCTCTCTCTGTAACTCTGTCTTTCAAATAAATAAATAAATCTTTACAAAAGAAAAAAAATAAGAGAGTGTAGCCACAAATTTCATATCCAGTAAGAATGAACTTTAATCTTTAAAGTCCAAGTCACCATTATTAGCTTGTAATCACTCAAAGAATAATGTTCTCATGAGCACTTCTTGAAGACTATACTACTTATGATATTCAGCAAATTAAAATGATTATATAATTATAATTAAATGAAAATATAATAAAAGCCTTATATACAATTTTAACTTCTCTAATAGCCATCCCCAAGATGTAAAAATTCATAGAACAATTTAAATTAATGTTGTAATCTAATTAGCTTAATATATTTAAAATGTGGTCATTTCAATATATAACCTGTATAAAATTTACATTTGAGATATTTTACAATGCTAATTCAGTTTTCAAAATCCAGTGCTTATTTACTTACAAAGCACACTAATTTAGACTAGCCATATTTCAATTGTTCAATGCCATATGACTATTAACCACTATGGGCAACACAGAACTAGAGAAACAAAAACATAATTATTATGTTGCTGATTAAATGTTGAGTACTATGCAATTAAGTCATATTGACCATTAAGTGGGAAAGGGTATATACCTGTATGATCTGACATTGCAGATTTAGTACAAAGAAACAAAGTAAATGGCATAGAATGAGTTTGGCATAATCAAACAAATCATATTTTCAATATACATAATGGGTATGTGGTAATATTATTATAAGTTTAATTGGACTGCTATGTGTGATACGGTAAAAGGTAACTGAGTAATTATGAAACATTGTAATTATCTAATCTGTCAGTCTTTTGAAAACTGATTCTCAACACAGAAAGAGAAATGAATGTTGAAGATGCTCACTTTTTTAAAAATACACTGAGATTGAATTAGAAATTTTGATTTGAAGATATTCTTAATACTCTGATTGTACAGTAGCATTAGCAGTGGGACCACACTGTCTATACAGTCTGTGCTTGGTGAACAGCAGAGATATTAAAGCAAACCCCTTTATGGGATTTTTGGGATCCCTCAGTTGGACAACTTAGAGGACCCTCCAAGCATTTCTTAGACTCAGACTTTAAACTTGCAACTTTACTATCTCTCCTTTCTGCTTTCTGTCCTTCATAGCAGTTATGCCCTTATCACAGTATAAAGGCTCTCCGTACTCCTCTTACCTCTTTCTTCCTCACAGACATATCTTCCAATTGTTCTTTCACATCTACTTGCACCTGCTTCTTAGAGGACTTACTGCAATATAAAAGCATTGATCTATCTAATAGATAGCAGTCATCATTTAAAACAGTGACTAGTAAAATTTGTGTTTCCAGATTTAAAAATAATGTTTTTAGTATAGGTATATCATATACAGACCATTTGTGACTATTAATTTTTAAACTTAGTTGCGAGAGAGAAAGAGAAAGAGGACGAGAGAAACAGAGAGGGAAGAAAGAGACAGAGCACTCCATCCACTGGCTTACTCTTCAAACTTGAAATGAATATGACTAGACTGGATCAGGCCAAAGCCAGGAGATGAAGATCCAGTGGAGGTCTCCCATGAGAGCGACAGGGACCCAATTACTTGAGTCATCACCACTACCTTCCAACGTCTGCTTTAGCCAGAAAGCAAGAGCTGAGTATCAAACCAAGGTATTCTAATATGGAAAGTGAGTATGTCAGTTGGCATCTTAACCATTGTCAAGTGTTTGGATTCCTGCTAAAGATTTGGATTAAGATCTCAACTCCTAGCTTTGGCCCTGACCAACCCTGTCCATTATGGGGGAGTGTAACAGTGAATGGGAAGCTTCTTTTTCCTTTTTCCTTCTCAAACTACCTTAAAATATTTCAAAAAAGAAGCCAACCTTAAAAAGCTTCCACCTGGAAAAAGAACAAGAAGTTTGAGCTTTGAAGAAGTCAAACATTACAGTGAACCAAGAGTCATCAGATCTGTTTAAACCCTAACTGGTTTTCTTTTCTTTTCTTTTCTTTTCTTTTCTTTTCTTTTCTTTTCTTTTCTTTTCTTTTCTTTTCTTTTCAAGTATTTATTTATCTGAAAGTCAGAGTTACAGAGAAAGAGACAGAGATAGAGAGATTTTCCACCCACTGGTTCACTCCCCAGAAGGAAGGGCTGGGCCATACAAAGCCAGGAGCCAGGAGTTTCGTCCAAATCTCCCACATGGGTGTCAGGGGCCCAAACACTTGGGCCATCTTAGGCTGCTTTTCCCAGGCCATTAGCAGGGAACTGGATTGGAAATGTAGCAGCTGGGAGTTGAACTAGAACCCATTTGGGATGCCAGCATTACAGGCAGTGGCTTTACTCGCTAGGTTACAACACTGGCCCCTAATTGGTTGTCTTCTGAGAATGATGGGTGTTAGCTAGCTTTTCATTACCATAATGAAATGCTTCAAATGATCTATTTAAGAGGAAAAGAGAGGAATAGTCAACTCAGTTTTGGAGGTAAATGTCCAAATGGCAGGCCACAGAACCCAGTGAAGGCCTCAGCTCGTGTGGTAGAGAACGTGTATAAGAAGAATCACAAAGCAATGTAGGAGCAGAGCGCAGCCAGGTGGGACCAAGTTCAGGCTTTGTATCAACCTTGGCAGGGTACCTACCCTCCTGGGGCACGTCCGCAATAACCTAACGACCTCCCGCTAGTCCTCACCACTCTTAAAGGTTACACACTCGTGATAGCATCACCCAGCCAACTCTTTAACACGTGGGCCTTTAAGGGCATTCAATAACATAACTGCAGCAATGAGGGATCACTTTGTTAACATAAAAACTAGGCAAAATGAAAAAATCAATTCTTGATTCTTCCTTTTTGTGGTTTATACCATAGGTAACCAAATTTTAGATGAGAAGAAGCACCTCATAATATGTAAAATTGCTTAAGCTAATGTTTAAAAATAATGGATAGAGTATTACCAATTTTAAATTTTCAGTAAAAACAATTAATCTATGTAGGAGGCATCAGTGTGCCTCTTTATAAAGAACTCAGCATACCTGTAGTGGTGCCAAAGATATCAGAGCTGAATCTTATCAGTAGACTTGATGTTCATTTGCAGGAAATGCAGAGAAGAAAAGAACATGTAAATTGGCACCATGAGTATGCAATCATTAAACTCACCTGGGAAAAACTTAACAGGACAAGCAGATCAAGTTTGTCAACATACTCATTTCAAAGAAAAGAAAAAGGGTATTTCTGAAGACAACAGAGATGACATGTTGATTAAACTATAGCTAAATGACATCTCAGTTTGTTAATTGGCAACTACTCTATGGGAAGCATACTTAAATTCCAAAAAAAAAAAAAAACAAAGAAATGCGATAAAGAGATTACTAGGAAACAGCAATTTTTGGAGACAGGACAGAAAATGTTGTGAAACTTCTGGATTGCTAATATTGTTTCAATCTTTGACATGGATGGCAGCTAAAGTGATATTTTCCTTAAAATAATGTTATGTGTGTGTTTGTATCTGTGCCATATTTTAAAATGAAAGTTTAAAAAGAGCCTAATAGAGTTCCTGGCTCATAGTAAATAAAAGGTAGCTATTAAGGAATATAAAGTAAAAGTCAGAGACTTCACTTATAACAATTTCTTTCAAACTGTTATCTTTTAAAGTGATGAGAAACCTCTAGCTCTAGAGGGTCAAGTTCTCTCTCCTATATATGTACAGCTATAAAATTGTTCCTGCCTTGCCAAAATTCACTTATGGCAGTGAAACAGAATGGTAACCTTGTTTATTTTCCAGAAATCTTCAGAGGTTGCAAACACCAGGACAGACCAAAGACGTTGAGAGGAGAATGGCACTTCCTGTTGCTGGAGGTCCTCATTGCAAAGCCATTAGTACACTTACATGTTGCTAAACATCACGTGAACTTAAATAGCACTAGAAAAGTGTAGATTGAGAACTTTGTTCAATGGCACACTTACCTAGAAAAAGCATTGAGTCCCAACCTGAACCCATGCTTTTCTTATTGATTACAGAACTAAAAAGTCTGTGACCCAGAGAACAATTAATGCTCTTCTTCACAGGATTTGAGATTTCCAATAACTCTGTCTCTTACCTTCCTGAGGTCAGTGATATGCTTGTTTAAAGGTCTATGGTTTTCAATCTGCAATTGTCTGGCAATAAATGAGCATGCAGCTTGCTATTCAAACTGAGCTTCAATTAATATTAAAATGAAGCCTTCTCCTCACATGTCCAATATTCCATCTTATGTAGCATCTGTCTTGGCAACATCTTTTCTTACATTGCTGTCTCTTGGCACACTGGGCTGTGTCTAATGTATAATGAGGTTTCTTTATCTGTCAATAAGTGCCAAAACCTCAGAATTTGCACATGCCTAAGGACACTAATTCCAAAGATTCATTTTTGCCATCTAAAAACGCTTGCAATTTCATGTAGCTTCCTCAAAGAAGTTATCCTTGCCTACACCAGTGAAAAGTGATTTCTTCTGTTTTCCATTCCCTGCGTACTTAATTTCTACACTGTGCATTTGTCACATGCCATTTATTCCTTTATACCATTAGCTATCTCAGTACCCTGCTAGTCCTCTTTCCACTCTACCACTCTGCTGAGTCCATTCCAATTTTGGAATTTTTCCTGTGAATTATAATAACAGTGAAAACAATAATGGCTCACGTTTATTGACTGCTTTATGGGAATCAGGCACTGTCGAATGCTTTTAATGCAATAACTTTAGGGGATAGATGATATCCCTCTTCATTTAGCATCAGGTATACCCAGACCTATAAGATGATATTGAAACTTGCCTAAGGACCCAAAACTATTGATAGATGTAACAGGAATTTGAACACAAGCAATCCCACTGTTAGTAACCTTAATAGTGTCTTAGATCAAAAGTCATAAATAATAGATGTGGGCTTGTATTACTCAAGTTTCATAGAGTGCCTGCTGTACTGACATTTTGCATAGCTTGGAATTATCATAAAGTGCGTATACATACACACAGTTTTTGCTAAATAATATGAAGATAAGAAAATATACTTGTATAGGTAGATCAATTGATCATAATCCCAGAAGTACTTTGTATGATTTTTTGTCAAATTTATATAGTTTAGAAGGTATTTTAATCCACTTTGGCTACTATAACAAAAATATCATAAACATGCTGGCATGTAATCAACTGAAAATTATTTCTCACAGTTGCACAGGCTGTGAATCCTAAGATCAATATTTTGGAAGAGTCAATATGTGGTGAAGACCCACATTCTGGCTCACAGATGATGCCTTCTGTGTGCTCCTGCATTTGAAGGGGCTAGCTAGTGGTCATTGGGGCCTCATTTAGAAAAGCACTAATCCCATTTAAGTGGTCTCCACCATCATGACCTAATTATCTCTTCAAGATCCCACCCCCAAATACCAATATTTTGGCGTTTAGAACTTCAGCATATGAATTTATTCAGCATATAGTAGAGGGATACACAGAAAACGTTCTATAGAAACTTTCCCTAGTTATCAAATGTATCACTAGTATGGAAGCTGGTGAGGAAAAGATTTTGTGGGCTCTTCTAAGAAAGGTCATAGAAAATAACCAATTCACTTATATTTAATATGTATTCTTAAGTTGCATCCATTTCATTGTGATTTTTACTATTTTTGATGGCTGAGTAGTATTCCAACTATATATATATATATATATATATATATATATATATATTAGTTTTTGGAGACCATTATGCTTACTGAAATAAGCCAGTCCCAAAAGACAAATATCGTATGTTTTTCATGATTTCTTATCTGTTACTGTGATTTGTGGTAACTAATATGCAGAGCACAAAAAAAGTTATGTATGTGAGTGAAATTGATTTTGAGATTCATTATTTTTCTACTCACTACTTGTTGGATTCCTTTTTTAATGGTTAAGCTTGTGATTATAAATTAAAAGTATGCTATTATAAAAATTAAAAGAAAAATAAGAAGTATTGGAGGAGGGAGGGTAGGAGTGAGCGAGGAAGGGAAGGTAGGGTCTTTCTCCCTTATATAAATAAAAAAGTAAAAAAAAAAAGATATATTCTCAATTGTATCCAGTATAAATTACTTTTTATAAGTAATTGTGTTTTTATAAATATACTTAAGGCTATATATTTGATATAACATGCAAACAGCATCACAAAACTTTTATTGGGCTGAGTAATCCTAGTATGGTGATGCACTGGTGGGAGACCCAGAAGAAGTCCCTGGCTTCTGGTTTTGGCCTGGCTCAGATCTGGCTGTTGCAGCCATTTGAAGTGTGAACTAGTGGATGGAAAATCTCTCTCTCTCTCTCTCTCTCTGTCACTCTCTCCCTCTGCCTCTCTGTAACTCTTTCAAAGAAATAAATCTCTAAAAATTATTTAAATTTATTTTTCTCACTTTCTCTTGAATAGTGCTTATCTATGAAATTCTTAGCGAAGTATGTAATATATAGCCGTCTTTGGGTGGTGCCACTGTCTCCTCAACATTGTCACTCTTTTTTCTTGTACTGATCTTTATTTTTTTACAATCAAAACATTTTAATTATCACTTTAGCACTGTTGATTCTAATCAACAATCAACATGAGTTTAATGCTCCAGGCATGGCCTCAGCTTTCCATTTTCCATTCCTAATCACCACCTCTGCACTGAGCCGCCTCCAGAGCCCCTACAGGTAACTCACCAATTTCACTTTGTATTGGACTTCTGGTGTGTTCTCTTAGTATCCAGGCTGAACAGTCATGTTCCTGACTTCTTGGAGGTTCTCTTAATTTTCATGAACAGTGTTTTTTGCCTTATACCCTACATCAGTTTCCTTTACTGTGTAACATGTACATTATCTCAGAATTTCCATGGATGATGGCTACAGGAACAGATTGGCTTAGTCTTCAGCTTAGGATTCAGTAATGCTGCAAAGTGTCAGACTATGTTCTCATCTGGAGGCTAGACTCAGAGAGAATCTGTTTGAAAGCTCACTCAGTTTGTAGCAAGTTCATCTTCTTGCCTCTGTATTATGAATGATGACACTGTTTCTTACAGACGTCTGACTTGAGGCTGCCCTGAAGCCTTTGAGGCCACCCACAGTTACTCCATACCACATGATTCTCTTCATAGGCAGCTTACAATATAGCTCTCTGCTGCCTCAAGTCAGCAGGAGAAACTATCACTCCATTTTGCAAAAAAGGACTCTGATATGAAGTGCTTTTAAAGAATTCATGGAACATATGTATTATGAAAAATCTATACATGAATTTAAAAATTTTCCACACCAAAATGAATGTATCTTTTAATTGCATATTCCCACAAACTCTTTGAAGTCCCCTCATTTAAAGTCATGTAAATACAGGAGTATTCTGGTCAGAAACAAGCCATGGGTTCTGCCTACACTCAAGAGAAAGGGAGCACCTAAGGACACAACTTAGTGGAATCCTGGTTGGATTCCTGTGTGTGTTTGTCACATAGCTCTTACTGGCAGCTGGGTTTCTCCCCTTCCTCCTAGCTCTTCTCACTTTCTTCCCTGGCTCTGGCCCTTATAAGATGATCACTCTTCCCTTAGTCAGTCACCCAAGTAGACTCTCAGGTACCTATTCTTAAGTCCTCCCAATGTGCCCACTATTAGCTCAAAATTATTTCTGTCTTCTTTGCTTTTCTCATCTTTTCTTTATTTCACATTCTCCCATTCATTTTTCTTAATGCCTTTCCTTTATTTCCCCTTTTTTTTCTAATACATAGATCCTTCTTGACTTATGATAATACTGTGTTCAAACAAACCCATTGTGCTTTGGAAATATAATTTGGAGGCATTTAATGGAACTAACATACCAAACAACATTGCTTAGCCTACCTATCTTAAATATACTTGAACAATTGTATTAGCCCACAGTTGAGCAAAAAAAAAATCACAAAAATCCTATTTTATAATAAGTGTTGAGTATATCATGTAACTTATTGAATATTTTACTAGAAGTAAAAAACCAAATGGCTGTGTGAGTATGCTTTTGTGTCATAATAAAGTCAAAACTTAAGTCAAACTATCTAAAATTGGAGAATGCAAACACACACACACACACACACAGGCTCTGATTATTTGCACTCAAGAGCAAACAAACTTAAAAATAATTGTATACTTTTTAATATCAAGGCAAAGAGCATTTCAAAATCTTCTTTCTGTTTCCTAAAGGGTGCCTAGAATGGCTTGGCTAAGCTTTGTTCAGACTGCCCTTCTTTCAGATAATAACCATAAACACTGGACAGCTAACTACAAAAATCAACCACCTGAAGCTACTGGTGATTGAAAAAGAAGACAAATTCTGGCATGGAGTCAATACTTGCAAGAGGGAGCAGCACTGAGTGAGTTTTCTGTTTTTCCAGCTTCTATCCAGGGGAAAGATTTCAGTCTGCATCTTGCAGCCTTGCAGGGCAATTAAAATATCATGTAAAATAAGCCAAGTTCTTTTATTGGCCTGTGGACTACAGACATGGGGTAGAAGACATGGGGTAAAAGAACTGATTTTATATACTATATACATATATACCTCAATATTACATTCCTGAAGGTTAATGACTGTGAACTATTCTATGTGACAAGAGCTAAGAGATTACTTGCTCTGAACCCTAGCATGTGCAGAGAAGAAGAATAGTTTATCCACATAACCATGGTCCTAGATAAGTAAAATTCATAGTGAAGAGAAGTCCTAGATATGGAAAAATTATTCACACTGACACTGGAATCATGGGTGAGAGTAAAGTACACTCATCCAAGGGTAATAATATTTATTTTCTTTGCTTTATGGGTGGTGCTGAAGGGGAAGGGTTACAAAGTGAATCAAAAGCTTTAGACCTTCTGCATGTACCTGAATGAATCAATAAAATTATTTGTTTAAAAACGAAATTTCCTATTTTAAGTGTTGAAAATAAGCCAAGGTGAAAAAAAAGCCGGCGCCGTGGCTCAATAGGCTAATCCTCCGCTTGTGGCGCCAGCACATGGGGTTCTAGTCCCGGTCGGGGCGCCAGATTCTGTCCCGGTTGCCCCTATTCCAGGCCAGCTCTCTGCTGTGGCCAGGGAGTCCAGTGGAGGATGGCCCAAGTCCTTGGGCCCTGCACCCACATGGGAGACCAGGAGAAGCACCTGGCTCCTGCCTTCGGATCAGCGCAATGTGCTGGCCGCGGCCGCCATTGGAGGATGAACCAAGGGCAAAGGAAGACCTTTCTCTCTGTCTCTCTCTCTCTCACTGTCCACTCTCCCTGTCAAAAAAAGAAAAAAAAAAAAAGAAAAAAAAAGAAAAAGAAAGAAAATAAGCCAAGGGAATCCCACCCCATGAAGTACATACACTTTATGATTCTCTAGTGCAGTGTAGCACAAAGTGTCTCGGCTCAAAGTATGTCTTCATTTTCTCACCATTTAGCCAGACAGAATATGAAATATAAACAAGGACCAGGCAAAGGAGAAAAAAGACCATCTCCATGTGACTAGATGAAGATCAGGCTGAAGCAATCTACAAACCGGTATAAGTTCCATGTGAGAGCTACTCTAACGTCTATTTGTAGCAGGATAAGAACAAGAGGAGATGCTCTAGGTTCCCTTAGGTTTCTAAGGAGCCTGCTCCAATATCACATGATGCCACACATCTCCATGTCTTTAGACCATACCAATGGTTTGAGATTCAGAAGACTAAACTTAAGACAGGACCATTCCCAGCAGGATCAGGCATCCTCGACATTGCACTGTGTTGGTATATTTAGGATTCCAGTGCATTTTAAACTTCTTGTCCTTTCCCTGACATAAACTGCTGTTACAAAATTCAAAGCCTTGTGGAAATCACTCTACATCTTGGAAAGTGATTCATCCATTGATCCAATGTTTTCCTTTTCTGCTATTAGTTTTTGCCCCATATTTAATGAAATTTTCAACTTTGTGGATCAGACCTGTTCTACCTAGGCATCTTTTAATACATTGAGTATCCCGTTAGCCTAGGGATTGTTATTGATGCTATTGCTTTAATAATCATAATGAGTCACCATTCCAGCTACCTCTTTATTCTCTTCAGTTTCCTAGCCATTGTTTCAGCATCCAGCCTCTGTCAAGGGCCATCATTTTTCCTTTCATCCACGGGCTGTCTCATGAAATACCAACAGTATGTGCTCTGACCTGTTGTTCCTCTGCTTTATTCAGAGACATTCCAGCCAGCCTCTCACAGTGTTATGATCATCTATTGCTGCCACTGAATAGCAAACTCTCCCTCCCAGAACCAGGGAATATCTTAAGGCAGGGGAATCCAGCAGGGAGAGTAAAAAAAGTTAGTATCTCCAGAAATCCAAAGGCCAATTGTACAGTGTGCAATATTGGCTTTTGTTAGAAAGTAGCAAAATAAAAAAGCACCTTGTCACTTGATGAACCTTGAAGTTCAACTCTGACTCTCTGAAGTAACCAGAGGCAACTAATAAAATGTAAGATATCTCCCATCAACAGCAAAGGTAATAGGCACCTCTTGGAGGATGAAAACACTTCTCAAAGCAAGGTATGTTTATAGTGGACCTGAACTAGAACAGCAACTCGCAAGGGCCTCTGGAGCTGGGGACACGTGGTACTGTAGCTTTGTTTCTTCTACCTGGCAGCAGTAAGTACTCCCAGGGAACAGCCCCTCTTTCCCTGGGTCTTGATGGAAGAAAAGTCTCAAGCCAAAGGGGCCACACATGGTGCCTCAGTTAGCACCCGCTCTGTGGGAGCTTTGGGACTCTGCACACCTACAGCTGCTTTTCATTTTATATTTTTTCAAAGCAATAAATCTCCTCTTTGAAATAGTTGAGCCTCTGTGATTCAGTTTCTATACTTGGTTTGCCTCTATTGAGACCAACAGCGTTGGCTTCCATCTGATCTTCCATCCCTGGGCTGATCTTCTGGCTCAGGTTACCTGTGAGTGCACATTGCTTTGTTCCCAGCCTCTGACTATATATTTAGAAAACTGGGCTCTGGCTATAGCAGAGGCTTTTCCTGAATTCCAGAATCCAACCACCTACAATCCTTGCTTGAGTCCCTTTGTGGCCTTGCTTGATTAACTGATCACTGAAGAAAGCAGTGAATGATTTTTGCAAAGCCCTGGATTATAGGCACTTGATGAATATTAAACAGGCAAGAGGAGTACAGCCTTTAAATCAGAAACAGTGTGCTATTATCTGACTCTCCATATAGAGAATCCTTGAGAACAAGAACTGTGTCTTATTTAGCCATGGAGTACATAACTCCTTGCCTATTGTAAGCACTGAAAGAATGTTAAATGAATGAAAAATATAAGAATATGCCTGTATCTAAGACAGCATGGGCTATATATCCTCATGAACCTTGCAATTCCAAAACTGTTTCTTTCCAGAATTAATGTATTACTGTACATATATATTACTTACTAAGACAAATTATTAGCTTAAGTATTTATGTACATCATCTCATAACAAAACATTTGGAGGAATCCCTCAGGTATAAATTACTCAACTCTATCCTGACTCCAAAGTCCTGACTATCCTGACCTACCTATCTTTTGTGAAGGTAATTATTTATTCTCATTTTCTTCACCTCTAAAACGAAAAGAAGAGTCTCCAACTCAAAAACAAGTGAGGTAATTAACTCAGATAGTTTGAGCAAAGAAGCACAGTGGGTGTCTGGAATGCAACAGCCATTCCTCCAGTGCAGCTTTTCTTACCTTACTGAATGGCCCATCTCTGGGCTTTGAGAGAATGTTCCTGAAAGAGATGTTCTCTCTGTACTTGTGCTAGTGATATGCATCTTGGAAAGAATCAACTAAATGGCTGGCGCTGCGGCTCAATAGGCTAATCCTCCGCCTTGCGGCACCGGCACACTGGGTTCTAGTCCCGGTCGGGGCACTGGATTCTGTCCCAGTTGCCCCTCTTCCAGGCCATCCCTCTGCTATGGCCCGGGAATGCAGAGGAGGATGGTCCAAGTCCTTGGGCCCTTCACCCCATGGGAGACCAGGAGAAGCTCCTGGCTTCAGATCAGCACAGTGCGCCGGCCGCAGCGTGCCGGCCACAGCGGCCATTGGAGGGTGAACCAATGGCAAAAAGGAAGACCTTTCTCTCTGTCTCTCTCTCTCACTGTCCACTCTTCCTGTCAAAAAATAAAAAAAAAAAAAGAATCAACTACAGGACATGGCCAAACCATGTAATTTGTCATATCATCCCCTAACCCCAACACCACCCCTATTGTGTGAATATGCTTACATATTTCCAGTGATTTTTTCCCCAAGCCTTAGGCACTCCACCAAACACCCTCACCTTCTTGCCCTAACTCAACAGTTCTTATTCCTAGTGGGAAATTAGAAATGCTTGGAGAAAATCAACCACCTCCGGAAGATTTTAGGGCTACCTGGTAATACTGCTATATTCCTCTAGTCCATTCATCCTGAGACAAATTCTTCACATCTCTCGCTCTGTCTTTGAATGTCTAATAGGCATGTCAAAATGATTGAGTTCCCCAAGTGGACTTCTGGTTTGCCTCATTCCCATAATGTACCCAACTTCAGTGAATAGCAGCTCTAGCCTTTTAATTAGTCAGATCAGAAAACCTGGTGTCATGGATTACTGTCTCCACTACTTCTCTTCCCTCTCACACACTGCACAGAACCTATTAGCAAATCCCATTCATTCTCATTTCAAAATATAGCTTGACTTCTCACTACTTTTATTGCTAGAATTCTGGTCCAAGCTATTAGCATCTTTTGTCCAGGTTGTTGCATAATCTTGCTGTTATGTATTCTGCATACTTTTTCCCTTCCAATTTCCTCAGAGCAGGCAAAATAAGCTACTTAAAAGAAAAATCAGATTCCATCTCTTTTCTCTAAAAATGTCTAATGTCCTCTTGTCCTAGTGAAAGGAAAAGGCGTTGCTAGTGGCCCAAAGGCTCTTACTGACCTGGCCCCTTTACTGCCGCCAGCTCTCATCATTCCCCACTGTTGTTTATAGGTCTTCAGTCTCGCTGGCTATTTTGATGATCTTAAACAAACTCTGAGTTGTTCCTGCTGTTTCCTTTGCCAGGAGCATACTTCTAAAACAAAATCCCACATTGTTCATTGTTCACAGATCCCAGGTCTCTGTCAAATGTCACTATGACTGGAAGATCTTTCCTGTCATCTCCTCTACAGTATCATCCCTCTTACTTCTATTCTCCTTACTCCAACTCATTAATTTTAGGTAACCCACAACCACATAGAAGTTGTTTGCTTTTTTATCTTTTCCCTTCTCTTGGTGTAATATAAAGTCCACATCTCAGGGCCTTTGTCTAGCTTGTTCACTTATGTGCCGTAGGTATCCTGTAGGGTGTCTATCCCTTGAGCAGCCCTTAATGGATACCTGTGCATTATGATGCATGAATGCCATGTCCTATCTAATTGGATACCATATTCAATGGCTTAAACTTTCTGCATTACAAATGTTTGTCTTTGGCAAAAAGGTTCACATTACAGCCATTTCACTGATCAAATTCAGTGGTAGGAGATTGACTCCTGTATTATTAATGCAGAATCATCCAGTTGTTTTACAACAAAAAGTCTCACGATTGAGTTTATAATTTTCACTTCTCAGATCTATCTTCCAAATGAAAGTTACTCAGCAGGATCCCTTAAGTATATCACAAACCCCCTTTCCATGTTAGATATTAGTTTGGGTTACCCAAACCCGGCATGCTTGAAGTCTTATGTTAATGGTTATTGGATTAAGGATAGAGACTTGATGTAATTATGAGGTTTAGAAAGTGGACCTAGCAGGGATAGCGCTGTGGCATTGTGGGTAAGGCCGCTTGCAGTGCTAGCATCCCATATAGGCACTGATTTGAGACCTGGCTGCTCTACTTCCAATCCAGCTCTCTGCTATGGTCTGGAAAAGCAGAAGATGGCCCAAGTCCTTGGGCCCCTGCACCTATGTGGGAGACCTGGAAGAAGCTCCTGGCTCCTGGCTCCGGATGGCATAGCTCCAGCCATTGCAGCCATTTAGGGAGTGAACCAGTAGATTGAAGACCTCTCTCTCTGCCTCTCTTTAAAACAAACAAACAAATAAAAAGTAGGCTTAGCATGAGGTCCAAAAGTCATTGGGAATGAGTCTTAGAAAGGGCATTCCTATGGGAGGATTGGTTATGTAAGCCAGATTTCTCCCAGCTTCTCCCTCTCTGCTAACTGGCTTACCATGTGACCCTTCTTCTACGCCCTTTCTATCATTCATGGTGCTCACCTGAAGCCAGATCAATGGAGCCACTTGACCTTGTCCTAAGGAACTCTAAATCTGCGAGCTGAAATAAACTTTCATACCTTCATAAGTGGTTTCTCTCAGGTATTTGTTATACTGACAAAATCTGACTAATACACCATGCTTGCGTTTCACCTCTGGGCCGCTTTGAAACTCAATTCCCTCTCCTGCCTGACAAACTTTAATTTATTAAACCTTTGACACTCAGCCCAAAATGTCCATTTTATAGCCAATCTTTCTAGATGATTATAGTTAGATTTACAACCATGTGCTTACTATATATTTTACTGTCTTCGTAGCATTTGCCTCATCTTTTAAAATGTAAAGCTTTTAAGGGGTGTGTGTGTGTAGGAGTGGAGGCATAGGGGAGAGAAAAGAGGAGGTGGGGAGATTGATTATGTCTCCTCAGAGTCCATTAATGATTTACACAAAATAACAAAACACAAAAGCAAAATAGATGAACTTCCTTAATATTTTTCTCTCTGGCACCATCTTACAACACCAGTTCTATAACAATATGTTTTTCATTAAGTGATTAAAATTTTTGAACAGCCAGTCCCCTGAGTCCCTTTTCAAAGATAATGTAATACACTATAAATTCATTAAGATAGTTGTTCTATGATTTTTTCATGTATTTCCAAGTTTCTTATTACAATTACTGGAAGAGTTGCTATCTTAATTGCTACTAAAATGTCTTTGCAAACACTGCCTTGAAAAATGGAATTTTTCTAGAAAGAATATACAACTCATTATATGTGAAGGTGGAAGACTTGTTTAGTTAATAAACTTGTGTGTATAAAAATGAACAGTTTGTTGTGCTTTTCCATCAATGTGGAATTCATTTTTTCTACTGCCTGGAAGTTATTGATAATTTTAGAGACATTTTGCCCAGATCTAAGCAGTAAGAATTTACTATAGATTGTGAATCAAGGAAATACACATAAATAAAACATAATGCAACTAAGTCATGGAGCTTAAATCATAATAAACAGATATTGATCAAAGACTCTGAAAGTATCTGAAAATGTAACTTTAGATGTGAAAGTTAATAATATATAATGCATCCCAATACTTTCTAAAGCTGTCAATTAAAAAAACTGAATCACCTTAGTAAATTTGCTGAGGTATTGCATGTGCTCTATTTAATAAAAATACATTTGCATTTGATTTTCCCAAACGAAATACATAGCAATCATTCTCAATCATAAGCTGTTTTCCTTAAGAGCAATTATATCCATGTTTGTCTTGCCTTTGAAACAGTGTTGAGAAAACATTGAGTTAATGTAAACTAATGCAAATTATAAATGTGTTCTAAAAGAAAAAAAACTATTATTAAATGCATGCGCAACTATTTCAGCACAAATGCAAATCAGCTCTAATTTTATTTTCAAAATGCTACTCTTTAACCAATATAATGCACAATCAATTTTAAGCACCAGCCAGGATGCTTTATAATGCTGCTCTAGGGAAGTCACACCATTTCTCATTTCATCATCAGCACAGTTAAGTTGTATCACCAAATAATCTATGAACCCCTGATTAACCAGATGCCATTTTCCACCCTCTGTCCCAGATTAAAATGCAGTGATGTGTTCAATAGGGTACTAAAAAAATAACAGATAAGCTTTTTTTCTTTTCCCTCCAAATAGCCATCCCAGCTCCCCATGTGGATGAAATGAAGCAATGCAAGTATTTATGCATATAACATTTGGCAAAGCAAATTAGAATGAGAAAATTATTTGTTCCAGTATACTGTGTACCAGTTCCTTCACCTTACAGCTTCTACATTTTACTTCTTTACCTCTGAATTTGTGTATCTCTATGCAGGTAGTTTTGTATTTCTCTGTGCAAAGCTACCCCAGTAAAGTGTGACATGGTGGTAAGTATTGAAAGCCAAGTCCCAGAGTTGAATGGAAGTTTGAATTAGCTCTTGTTCTCATGGTCTAATAGCACAGGTGCTCCTGGGAAATACTCAGTTGTATAACCTTTAGATCACAACATTCTCCATGCACTTCCTATGTATCTTTGGAGCTTTTCTGTTCCTTTGTAAGCCCTCTTAGTTGCAGTCCAATCAGTCTCTTAATTGGTCCTTCCTTTGGGGAATTAGAGTCCAGTCCATTTCTCTTAACTCTTCATCTCCTTAGGGAATGGTTTCTGCCTCCTATGCCCGCCCCACTCAAATTACAAATGGACAACATTCTCCAAACCATAGTCACTCTTAACTAGAGTCTTAATTCCCTTCTTACCTGGCCACCTGCTATTAAGACATCCCTTGGTGTGGAGACTAGGCCCATTTCACAGCTTGCCTGGCCAAATATTCCAATAAGAGTAATATGTATCACTATTTTCTCTTCTATTTTGATAGCCACTGCTATTTGTGGCTGGTATTTGTCTATCTCAACCTTTGCCACACCCTGCACTTTTCCCACCAGAGAGTTTGCTAAGGGACTAGCCTACTGCAGCACTACACTCATTGGTGTTGTGATATGCTGGTTCCCTGCCAGGAGGGCTCCATCAAATAGATAAACTAGAGCAAATCAAATCAGTGGCCAGGGTTGAAACTATTTTGTTGTAATTCCTAAAGCTTTATTTATTTATTGTATTAGTTGTAATGCTACCACTTCATATCAGAAAATGGAAATTCCAAATAGATGCCCTTCACATGTGAAGGTGCTGCTGGATACGTCTTTGAGTTTGTTTTCCATTAGCACAGATGACCTTCTCTTACTACCAGCTCCCTCCCTCCCACATACACCTGCACATGGTTTGCATGATAACTGCCCTGCATTGCCTTGTTGAAAAAGAGTGAAGTATCTGGACCATTTAAGGGAGCAGCCATTACCTCCTCCAAATGCTGGAAATAACTGAGCTAAATAATCTTTGGAACCAAATGGAATAACTCCTAATTTATCCCACAACACTTGGAAATATCCTCTTTAAAATCTGTATATTTTAAACTTTAAGTTATTTCAAAAACCTTTTCTAGATGGACAGTTTTCTAAATTTATTATACTGTTCTTTCTTATACTAGGGATTTTAAACATAATGATTTTCTGATGATGGTCAGCATCTGGAACAAAGTTTTTGTGCTATGCACCCAAAGATTAAAAACATAGGTGTAATTGCTGATTTCTCAAACATCTGCCTATAGACTGTATCATGCTGAGAATCATTTTATTTGTTTAATGATTTCTCCGCCCACTCCTTTTGCATTTTCCACCTTTGCCAATTACTCAAAGTAGTTACCCTGTTAAAATGTTTTGACCTGGGAGATGAGATAACCATGTTTGACAGAATAGGTCATAGCATGAAGATACACTGGTTCTGACTAGGCTCCTGGAGATAACCTTTGAATATGGGATTTTAAGGAGAATGGGATTTTAAGGAGAATGATTTTTGAAATATATGGTTTTGCTTTTTATTCTCATAGTTGCATCTCTGCCTAGTTGATGTGTCCCTGCAAATACCAAGGGATTAACATCAAGACTATAAAAACACTGCCATTCATTCCAAATATCATATTTAATAGCACATACATACCATCACAGAAATCCTGTGACAAAGCTCACACAGGTGCATTCTTCCATGCACAGACTCAAATACATTCTCGCTAATGGAAACTAACACACTCAGTTATGCTGAATGTATCTGGTTTGCAGAGCCCTGCCCAGTTCTTGCTGCATCACGATTTGCATTCACATATTTTTTTTTAAGGAAAAATCAAGAAACTGCTACTTCTTTACCCTGAAGTTCCATACATGATGAACTCCTCAGAGACACAATGTAAATCTTTAATCATTCCAGTTCCTTCTTCTGCTTAAAAATAATTAAGCCAATCTATTTGCCTAACTGTTTTGCCTCTCTTTTCTCACAGAACTCTCTTGGTGAAAGAAACAGTAGGGAGCTGAGTGAGCAGCCCCAGACAGCTCAAGTTAAAGGAGATGTGCTAAGCTCCTTTCTTGCTTGCTGCCTTCCCATACATTCACTCTCCATCAAGAGTCACAATCCATGGAAACACTCTCCTTTGATTATTTTCTTTTCACTTTTAAAAATATTTTGTTTAAGGTAAACAAATTTCATGTATTTCATACCCTCCCTTTTTAACATAGAAAACAAGGAGGTTGGGGGCTGGTACTGTGGCACAGCTGGTTAATCTGCTGCCTGCAGAACAGGCATCCCATGTGAGAGACTCTTTGATTCCCACCTGCTCCACTTCCAGTCCAGCTCCCTGCTGATGACCCTAGGAAAGCAGCAGAAGATGGCTCAAGTGCTTGAGCCCCTGCCACTCATGTGGGAAATCTGGAAGAAGCTCTTGGCTCCTGGCTTTGGTCTAGCACAGTTGGCCGTTGTGAGCATCTGGAGAGTGAACCAATGGATTGAATATTCATTCTCTCTCTCTCTCTGTAACTCTACCTTTCAAATACAAAAAATAAATAAATATTTAAAACAAGCTAAGAAGGTTTGAGCAATATAGCCAGGGATTAAGTGTAGATCATTTAAGACTGATTACTCATGGGTCACTGGAAATGGACCTGCCCTGGAGTCAAAGGGCTCTAAGTCAGAGCCACAGACCTTGTTCACTCTAAGATGAAAAGCCCTTCACTCACTCCAGCTTCCAAAGTAACCACTGCTATTGAGGGGATGGCCAAGTAGGGTCAACAAGATTGCAGGCGAACTGTATATTAACTAATAAATGTTTTCCTTTTAGAAATGCTGACTACCTTCTCTTTGAGCCAGCTCTCCTCCCAGCCCAGCTAGATAATGGAAGACAACAGGGTATCTCCCTTATGATGTACCACTTGTGAAGACAGATAGATCTGAGCCTCATAACTGACAAACCCTTAAAGCCCACCTGATTATTTTCAAGGCCTTTCTGTCAGTTTGTATTTGCCTAACAATGAAAAAACTTGCTCATGGTTTAGACATTTTTCTTGGGGGCCTCTAATAATGACTCTGTCCTTGGCTTTAGATCCTGTGGGTTTAAACTGCTTGTCAGATTTGTTTTCTCCAGAATTAAATTAAGTAAAATTCTAGGTGGCCATGTACATGAAACCTCTGATGGAAGCAGTTTCTGTAAGCTGGCACTGCATCCCCCTGCAGAAGCCACCTCCTGCTGGAACCCTGTCTTGACTCCCCTTCCTATTGAGGCCCCTTTTCAGCATGAAGCATCCAGAGTGATCATCACCCAGTTCCTCCTAACAGATGTTAGGGTTTCCATCTTCAGGAGGTGGGAATGTGAGGAGTCAGATGGGTTAATAGGTAGTCAGGGGATCTCAATAGAATTTGGGGTGTAAAATATTTGCTTCCTTCCCTAAAAGGTTATCTTTAGCAAGAACAGGCCAGAACAGGCAGCCCTCCTTTGGAATCTCCAAATTTACCATGAGAATAGCAAGGAGCTCTTCCTGAACTCACAGTTTATTGTGAAAAAAGTTACCTATCCCATCCTTAGCAGGCCAGGCAGGATGGAGAATGGAAAATGAGGTCTTTTGATTGTTTTTTGTCTCAGCCTGGTAACTGAATGCCAATCTGATTGTCAAGTTTTGTTTTGTTTTCCTTCAAAATTGTACTTAAAAAGCCAACTGCCACCAGTCCCTTTGGGTTTGGAATCCCCCCCTCCATCCACTCTGGCTGAAGGCCTTTGACTCTAATAAATACTTTTAAATATCAAATAAATAAATAAATAAAATAAAAGAAGACTGATTATTCAGTATGTTAGACTCACAGGAAATTGTTCCCGAGACCAGGTTGAAGGTTTTATATCACCGGTCTTATTCACAAGGACAACCAGACAACTGAAAGGCCCTGATTTGCCATGTTCAGGTCAACCCTTCTGGAGCTGATAGAAGAAAAGTTCATTTTACTGGAGACCAGGAAGGATTGCAATTAGTTTTAAAATGCTCCATTTTAGGCCAGCGCCATGGCTCACTAGGCTAATCCTCTGCCTTGTGGTGCCAGCACACTGGGTTTTAGTCCCAGTCGGGGCGCCAGATTCTGTCCCGGTTGCCCCTCTTCCAGGCCAGCTCTCTGCCGTGGCCAGGGAGTGCAGTGGAGGATGGCCCAAGTGCTTGGGTCCTGCACCCCATGGGAGGCCAGGAGAAGCACCCGGCTTCTACCATCAGATCAGCGCGGTGCGCTGGCCGCAGCACGCTGGCCGCGGCGGCCATTCTAGGGTGAACCAATGACAAAAAGGAAGACCTTTCTCTCTGTCTGTCTCTCTCTCACTGTCCACTCTGCCTGTCAAAAATAAAATAAAATAAAAATAATAAATAAAAAAAATAAAAAATAATAAAATGCTCCATTTTAATCATGAATAGTTTTTTTTTTAATTTATTTCACAGATAGAGTTAGATAGTGAGAGAGAGAGAGAGATAGAGAGAAAGGTCTCCCTTCCATTGGTTCACTCCCCAAATTGAAGTAGGCAGGCAAACAGGTTAAAATTGATCAGATTTGTGAACTGGAAGACCGCCTTCACCACGCCCCTGTGTAGCCTCATGCCTGATGCCTACCTGATGCCTTTGCCATGCCCCTGTGTGGCCTCATTCCCCTACCTGGCCACACCTGGGTGCCCACCAGTCAATCAGGTTAATTAATTACTCCCCTTTGGAAGTGGGTTAAAAGCCGGGCCATGTTCTGGCCCTGCCTGCTCTTTTTCCCTAGCCTCTTGCTAGGAAGGGGCTTGCTGTAGCCCCATGCCTCCAGGGCACATGGCCTTCGGGCCATGTGCTCTAGGCTTCCTGGCCTAGATGCTCTTCCACGTGGCTGGTTCCTGGTGCTCGGTATGAACCCCCATTCACTTCTCTCTCCTAAATAAAGCTCTCACTCTCCTATGCATCTTTCTCACTAAATAAAAGCTTAAAACGTACCACGCTGCTTCATTTATCTGTGCCGGTATTTAGAATTCTTTTCTAAATATTAGGCAAGAACCCTCTTGGGCTTATTAATATTGGGGATTTAGTAATAAGCCCGTGGTGAAATCGTAAGGCACCCCAAATTCCGGTAGCGCATGTGGTATCCCGGATAGCATTTCTAGGGAACTTTAAGGGGCCACATTTCAGGGTAAATTTTAGAGGGTCTTCTCCGATTTCAAAATGGCCGCCACAACCAGAGCTACACCGATCTGAAGCCAGGAGCCAGTTGCTTCTCCTGGTCTCCCATATGGGTGCAGGGCCCAAGCACTTGGGCCATCCTCCACTGCCTTTCCAGGCCACAGCAGAGAGCTGGAGTGGAAGAGGAGCAACTGGGACTAGAGCCCGGTGCCCATATGGGATGCCAACACTGCAGGCGGAGGATTAACCCAGTGAGCCATGGCACCGGCCCCAAATAGTGTTTTCAACAATGGGTCATTATATCTACAATCATTAAGTAGCACTCTAATGATGCCTTTTTTTCTTTTTGGACGTTAAAAATAGAATGCAAGACATGGACTTTACAAATCTAAAATTTTTCAAATATTATTTATTTGCAATATTTTTATTTATTTGCCATAATTTATAAACATTGATTTTTAAAATTAACAATAATTATACATACTTATGTGGTTCATTGTGACATTTCTATATATTTAACACTGTGCAGCAATCAAATTAGAATAATGTTTTCCTCTCTATGTCATTATTTTATGATGAGAGCCTTGGAGGTTCTCCTATTTGCTTAGAAAATACATAATAGTATATTGTGAATTATGGTCATCCTACTTTACCATATTAAGAATAGGAACATATTCCCTCTCTCTTTGATTTGATATGTTTTTCTACCTCTCTTTAATGGCCCCCATTCCTGTTAGCCTCCAGTAATTACTATTCTGTATTCTGATTGACATTTTTAAAGCTTCTACATACGAGAAAGTATAAGCAGCATTTGTCATTCTATGTCTGCCTTATTCTATTAAATGTGATGTCCTCTTTACATCCATTTTGTTGCGAATGATAGGATTTTATTCTTTTTTATGGCTGAAAAATGGATCAAAAACCTAAATGTAAATCTGAAGCTATGAAATTGCTGTAAGAAAATATAGAAGAAATATATATATATATATATATATATATATATATATATCCCAGAGACATGAAATCATTTTATCAGTGAGCCAACTTCACCACTATATTTATATTTATTATATCAGTAGTCATGATAGCAAAGATATGGAATCAGCCAAAGTTTTCATCAACAAATGAATGAATGAAGCATGGATTGTTTAATAATATAGATAGGTTGCATACTGTTGATAAGGAAATCCATAACCGATATATTCTTCCAAGCTGCACAAAATATTAATAAGGAATTAGGTGGGAATTTAAGCAGAAAGTATGTATTTGAGAAGATGGGAGGATGGTAGGGAAGGGTCAAAGATATGCAGGAAGGAAAACATCTACTAAATTCTATTTGCTTTCATTACCATTCGACAGTCATTCAAATTGCAAGATGGCATGTGAGCATCTTGTGATAAATACATATTCCCAGTGCTTCTCTCCAGAGTATTCATGAAAGTGTAGAGCCCAGATGGAGTGGAACCCCTTGCTCCTACATCATGTTTAACTTCTCTAGCTGCCTGTGTTCAACTTGCTTCCTCCAAAATCTATCATGCTGCCTACCTTATCAGTGTAGAACCTGTCCATCTGTTTGTGGTAACAGGAACCACACCACCACTCTCTTCTGCAACATTCTTTTCCAGCAAAACTGCCTTTCTAATGTGGGTTTGAAACTAATGTGTGATTTCACAAGCTGGTGCGTCACTGCATCACTTATATTCAGTCAGGACAGCAGCGTGGAAAGTTCCTTGCCTCTATCCAGGCTAGAAGATGGCAGTACTCTGCTCATCTCCCAGAATTCCTCTTTGATAGGATGTATATCCGGGCTTAAAAATGCACTTTGCTTCCCTGAGTTTAAAATTTTCCATTACTAAAATAGCAAAACATAATGCATTGCAATGTAACCACTGTTCACACTGTGGTGTTTCCTTCCAGTCCTTTTTTTTTTTCTTTTTCCAAAAATGCACTTATCCTTGACGCTGTTGATATTGTAAATATTTTATTATCCGTTACTCTATTACTCTGAGCCTTTTGGTGAAGGCTTAGTTGCATCACAATGCCTTCCTTATATTTTGGGCTACTGGAGACAATGTGGTAGAAGTAGAGTGGACAAAGACTTTGTTTTTAATGTTTATTATTTATTTTATCTACTTGAAAGGCAGAGAGAGACAAAGAGAGAGGAGAGAGAAACAGACACACACACACACACACACACACACACACACACACAGGGAGAGATTGCTCTTCCATCCCCTAATTCAGTCTCCAAATGCCTGAAAAATCCAAGGCTAGACCAGGCTGAAGTTCATCAGGGCCTCCTCCATGAGAAGCAGGAAGCCATGCACTTGAGCCAGCATGCTCTGCCTCCCAGGATCCACTGACAGAAAGCTATATTAGAAGAATAGGAATAGGAATAGAAACAGCAATACGGGCTGGGCTGTGGGCCTCACAAGTGCTAGCTTAACTTTCTATGTCACAAAGTCAGTGTCAAGGCCAAAGACTTTTAAGTCAGATAGGTGGATTTAAATTCTGAAGTAAACATATACAAGATGTATATAAATCAGACCATTTAACCTCTCCCTGAATTTCTTTTCCCACCTAAATGTAACCCTAGTAACATATATGATATTTTTTTTTTTGACAGGCAGAGTGGACAGTGAGAGAGAGAGAGACAGAGAGAAAGGTCTTCCTTTTTGCCGCTGGTTCACCCTCCAATGGCCGCCGCAGCTGGCACGCTGTGGCCGGCGCACGGAGCTGATCCCAAGCCAGGAGCCAGGTGCTATTCCTGGTCTCCCATGGGGTGAAGGGCCCAAGCACTTGGGCCATCCTCCACTGCACTCCCTGGCCTGGCCACAGCAGAGAGCTGGACTGGAAGAGGGGCAACTGGGACAGAATCCGACACCCCGACCGGGATTAGAACCCGGTGTGCCGTGTGCTAGCACCACAAGGCAGAGGATTAGCCTAGTGAGCTGCGGCGCCAGCCTATGATTGTTTTTAATACCAGTGTTAATCCATGTGCACAATTGAGCCAGCCACTTAGTGCACAGCAGACATACAACAAATGTCACTCACTTTCCTAATCTGTAGAGGACAGTGTTAAATTTGCTATACTTACTTGAGGTACAGTGGTGAGTAGCATATATATGAACTTATCCATTAAAACATTTTATTGGGTACTTGATCAAAAAACAGTGAATCAGAATATTCTTCAAAAATATTTCTGTGAATTTGTATTTCAATCTGTATACCAAGATATTATTCTTTATCTGTCTCATAAGGTATTTTCCCTACTGTTATTCTCAGTAATATAGCTATTTAACTGTATTTAATATCAATATCTTCAAAAACAAACCAAGTAATACGAAAATTCTCATTTATACTGGATGTATTTCCAGAGGAGAGTGCTTTTTATTTTCTTTAAGAAATGTGTCATAAACAGGTGTCTATTAACAGGACAACAAAATAGTCTCCGGAGTTTCTTTAATAGCACACACCTATCTATTCAGCAAACATTTATTGATTGTTGTGTGTTGTAGAGCACAGTCGTAGGTATTGTGGGGTGAATACAAAATAGCTGGAGGACACCGTTGCAGAGAGACCTAGAAAAGCAATTCAGGTCCCCTGTGTCCAAAATGGCCTTCATCTATGTTAAAGGTTGTAGATGATTATAATAAAAACAAATAGGACTTCAAGTCAAATAAACAAAGCTTCAGATTCTTTCTTTACCAGTTAAGTGCTGTGTTTCTTTGAGCAAATCACTCATTTTCTTAGATCAAGATCTAAGCACTTATATAGTGAATACCCCAAGCTACTTAGTAAAGTTAACCCTGAATAAGTACTTTTATTTTCATTTATTTGTCCTAATTTTTCCTCCACATATAGCTGAGTTGTATAAGGATTAAATTAGAAAACATATGTAAATCATCAATGGCAGGTCTTGGAGTCTAGGAAAGATTATTCATTTAGATAATTTTTAATGTGTTAACATATTTTCACATGGACATTGAGGAGAGCAAAATAAAACATTAGTGGATTGTATGTTATTTTCTTCTGTACCTGACTACATAAGAAATTATGTCTTATGCATTTACTTTTGTGTCAATGACACTGAAATTATTTAATTTGACTTACAGCTTCCTGAACTCTGACTCCATTTTGAAGACAGCCCCAAATCTATCCACATGGAAGGGTATAATAATGAGAGCATCTTTTTTTTTTTTTTTTTTTTTTTTTTTTTGACAGGCAGAGTGGACAGTGAGAGAGAGAGACAGAGAGAAAGGTCTTCCGTTGCCGTTGGTTCACCCTCCAATGGCCGCCGCAGACGGCGCGCTGCGGCCGGCGCACTGCGCTCGTCCGATGGCAGGAGCCAGGAGCCAGGTGCTTTTCCTGGTCTCCCCATGGGGTGCAGGGCCCAAGCACCTGGGCCATCCTCCACTGAACTCCTGGGCCACAGCAGAGGGCTGGCCTGGAAGAGGGGCAACCGGGACAGAATCCGGCGCCCCCACCGGGACTAGAACCCGGTGTGCCGGCGCCGCAAGGCGGAGGATTAGCCTGTTGAGCCACGGCGCCGGCTAATGAGAGCATCTTAAACATGAGATGAAACCTCATTGTGGTTCCATTTCCCTGAGCATTTTTTCATGTGTCTGTTGGCCATTTGGAGTTATTCATTTGGAAATTGCCTGTTTAAGTCCTTTGCCCACTTCTTAACTGAGTTGTTTGTTTTATTGCTGCTGAGTTTCTTGAGCTCTTTATATATTCTGGATGTCAACTCTTTATCAGCTGCATAGTTTGTAAATAATTTCTCCTTGCTGTCGGTTGCCTCTTCACTTTTGAGTGTTTCTTTTGCAGTGCAAAAGCTTCTCAGACTGGCACCATGGCTTAATAGGCTAATCCTCTGCCTTGCAGTGCCGGCACACCAGGTTCTAGTCTCGGTCGGGGCACCGGAATCTGTCCCGGTTGCCCCTCTTCCAGGCCAGCTCTCTGCTGTGGCCAGGCCTGGGAGTACAGTGGAGGATGGCCCAAGTGCTTGGGCCCTGCACCCCATGGGAGACCAGGAGAAGCACCTGGCTCCTGGCTTCGGATCAGTGCAGTGCGCCAGCTGCAGCGTGCCGGCCGCGGCGGCCATTCTAGGGTGAACCAATGGAAAAACGAAGACCTTTCTCTCTGTCTCTCTCTCTCTCACTGTCCACTCTGCCTGTCCAAAAAAAGGAAAGAAAAGCTTCTCAATTTGATGTAATCCCATTTGTCAATTTTGGCTTTGATTCCTGCACCTCTGGGGTCTTTTCCAAGAACTCTTTGCCAATGCCAATGTATTTTAGGGTTTGTACACAGCTTTTCTTCACACTGCTAGGCAAGCTACCTGAGATTGTAGTTATTCCCATTATTAATCTAGGAAATTCTATACTTCCTCATTTAGCTTGGGCTTCCTCATATAGACATAGGTATGTCATGACAATAAAGCCTGCAGTGAAAATAAAAATTATTTTGCCCATGCTGAAAGGTTATAGGAGATGATGCCTGCTCAATCCAGTTTTGTGAAATATGACAGGGTCACCCATATACTCAACAAGTGCTAGAACATGAATGCAAGCCTCGGAAGCCCCTGCCCCAACCCATTCTGTATAATGCCCAACCAACAGTAATGCCAAGCAATTGCCATAGACTTTTCTCTTACACATGCTCTTATCTACCAGGATCCTGAATTACTGCTGTCATAAAGCTCAGTTTTGGTATTGAATATTTGAGGGGCTTGTTTAGTAATTCTGATCCCTGTCTCTGGGTCATAAAATATTGACTTTTAGGTTTCTGTCTGTTCAGATTTTAGAATTCATTACAAACTCCTGGAACATTTTCCTTGTCTTGACATTAGCCCACAAGTCTAAAATATAAGATAGTTTCCAAGACTCCCTTTCAGAAGAGTTAGGTTTGGGAAAAAGAAATTGATAAATCTACTTGGGGTTGGATAATACAGGGATGAAAGAAGATAATCCCTGAACAGTTTTTAAGTGTCAGTGTAAAATTTGAAAGTGGAGGGTGTTTCACATGAATGAATAATTCAAACCAAAATTGGATAGGTAATTAGTGGGACTTACTTTAATAATCACTGAGCAAAGGCTAAAACAGACAACATTAAGAATGTTTGTTGATGGGGCTGCCGCTGTGGCATAGCAGGTAAAGTTGCTGCCTGCAGTGCCAGCATCCCATTCCTATGGCAATTCAAGCCCTGGCTGCTCCACTTCCCATCCACTCTCAGTGATGGCCTGGGAAAGCAGTGGAAGACGGTCCAAGTCCTTGGGCATCTGCACCCATGTGGGAGACCCGGAAGAAGCTCTTGGCTCCTGGCTTTGGATCAGCCCAGCTCCAGCCGTTGCAGCCAATTGGGGAATAAACCAGGTGATAGAAGACCTCTGTCTCTCTGCCTCTCCTTCTCTCTCTCTCTCTGCGTAACTCTGCTTTTCAAATAAATAAATAAGCAGATCTTCAAAAAAATAAGAAGAATGTTTGTTGGGGCCTGTGCTGTGGCGGAGTGTGTAAGGCTGCCACCTGCGGTGCCTGCATCCCACATGGACGCCAGTTCAAGTCCTGGCTTCTCCACTTCCAAGCCAGCTCTCTGCTGTGGCACTGGAGAGCAGTGTAAATGGCCCAAGTCCTTGGGCCCCTACATCCACATGGGAGACTCAGAAAAAGCGCCTGACTCCTGCCTTAGGATTGGAGGCCAGCTGGGGAGTGAACCAGCGGATGGAGACCTCTCTCTCTCTCTCTTTGCCTCTGCTTCTCTGTAACTCTGAGTTTCAAGTAAACAAATAAAATATTTTTTTAAAAAGTATGTATGTAAACATCTTTTTGATGAATAGATGTTATATCTTCATTTATCGTTTTTCCTGTCATTTTTGCTATTCTTTGATATATTTTCAATTTTGCTTGATCTTTTTTTTTATATATTTTCCTCAACATCATATCACATTGTGGGCCAAAAAGATCATATCTCATTTGAGTTATTTACCCTCCTGACCTTTCACATTGGGATGACCTTGGGTGACCTTTCTGACTGTGTGGTCCTGTATGAAGAAGCCCATTGAAGTGGCAGCAATGGTAGCAAGGGAGCATTTTCACTGTAGAGGAAGGAAGGAAGATTGATTAGAAAGAACTCTGCAGGTGAAGAGCAGGGAAACCTGGTAGGGAACAATTATGACAGCGAAAGTGAGAAATGATGAAGAAACACTCAAGTAAGTTGGTAACAATGGGAAAGGGAAGCAGGATGGGTTTGAGCTGTTAAGGCTGCAGACTTGTCAGAGCTCGGAGGATAATTGAGTGTGCAGGACAAAAAAGGAAGTGTTGAGAAATACTTTTTGATTCTACCAGCCCTGCTAAGGAATATAGAATGGGAGAAAAGAATAGAAAGTGAGTTTACTTTAGGGCATAATGACCGGGAGGGGCATGTGACATGCAGGGAGCAGCCTGACCTGGAACTCAGGAGAAAAGATGGTCCATAGATAAAATAAGCTACTAGCTCTAAATCTGATACTTGACACTTTTAGAGTCAGTAGCATCCCTTAAAGAGAATAGAAGAGGGATAAAAAGAAAGTTGAGGAGGGGTGGAGACTGCAAATTTAATGGGAATGCAGAGGTGGGGAGTAGAGGAGCTACCTAAGTCTTCATAGAACCAGAAGAGGATTCCTTCACAGAAGCCAAGGGAAAAGAGAGTTTACAGGAAGAACTCATCAACAGTACCAAAGGCCACAGAATGGCCAGGCAAGTGAAGTTTGAAAAACACTGAGTATGCTTAGCAGTTTAAGTAGTTGGAATTGAAGAGGTTTCCGGGGAATGATGGAGCAGGAAGGCAGACAATGAACTGGAAATGTCTGGGAAGTGCAGTTGGCTACTCATCATACTGTTGAAGGAATTTTACCTGAGTTAGTTAATAATAGGATACGTGGGTTCCAATTATTTGTGGAGTAGTAGTGAAAATATACAGGTAGGCAAGTATGAATTGCATAGAAAAGTACCTGTGAACATAGTTTAGTGAATTCTAAGTATGCTGTCGTGATGAAAGGGAGAAGAAAGAAAAGCTGAAAACATCCTCCAGAACAGGACAAAGCAGAAGGGACAGAAATCTATGAGCCACATGCCTAAGCCCTCCGTTTTGTTTAAATGTGTAATCCAAATTAATATATGTGGGGTTGAACCTGTGATTCTGCATTTCTGACAGGTTCTAGGGTGGGGTCCAAGCCCTTGGTTCCTTGACCATATTTTGAAAAATAAGGACACAGAGGACAATAGGCCAACTCAAGTAAGCTGGCTTATCTGGTGTAAATGCAAAATAAGAACTTTTTTTCAGTATGACAAAAGACAGAAACTGTGATGGTTTGACATGGCATGGATGCCCTGGAGAAATAAGAATGTGTTCTAAAACAATTCATAAATATTTGTTAAACTTGTGCTTAATTCTTATTTAACCTGTACATGCTTCTTTGCTAAGAATCAATTCAGAAACATTGAGTCTGTTCTCTGGAAGTTTAAGGATATCATAACATGTATGAGATAAAATGAACAATTCCATTAATGAATACATGTTTATGTCAGTACTCCAGCAAAAAATGAAAGCCCAAATCTGTTAGAGACGGTGAGCAGACAGCCCTAATGCTCCTGTGGATTGACTTCATGAAGGGTTTTCAGCTTGTCATTCATTTTGAAATTGAATAAATATTGAAGTACATTATCATCCACTCACCCTACAGTCATCTTCAAAGGAAGACATGACAGATGTTAAGTTCCTATCAATTTGTGAATAGTAGAAGGGAAACTGACTCTGCACCTTGAATTAAAGTGATGATATCTCCTTAAGCCTCTCTCACAGTAGAGAAGCTACAGGAAACATGAGCTTGAAATCATTTTGTTTAGGCAGAAGAGCAGCAAGGAGCAAGTGTGATGAAGAGAGAAACAGTGGTAGGCCTTCAGATCACCTCTAGCTTGTTAGGGGTTTCTTCTTTCTCTGAATCTGGAATGCACCCTTTTTGCTATTATTTCAACAGTTTGTAACTTTTCAAGAATTGTAAAGCAGGAAGAGATTTTTGGCAACAAGTCTGTTACCTTTAGAAATCTGCTAGCTGGGTTAGAAGAAAAGAATAAACATAAAATTATATTATGTGCTGGAATTGCCTAAATAGCCTTGCACAGAGTAAAATTTTGTGAAATTCTACCAGAAAATAAGTGTGAAAAAAGGGAGTTTGTTGCCAACAAGAATTTGTAAAATAATGTACCTTAAAGCCATTTTTCTTCAATAATAAGAAAGCATGCATGCATATCTTAATAGTCCTAAGAAGTACTACAGTAAGTAAATTTAGTTAACTCTCCTTAAGACAGAATTCAGAAGATATTTGTTTTGTGTTTAAGCCAGAGAACTTTTTATATGTTATATGAATATCACAGGATCTTGGTGTTCCTCAAGGGAAAATCAAGAAATAGTATTGTAAAGATTAAATTGTTTTCTACAATCACCTTAGTATAATTGCAATTAGAAGAGCAATCATTTTAGGAATGTAGGGAAATCAGATGACTAAGGAGTTTTAGTTGGCTTGAATGATATGTGTATTTTGATGCATCAACAAAATAAGATATTCTGGCTTGGAATGGAAGTCAAGAGGGTTAACGGAATAAATAAAAATGTGGAGGAGAAAATGGTTCAGAGTTCAGGTGTGTTTAAAAAACAATGAGAAAATCAATATGCCTGGAGAGAAGGGTTTTGATTGAGTGAAAATCAATTTGGGAAGGCTGATTATAAAGACCCTTGCATTTGGGGTTGTGCTCTATGAAGATTGAAGTGTGCATTAATTGCATCCAGAGGGGAACAAACAGGGAATTTGTCTTTAGCATTCTAACCAAACCATATCTTTAGTCTGTCTCATTTCATCGTTTTTCTGTTTTTAAATATAACATAAGAACATGGTGAAAAATTCAAAACAAAAAAATAAATAAGTAAACAAATTAAAATCACTCATAATCTGGTTAACTGGATATAAAGAATTGACATTATGAGTACATTCTTTGCTACTTTTTTGTAAGCATACACATATTCAGATGTCCATTTTCTAAAAGTCAGCTTATGCTATGGTTGACATATTGCAGCCACAGTGGCCATTAACTAAATTCCAAGAGGAAAGAAAGCTAATATAAATGTGCACAGAAAAGTAGAGAGGGTACTATATTAAAGATGTGTTCTTTTACCTAGATCCCATTATAAACTATATACATGGAATGCTGTTTGCTTTCATAAAAATATTCTTCATCCTTGTACTACTTGTACTTGAAACATGCAACCATTGAGTTTCTTTTTAATTGTAATACTCATGATAGAAATACTTTTTTTCCAACTTTATTATTAGGGAAACAATAGAGTAATGCCACCCAGATTTATGTTTAGTGTGTGTAGGGCATGCACCGACATGGGGTTGAAGGTGACCTGGAGAATCCACCTCCCTACAAGGGCCCAGCCACCGCTGTGAAGCAGTGGCTATTATAAAACCTTAAGTTGACTGAGTTCATGTTTTTCAGCAGAAGAAAGCAACCCAGGTATTATGGGATACCATCTGCTTTTTTGAAAATAGGGCATAACATGTTAACTCTAGTGTCAGAATTCCATTGGCAAAAACAAACAAACAAACAAACAAAAACACTCAAGATTCTACAGTGTATGCCTGCCTCTTTTTTATATCCATGAAATAAAATGCAACAGTAATAAACTTTTTCTTTTTTCTCAATTAGGAGATGTTATTACTTTGCATTCTATTTGGTAGAAAGTTCTGAAGTCTGGGCCTGGCATCATGGCATAGTAAGCTAAGCTTCTGCTTACAGTGCTGGCAACCCATAAGGGTACCAGTTCATGTCCCCGCTGTTCCTCTTCTGATCCAACTCTCTGCTATATCCTGGGAGAGCAGAAGAAGATGGCCAGGCACTTGGGTCCCTGTACCAGTCTGGGAAACCTCGAATAAGCTCCTGGTTCCAGGCCTCAGATACGCTTAGCTCTTGCCATTGTTGCCCTCTGTAGAGTGAATCAGAGGATAGAAGACCTTTCTCTCTGTAACTCTACCTCTCAAATAAATAGATAAAATCTTTCAAAAACAAAGAAAAAGAAAGTTCTAACATCACAGAGTAATGAACATTTGACTTACTAGAGATTTCCATCTTTACATGTGAACTGATACAATATTTACTTTTGTATTACTGTATTATGAACATTTCATTGTAAATAAATTCATTCGAGAAGTATATGGAATCTTACAAGTACACTTACTGGATGCATATTTTTGTTGAGTATTTAGGCACTGGAGGAATATCTGTTATCAAAGGTCACGGGTTATTTTCAAGAACTCCCTACTGCATATTGACGGCTCATGCTCCTTTGCAAATGTAAGGACAAAGCTGTTTCTGTGGAACCCTGGAATCACAGTGAGTAATTAACACAAGGCCTGTAATCAGAGAGAGGTGAAGTTAAGAAACAAAGAATAAAATGTCAGTGAAACACGAAGTGGAACAGAAAACACATCATTAGAACAAGAATGAAAAGAATAGCTCCCCACTAATGCCCAAGTTAAACAGATTCCTGGGACCAGGGTTGTGAAACAGCAGGTTAAGCCCATCTCTGATACTGGAATCCCACATCAGAACACAGGTTCAAGTCCCAGCTGCTCTGCTTTTGTTCCAGTTTCCTGCTAACATGCCTGGGAAGCAGCAGAAGATGGCCCAAAGTACCTGGACTCCTGCCACTCATGTGGGCAAAATCAGATGGAGTTTTAGGCTCCTGGCTTCTTCCTGGCCCAGCACCCAAGGGTAATGGCCATTTGGGGAATGAACCACTGTATGGAAGATCACTTTCTCTCTCCATCTCTCCCTCTCTCCCTCTGTTACTCTGCCTTCCAAATAAATAAAAATAAATCTAAAAAAAAATGGGATGCCTTTTGGAGTTATAATAGAAAAACAATAGAACTTGTGAAGACAAATGTTGAGAAAGACACTTGTTAATGTTGCATGGAATATCTGGGTATATTTGTAAAATACAGATGAGGGATGAATTATCATGACCCTGGCTCTCCCACTAATAAGTAGATCCAGATGGACCTATAAAAATCAAAGATCAGGATGGGAGTCAATTTATAGTTGTTTTTCTAATCCTTTGATATACTATTGACTTATTCAATATCTGTTAAGTATAAACTATTTTTAGGATACTGTTTAAGGCACTATTGATCAATGGTTAAAAATAAGTATTACTCATTTTGTGACAAAATAAATGTAAAATTTAACATGTTAGGGATAATGACATGTAATTATGTAAGTAATTAATCAGCTATAAATCTATGGGTTATAAAATTGCATAAAAGTGGGCCCTAATATAGTTTTGAGTAGTTATATAAAATTATCACATAATTTAATGCCATTTAGAAAGTGCTGCTTAAATTGGGTCATGAAAGAAAATCGGGAATGAAGAGAAGATGAGAAGTCCACCCAAGAAAGGTGGAAGAGAGCTGAATATGTAAGAGCTTAGAAAAATATCAGTCCTATGTGTCTCAGAAATTTACATCAAATTGGTGCTACCAAAGATCAGATAATAGTGAAAAGGAAGAATAGCAAAACTTAGCTGGAGAAGTGTGCAAGGGAGAACATCTAGCCAGCTCATTTAGAGTTGTATTAAGGATTCTAGAATTCATTTCAAAAATTATGAGAAGTCTTCAAATGGTTTTAAGCTTTAAAAAATTGGGCAAGGGTCCAGAACTGTGGCATAGCAGGTGAAGCTGCTGCCTGCAATGCTGGCATCCCATATGGGTGCCGGTTTGAGTCCCAGCTGCTCCTCTTCCAATCTAGCTCTCTGCTGTGGCCGGGGAAAGCAGTGGAAGATGGCTCAGGTTCTTGGGCCTCTGCATCCACATGGGAAATCTGGAGGAAGCTCCTGGCTCCTGGCTTCGGATTGGCACAGCTCTGGTCATTGCAGCCAATTGGGGAGTGAACCAGTGGATGGAAGACCTCTCTCTCCCTCTCTCCTTCTCTCTGTGTAACTCTGACTTTCAATAAATAAATGAATCTTTGAAAAAAGGTGGGCAAAATCAGATATTTCATATATCTCTAAGCAAGGACACCATGATAATAACATCTGATATTTGCTGAGCACTCCTAGACACATTAGTATTCATAAAGACTCGGTGAGGTTAATATCATTATCATTTCTGATTTACAAGAAGTTAAGAAATCCTCCCTCCTCCAATTTCACTCAGCTAATCCATGAACAGTCTGTGTTGAAAGCTGACACTATCACCTGTGACACTTACTTGCTTTCTAGTCCCGGTTGGGGCGCAGGTTCTGTCCTGGTTGCTCCTCTTCCGGTCCAGCTCTCTGCTGTGGCCCAGGAAGGCAGTGGAGGATGGACCAAGTGCTTGGGCCCTGCACCCGCATGGGAAACCAGGAGGAAGCACCTGGTTCCTGGCTTCAGATAGGCACAGCGCACCGGCTGTAGCAGCCATTTGGGATGAGGGGAACCAATGGAAAAAGGAAGACCTTCCTCTCTGTCTCTCTCTCTTTCTCACTGTCTATAAGTCTCTCTGTCTCTCTCACTGTCTAACTCTGCCTGGCAAAAATTTTAAAAAAAATTTAAAAGGAACTTATTTGATAATAACAGGGGATGAAAATGAGTTTGAAGAATAGATGGTCTAAGTAGATATACTTGGTTTAGATCTTGGTGATAGTAGCAGATTGGAGAGAAATGGAAAGGTTGAAGAGATATTTGGGAAAGAGACTTAACCAAAGATGATGGGTGATGCATTTAGTAGGCAACAGAGAAAAAAGTGTCAACCATAATATCCAGGTTTTGAGTTTGAATAGGTGAGTGCATGGTGGTACAATTTATCAGTTATAACCTAACCCAGAGACAAGGCAGATAACAGTCTTTAAAGAAAACCATGGGAGGTCATTGCTTATAACAGGACCTACACTAGACCTCTACACACCTGATCAAACCATTTTGGAGTCACTCATGCTAAATGCCAAATAATCAAACAGAAATTTTAAGGAAGGAGAAAGGTTTCCAAACAGAGTATTTTTCATAAAAACTGGAGAGATCAGTCTACCCAAATTATGGTAATAAGGAAGTTCCTTCTACTTTAACCTGTACAAAAAGTAGCCTGAAGTAACTGAAGTTAATGAATCCACTTGTTTCCTATTGCTTTGCTTGCTTGCTCCTACCTTTCCTAACCCACTGGTATGCTGTTGCTGAGTGGGAATTCTCGCTCTGCTTCGTTGAATGCAGGTTGTCCTGAATAATGAATCACAATTCAGTCATTTAGAACTATAACTGGTTTTTTTTTTGTAATTTTGTCTTTTTACAGAATGAAAACTATTTTGTTAAAGGAAAAGATATTGTGACACAAATATTTCAGAAAATCTACCCCAGAAGATACCTGCATTCGGACATCAACTTTTTCTTTATATTTGGTTAATCTTGTTTTAATGTTTACTTATTTTTAACATCTCCTAGTTTCTTTCCATGTTTCTCTCCATATGGTCATTCTGAAGGTGTTTGAGACAATCAATACATGCAGAGAAGGACCAAAAGAGAGAGAAGACATTTAAGTTCCCTCCCCCTTTTCTTGAACTCCCTTGTCCAATTGTATCTGGTTATGTTTAAACTTCACAGCAGTTTGTAGCCAGATCAGGTTAGTTCTGATCACCTTACTTTTCAATTTGTGTTGAGTTTACAAAGACATTTTATGAATATATACAAAACTCAGTATTACAAATGTGTGATAAATATGTGCAGTATGGACACATTTTGAAATACAAATATCAACAGCTATTTTTAAGACAATTCTCATCAAAATATTGAACATACTGTTCTAGAAGCACACCATAGGAATAGCTGGCTGGTAATATTGCTATTCTGGCTTTCTATTTCTATAGCAGCTGATGGCATTCTGCACTGAATTTCCAAAGTCTATTTCTCTTTTCCCTTTTTAATAATAAAACCACATATTATTTGACTTACTGTAAATGTAAATAAAATAAAAAATCTATTCTATGTCCTGGTCAAGCATTAATCAAGCAATCACAAAACACTGATTGAGTGCACACCCTGGCAAAGATAATACAACAGACCATGTCAGAAGCTGCAAGGAAGTGTGTGTTTTTATAATAGAACATTACCTAGTTTATGGAACAAGTATGCTTAAAACGGGATGAGTGGCTATGAGGAGGGACAAATAAAAAAAAGTTAATAAAGATTAATTGTACCATATATATATTATATTAGCTCCAAAGAAGGAGAATTTGGTAATTTGGTAAGAATTTACAGAATATGGATTTTTAAGCTCAATCTACAGTATGTAGAGATTTTAGCTTGAAGGAAAGGAAATGAAAAAGGCAAATATAATATGGCATTTCAATTATGAGTATGGTGTTGTAGGAAATATATTAATAATACTAAGTATTAAGAAATATGTCTTTTACCAAAATTCTAACAACTATTTAGAGTCTTCAGAGAGTACTGGAACTCATAAAAGACTTAGGTAAAGTTGCAGGATATAAAATCAACACACAAAAAATCACTACACTTTGTATAAACAGACAATGCTATGGCTAAGAATATGAGAGATCTCTACAATAAAAATTACAAAACATTAAAGAAAGAAATGGGGCCAGCGCTGTGGTACAGCAGATTAACGCCCTGTCCTACAGCGTCAGCATTCCGATCCAGCTCTCTGGTATGGCCTGGGAAAGCAGTAGAAGATGGCCCAAGTCCTTGGGCCCCTATACCCATGTGGGAGACCCGGAAGAAGTTCCTGGCTCCTGGCTTCAGATCAGCCCAGCTCTGGCCATTATAGCCAATTGGGAGGGAACCAGCAGATGGAAGGTCTCTCTCCCTTTCTGCATATCCTCTCTCTGTGTAACTCTGAATTTCAAATAAATAAATAAATCTTTAAAATAGAGAGAAAGAAATAGAAGAAAACACAAAAAAAGGAAGAATCTTTCAGGTTCCTGGATTGGAAGAATTACTATAATCAAAATGTCTGTAATATTTAAAGCAAGTCACAAATTCAGTGGGATACCAATCAAAATACAAAGGGCATTCTTAGACCTACAAAAAAACAATGCTTAAATTCATATGGAAACACAAGATACAGGGAATAGCTAATGCAATATTAAATAACGAAAACAAAGCCAGAGGCATAACAATACCAGATTTCACAAAACACTACAGCGCAGCTATAAATCAAAACAGTCTGATACTGACACAAAAATGTACATGTAGACCAATGAAACAGAATAGAAACCCCAGGAATTAATTCATTAAACTACAACCAAATATCTTTGGTAAATGAGCTAAAATAAATCTCTGGAGGAAGAACAATAAATGGTGTTGGGAAAATTGGATCTATGCATGAAGAAGTCAGAAGCAAGATCCCTACCTTACACCTTATACAAAAATCAACACAGTGGATCAAGGATCCAAATCTACAACCTGATACCATCAAATTACTAAGGGAAAACATTGGGGAAAGTCTACCAGACATTGACATAGGCAAAGACTTCTTGGAAAAGACCTCAGAAGCACAAAAGACAAATTGCTTCAATCTAAGATGCTTCTGCATTGCAAAGGAAATAGTAGGTAGAGTGAAGAATACTGATAAAATGGGAGAAAATATTTGAAACATGCAACTGATAAAGCATTAATATCTATGATCTATAAAGAGCTCAATTAACACAAAATCCAATTAAGAAATGGACAAATGATATGAACAGGCATTGTTCAAAATATGAAATGCAAATGGTCAACAGATACATGAAAAAACACACAAGATCACTAGCCATCAGGTAAATGCAAATCAAAACCACAATGAGGGAGCCTGTAGTGTGGCATAGTAGGTTAAGCCTCTGCCTGCAGTGTCAGAAGCAGCCCATATGGGCATTGGTCCTAGTCCTGCTGTTCCACTTCCCATCTAACTCCCTGCTAATGTGGCTGGAAAAGCAGTGGAAGATGGTCCAAGTACTGGGCCCCAGAACCCAGTTGGGAGACCTGGAATAAGCTCCTGGCTCCTGGCTTTGGCCTGGCACAGCTCTACCTATTGTAGCCATTTGGGGAGTGAACCTACAGATGGACTATCAATCTCTCACTCTCTCTCTTTCTCTCAGCCTAAAAAAAATGAAATTTTATTTTACCCCAGTTATAATGGTTATCATCAAAAATTATTTTAAAAAATAGTAAATGCTGGCAAGGATGTGGGGGAAAATTTCCTAATCCACTGTTGGTAGGAATATAAACTAGTATAGCCTTTGGGGAAGACAGTATGGAGATTCCTCAGAAATCTGAAAATATATCTACCATATGACCCAGCCATCTCACTCCTGGAAATTTACCCAAAGTGAAATCAGCATATGAAAGATTTGTCTGTACCCCATGTTTATTGCAGCTCAATTTACAATAGCTAAGATATGGAATTAACACAGTTGTCCATGAACTGATGACTAGATACAGAAAATGTGGTACATATGCACTATGGAATACTAATCAGCCATAAAAATGAATGAAATCCTGTCTTTTGAAATAAAATGGATGCAACTGGAACTCATTATACTCAGTGAAAAATCCTGTCCCAAAAAGGCAAATATCATTTGCTTTCTTTAAGATGTAGTGGTTAATATAAAATAAAAAAGTAAGGAACAAAACATAAATCTTGTGATTTGATTGTTGTTTTATCCCTGTTTTATACTCTTGTGGAACTATGATCTTTATACATTTTACTTGATGAATATTATGGTTAATGGTGAATTAAACCTGTGATTATAGAGTGGACTGAAATTTGTATTTGCAAAAATTAATAAAAAAAAGAAAGGAAGGAAGGGGCTTGAGGAAGGGGGACAGAAAGACATTATGGATATCTTAGAATTCTACCTATGAAATACATGAAATCTATTATCTTTCTCTTTATATTAATAAAAATAAAAAGCAATTATATATATATTATTTTTGACAGGCAGAGTGGACAGTGAGAGAGAGAGACAGAGAGAAAGGTCTTCCTTTGCCGTTGGTTCACCCTCCAATGGCCGCCGCGGCAGGCGCGCTGCGGCCAGCGCACCGTGCTGACCCGATGGCAGGAGCCAGGTGCCAGGTGCTTTTCCTGGTCTCCCATGGGGTGCAGGGCCCAAGCACTTGGGCCATCCTCCACTGCACTCCCGGGCCACAGCAGAGGGCTGGCCTGGAAGGGGGGCAACTGGGACAGAATCCAGCGCCCCAACCGGGACTAGAACCTGGTGTGCTGGCGCCGCAAGGTGGAGAATTAGCCTGTTGAGCCACGGCACCGGCAACTATATATTTTCAAAGAGGTACCTACTCTGAGTCTCAGTCTTTTCATCTTTAAAATGGGGAAATTTGATTATGTGCTATCTATGGAATCTTTAAAATATTATATTTGATTTTATACATAGAAAGAATAATCTCCTCCTTTTTGCCCAGCATACTATGAAATGAATAAAATCTAGAGTTTCAGAATTGTATTCATTACAGTAGGAATGTGACAGAGTCAAATTCAAATCATGTCAGCGTTCTTTGTCCTAGGAATCTTGGTCAAGATACCTTACCCAGATAACCCTCAATTTCCTCAACTACACAAATATACAGACTAAGTATTACTCTGTGTGTGTGTGTGTGTGTGTGTGTGTGTGTGTGTATATAGATAAATAGATAAATTAATCTTTTTAATTTGCTTTGGAATATGGGATGTAATGACTCTGTGAATAACTGGTTATGTAGGAGACCCTGAAAATTTTTTTATTTTATCTCTTACTAGTCATGGATGAAACAGCTTTGAATTGCAGTCATTGGAACTCTGTGAGAATCTCGTTTGAACCACAGACTCTCTAAGTATGTTTGGCAAAAAAAATGGAGTTTCTATTTAATCATTATTTATGTCTATTTCAGAATGACTCAAAGATTTGGGAAGAACACAAAAGGCTGAAGTGCACATAAGGCAGTATCAACTGTAATAGAGTACAGCAGGTAAGGATGTAAAATGGTGGGAGAATAATAGCATCGCCATCACTTTCATATTATTCATATCTTTTAAATAATCTAATATTCACATCATGTGACATCCTTTTGATGTTTTTGATAATTTAAGATTGTTTTTTAAAGTGAGTAAACATCCTTAGGTAGTGTTTGGGTTGCGTACAATTTTAAATCCACTGTGTTAGTAAACATCACAATAGTTATCGATAAGGTCCAGAGTTGTCTTTAGCATAGTGTTTTTATAAAATTAATTTTATAGGTTATGCAAATGATGCCACAAGATATATCAAAGGTTTTCATGCCAAGAATATTTTGTCTAACCTAAGAATTCCATGATTTCAGGGAAAATGCCACTTATAAACATTGTATTATAATGTGTATTGAAGTTTCATGTACTAAAGTTTGGAGTAGCTGTTGGTAGTCAATGAATAAAGGATAGGAATGATTAATGACTTTGTGAGGTAAGGGATAATTAGATTTGGCAATTACACCCACTGTTTAAGCAAATTGATATGTGGATTGAATCGTTGAAAGAGATACAGACAAATGACATTAAGCTTCAGTGATTCAGATGGCTCTCCTGAGAATGGATGAACCAAATTCTTTTCTAATTTTTCTCCAAAAACTCAACACAACCATAAAGGTAACCCTGGATCTTATTGTTATGCTAAGAATGGTTGCCACAGCAACAGAGTGACAGGTACTGAAGGCTTGGCAGGTCTCTTCATATCTTTCTGCCTTTGGATCATTTACTTTTTCCCACAGCTCAGTCATTTACTCAAACAATGCTCTACAGATCCTTTACCTATGGACACAGTGGTTGTTGGAGGACAAAAGGAGAACCTAGCAAAATTGTGAAGAAAGAACAGTTTTCTATAAGGTTTCCTACAGACCTGTCCCCAGCTTCCCAACATACACAGACACAATCATACAGATGAGAAAGTGTACCTGTACCATTTCAAGTACTAAACCAATATGGTTGCTCATGTCTTCAGAAAGTGGCATGCTAATAAAGTCTGTAATTCACAGGCATTGGAACACTTTTTCTCACCTCCCATGTTAGCAGTTTTCTACTTAAGTCAAGGAACTAATCTATACGGTTGTTCTAATGCAACACTGGTAACTCTCAAAGTAGAAACACATTGTCACAATCAGGTGAGGAATTTTTTCTTTTTTTGAGGAATGTTAAAATTTGTTACTAATTCTCTTAGTATTAGACAAAATAAAAAAGGCATATGAAAGAACCTCAAATATTCAAGGATATAATAAGAAAGGTCTGTGTCCTTAATGTGTTGTACTATGTGAATTAACGGTATAACTAGTAGTCAAATAGTACTTTATACTTTGTGTTTCTGTGTGTTGCAAACTGTTGCAATCTTTATTAGTATATACTAAACTGATCTTCTGTATATAAAGATAATTGAAAATGAATCTTGATGTGAATGGGATGGAGAGGGAGGGAGAGATGGGATGGTTGCAGGTGGGAGGAAGGTTATGGGGGGAAAAAGCCACTGTAATCCAAATTCTGTACTTTGGAAATTTATATTTATTAAATAAAAGTTAAAAAAAGAAAGGAAACACCACAAGGACTTTTTGGATCCTAGCGCCTGTTGCCTGATCCCTTCCCTAGCTATTACTCCTTTCATACTGAAATTTGCATTCTACAAGATGCTGCAGTACTGGTGGCCAGCAGTTTGCAGCTGAGTTCCCCTCATTCATTTCCCAAATCTTGTCAATATTGGCTAATGAGACTTATCATGCCCAAAGTCACCAGTCTTCCTTGATGTAACCCATATGTAACGCCTCCTCAGATCTGTTGAGCCTCCGTTATGACTGTGTCACAGTCCAGCTTTTCCTTTTATACAAACTTGCCTCCCTTTTCTTTTCTGTTTTTGTTTTTAATATATGTATGTATTTGAGAGAGAGTGAACAACATCATTCACATCAGTTTGTTCACTCTAGAAATGGTTAAGTGGCAACCCTGCGTCAGGGTTGAGAGTACAATCCAGGAACCCAAAGACTTGAGCCAAACCTCTGTCTTACAGGGTCTGCATTAGCAGGAAGCTGGAGTCAAAAGCAAGAGAATGGAAATGGAACCCAGACATTTGGACTTGGGAGGCAGGCATCTTAAACCTGAGCTCAGTGTCACTTCCTGACTACGTTTTTCAATTCCTCTCCTCATCCCGCAGCAGGCTGACTTTTAGAAGCAAGATCCCATCAATTTCTCAAGCACAAGCCTCTATTACGAAGCCTGTTTTCTGAGAAATAAACTTTGTACTAAAAAAGTTACATAGAAGAATGCATTTTTTACAAAGATCACTTAGGAAAGAAAATGAGAAAGAATATGAATATGAATATGATTTAGTGATCACTAAAGATGTATGCAGAAAATATGAAGTCAGAAGACAAGAAAGGAAAAACCATTGGATGAAGATATTTTGAATATTTTCCTATGATGATTAGAATTTTAATATTATAGGATTGATTATCTTTTTGACAGTTTCATTTCCAATAATTCACATAATTTAAAAACTGTAAATATAATTTTAATTGTGCTTAGACTTTTAGAATCATAATATAATAAAATGACACAAATTTAGCTACATATCCAATAAAAACTTTGTAAACATACAAAGTTAAAATAATCATGTAAACAGTAAACTTCAGGAGAAGGAGAAGGAATATATGGCTGGCCAAGTCACTATATGTTTAATGTTTTGAAAACTGGAATCAATGATACTGAATGAAGTTCATAAATACAAAAATAAAAATATTAAAAGAATACCACCTGAAAAAATAAAACATACTTTACCATGAAAAGAAATTGACTATCCAGAATAGAAATAGGCATCCATGTGTGAAGAATTCATCTTCTTTATTTTAAAATTTTATTTATTTGAAAGGCAGAGAGAGGAGGAATAGGGAGGAGAGGAGAGGAGAGGAGAGGAGAGGAGAGGAGAGGAGAGGAGAGGAGAGGAGAAGGGACAGAAAAGAGGGAGAGAGAGGAGGAGGAGCTCCCCAAATTCCTGCAGCAAGTGGGTCTGGCTGGGGTGAAGCCTGGAACTGGGACTCAATCTAGATCTCCCAGGTGGCAGGGGCACAAGTAATCATCACCTGCTACCTCCCAGGGTACACACAGTAAGAAGCCAAGTCAGGAATTGGAGACAAGAACCCAGGCACTTCAAAATGGTATTCGGTTGTCTGAAGCAGATTTTGTTTTTTCCGACAGGCAGAGTGGACAGTGAGACAGAGAGACAGAGAGAAAGGTCTTCCTTTTTCCGTTGGTTCCCCCTTCAATGGCTGCTGTGGCCGGTGTGTTGCAGCCGGCACACCACGCTGATCCGAAGCCAGGAAACAGGTGCTTCTCCTGGACTCCCACATGGGTGCAGGGGCCAAGGACTTGGCCATCCTCTACTGTACTCCCTGGCCACAGCAGAGAGCTGGCCTGGAAGAGGAGCAGCCTGGACAGGATCCGGTGCCCCGACTGGGACTAGAACCCGGTGTGCTAGCGCCGCAGGCGGAGGATTAGCCTATTGAGCTGCAGCGCCGGCCCTGAAGCAGCATCTTAACTGCTGAACCAAATGCTCACTCTTATAATCTTAATTTGAAGCATATATACATTTGTGAATATCACAGATGATATCACAGATGATTCTTTAATTTAAAGCATATATTTTTTTCAAGGTAAAGGGCTTCCTTGTCAACAAAAACTTGGGCGAATATAGGAAAATAAATTTTAATGGCCTTTTAAATTTTTCAATTTAAATAACATGCATAACAGTTTTTTTTAAAGATTTTTATTTGAAAGGCAGAGTTACAGAGAGAGAGACAGACAGACAGACAGACAGAGATATTCAATCCTCTGTTCACTCCCTGGTGGTCACAATGCTCAGGCCTGGGCCAGGTCAAAACCTGAATCCAGGAGCTTCAATCAAGTCTCCCGTGTGGGTGGCAGGGGCCCAAGTATTTGGGCCATCTTCTGCTGCCTTCCCAGCACATTAGCAGGGAACTGGATTGGAAGGACACAAACAGGGGCAATAGCTTAACTTACTATACCACAACTCCGGAACTCAACTTGCATAACTTCTAAAAGTACTTTTATTTGTTGTGGAAGTCATTTATGGATCACTTATTCTGGGAAAAGCATTGTTTTCCTTTGTAAATCAATTCTTTGCATCTGAAACAGGTAGGAGAAAATGTCTTGTTTTTTTTGACAGTTATGGCAACTAAAGGACAGGGAGAGTACAGTTCTTTCCCAAAGGCCATAAAACTACTGCTGGCTAAAGCTCTATTCTCCTTCCTCCTAACCCCAGAATATTCATTAGTCTCCTTTCCCAATCACTGTGAAATGAGTGATTACTGAGAAAAGGGGGGGGGTACATGCAAGAATGGGAAATGGAAAAGAAATTACAATTTTCTACCTTACTTTTACTTTCCAGGATCTGTGGTTGGTGCTTATGCATATTTTACTTCATTCATCCTAACTACAACCCCTGTGAAATATGTAGTATTGTTCTCAGTTATCATGAAAGGAAACTGAGACTCAATGTTACTTATGAGAGTCACTTAGAAAATGACAAACTTGTATTACCCCCTACAGTAGAGTCTGCCAAAGTCAGCAGTATGGAAATTTGGGACCAGATCGTTCCTTTTTGTATTTATAGGATGTTGATTAATCAGTGACCCTGGTCTCTTCCCACTCAAGGACAGTAATATCTGCACTTCCATTTATGACAACCAAAGATGCTTCCTGATGTCCCCTGGGGACATGGTGAAAGGGACACCCCTGTTAAGTGTTCTACAGACACAGATTATCTTCTTGTGATGTATTATAGGGTCTCTCATCAATGAGACTTAAGTTCCTTGAATTTAAATTCTTTCTAGCTTTTTCTTTAAACATTGCTCTAAAATTCTTAGTGAGAATGATGAATTTTAATTCATCATTTGATTCAGGAAAGCATAACCCTTTTGTGTTCAGGAAAAGTGTTATTGCAAGGAGACATCTTTCCTCATATGACTTAGGTAAGACAGTTGTTCCTCTATTTGCCCTGGACAAAGCCAGGTGCAGACCGAGTTAGGGAGGAAGAGGGAGAGAGAGAATGAGAGATCTTTTATTTGCTGGTTCACTCCCCAAATGGATACAAATGGCTGGGTTGGGCCAGTCCAAAGCCAGGAGCCAGGAGCTTCTTCCAGGTTCCCCACATGAGTGCAGAGGCTCAAGCACTTGGGTCAGCCTCCACTTGCTTTCTCAGGCATATTAGCAGGGAGCTGGATCAGAAGTGGAGCAGCCAGGACTCAAACAGGCACCCATATGGGATGCCAGTGTTTCAGGAAGAAGCTTAACCTAGTTTGGCACTGCATTGGCCCCTGCCTTCCTATTATTTGGCTCCCAGTGATCAGCTACTACTTTAACATCAAACACTTTACTGGTGTGAATTCAAGTTTTTTTTTTTTTTTTATGTGTTTATGGATACCCAAGTGGATGAAAATATGGTCCCCACCTGACACATAAAGTATATTGTTGCAGTTCCCTGATACAACCTGTCAATCAATCTCTTAAAATTTTTAATACTCAACCATACATATGCTCTCTCTTTTCTCTTCTTTTTTATTATCTTTCCTATCAGCTTCATAGGTTCTCCCTTTTCTTACTAAATAATTTATGTTTAACCTTTGAGTTTTAATAATTCAAAGAAACTCTTGCAGGGTTTCTCCAATGTTCTCTAATAATTTGATGGTGTCCGGTCATAGATTTAGGTCTTTAATCCATGTTGAGTGGATTTTTGTGTAAGGTGTAAGGTAGGGGCCATAAGGTAGAACCATTTGTTGAATAGACTGTCCTTGCTCCAGGAATTGGTTTTAGATACTTGATCAAATATAAGTTGGCTGTAGATGTTTGGGTTGATTTCTGGTGTTTCTATTCTGTTCCATTGGTCTATCCATCTGTTTCTGTACCAGTACCATGCTGTTTTGATAACTACTGCCCTGTAGTATATCCTGAAATCTGGTATTGTGATGCCTCTGGCTTTGTTTTTGTTGTACAAGATTGCTTTAGCTATTCGAGGTCTCCTGTGCCTCCATATGAATTTCAGCATCATTTTTTCCAAATCTGAGTGCAATGTCTTTGGTATTTTGATTGGTATTGCGTTGAATCTGTAAATTGCTTTTGTGAGAATGAACATTTTGATGATATTGATTCTTCCAATCCATGATCATGGAAGATTTTTCCATTTTTTGGTATCCTCCTCTATTTCTTTCTTTAAGATTTTGTAAAATTCTCAGCCTTGTGAACATTCAATTAGTCCAAAGAAGAGACTCCCCCAAATAGATGGTCTCTGTTCTCTTCATACACAAATAAAATAAAAAAAACTCAAGAAAAAAGATTTTAAAATAACTTTTACTTCAATTATATTGTGCTTAGGGTTGTAGGAATCATTAACTAGTTATATAGAAAATAGTTGTTTCTGGAACTTGCTAAAAAAGAATACATCTTCCAATGCAATTCTATTTTAAGAAACTTTTTTTCTCCATTTCTGATTTGTACATAGAGTTATCTCTTGAGATTAAAGTCTTTGTATTGGATGCCAAGAAAGCCATCTTGTAGGAAATCAGTCACTTTATAATACTGGCATAGAATGGAAAATATCCTCTTCACTAGGAGATAATGTCTGAAAATTATCAGTAGCTATGAACATTCCCACAATCATGGTTCAAATTGACATTATCAGAGATGTGGCATTGAAAGAAGTATAATCCAGCAAAGGAGATGAAATAATTTACAGAAGTACAATAGGCCATGACAGTGATTCCAAAACAGTGATTCCAAAACACCGCAGAAGATGGATATTATATGTATGCTCATGTCTTTAGGTAAAGAAAAAACCTTAAGTAGTATTTAGTCTAATCTGTTCTCTGAAGCACCTAAGTTACATTAAAAAATGAATTAGAAGCTTAGTGTTGCTATAATGATAAAATATTTCTCTGAAGGACTTTCATTTGTTTGGAATCTTTTTCCTGCATGCTTCTCAGTATAATCACTAAAATCTTATGTAATTAAAATGGAATAAACAGAGAAGTGAATGGTATATCAGATGTATGTGCACATCATCAGATGATTTATACCTGTGCTAATCTTTTTTGATGCATACAAACATACACATTTTTAGGATCATGACATAGCCATATAAGAGAAAAAAATTAAGGATGCACAATTAATATAGAAGTAGACATACATCCAAGCAGGAAATAGAACATCAATTCTAATTCATTTTTGACAAACTATATTTTTCCCTTGTAAACATGGGGAAATAGAATCAAATTAAGCAAACACTGATCTCACAAAACAGTTTTTCTGCTATATAACAAAAAAGAAGATTGAGTAAATGTTTTACTAAGTTGGTCAGGCATTTTTAAGGTTAAGTTAGACAGCAAAGCTCTGATTATTGGCAAGAAAATGAGAAAGACTAACTCTTAATCAAACACGGATGAGACCTCACCCAGTATGAAGAACCACGGGGATCATATGTAATGTTACTAAGGAAGATGGTAGATTGCTATTGTCAGTATATACAAATATAAATTAGAAGCTTTGTGTTGTTATGAGGATGCAATATTTCTTCTAAGGATTTTATTTGCCTATGTTTCTGTATAATATGAAATTATGCATATATATGGATTTTTTTTTTTTTTGTACTCAGAGCAGGCTGGAGAAAAGAAATGAGAGGAAGCTGATGGCTGGGGAAGGGTTTTTTTTTTTTTTAAGATTTTATTTATTTTATTTGAGAGAGTTACGGACAGTGAGAGGGAGAGACAGAGAGAAAGGTCTTCCTTCCATTGGTTCACTCCCCAAATGGCTGCAACAGCCAGAGATGCACCGATCCAAAGCCAGGAGCCAGAAGCTTCTTCCTGGTCTCCCATGCGGATACAGGGGCCCAAGGACTTGGGCCATCTTCTAATGCTTTCCCAGGCCATAGCAGAGAGCTGGTTTGGAAGAGGGGCAGCTGGGACTAGAACTGGTGCCCATTTGGGATGCTGGCACCACAGACAGAGGATTAACATACTGCGCCACGGCGCCAGCCCCAATATATATGAAATTATTATCTATAAATAATTGACAAAGTCGATTTAATTATTTCTCTAGAATTCAGAGTTCGCGTATAAGCAGGACCTCACAGTATAATCATATAAAATGCTTGCAAGACATGTACGTAGACTTAGAAATATGATCTTGCCTGTGAAACAGCAAGGAAGATCATGTATTAAATGATCATATATTGAGTTTGTACTATGAGTCAGGCACTGTTCTAGGCACAGGATGAGGCCATGAAAGGCATGATCTTCACCCTCAAAACTTACATTTTAATAGGAAAGGGGTAACAGCAAAAAAGTGAAAACAAAATACAAACGTGAACTTTTCTGATAGTGGGATGTGGTATGAAGAAACAAAGTGAGGGAATGAGAGAGAATGGTTAGTATGAAGGATGAGGGCAGCCTTCTCTGGACAGAGCTAATCAATTCTGAGATACTCACTAACTACTTTACCCATTTTCCCCTTTTTCTCTATGCTGTGCATGCCGAGCTAACCTAAGTCCTAACCAATAGAATGTTGTCAGAGTGATCTTTTTGAGATACCTGCAGAGAAAATCCTTCCTTTGTCATGACAGCATGTTAGAGTAGAGATGCCTAACTCATCTCCAGATATCCTTGGAATTATCTCTTGCAGTCATAAAATGAAAGGGATTGGCTTCTGAATGATCCCACTACGAAAAATCCAGGGACACTGACATATGGGCAAGAAATATTATTTTGTGCACGTAAAGCCACTGAGATTTGGAGATTTTTATAAAAAAATGGCACTGATAAGCCTGAAACAGAGATTGGTATGGGAAACAGGGTCCTTTCATAACAAACATATAAACTATGCTTCAGTGGCTAGTGGTTGAGTAGAAAGCACCAAGGGACCTGATACTGGAAACAGGTCATATGAGAACTCATATAATATAGTTAAAACCCATTTGGTAAAACTGTTGTCTGCAGTAACTTGGAAAGCGGACTGAGTGCCCAGTTAGTAAGCAGCTCTATAGAAAATGGGTGGAAAAGGTAAGAGTAATTGTGAATTTGAGACAGTTATACAAGAAAAATTGACAATAGAAAGGAATTGAGAATGCCAATTTGAGAATCCTAAATGCTTCCAGAGGTATACTGCCTAGACTACAAATAGTAGCACATAAGATACAGACTTTGATTGATAAAGGATAATACGTATCTAGTCCTAAAGTAAAGATCAGATTAAGTCTATGGCTATTTTACTCACAACTGTTATGCCAGAAAACCCCAATCATCACCACTCCATAAAATACGAAGCATGAATGCAAACATTAAACAAACTGACTAAGCCTGAGAAACATGTCTAGAAAGACTTCGGGTGTAATTACAGCTTTATGAAACTGAGTAGAACGAAACAGGTCATATCCTACAAAGTTTTTGAAGGAATTGTATTTCCAAGACCTCCATATACTTATTCTTTAAAAAGGCCTTTGACATGTGGAGCTTGAAAACAACTCTTGTGCTCAAAATCTTTCATGAGCAGGAGGCATGCTGAGAGATGTTCTTCTCCTACATGAGTTCACAACATTCCTTCAGATGTTGCCACGGAGAGGGGAGTCAGGGACCACAGAGGATATGAACAAGAGGCATTTCTGACAGAAAGATGAATCAGAATCTGACACAGAACTAACTCTATCCTCAATTTAGGAAACCCTCCTGACTCTTTCCTAACAAGACATCATAAGTAATAAGGGGCCAAGGCTTACTGTGTATTTTTTACTCTTCTGCTCTGCTCCTGAATGAAAATTTTCACCTCCGTTTTTGTCTGCTGGATCCTTCATGGCATGTTAGGTCAGAAGTCAGAAACAATTTCACTGCTGGTTGATACGTGGCCAAAACTGGGCTGAAAGGAAACCTATCACTGCACCTGAAAATCCTGAACATAGAGCTGCAGGTAGCGCAGCTGTTTGGGATTTTGTCTTTCTGTAGAGGGAGTGAATGTGTTTAACGTGGAAAAAAAAGCAGAAAAAGGGTATGTGAGACTAGACAGTTATATTCTCAGCCAATCAACACACACATTCTGTTTCTACATGGAAAAATAATTTCACATTCTCTTTTATAGTTAAGATGGACCACATGTCTTGGTTCGAGGCTTAATCCATTAAAAACTTTCAGTGCATGATCAACCATATTTTTCCCTTTCTTATAGCTGAAATGGAGGTGGTCCCCAGGGTAACTTTTGAAGCCAAGTTTTAAGGATGATGTAGCTAAAATTTGAAAGAAGTCTTGGAAAATCATTGTTGAAAGAAGAGAGACCCAACTGGAAACTGCATGTATTAGCTCTTAGGAAGGAGAGATACAATTTTTATAGTATCAAGTTATTAATTTTGGAGAACTTATTCTGTGCATCTAATGCTATCTTAAATAACGCAAATGGTCCCAGCTCAAATAAGAAGTCTATTCTGAAGAAAAACTCTTCAAAGTTTTCATAGTTTAAGAATATTATCAAAATCCTGGAATATTTTCACCTTCCAGCTATTTTCAGTGCACTGGCCCCCTTTTTCCTTGTTTGTTTCCTTGTTTGTATATAGCAACAAAATAACTGTTACAGATGCAGACAGTGGAATCTTATGTAGAAGAATATGACGGTTTGGATGCTGACTTTGTGACTCTCATTTAGTCAGTGAAAGAACTCAGTTGTCTGTCAACCAATGACTGGAAACAGAAAATGTGGTGTAAATATACACAATGGTATAGTACTGAGCCATACAAAATAATAAAATCCTATGTTTTGCAGCAAGATTGATGAAGTTATAAACCACTATGCTTAGTGAAATAGCCAATTCCAAAAGCACAAATACTATGTTTTCTCTGATTTGTACTATATATAGTGCAAAAATGTAATATATAAGGGAAATTGGCATCCTGAGTTTTGCTTATAGCCTTTGTACTCTTGAGGAACAATGATCTTTACACTTACTCCTTGTTAAATTCTTTATTTAGTGGAGAAATAAACTTATGATTATAAAGTAAATTGAAAGTACGTTAAAAGATAAATAAGGAGGATAGAAGGTGGGAAATATTATGTTGAAATTGTAAATATTAAATACATGAAATATTTTCCTCTTATATAAATAAAAAAATTTAAAAAGGACTATTTAACAGAATTTCCTCATTTTGTGGACAGAACACATTACCTCCATATTAACAAATTGAAGCCCTATATATGGTATACGTCTTGGCTGGAATTGTCCATACACCAAGAGGACTGTGTCAATACTATTAGATAATGGAATAAAGAGTGTTCGACACTTCACCCATGCTTGCACTGTTCATATTGAACCAATGAACCTATACTTCAGCAAAGGAGATGCAGTGAAGATACATGGATCCTATTAGTTCTCTTGTATGTCACTGAATCGCCAAGTCAGAAGCTGTCACTCAAACAGAGCAAAGAAGCTCCTAATGGAGACACAATACTGAAACTAGCTTAGAAATGATTCCCTGAGATGATGGAGTGTGTCCTCCAGGATACATTATGCATTATATTGTAGAGGACTATTATGCATAACTGTGTCTTCAACAAGTGTAATACATGGACCTACTTAGATAATTTGTGCTTCCTGTCCCCACAAATTTCAGCCATCCACTTTCCCTTCAGGTCCAAGGCACTTACTGCTCCAACTTCTGGAAGTGTTTTTTGGTGGGCAGCAGCCATCCATGATCTAACTAGGGAACTGATCTAAGCCTTGAGGGCCAGGACACACATGATGATGCCCCACCCTCACTCAGTAACTGACTGTTAAGGGGACATGAATGCCTATGCCCTGGGAAAGTTGGGATAATTCTGTAAGTACATCCCAGCACCAGAACTCCTGGTAAGAAAGATGGAATTGCTAAGGTCTTAATTAATTTTGACTCCTTAGCCCAGTCCAGCATCCTTCCTTCCTCAACAGGTGTTAATTACAAAGGCTTTTCTTGTTAAACTTTCAACATACACATTTCTGTCCCAAGTCTAACTTGCAGAGAACCCTACTTATGAAAAGATCAAGGGGCCAGCGCTGTGGCATAGTGGGTAAAGCTGCCGCCTACAGTACAGGCATCCCATATGGGTACTAGTTCAAGACCTGACTGCTCCACTTCTCAGGTGAAAGAAGGTGGCCCAAGTCCTTGGGCCTCTGCAACCACGTGGGAGATCCAAAAGAAGCTCCTGGCTTCTGGCTTCAGATTGGCAAAACACCAGCCATTGCAAGCAATTGGGGTGTGAAACAGCGGATGGAAGACCTCTCTCCCTTTGCCTTACCTTTTTCCTTTGTGTAACAGTTTACAATAAATAAGTAAATAAATAAATAAATACTTTTTTTTTAAAAAAAGAAGAGATCAGAAATATATCTCTCTCCAGGACAGTATTTGGTCTGAGGCTGGAGTAATTAGAAGGATTCAGTTATAACATGAACTATTAAGAAAACAAAACTGTTCTAGGAAGAAAGACAAAATTTATATTCTCTCTGTAATTTATCTGCCACTTAAGGTGATCCAATGGTACCTCGAATTCCCAACCTGTTAGTCAAATAAAATTTTTAAGATATTTTGATGCCCTATTGTTCCTTAAAAATTATGTTCATATGAACTTTGAGTAAGAAGAATAGTGCTTTATTTTAATCAATTACAGGAAGAAAGAAAAGTGATACTTTTATGATTTAGGGATTTCAGGTCATGTTTATTGAGGGATTAACGTATTACATGCTCATGATATAGTTTGTTAACTAGCCAATAGGACTCATTATCTAAAGAAATTCTTCATTAGTGAGATTTTGATGATCTAAGAGTACTTAAATGAAAATCAATATTTCTAATCTCTTTCAAAGCATTCTAGCAAATGTCCTCACATTAGAATTCAATGCAGATACAGATCTGAGGTCTCCATATATTAAAAATTTGATCTTTAACTAGGATCAGAGATACAACTAAGTGGAAAGGAGTTTTGAAGTTTTCTGATAGCAAGATTGCAACAGACTTATTGCCATTATCACCTTTATTTATATACAGAAAATGTTATGTCATCTTGGAGTTTGATAGCATGGCCAGCTGAATGTTAGCCACACAAACACATGGCAGTCACAATTTAATCTCCTTCAGGTTATCTACCTCCTTTCCACCAAAGTGGTTATTTTCATAAGAGTATAATGTGTAGATTAAACAAGCATTTAAGAGACAACATCAAGGGAATGAGTTCAAACTTGTGAAATATTAGGTTTGAAGTGGACATTCATTGATTTATTTATCCTTAAAACTTTATACAAGTTTCAGAATAATAGGCTCTAGATATCTATCACTTCTGACATGAGTTGTTGCCATGAATGACTAACAAACTTACAAGCAATATTTCATAGGCAAACCAAAATTAAATACATAAATACAGACATGTATATACTATGCAAATATATGTATGAATATATGTATATATAATGAAATTATTAAACTCTTCATATACGTTTCTAAGGATATATATGTATATATGTGTATATATATATGATAATGAGTCATATGTGGAGACATATAAATATTTATTTATATATATAAAACAAATGTGTCAACCTCTTTTCCATGATCAGTGATTTTCCTTCCTTTTAACCCATGTCATAGCCTACCTCCTGTCCTTCTTCTCCCCATTCATCACTTAAGTATTTGCCTAATATTGTTACAATCTTCTCTACTTATTATTTTCTTTTTCACTCCCTTATTCATCAATCATGGAACTCTCTACTTATTTTTATGTTTCTCGAAAGCATATGGACACATGCATTTATGGTATACATATAATTATATGTGTATGTTTACCACAGTTCAATAAATTACCGCTTGTATGTTGGTCTTCTCTTTTTGCAAATAATATTTTATTATAATACAGCCTTGCTCATTTGTTTACATATTATCTATATTTGTTTCTGTATTATAATAATGGAGTCCAGTGGGTTTGTAGAAAACTGTATGAACCACAAGCCTAAAATTTAATGATGTAGCCATTTAAAAAAAAGGTTTGCTGCCCTTGATATATCCTCATTGTACTAGGCATCTTTTGCTAGGTAAGCAACCATCTTGAAATTTCTTGCACTAAAATAGTAGTCATCATTATTAGATCCCCAAACTGATTTTTAGCTATTTGGACTGAATCAATCTGGTTAATTTTTCTGCAGGTTTGTTCTGGGTTCTCTAACACAATTGAAGTCAGCTGGTCACTCAGAAAGCCCTAAGAAAGTCCTACTGCTCTGTCTGGTGGCTGATGCTAGCTATTGGCTAGAACCTCTCCCACGTGGTATTCTATCCTTAAGAATTCTGGCATTTTTTTTTCTCATGTTTCTAGTAGGGGCAGAATTCCAAGAAAACAAGAACAGAGACTACAAGGTAACATGGATTGTGAATTTGGAATATCACATTTGTCAAATTCTATTAGCTATAGCAAATCATGTGAGGTCAATCAAATATCAACTGAATCCACTTCTTGTTGGGAGGATTGGAAAAATCACATCTATAATAAAGAAATTAGAAGGATGCATGGCCAGTTTTTACAATGTACCACACTCATCTATACCCTATATAGCAGTGATAGTAGCTGTCAACCTCAGGGAATGAACTGCTACTGTAAAATGTTTTCCAGGAGGACAGTGTTATAGTATAATGTGTTAAGTCACCACTTGTGACACTGGTGTCCAATACGGGCACCAGTTAGTGTACTGACTGCCCCACTTTGGGTCAGAGTTTGAGAAAGGAGTAAGATGATGATTCAAATGCTTGGTCCTTGGCACCCATGTGAGAGATTCAGAAGAGGCTCCTGGCTCATAGCTTTGGCCTGATTAAGCCCTGGCTCTTACAAGTATTTGGAGAAAGAGCCAGTGGATGGAAGATTTCTTGCTCTGTCTCTCCCTCTCTCTGTAACTCTGCCATTCACATAAATACATAAGTCTTTAAGGAGATGTTTTCTGGCACTTCTAAAACAAACTATTTGAAAATTGGTAATATTCATGGTAGAAAATTTGTAACTTTCCCTAGCACTTCATCCTGCCGTTCTGTAGAGAATATGGGATTATAAAATAGCATACATTCATCATCATTTTATTGTTCTCTGGTGTTATTTATACAAACCTCTAATATAGCAATGCCCTTGGGATTACTGACAAATATAATTTTATGGGACAGTTTTCCCTATACCAAGTGATCAAATAGATTGTAAAATCCTATGTTCTCAGTTTTCACTTGATACTTCTAATTTTCTACTTCTGGTCATTGGCTGGAAAATTAAAATTTTTGAACTATTAATTTAAAATGTTAGTATTATGTTTAGGTATAAAGTACATAGTTTTGCTATGAATGCTTCTCCCAGTCATTATTTTAATGCAGTTAAATTTTATTAAGTCACCAAAGATTTCCGGACAAGTTTGGTCCATGTCAGCAGCCTTCCCTGAAATGGACTTCTGTCCAAATAACTTCGAAGACATTTGAGAAAAACATAGTCTCAACTTTATAAGTGTTAGTGAAGAACTGGCAGTTATGATGTGTTCCTCTCAATGTACACATACATACATTGCTTTCATATTTAAAAAAAGCTATTTCTAGATCACAAATCCTTTACACACTAGGATATTTTTAAATGGCACAGTATTTTATATCCCTTTATATAAATACTTAATAATAACAGTTCAGATTTCAGATTTTTTCATATTTTGGAATATTTTCATATACATAATGAGATATCTTGGAGTCAGAAACACAAGCCTAAACATGAAGTTCATTTATGTTTCGTATACATAATATTTAAATAGCCTAAAGGTAAATATAATAGTTTTAGCTCATTTGAAGGTTGACTGAGACCTGGCACTTGAACTCAGATGTGAGATTTTCTACTAGTGATGTTATGTCAGTGTTCAAAACTTCCAGATTTTGTAGCATTCAGATTTCAAATGTTTGGTTTAGGGAAGCTCAACTTGTATATACTGCAAAACTCAGATATCTGACTTATCTGAAATTAAGAGATCTGGTGATACTAACAGCTCTTTTCCATCTGACAATTATTCAAAAAAGGCTTGGGAGTGGCTGATTTAATTTCGAAGTTAGAAATTTTATCATTTATTGAAAGGCAGAGTTACAGAGAGGTAGGGAGAGAGAAAGAGGTCTCCCCAAATGGTCCCAATGGCCAGGGCTGGGCCAGGCCAAAGCTAGGAGTCAGGAGCTTCTTCCAAGTCTTCCATATGTGTGGTAGAAGTCCAAGGACTTTGGCCATCCTCCGCTACTTTCCCAGGTGCATTAGCAGAGAACTGGTTCTGAAGTGGAGCAGTCAGGACTCAATCTGGCACCCATATGGGATGCTGCATGAAGTGCCTTAACCCAATGAACCACAGCACTGGTCCCTGTTGATACATTCTGACAGCAACAGCTGCTAGTAACTCACATCCTCTTATTCTTGTTGCCTATGACATTTGAATTTGGAAGTCTGGTTTATATTTATCTTTCACAGGATATGTATTTACTAATATTACTGCCTAAGGAATTTATCATTTGTGAGGTGTCTGACTCTTTCTGTATGTTGTTAAGATAATTTATTGAAACACCTGCCTTTCTGCTGATGTCTTCTGTTTTGGTCCCCTTTTCTGGACAAATTCTGTTTGTTTTTTTTTTTTTTTTTGCTCCTGTTTGCATTGCAAATAGAAACATTTTTCTCTGTTTAGTAGAACAGTGACTGTTATATATTCAACATTTGTTACTTTGGTTCACCTTCTAGTTTGTGTTTTGTTTCCCAGTGTCTATCATGTATAATAATTTATGATAGCACACTTTCCTGCAGCATCAAGCTAAGTCTGTCTTTAATAATCAGTTAATTAGGATAGGTCTGAAATTTTCTTTTTCTTTAAAGGATTGTCCATACCTACTTGGAAAGTCCAACTTCCTGAATGACCACATCGGTTTTCTAGTCTTAATGGCTAACAACTGTGCAATCATATTCACTGATTGGAACTAATCCTTGCTATTTTATGTAGGTTGAATGTTCAGATGCTTAATCATTAATAATTTCCCCTTGTTCATGCTCTTTCTCCTCCTACTGCTCATCCTACACTTAAATTCTTATTGTACATATAAGAGTACTTCAAAAACTTCATGGAAAAATAGAATTAAAAGATAAGTTTATTTTGCTGCAAAATTTTTTTGAAATACATTTATAATCTGTTCATAATCAACATTTTCCATAAACTTTTTGACTATCTCTTGTAAAGAAGTATGTGGAATTACAGGATAAGATTAGAAAGATCACACAAGGCAGAATAGGAAGGGTATACTATTCTAGGCTGGGGTAAATAGTAAAAAGAAAAAAAAAAGTAGAGGAAGTACATTCTCAGAGGAGAGCTAGAAAACCACAGTGGAAATTCTACAGAAGGAAGAGGAATTTTATGGATTGGTGTGGAAGGTGTGGATATACAGCAGGATCACAGCCACAGACATGACCCGGTCAGTGAGAGCCACAGAAAAAGCCAGCTTTGGAGAGTGAGGCAAGGTCAGACTGCAGGAGCCCATGCCAATGGTGATATAGCCTATAGTAGAGTTTGGTGTGAGTCTGGCCTGGAATCCTGAGAGGGAAAGGGTACCCATTAACCCAATGGAAAAAAAGAGGGGTTACGTTTCTCTCTCTCCATACCCCCACAATGGCTCCTGTAAAAGTGACTGAGAGGGCAAGTGCCATTTTGGACCTAAGCAGCAGCTGTGGAAGCGCTCATGTGTGCACCTAGCAACTGGCAAGACATGATGCCATTTTGCAGTAGTGGTGCAGCAGCTTGGGTGTGTACAGCCAGCAACTGGTGAGGAGAAAGCTACATGGGAAATGAGTAAGGGTGGTGGCCAGTCACTCTTGGACATGCATGTGATCCAGAGATTCTACCAGAAGGAAAAATCTGGGTTCTCAACTGACTTTGAGTCTGGCTGGGAGGATTAGTGATGGCTGAGCACCCATGTAGCCCTGTGAGGTGCCCAGAGCCTCTCAACATACCACAGGCTCTGGAGCTCAAACCTCTTAGGTGGAGTACCCACAGGCAGCTGGCTCTGGGAACATTTCTGGCTCTCTGTGGACAGGACAGGCAAACAGGATGGAGCAGATCCTCTGTAACCTGTGACTATGGGAACCTTGTGTTCTGAGACTGTGGGAACTCTGTGATTGAATGAGAGGGCACAGGATGTAGCTAGGTCTCTGGGTAATCAATGTGAGCAGCTCCATATGTCCTTGAGCTCCTTGATTGCCTGGGGGAAAGTGGGGAGGGTGTCATTGCAATGGGATCCATGTTCACACTGAGGACTGCACAGATCATTTGTGCTGTTCATATTGTAGCATAGATGAGTATTACACTCACTGTGGGCTAACACAAGAACAATGATTATCTTGGAAGAGAGGAGGCAAGGGTGTCATTATGCAAACAGACATGGTAATACTCTCTTTTCTGCTAAAAAGAGGACATATATTATGTCCAACTTGGGTGTCACCTGGAAACTTTCCCCAACCTGGAGTACTGACCAGAGCTACCTTGCCACATCTGGAACACACTGGGGAAAAATTAAAAACAAAACAAAAAAAAACACACAAACGCACAAAAAAAAAAACAAACAAAAAACACAAGCATTTCCACAGATGCCTAAAAATAAGTGCAGAAATTAAAGCAATAAGAATAAGGAAGACAACATGACCCTCCCCCAAAAGCACAATACATCAATAATAGAATGTGAGGATGAGAGATTGATGAAATGCCAGAAACAGAATCCAAAAGATTAATCATAGGATAACACAGAAATAATGAGAAATTCACAAATTAAAGAAATCTATTCTTTTTTTTTAACTTTGAAAAATCTGATTTATTTTCTGAATCAAAAAAGTGTATTCTTGTTAAACTTAGAATGTTTAGCTTTCCATTGATCTTTCAAAATACTTTCCAGATAATAGCAGTGCTCAGAACTATGTAAAAGTTAACATCCAATACCACATTTGAGAGAAAACAGTTTAAATGTAGAACCTAGTTCTAAGAAATCCTTCTCAAAGGTCAAGGCATTGGCAATTCTAAAGATGAAAGAATTTTAATAACTACTGGAAATTTAAATGACAATGAGTTTCAAAAGGTTAAAAACCATATCCCTTAGAAAACTGAGTGGACAACAACTTCAATTAAACATAATACTCCCCCAACTTCCACATTATTAAATGTAATATTTCTCCTTAGAATAGGATATTATAAAATGGAATTTCTAGATTACTTTATATATATACACCATTTTAACTGTCATGTTTGCTAGCAGAATTATAAAATTCTATATTCAAGGGACCAGTGCTCTTTCATTGTTTGTAAGAGTCCATCCTCTTCTTTGTTCTCTACTCCTCTATAAAATCGTGACCAAAGGCCAATCCATTTATTCCAACTGAAGAGCCAGCAGGTATGGGTCCTACCCCCAGCAGGTCCTTTAACAAGTGCAGCCCTCAGAAGGCTGGGGTGCTTTTAAGAACATGAGTTAAGAAGGCTTTAGAACTCCAAAGTGACTGGTAGGCCCGGGTCTCCACAATGCAGTAGACATTTCTCATGGGCTACTCATGTGTAAGGAGGCATGGCCAGCATGCAAACTTCTTGAGGTAAGACAGAAAGACAATATTTACAGAAGCTGCATATTGAAGCTAACCTGCTGCTGCTTAGAAATCTATTCTTGACATGAATGAAAAATTTTCCCATGCAATTGAGAATTTGAAGAGAAATCAAAATGAACTATTAGGAATGAAGAATTCAATGTGTCAAATAAAAAATACCATGGAAAATTTTAACAACAAAATTGGTGAGGCAGAAGAAAGAATATCCAAATATCCAAGTTTGAAGCTAAATCTTTGGAAATTTTTCAATCAGATCAATAGAAAAAAAGAAGAAATTAGAAAAATTAAAAACAGTGTTGGAGATTTATGACATACTATCAAACAACCCAACTTATGGGTCTGAGGAGTTCCTAAAGATGTGGAAAGAGAGAAGGCCTATTCAGTGAAATAATTATGGAACTTCCCTAATTTAGGAAAAGAAAGGGGTGAAGTACATGAGGCACATATAACTCCTTAGACATGATCAGAAAAGATTTTCACCACGATACACTATAGTCAAATTTTCAACAGTAAAACATAAAGAAAATATTCTAAAATGTGTGCAAGAAAAATGCCAGATTACTTTCAGAGGAGCTCCAATTAGACTCACAGCTTACTTGTCATCACAAACCCTACAGGTTAAGAGAGAATAGAGAGACACAGCCCACGTCTTAAGAGAGAAAAACTGTCACCCCGGAATACAGTGTCCTGAAAAGCTCTCATTTATGAATGTAGGTGAAAGAAAACATTCCCTAACAAAGGGAAATTGGCAATATTTGTCACCACTTATGAAAGATGCTTAAGGATGTGCTCCACACAGAAACACAAAAACATGGTCATCACTATGGCAATAGGCTGTGACTGGTTAAGGCATAAACTGCCCCTTGACAGGTTTGGATGCCTTGGCTATTTAAGCCACTGTACCAACTGCTCACCTCTGGCCAGCTTTCACCCGACTCCAGGGGTCTGTGTGGGACTCTGCACCTCCTGCTCCTCCTGTCAGAACAAATCAACCGCAGCACTATGTTTTCCCTGATTAATGGAATATACATTTTGAGACGGTTTGATCATTTTCACCTCTTGTCTATACTGTTGAGGACAGTGTTTTTCTTCTTCATACTATTTGTTGAATTTTTACTTAGTGTAGAGTTAATCTTATGAGTATAAAGTACTGAAATAGAATAGCTCAGATGAAACACATGTGATTGTGGTGTTTGACCCACAATATCTATGATGGATATGTTTAATATTTGTACTAGTGATCGTGAGAAAACACATGTATTGGGGAAAATTGATCCAGTAATGATGTACACAATTCCAGCGGTTCCTAAAATGTCTAGGTTCTTGGCATTATTAGTGTCTTACAAATATTTTTTGTCAGTGCTGCCAGGATGTGCAAAATATCATAGATTATTTTATTAAGTAAATCTCTTCCCACCAAAAGCAATAAGTGATTATGTCCTGACACATATTTGATTTTTACACAACATCTCAAATTTTGAAATCAGATTGAAAACTGCTACCGTTCAGATTTTCATGTGGCAATTGCTGTTTGTCACAGCAACTGTCATAATGGAAGGTAACTATCTGAAGTTGAAACTGATCAACTTTTGGCAGGCGCGGCGACTCACTAGGCTAATCCTCCTCCTGCAGCCCTGGTACTCTAGGTTCTAGTCCCAGCTGGGGCACTGGTTCTGTCCCAGTTGCTCCTCTTTCAGTCAGCTCTCTGCTGTGGCCTGGGAAGGCAGTGAAGGATGGCCCAAGTGCTTGGGCCTTGCACCCACATGGGAGACCAGGAGGAAGCTCTTGGCTTTGGTTCGGTGCACTACGCAGGTCATGGCAGCTATTTGGGGGGTGAACCAATGGAAGGAAGACCTTTCTCTCTGTCTCTCTTTCTCACTAACTTGGCCTGTCAAAAAAAAAAAAAAAAAGAAAAAGAAAAAGAAAGAAAGAAAAAAGAAAAAGAAACTGATCAACTTTCAGGTAGGAGTTTTCACAGCTGTCTGTTTCCCATGGTACTTTCACACCCAGTCCAAGACCTGCGGGTCTAAGTATTATATCAGTACATATGAGTGCAGTGATTTTGTGAGTGATTTTGCACTTTAGATATTCAACTATGGAAAGTTCATGGTTTCTTCATATTGTAAAATATAAGTACATCTTTGACAGTCATTAGATAAAACCTCTTCACTTTTCTTCCATGAAAAGATAAGATTCAAAAAAGTTAAATGCCTTGCCTATCTTACTACTTTTTTGCATTCTTTTAAATTTTTATATGCTACTCAGTACTGCTACATGTTAAAATTTATAGTCTAGAAAAATTACTTGTGGCTACATTTGTAAGATAATGATTACGTTCCATAATGAATCACATTCAAAATACATAAATTAATTGACTAGTTAATTACTTCCTTTGTTTATATGTACTTTACTGAATCTTTTGTTCAGTTGGAACTACAGAATTCCTTTTGGGAAGGAGTGATCACAGTTTCCTGAAGAGATCTTCTGCCTTAAGCTTCCCAGCACCAGAGACCTCAAGAACAACCTTCTACAGGCATCCAGGCAAGGGTTACATGGCTCCTGCTCCAGTGAGATCCTCCTCATACTCCTCCCAAAGCATATTTGAGTATGGCCTTCCTCCTGATACCCAAGGGAAGAGATTTTCCCTATCTAACTCTATACTCTTTCAAAGACATATTTTAGAATCCATTGGATTTTTTTCTTCTTTTCATAATGGAGTACTGCTCAGTAGAGGCCTCACTCCCTTAACACCTTTTTTTTTTATACATATTATCTAATTGACAGAATTTGCAAACTTATCTGGTGAGATGAAGACATAATTGAATAATTTCTTTCAATTGTTTTCTCTAAGCTCACAAAAAAATTATCTCAATCCTTCACTTGACTACCATTTTTATCTATGTAAATTTGCATCTTGGAGGACCAAATATGTGTAATTTTTTATGTCAACTCTGTGGGCATAATCTTCAATTTTGTTGCACAAAAAATCTACTCAGGGAATAGCAAACTATAGCTCACAAACCAAAGTGTCTGCCTCAATTTTTTCCATGGTTTATGATCTAAGACTTTTTTTTTTAATTTATTTGACAAATAGAGTTAGTGTGAGAGAGAGACAGAGAGAAAGGTCTTCCTTCCGCTGGTTCACGTCCAAATGGCCTCCATAGCTAGAGCTACACCAATCTGAAGCCAGGAGCCAGGTGCTCCTCCTGGTCTCCCACGCAGGTTCAGGGCCCAAGCACTTGGGCCATCCTCCACTGCCCTCCCAGGCCACAGCAGAGAGCTGGACTGGAAGAGGAGCAACCGGGACTAGAACTTGGCACCCATATGGGATGCCGGCGCCACAGGTGGAGGATTAACCAAGTGAGCCATGGCACCAGCCCCCTAAGCCTTTTTTTAAAGTTACATTTTACATTTTTATATATGTCCCTGTCTAATATCCTGTACTTTGCTTTCCAACATTCCATGTTAAAAAACTTACTATGTGGCCCTGTACAGAAGATGTTCACTTATCTCTTGGATACTTACTAGGCCATTTTTATGCTACGGTTGTTACTATCAACCAAGCGAAACTATTTAAATTCAAGGTGGTTTAACTATATTGAAAAATATATAATTAATTTTTGATGAGTTTAGCAAGCATCCAAAGAGGCACTATTTTAAACAGATATTTTCTAGGACAGTAGATGCAAAAATTAATCAGAAAATAGTCTCACAATTCAACAGAGTCTCTTCATTTTACTTGTGGAATATCACCTTTGCATTTCATTTTATGGATTACAATCAAAGTATTTACCACCTGTTGTAAGTTAGAATTGAAAATTTCCTTTTGACACTTACGATCAATGAGAATTTTTGCTGAAGGTAAGTAAGTAATTTTTCTTTTTCCTAAAATATATACCTCTGCCCAGAGATTTGACTTCATTTATTACCTTGAGTCAGTTCATACTGGAAATTGAATAACATCCAGCAAGTTTTTCTTGCATTAAAACATAACAATAAAGGTCAGCTGCTGTCATATTTCTAACTCTGGGTAACTCCTAAGCCCATTTAAATGGCATGTTACTAATTTTAATTTGCACATCATGGTATAAAGTAATAAATAAACTGACTAGGATATGAACATTTGTCTCCTTAGGTTTCACAGAAACTTGAACTCCATCACTCACATTCATAACTTAATTACTCTTGTACTGGATGCCTCTAAAAAAATAGCAGATATGACTTCAGGCCTTACATTCCATCATAAAAGAAATCACACTGTGAGTAAATCATACACTCTATTTTACACAATTTTTTAAACTTTGTAATTTGGGGGTAAATTTAAAAGAAAATATTATGTTAATTGGTTTACAAATGTATCTACACAGACACAAGATAAAATAATTATACTCATAAATACCAAAAAATTAGCAGAACAGTAGAAATGCTAATTAAAACTATTTAGGGCTGGTACTGTGGCTAAGTGGTTTAAAGCCCTGGCCTACAGCCCCAGCATTCCATATGGGTGCCAGTTCTAGTCCTGGATGTTCCTCTTCCAATCCAGTTCCCTGCTAATGAGCCTTGGAAAGCAGCAGAGAATGGTCCAAAGCCTTTGGCCCCTGTATCCATGTGGGAGACCAGGAAGAAACTCCTGGCTCCTGCTTTGGATTGGCTCAGCTCTGATCATTTGTGGAGTAAACCAGTGGATGGAAGACCTCTCTCTCTCTGTCTCTACTTCTTTGTAACTCTATCTTTCAAATAGATAAAATACATCTAAAGAAATTATTTTTTCTCTAAAATTTAATTTTTTAAAGTTTATATGTGTGTGTGCAAAATTAACAATTTAGCACTTACAAGACATAGGAATCATTGTTTCAGCTTTGTCTTTTGCTCACAAAGGATTTTCAGCTTATGCTAGTGGACTCTACTTATTTACTCAACAATTATATATTATATAACAGGCCTTATTTCTCAAGTACTCTGGAACACAGATTTGTCTCTCAATTTGCATTCATTTGAAAGCAAAATAAATTTTGTAGCTATCATTCATTTAAAAATCTAGATTACAAACAAAAATTTGTTTTTAAATTTTATTTATGTTAAAAGGCAAATAATAATATAAATTAATAATATAGTATAGTTATTGGTCAAATCAATTTAGAATCAATTGTTGACATTTATAGTATTATTTCTGATCTTATAACTTTACCTATGTGACTTAATTCATGTTGGCTGATTTAACAGGAGCACCCCTATGACATTTTAAAAGCAACTGTATTTCACTGAGTGACAATTTCTCAGTGTGACAATTTTCACAAATCTTCAGGCCTCCCTTCCAAAGATTTGCTTATCTTGGCTTGCTTCACTGAATTGTAGCTAGGCTTTAACCTCACTTCTACAATTTCCCCAGGTCTTTATCTTACAGCCTTTTATCTTAATAGAGATGGAAACCCTGGAGGCATTGCAGAATCCAGTTACTCCAGCTGAAGGAAAGAGCGTCAACAACCCCTATGGCCCTATTTCAGGATCTCAGTCTCAGTTTTTACATTTCTTTTACTGCTCACTGTATACCTGCCTAAAAGTCAATGAGATAATCAACTGATCAATCAACTATTTTTATTAGCAATGACAAAATACTATTACAAAGTACTTCGAGTTATAAAACACATCTATACCCATCATTGTATTTGATTTTCTCTTAAAAGCTCAATGAAAGGTGAAACAAGTAGTTTCACTATGATGATCATTTTTACAGTTGACAATATCGATGTCCAGTGGTGCTTGTAGCATCTTCTACTATTACACAGCCAGTAAATATTAAAACTGAACTTATCGTATCATAATCTTCCTATATCAACTTTTTTTTCAGTTTACCCTACTTTCTCTTTTCTCCCTATGTGCTTATATCAAGGCTGAAAGCAGAAACAAAACAACAGTCCTGTACCAGGAATAGTGAGATAGTGAGAGACTAGAAATACAGCTCTGAGACCTATAGGTGATAAAATGCACTTCTTAACATGAACTGACACATTAAAAGCAAGTGTTAAAACACACATACCCCAGTAACACAGAGGAATGACTGTTCAGGCAGGATAATCAGGGAAAGGATAAGATATGAAATGAGATATAAACTGGCTCTTTAAGAGTGGATGGGATGCTTTATGTTAAGAGGAGTGGCAGCACCATTCTGGAAATAAGCAATAAAATGAACTAATTAATGAGGTAATAATGGGCATGTAGTGTTTGGAGAGTGAGTTATTTGTATTAGTTTGGACAACGTTCAAGAATATAGATGTTGGAGTGAAACAGAGAGAGCACAACTCATCAGTGTGATGAACTAGCACAAATCTTTTAAGCTTTCTGAGGTTCAGTTTATTTAGTTTAGAAATATGGATATAGCAGACATGTATCAGGCTTCTGAAAAGATTTAAATATATAAGAACCCTTAGCAGTGTACCTGGTGTGATGCATGCACTCAATATGTGGCCACAGTTATTGTTATTGTTAGGTTAGTAGTAATAGTAGTATCCCTAGCTTGCTGAAGTCAGGATAACTAATGGTGTTGCTTGGGAAGGTGATTCCAGGACACCATCGCAACTCTTTTAAACTTATACTCTTGACAGGATGCTACCCTCAGTACCTAACAACAAACAAGCTACAATGACAGATAACACCATTAATATGTAGTAGGGCTGAACATGAGCACTCAAAGAGAGAAACTGAATTGAGTTGCAGATCAAGTGACAATAAAGTGAAGTTTTTTTCCCAAAGCAAAACATAAATAGGAAGATGTTTTGTTAAAATTTTGCCTTCTTGTGCATTTTTCTTTTTCTTTTTTTGACAGGCAGAGTTAGACAGTAAGAGAGAGAGAGACAGAGAGAAAGGTCTTCTTTTTCTGCTGCTTCACCCCCCACCAAGTGGCCACTACGGCCGGTGTGCTGCGCCAATCCGAAGCCAGGAGCCAGATGCTTCTCCTGGTCTCCAATGTGGTGCAGGGCCCAAGGACTTGGGCCATCCTCCACTGCACTCCCAGGCCACATCAGACAGCTGGACTGGAAGAGGAGCAACTGGGACAGAATTCGGTGCCCGGACTGGGACTAGAACCCGGGGTGCCGGCGCCGCAGGCCGAGGATTAGTCTATTGAGCTGCGGCACGTGCCCGTGCATTTTTCTTAAAAGTAAATTGACAGGACATCCAAAGGAAAATGGCAGAATTAAGTCATTTTTAATCTACTCTCTTCCCTTATATTTGAATGGATATCAGTAAACACACTAGGATGGAAGAAAAACAAGTCTTTCAGTGTGACAAAGACAGGATACTAACATCAAACTTAAAATAAGCAAACAAACAAAATCTCTATCACCCTTCAAATACAGACCTAAGGAGTAGGGGGAATGTAGTACCTTAAAGCTGATATTTATCTTTTTATACTTTGAACAACTAGAGGCTTTCTGAAGAGAGAATGACATGATTCTGATGATAATTTTGAAAAAAAATATATATTGAAAGACTGAGCCACAGAATGAGAGGGACTAGACACATAAAGAACGTAATCTTCCTTCTGCCTGTTCACTCCCTAAAAGGTCGAAACAGCCAGGGCTGGGCTAGGCAGAAGCCAGAAACCAGAGTCTCCATTATGGGATCCCACATCGGTGGCAGAGACATAATTACTGGGGTCATTGTCTACTGTTTTCCCAGGCACATTAGTAGGAAGCTGGTTCTGAGGCAGAGGTGTTGGGACTTGAGCTTGCTCTTTGGTATGTAATGCCAGCAGCTCAAGCAGTAGTTTACCCCCATTGTACTATAATACTGACCTCCAATGATCCTTTTAAATTTTGATTTATTTATTTGAGACACAAAGAGAAAGAGACATATAGATAACTTCCTCTGCTTCACTCCCTAAATGCCCAAGATGTCTAGTGTTGGTTCAGGCCAAAACCAGGAGATGGGAACTCAATCCATGTCTCCTCCAAGGCTAGCAGGATCCAACTATTTGGGGAGTCACCTGCTACCTCCCAGAGTGTGCTTTAGCAGGAAGTTGGAATCAGGAGCAAAGCCCATACTGGAACCCGTAAAGTCTAATATAAGATTCAGGTGCCCCGAATGATGTCTTAACCATTGTTTCAAATGCAAGCCTATGATTCATTGATACTTTGCAGAAAATGCTTACAAAATCTAGACCTATGGATGATGCGAGGGAGGAGAGGAGAGGAGGGGAGAGTGACCAAGTAGAGGACCAGTCCTACAAGGCAGAAGAAGAAAGGGGATCCTAACATGGGATTATGATGATATGCTTGCAGCTTTACTTATCCATCCTGCTTCTTTTTTTTTTTTTTTTTTTTTACAGGCAGAGTGGACAGTGAGAGAGAGAGAGACGGAGAGAAAGGTCTTCCTTTTGCCGTTGGTTCACCCTCCAATGGCCGCCGCGGACGGCGCGCTGTGGCCGGCGCGCTGCGGCCGGCGCACCGCACTCATCCGATGGCAGCAGCCAGGAGCCAGGTGCTTTTCCTGGTCTCCCCATGGGGTGCAGGGCCCAAGCACTTGGGCCATCCTCCACTGCACTCCTGGGCCACAGCAGAGGGCTGGCCTGGAAGAGGGGCAACCGGGACAGAATCCGGGGCCCCAACCGGGACTAGAACCCGGTGTGCCGGCGCCGCAAGGCGGAGGATTAGCCTGTTGAGCCACGGCGCCGGCCCATCCTGCTTCTTGATACATAGGCATGGTTGGACACAGGAGTATAGGAGGAAGAGGAGGCAGTAATCATCCCATCCCATCACAGACTTTGCTATGATCCAGTCTTATCCTGAAAGCCAACATCTGAACACACAGATAGATGCTGTTAAGGAGAGGATGTAACAGATTTTGTGAGAGCATATTTGAGAAACCAAACTCAAAATAATGTTTTAGGTTGTTTCAAGGCAAGTGTCAGTGTCGCCCCCTCCATGGTAAAAAATGCCTGCCATATGGGTAATTATATTTGAAGCATTATCTTCAAATAGCCACTGTAGGGAGAATTCTAACCCAACCTTTCTACTTCTCTGAAAGTGGGATTGTAACAGAGGGATACCAGAATAAGACCCAGGGAGTGAAAATTTTCAATATGCATTGAGGTTTGCCAAAATGTCATTTGGTGGATGCACACTTGCAATGGTTACTTATGGATGAGTAGGATTCTTTACACTTTTATGTCTTTTTTGTACCTACTTAAAAAGACATGTGAATATTTGGCAGATGGATAAGCAACTAAAACATAATGCAAAAAGTGCCACTCAAGAAGAGAAGACTCAGAGGCCATAACTATGGAAACAAAGTGAGGGCCAGTGAAACTTCAACAATCGCAAAAGAGGCAAGGTCCTTCGACTCATTTAGTGGGAGGGCTCTGTGATGGACAAGTATCAGGTTAGCTGCTGGAGGTAGAGATGAAAATGAGTCAGAGTGGACACAAACTTCATAGCACACTTTAGGAAAAAATTCAAGAAATTATTTCAGTGGAGCAGATTCATTTATCTGGTTTATTTTACATGAAAGTGCAGGTGGTGGATCTGCCTTGTTTCTGAGCATTTAAATTGTGATACATTCCCATCACCTACTATGAAATGAGAGGGCTGCAAAGGCAATGGAAATCATGGGATAGTCAGCCAACTGTGTCCAGCAATTCAGGTCATGTCAGCATGAAGTCTTTTTCTCAGTTAACTTTTGGCTTAAATTTTACTAAACATTTATTAATTTCTCAGTGGAAAAGGAATACATAGTTAATAGAAACACACTGCACTTTTTTAAAAAAATTGTCTTGTTTTCTGGGTGGAAGTGAGTGAGGTGGCATCATTTCTGTTTTTCTCAAATAATATTTCTGTAATCCTTGTGAAATCCAGACTGAAAAACACTCTAGATCTTGCTGTTTTTTCATTTTTTAAACTTTTATTTAATGAATATAAATTTCCAAAGTATAGCTTATGATTACAATAGCTTTTTCTCCCCCATAACTTCCCCCCACTCACAACCCTCCCCTCTCCCGCTCCCTCTCCTATTCCATTCACATCAAGATTCATTTTCAATTATCTTTTTATACAGAAGATCAATTTAGCATATATTAAGTAAAGCTTTCAACAGTTTGCACCCACACAGAAACACAAAGTGCAAAATACTGTTTGAGTACTAGTTATAGTATTAAATCACAATATACATCACATTTAGGACAGAGATCCTACATGAGGAATAAGTGCACAGTGACTCCTGTTGTTGACTTAACAAATTGACACTCTTGTTTATGGCATCAGTAATCCCCCTATGCTCTTGTCATGAGTTGCCAAGGCTATGGAGGCCTTTTGAGTTTGCCAACTCTGATCATATGTAGACAAGATCATAGTCAAAGTGGAAGTTCTCTCCTCCCTTCAGAGAAAGGTACCTCCTTCTTTGATGCCCTGTTCTTTCCACTGGCATCTCACTCACAGAGATCTTTCATTTACGTCTTTTTTTTTTTTTTGCCAGAATGTCATGGCTTTCCATGCCTGAAATACTCTCATAGGCTTTTCAGTTGGATCCGAATGCCTTAAGGGCTGATTCTGAGGCCAGAGTGCTGTTTAGGACATCTGCCATTCTATGAGTCTACTGTGATATCCCGCTTCCCATGTTGGATCATTCTGTCCCTATTTTATTCTATCAGATAGTATTTGCAGACACTAGTCTTGTTTATGTGATCCCTTTGACTCTTAGTCTTATCATTATGATCAATTGTGAACTGAAATTGATCACTTGGACTAGTGAGATGGCCTTGGTACATGCTACCTTGATGGGATTGTATTGGAATCCCCTGGCACGTTTCTAACTCTACCATTTGGGGCAAGCCAATTTGGGATTGAGCATGTCCCAAATTCTACATCTCTTCCCTCTCTTATTCCCACTCTTATATTTAATAGGGATTACTTTTCAGTTAAGTTTCAACACTTAAGAATAATTGTGTATTAGTTACAGAGTTCAACCGATAGTATTAAGTAGAACAAAAAATACTAAAAGGGATAAAGCATTAAGTTGTTCATCAACAGTCAGGGCAAGGGCTGATCAAGTCACCGTTTCTCATAGTGTCCATTTCACTTCAACAGGTTTCCTTTTTGGTGCTCGGCTAATTGTCACCAATCAAGGAGAACATGATATTTATCCCTTTGGGACTGGCTTATTTGAATCAGCATGATGTTTTCCAGATTTCCTTTTTGTTACAAATGACTGGATTTCATTTTTTTTTTTACTGCTGTATAGTATTCTATGGAGTACATATCCCATAATTTCTTTATCTAGTCTACTGTTGATGGGCATTTAGGTTGATTCTAGGTCTTAGCTATTGTGAATTGAGCTGCAATAAACATTAAGGTGCAGACAGCTTTTTTGTTTGCCAATTTAATTTCCTTTGGGTAAATTCCAAGGAGTGGATGGCTGGCTTGTATGGTAGGATTATATGCAGGTTTCTGAGGAATCTCCAGACTGACTTCCATAGTGACTTCACCAGTTTGCATTCCCACCAACAGTGGGTTAGTGTCCCTTTTTCCCCACATCCTCTCCAGCATCTATTGTTGGTGGATTTCTGAATGTGAGCCATTCTAACTGGGGTGAGGTGAAACCTCATTGTGGTTTTGATTTGCATTTCCCTGATTGCTAGTGATCTTGAACATTTTTTCATGTGTCTGTTGGCCATTTGGATTTCCTCTTTTGAAAAATGTCTATTGAGGTCCTTGGCCCATCTCTTGAGTGGGTTGTTTGTTTCTTTGTTGTGGAGTTTCTTGATCTCTTTGTAGATTCTGGTTATTAACCCTTTATCTGTTGCATAGTTTGCAAATATTTTTCCCATTCTGTCGGTTGCCTATTCACTTTCCTGACTGTTTCTTTTGCAGTACAGAAACTTCTCAATTTGATGCAATCCCAATAGTTAATTTTGGCTTTGACTGCCTGTGCCTCCAGGGTCTGTTCCAAGAAGTCTTTGTGGGTACCTATATCTTGCAGGGCTTCTCCAATGTTCTCTAATAATTTGATGGTGTCGGGTGGTAGATTTAGATCTTTAATCCATGTTGAGTGGATTTTTGTGTAAGATGTAAGGTAGGGGTCTTGCTCCATGCTTCTGCACGTGGAAATCCAGTTTCCCCAGAACCATTTGTTGAATAGACTGTCCTTGCTCCAGGAATTGGTTTTAGTTCCTTGATCGAATATAAGTTGGCTGTAGATGTTTGGATTGATTTCTGGTGTTTCTATTCTGTTCCATTGTTCTATCCATCTGTTTCTGTACCAGTACCATGCTGTTTTGATAACCACTGCCCTGTAGTATGTCCTGAAATTTGGTATTGTGATGCCTCTGGCTTTTGTTTTTGTTGTACAAGATTGCTTTAGCTATTCGAGGTCTCCTGTGTCTCCATATGAATTTCAGCATCAGTTTTTCCAGATCTGAGAAGACTGTCTTTGGTATTTTGATTGGTATCATGTTGAATCTATAAATTGCTTTTTGGAGAATGGGCATTTTGATGATATTGATTCTTCCAATCCACGATCATGGAAGATTTTTCTGTTTTTTGGTATCTTCTATTTCTTCCTTTAAGATTTTCTAATTCTCATTGTAGAGATCTTTAACATAGGTCTTGCTTTAGAATAATCATCCTCCAAGTGTGTTTTCTACTGCTTCTCTGTCTCCTGAAAATTCTTCTGTTGGAATCCTAACTTCCAATGTGATGTAATTAGAATATTGGGCATTTGGAAGGTGACAAGGGTGAAACCCTCAAGATTTGGCTGAATGCTTTGTAAAAGAGGCACAAGGAAGCGTGGTTGCTCCTGCCATCATGCAAGGAGAAAGACAGAACCTGTCATCTGTGAACCCAGAGGTGGGACCTCAGCAGAACCCTATCTTCTGAAGCCTTGATCTTGTACTTCTAGCCTCCCCCTGTGAGAAATAGTTTTATGTGATTTGCAAGCTACCAAACTCATGTGATTTTGTTGTTGTAGCAGCTCAAATAAGCTAAAACATCAATACTAGGATCAGCTTGGGAGCTCCTTAAAAATGCATGTACTTAGAAGATACACTGTATTTACTCAAGAGAGACTCTGGAGATGTACCAGCAGTCTCTGGTTGAATTAGCCTAGCATGTGATTCTGAGGCACACTTGGGCTAGAAGACACTTGCCCTGGAAGTTTTTGGTAGTAATTCATTTTGTGAAGTTTCATGGATATCTTTAGATGTATTACAGGATTTCTGCTAATGCCTCATAAACATTTCTCTCCTCAATCTTCCTTAAAGGCACTTATCATAACATTACTTTTTAAAGCTGTTTTATTCTAGCAGATTCATCTTAACTATATTGGATCAAAACTTCTTAAAATAAAGGACAGAATGAAAAAGTGCAACAAAATAAATAAAACATATTAAGAAACATTTGACTTAACACACACAAAGTGCCCATTGGCTGAGATTGTCTGTTCTGTGACCAGTCAATACTCATCAGATTAGAACATGCCACACACACTACAGCGTTGGCCTTATGGGTTGAGAGCACATTTTGGATAGTACATGGGAGTGTGTCCAGGTGCGTATTTATCTAATGTGCACACTATGTGTTTATTGTTATTTATGTAGCTGAAGGTAATATATTTTATCGCATATATATTTGATAAAATAGTTTGGGTACAAACAGTATTTAATTAGCTGAAATTAAATGGAACTTGCATATACTTTTGAAGGAACTTTTTTTTTTAAATGAGAATGTTAGAAACTTAAAGATTTCGTAACTTGTATCTTAGCGACAATCGCTCAATATTCAGGCTGTTTCCACCAAGTTTTCAGTTTGAAATGCGGCTTTTTTTAAGTATCATTTTTATTAGGATGTTTCCTTTTATCTATGCATATTCAAAAAATAAGTACATAAACTCACTTATTCATATCCAAGTCGTTGATCATAATTTGGAAAAGACTGGGTTGAAATTGTAACTTTTATTCTTTATGGAAATAGGTATTCTAAACATTTTAATATCTAGGGAGAATATTTAACCTGCTCTAGAAAATGACATGCTTTGTTTGTCATAACAGACTGGATGCAAGCATACACACCAACATGCACACACACCTATGTATGTATGGGGAAGGGGAAGGAAGGAATAAAAATGGATTCCAGCATTTCTAGCTTGTTGCTCTGCTAAGTACATGAAGCAAGTATTTAAAAAGAGCATGCAAAACAACTCAAGTAAGACTTCTTTATTTCCTAGGCAAACTATTTGTTGGTTCAAATTTAATCTAACGAGACAATAAGTTACCCTGTGAAATTCAGACTGAAGTTTCAATGTCTTATTCAATTCAGCTGGTCTTAGCCCCACTGTAAATACAAACAGATAAACCAGGAAGCACTTGGCATTTTCCCTGTTGCCACTTACCACCACATTTAGTGCTGCGTGCGCTCCCTAGGAAAAAACCTGTACCCAACCGAAAGGTCAGTATGATGCAAAAGCGGAACGCCTTCTGAACAAGGCAACTCGCAGCTTTGTATCCAGGAAGAATGAAAATAAATGCTTTTCTTAGAAGTATTAATCCCTTTTTTTCTGAGTCCATGCGTTCAAACCGGTACATTTAGGTAAGATTGACAACTTGAGATCTCTGGGGAAACACCAGCCTTACACAACTTGAAGCAATCATTATTAGAATGAGAGGCTTTCAGTGTTCAGCATATGGACCACAAGCTGGCAGGGAGCCCGAGCTCTTGAGGAAGGACGCCAGTGCCCCTTCCTAGTTTCCTTAGCTGCTGGGAGAGATTTCAGCTCTTCAGCAGTTTCTCTTCCTGACCAGCTTTTCCCAAGACAAATCTGAGCTAGCACCATATGTTTCCAGAACACAAAAACAGCTTCTGAATTATTACAGCATGGTGTACAGTTGCCCGGAAATTCAAGAAGCTCAGACGTTGTAATCATAACACTAGCAGAACCGGAGGGAACCATGGAACTGATATCACAACACTTTGTCAGACAACTCATGTGCACAAAGAGTAGGACTTTTTGGGCTATTTCCTGAGACAGGAGAATAGTTTATCGATAGGCTTAGTCATTTTGGAATCAAAAATCTGGCTGAGGGACCAGTTACCAGATTATGGTGAGTTTAAAAATATTTTAAGATTTTGTTACCTGAATTTTAGAATCAATCAGTGGCAATAAATATCAAGTACTATGATAGATGCTGGGGATACAAAGATATTGGGGATACAACACTTGATTCTGAAGAGTTCCAATGAGATAAATAGACACATCATCAAATATTTGCAAAATTGAATGCTGGTGTATTTATAGGAATCCACACAGGTTTTGACAGGATAACAAAAATGTAGCCTCTAACTGACACTATATGCTTCATAAAATGATACCTGAGAGAAAACTGAGTTAAATTGTTAAAGAGGTATAGTGGTAAGTAGAATGAATTGTAGGAGAATGGAAGGATAGTCTTAGTAGAAGCAGCAGCATAAATAGAGACACAGAAGCAAAAAGAAAGGATGGTATATGAAGAAGACAAGGATTGGATTTTTGTTTGTTTATTTTTATGTAAAATCCCTAGGAAAGAATGTAAAAAATAATTTAAAAGATATAGATAGGAAAATTTTAATAGAGTGTTCATTGATTTATTACTCATTTATTCAGAAGCTCAGTGTGCCAATTTAAAAATGGCCACATGTTTTTTACATTCTATTCATCAACAAGTAGATTACTCTGCCCTTGAATTTGGATATCTGCTTGATAAAAAATGTGACGTGGGTAGTATCTTAACCATTCTCATAGCACAAGCCTCTCGTCATTTTTGTTTATAGAATCTGGTCACCATGCTGCGAGGAAGCCCAAGTAACCACATGTAGAGACACATTATGCACAGAGAAGGATGGCAGTTCCCAACCAGCTACACAGCCTGAGCTCATAGCCTCCAGCCAGCACCAATCTGCCAGCCTCTAGACACGATGTTTTGTGTTCATTTGGTTGGTAACAATATAATTAACCCAAACAATCACTAAATTTGACAGAGTGCTTATTATGTTCTCATAATCTAAAGTTATGAAATTTAAACTTTAATACCAATATAAAGATTTTCTTCTTTACAAACCTATAGATAATTCCTCTGACCCTCTTCTCAACTGGGCCTCAACCCTTTCCTGTGGAGACTACAAGTTCTCAAAGCAAGTTGTTTGGTCCCCCCTCCCACATCTTCTGCATTAGAAGAATCAAACACCAACACAGTTTTTTTTTTAAGATATATAAATTTATTTGAAAGTCAGACCCCGAGCTATGGAGAGAGAGGGAGACACACACATACACATACACACACACAGAAGAGAAAGAGAGAGAGAGAGAGAGAGTCAGTCCTCCATCTGTTGGTTCTTCTCAGGTGGCTGCAAAAGCCAGGGTTGGGCTAGGCTGAAGCCAGGAGCCAGGAGCCTTCTCTGGATCTCCCACATGGGTGGCAAAGGCCCAAGTATCTGAGCCACCTTTGCTGCCTTTCCCAGGCTATTAGCAGGGAGCTTGATTGTAAGTGGAACAGCCAGGACACTAACCAGTGCCTATATGGAATGTCAGCATCACAGGCAACGGCCTCGCCTGCTATGCCACAAAGCAGACCCAACAATACAGTTTCAAACAGCTAAAGACTATATCCCTAGGCCAGTGCCACTGCTCAATAGGCTAATCCTCTGCCTGCGGCGCGGGCACACCGGGTTCTAGTCCTGGTCGGGGCGCCGGATTCTGTCCCCGTCGCTCCTCTTCCAGTCCAGCTCTCCGATGTGGCCCGGGAGTGCAGTAGAGGATGGCCCAAGTGCTTGGGCCCTGCATCCTCATGGGAGACCAGGAGAAGCACCTGGCTCCTGGCTTCAGATCAGCGCAGTGCGCAGGGCGCAGCAGCCATTGAGGGGTGAACCAATGGAAAAGGAAGACCTTTCTCTCTGTCTGTCTCTCACTGTCCACTTTGCCTGTCCAAAAAAATAAAAGACTATATCCCTAGGATGACCTCAGATCAACTATAGGTGCCTGCCAGTGGAAGTTCAAGTCCGACAAAAGAATTTACTTTTCATGCTGACATTCAATAGGCTTCTGACAATAGGCCTAAAATTATGAATACTTTCTTTACCTTTTTGAGTTGGGTGTGTATATCTCCTATAACTCAGAAGTGCCTTTGCCACAGACCACAAAGCAATTCCTTTGCAATGTGATGATTAGGAAAGATAGTCTTGGGACAGGTATTCGGTCTATCATTTAAGACACTGCTTAAGATACACATATCCCCTCTCCCAATGCCTAGTTTCAAGCCCTGGCTGCTCTCCAAATTCTAGTGTCCTGCTGATGTGTACCATGGGAAGCAACAAGTAATGGCACAAGTGGTTGTGTTCCTGCTATGCAACCTGCACAGGAGATCTGAATTGAGTTCCTGGCTCCTAGATTCAGTCTGGCCACAGTTTTATAGCATGCATTCAGAGAGTAACCTAGCATAAAAGATCTCTCTCTCTCTCTCACTCTTTCTCTCTCTCTCTTCAGTTAACAAAGCAAATAGAAAGATCAATTCACTTCAATATGCTATTGCAATAGTGTATTATTGGTAAAATATACCCTGACCACTTTAACTAACGCCCAGCATTGCTTGTCTTTGGCAATTCTGAGACAAATCAATTTCAGCTTTAAAGCTGTCTGCTAACCCTATAGTAATGGCTGTCTGTGTAGGGTTGTACTATAGTCCACATGTAAACAACACAGAAGTCTCTTATGGATCATGCTCATGACCAGAAAAAGTAACTGTGGTAGCATAAGAGCTTATTGTGGCTAAACCTGCCACAGTGAATGCTAAGACTCTGAAAGTGGTGATCGTTGTGGTTCAATAACTTATTTTGGCAACTAAGTTTAGAAAGGACATGAAAAATATATGAGAGTGCTTAGGAAACATAGTTTCATGAGAGAGCCAAGGAAGAGTTGGGTGAAGGCTTCATGAGGGAAACAGAGGACATTAATCTAGCTATGATGAAGAAGATGAGCCTAGTGCTATACAAAGTTTCTGGGTGACTGGTAGTGACACCCATGAAACACGAGAGAGGCCTCCAGCCAGCAGATGGCAGAGAACATGATTACAGACTGGGAGATATATGGAATCTTAGGACCTGGGTACATATATGTGACTTTTTTCTAAGTCAGATTACGTATTTAAATCTGTAACATACAAAGGTAAAGCTTATGGTATATAACCATGTAGGTGGGAATAGAAACAAAACATAGTGAGGGAAATTCAACAAGGAGAGTTTGTAGATGAAAAAGAGGTGAGGTGATTGAAACCTGGTAAGTGCTATTATTATAGTAAAAACAGGAGGAAATATAAACCACAAGAGATACAGAAAATGAAAAGTATGGAAGGTCTGATGGAAGCAAGAGCTAAGCTGTCACAAAAACTAAGAGAATACAGATTTTTACAGAGTGATTAACACTCTCAGATGATGCAAAAATGTCCTCATTAGAGAAGTTCTGAAAATGTTCATTGATTTGTCAAGATGAGGTTATTGATGACTTTAACAAGAATAATTCTAATGAAGTAATACAGCTTTAAGTGTTAACTTTCCTGCAAACTGGATCTATTCTGAATAAGTACCTTAAAACAACAACTGGTTACCTAATTCACAAATCGATGGGTTGGCAGTCTAGGGTATGTCTGATTAGGTGGCTTTTCTACACTGGACCATACTTGGCTGAGCGCAGTTGATCTCATATGGGTTTGCTCATGGATCTGTTGTCGGTCAGCTGGTGGATTTGCTGCCTGGAGTGAATAAGGATACATCCCACATGTTTTATAATCTCCAGCAATCTATTCCTGACTTGTTCATATGAAGTTCACAGGGTTCCAAAAGTAAGAATGGCCATGACCAAACACTCTCCAGACTATTCATAACACATACAAAACCTTTCTGTAGCATTGTATTAACCAAGAAAGATACAAAGCAGTCCAGATTCAAAGGGTGGAGAAATAGACTCTGCAGCATGAAAAGCTGCAAAGAATGGGTTGCCATTTTTGCAACATACCACAACATCAGCAGAGTTACCTGCCATATCCATAGCCCTTTGTGGACAAAAATGGCCTTAATCAGTTATTTTAGCACAGGCTTTGTGCCATGTTGGAGAACAAAATGGCACAGTCTGACTATGACGCTTAAAGTCTACAGAACCGTGAAAGATCAAGAACCCCATCCCCTGCCCACTGCTCACTAAAGCAACAGAGGAAGCTTTGTCCTCAGCAGAAAGCTAGGTCTTTATTTAAAGCCTCACTTAACATGATATTCTCACTTTTAAGTTGAATGTTCAGAAGAATTTCAATTTATAGGAATGGCAGTGCCAGCATGTTTGGATAAACACTCCTATTGACAAAATCTTAAAGAGCTAGATAAAATTTTATAAAATAAATTCTTAAAAGTATTACTCAAGAAAGTAAGGAACTATCAGGACAAAACAGAAGGACTAATGAAAGATTAGAAATTTGTGACCCGGTTTTGCCCTAAAGATATTTTATTTCCTAGCAGTAGTCTTCCGAGAAAGAAACAGAAATTAAAGCCAAAATTCATTTAAACAGAAGAGGTCCAATAGTCTCCTTGGTAAGATGAGATCCTAACATGTTAACAGGCAGGTAGGGCTGAATGGAAGTGCCAGAATATGAGTAGAGTTAATCATATACTTAATTATTAGTCTTGAACTTAATGCAACAACAAATGTTCTCTTTGCAAAAAGTTTGATCATAATGATAGGATTAAATGTCAAAGGGATCACATAAACAAGACTAGTGTCTGCTAATACAAACTGATAGAATCAACAAGAGAGAGAAAGATCCAACATGGGAAGTGGGAGACACAGCAGACTCATAGAATGGCAGATGTCCTAAACAGCACTCTGGCCTCAGAATCAGCCCTTAAGGCATTCAGATCCAGCTAAAAAGCCCATGAAAATATTTCAGGAATGGAAAGCCAAGACACTCTGGAAAAAAAATGAAAGATCTCTGCGAGTGAGATCCCAGTAGAAAGAACAGGGCATCAAAGAAGGAGGTACCTTTCTCTGAAGGGAGGAGAGAACTTCCACTTTGACTATGACCTTGTCTAAATATCATGGGAGTTGGCAAACTCAAGAGGCTTCCATAGCCTTGGCAGCTCATGACAAGAGCCTTGGGTGATTACTGACACCATAAACAAAAGTGTCAATTGTTAAATTAACAATGGGAGTCACTGTACACTTACTCCCCATGTAGGATCTCTGTCCTTAATGTGTTGTACTATTTGAATTAACGGTATACTAGTACTCAAATAGTACTTTATACTTTGTGCTTTTGTGTGGGTGCAAACTGTTGAAAGCTTTACTTAGTATATGCTAAATTGATCTTCTGTATATAAATAAAATTGAAAATGCATCTTGATGAAGAATGGGATGGGAGAGGGAGTGGGAGATGGGAGGGTTGCTGGTGGGAGGGAGGTTATGAGGGGGAAAAAGCTACTATAATCCAAAAGTTGTACTTTGGAAATTTATATTTATTAAATAAAAGTTAAAAAAACAGTTTTGCAAAGAGAATGTTTATTCCATCAAATGTGGTAACAATGTGCATATACATATTAGAGTCTATGAAAATAAGCAGAAAAGATCCAGAACATTTGAAAATCAGAGACATAGCAACAGGTAAAGACAGCAGGTGTTGAAATACTTAGACACCAACTTTAATACAACTGTGTCAACAATGTTTAAATAAATGAAAGACCAGTTTACAATACCTGCAAATGATAGGGAAATGTCAAAAGGGACAAATAATGTTTGAGAAACAACTGGTAAAAGCACATAATGGAAATTACAATCTCTGTGAGTGACCTTAACAATAAAATACTGAAGGTAGCTAAAAGTAGACCAGATACCTGTGAAGACCAGTTGAAGAGACTGAGTTCAATCACAAAGTACCCAAGGAAGAATATATATGAGAGAGATATATGGACGACACCAAATTAGGGTTTAGAAAATGTAACAATTAGAGTCCTGTATAGAGAGAAGAAAGAATATGGGATGCCCATATATCTGAAGAGAAAGCAGTTGAAGGTTTTCTGTATCTGAAAGTCAGTGATTGGTAAACACATTAAGCCCAGAAGTAGTTTTTGTTTGACACAGCAGTTAAATCCACGTATGCAACACCCAGTCTCCTGTCCTGACTCCAGCTTCCTGTCACCAAACCCATAGAAGGCAGTGGTGATGGCTCAAATCATTAGGTTCCTGTCACTCATATAGGAGACTCAGACTGTGTGCCTGGATCCTGACTTTGCTTGTCCTAATCCCAGCTATTGTGGGAATTTGAGGCATGTGAGTCAGTGTATGGGTGCTCTTTCTCTCTGTCTTTCTCTTCTGTCCGCCTGCCTCTCAAATACATAAATAATTTTATATATAAAAAAAGAAGGCCACAGATTCCATGCTGGAAAATTACAGAGGAATCTACAATCAATGCATCATGTTGAAACTGCTTGGAAAAAAATAGACTAAGAGAAAAATCATAAGGGAGGTCAAAGGTGAATAGAAAAAACAATTTACCTTCAAAGAAGCAATAGCAATGAAGTAAGGAGTTGGATAATCTCTTTAATGCCACTAAACAATAAGGATTACAGCACAGGGAATAAGTCATGAATGTTGGTGATAAGAGGAGTTTTCATACAATCTTAAGAGGGTCCCTATGGCTGACTTCCACTGCAGACATTTGGAAAGGTTCCCTTCAGACCAAAGGAAAGTGATCCCAGGTATAGCTGAGGCTTAAGAAGGAATGGAGTGGAAAAAAGGAGAAAATATGTGGAAAATAATACACTGTAGACTGAGTGATCTCTTAAGTAAGGGTTTGGCAGACTTTTCTCTACAGGGCCAGATTGTAAGAATTTTAGACTTTTCATGCCATATGGTCTGTTTGTGATATTCTGTAATATGGTGCAAAAACAGTCACAGACAATGTGTAAATGAACGAGAATGAGATGCAGTTTCAATAAACTTCTGCTTAGAGAATCAGAATCAGTGGGCCTTATGTGGTCTGGAGACCATAGTTTTCAGACTTTCCACATAAGGCAACTTAGAGCTCTATTCTTGAGTTCTTTTAGTTTACCTCCCAACTTTGGAAGAAGGGACAGTGATTCGGAAAGCTCACATATTTTCTTTATTTTTAGACAAATGTACCCAAGGCCGATACCCGTAAATTCAGCAAGGGCTCTGGTACTTCCCTCAGAGAAGCCTTGATGCTTCCCTCACAGAAAAGCCCAGCGAGATCATCAGAAGCATTCCCCATAGGAAATATTGGATGACAATGAAAACGGCTGGGATGCATCCTCTGAAACACACGTCTGATAATGCTGTTTTCCTGTTTACAATGGCTGCTGAAGTTCTGATTTTTCACCTTGACATTGTGGGCCTTTGTGATCTGGAATTCACCCTTCTTCCCAAGATATTTCTCCCTCTTCCTCGACCCAAACTCCTAGAACAGCACACATCAGCAGCATTGCCTCCGGGGTGCAGAGCACTGAGGAGATGGACTGTCTGCACCTATCCACAACCACCTACCCCAGGTTGTCCAGCTGACAGCTTTTAATCTCTCAAGCTCAGGCCACAGCAAACCTTTGTCCAGAAAGTGATGCTGATCAGGGTCAGTGCCCTTGGTTTCTCTGTCCCCCCTTAGTGCTGTTAGTGTCCGTAGGCATAGCACATCAAACACGTCCTTGTTCATCTGCCTTCCACAACGGGCTGTGGGTTCCTTGAGGACCTCTTATTTCTGAATCCCAGGACTGTGTGGAGTGGGCAGTGAATTAGGGTGTGTATGTATGAGCGCATGTGTGAATGAATTACTGCTTGAAGAAAAAAATACTGCATAACTTTATCATAGAATCAATCTAAATCAAAATCACCCATTAATCAAGTAGCACATAAATATCTCTTGAGCATGATTAGAAAGAGGTCAAAATAATCAAAATATTATTGTATAGTAATGATGGTGTACTCTTTCAGCAATTTAACTGATCACTGGAGTAATTTAAGTTATCTGTAATACTTAAATAATGTCTTTCACTTGACTGAATATGTGGAAATAATGAAAATGAATATAAAGACCCAAGAAATTTCTATTTTATCTAGTGCACATTTTGAAACAATTTAAATACTGATATTAGCTGATCAATTATATGAGTGGCTAAAAAAAATTCAGAACTGATTAGCAACCCTTGGTTGATTATTTCAACTTTTAATTGTGAAGCATGATTCTAGAAGCAACCATTTAAAGACTCTTAATGTTGTTTAAATTTTAGTATCTTACTTAAAAAATCTTTAATAAGAATTGCATTGTACAAATAGAAATTTGTTTATGACTGCCTACATTTTAGTGTGTTTCATTTGTTCATTAATTTAAAACACTTAATGAAACTACTCATATGATTTTTTCTTCTAATTCTTTTAAAAATAATTGACTTTAAAGCATTTTTACAATATATGCCTTAATCTTTTTTTAATAACAGATTTCCATCCATGATGTACTTGTGATATTACAGCATAATTTTCTTTTATTGCTTATTCCAGTAATGTTTAACATTTTCATGTAATATGGAGTTTAATATTGACTGGTGTGAAATGAAATCACTTGGTGTTCATTTGAATGCCACATATATTTTCTTAAATGTTTCATTATAATTTAACAATATTTAATCTACATTAAAAACAAATTGCTACCTTCATATTTGTTTAGTTCCATTAGCATGCTGTGCTTGTCTCTGAGTTTAAATGGTGAATGTGATTGTCTTAGGCCTTTATGGGGTGGAGTTTTCTTAAGGGTATCTAAGAAAATTAAAATAAGACAAATGCTAAAAATTATTTCCATTCCCCACATGCATTTAAGAAGATTAAGTTGGTGCTTATTGAATAATATTTTGGGAGGCTTATAAAAAAACAGAGAAAGTTCTCTCTTGGATAATGTGAAAAATGGACAGGGCATTTAGGCACTTTCAATGCTGGCTTAGTTATTTTACCTGATTAGTGAGAGGGAAGTCCTGGAACTATAGGTGAAATAGTTAAGATAGTAAATAAGTGGGTCAGAGGCATCTTGATCTCTTGAGCTATTCCTGATGGCAAGAGGACAGCAAGTGTTGACACAACACATTGCAGGGTCTTCCTTCTAAAATCATCAGGTAAAAGTAGAGGTGAAAGGTTGTTGTGTGAATTTATCAACGTGTTTAGTTGTGAGTTTCACAATTTGACAAATTCATTTATAAATTTTAAATAAGGAGTTTGAGCAAGATTGTTAATAGATTCTTTTTCATTATAAAAAATAAGGGATACAAAGTGGAGCTGCGCAAAGCTAAAGATTTAATAATGTGATCAGTTTCCTGGTTTGCTATTGTGATTAGATGCACATATGAAAGGTCTTAAAAAAATTCATGGAAAATGTGCTTTCTGAAGAAATAAAAAACAGCATATATTTCCATTTTTCAAGGACTTATTTATTTGATTTGCTCCCCAGGTGGTCACAAAAGTAAAGCTGGGCCAAACCAAAGCCAAGAGGTCTCCCACGTAGGTGGGAAGGCCCTAAGAATTTGGGATATCGCCTGCTGTTTTCTCAAGAGCATTAGCAGGAGTTGGATCTGAATTGGAGCAGCCAGGACTGAAACGGGTGCCCATATGTGATGCTGGCATTGTAGGAAGCAGCTTAACTAGCTGTGCCACAACACTAGCCCCTGGATTTCCATTATGTTTGAAGAAAATAAATTTTTCATTTAATCAATTTTTATAAACATTAGAAATTGTACATTATTATTTTTACTTTAATTAATATGTATATGATTAATAAAAGTATTATATTAATTTTGGAAAACTATGATTCAACTCAGAAGTGAACTATTTCATCACTGCAACTATCTTTGTTTCACTATACTCCATAAACCGTATAGGTCTCTCCCATGATTCCACAAACTTTTTATGTGCCTTTGTATCTGATCCAAACGAGCAGGATTTTACATGTCTCTCAGATAGGTTCTCACTAAAATTACATAACCCTCCTATTTTTATTATCCAATGGAGTTATAATTACTTGTCACCATTTAGCTAACATATCATGAATAATATAAAGATTTTATACATGGTCTTTTCATTTTGCACAGTTATGCAGCAGCTCACTGTAGCATTTCTCCACATACTGTTTCGCCTATTTTGTTGCACCTAAGTGTTCAAGAACTGCCCATATGGAAACAGGCAGGGAGCTAGTGTTGTCAAGGAGGGATGGCAGTGGCAATGGTGGTGGTACTGAAGACTCAGCTATGAAATTCTGATCTAAAACCTAGCAAAGACAGATAAAGAAAACACTAGATATGGGCAAAAATAAGGAAACATGAGAACTCTCACTCACTGCTACTGGGAGTACTAATTTGCACACCAGCATCAGAGAGTAATTTAGCAATGTGACAGCTAAAGATGAACAATGTGATTATTCATATCAATTAAAAATCTTATATATAAAACACTTGTACATGGATACAAGGCTTGTGCTAAAGCAATAATGTTCATTGCTTCGTTATTCATAATAAAGACTTTTAAACAACCTAAAGATCATCAGTAGGAACATGGAAGAGCACTGTGATATACTCAGAAATAGTAGTTGAAGAGGATTAGAGTTACCATTACCAACATAAACTAAACTCGAAAAAATATTTAGTAAAAGTAAGCTGTAAAATGTTACAAATATTACAAGACTATTTCAAAAGCTGTGACCCAAACAGCAAATACTTATAGATACATGACTATGTGATTCAAGTACAGAACACACATATAGAAATAATTATAGTATTTTAGCCTTAGGGCCATTACCTATTAACTCAGCACACTCTCTGTTCCCTCCCTCTATAGTCACTGGTAAGGGTCTAGGAAACCTTCAGGCTTCCCACAAAACATTTGTTTTATGTGTGCTGAATTATTAATTGTGACTGTGTTGCAGGAAAAGTGAGGAAATTATATGGATGGGGTAGAAATAAAGAACCTCAATTAAATATGTAATGTTTAATTTCTGAAAATATCATGGAACGATTACTTCCTACTACTAACATTTGATAAATGTGATATAGGGGAAGCTGGGTGTGGTTCATTAATCGTGACAAACATACTAGTGTAAACTGTTAGAAGGGGAAATGGAACGACGGGTATACCAGGGCATTCTACTACTACCTCACTATTTTGGTTTTGTAAATTTAAACTATTCTGAAATAAAATGTTAAAGAAATACAATGTTATGAAACTTTTTATAGTAATTTACTCTTAACTGAGTATCTGACATATTTCACCATAAACCTTAAAACTGAAGATAACAGAAACAACAAAGAGACCACATCTTTGTAAGACAGTTATGGATTTAAGGAGCTGAGAAATGCTTCTGTTGCCAAGAGAGTGGATCAGAAACCATTGAGTGCCATGCGGAAAACTGGAAACCAGCATCTTTCAATTGTGAACATGGTGCCCAGTTCACAACAGCACCCTCCACAAGTGCTCTCTGTACTTTATTTAGAATCTGAGTGATTAATGCTTCAACAAGAAGCATAGGTTTAAATTTTTTAATGCGGGCTATGTTTTACTTTACAGAATTTTAAATTGATTCACTGTCTCTTTATTGTAAGAATTCAACTACTCAACTAAATATATATAATATTAAAATTAATATTAAAAATTAATATATTTTAAAACTTTTATTTTATAAATATAAATTTCCAAAGTACAACTTTTGGATTACAGTGGCTTTTTTCCTCCATAACCACCCTTCCACCCGCAACCCTCCCATCTCCCAATCCTTCTCACACCCCTTTCACATCAAGATTCATTTTTCAATTATCTTTATACACAGAAAATTGATTTAGTATAAACTAAGTAAAGATTTCAACAGTTTGCACCTAAACAGAAACACAAAGTATAAAGTACTATTTGAGTACTAGTTATGCTGGTAATTCACATAGTACAACACATTTAGGACAGAGATCCTACATGAGGAGTAAGCGCACAGTGACTCCTGTTGTTGATTTAACAATTGACACTCTTATTTATGGCATCAGTAATCCCCCTATGCTCTTGTCATGAGTTGCCAAGGCTATGGAGGCCTTTTGAGTTTGCCAACTCTGATCATATTTAGACAAGGCCATAGTCAAAGTGGAAGTTCTCCCCTCCCTTCAGAGAAAGGTACCTCCTTCTTTGATGGTCCATTCACCTATATATATATATTTAATATTTAATATATTATATATATAATAAGTTTAACTATAAAGGATATTTTCTGCTTTAGGTAGGAGAGTTAATTGCCTAACATAGGAAAATTATTCCATCATTGCTTTCTCACTCTTTTCCCTGCACTAAGATGGGTAGAACTGGGAAATTTCGATGTCTTTAAAGTGGTTAAGAGAATGATAGATTCAAGAGAGATTTAGCATCCCTAATTAAATTTTCAATTGCAGAATGCATCTGAAAAGTGTGAAAGTTATTTTTTTATAGAAGACTATTTTGACAAAATCTCAAGTGGTGACTATGTTTTTAAGGAACAAAAAAATCTCAGGATTCTGGAGTTAGCTAGAAAGACAAATGGCAAGACAATCTTCAAAGTTCTTCAATCTTCAAATTTGGGATTTCCTCTTCATCATTCTTCACACTGACATCTCTTCTGCAAAGGACCATTTGGAAATTCTGGCTTCTTTTCTAGGGCTTCCAAATATATGCAAGAGACATTTCTTGGAGAGAAACTTTTCTTTCCCTTCTAAACAACTTCCAAGAAAGGGAATGTGTAGGTTGGATTAAGCTGTTTTCTGCAAACCATGAGCATGATGGGCAGTCAATGCTATCCCTGGAAGTCCTTAACAAAGCCTGTGTAGAGCTTGCCTTCTCATTGTGTGCCTTTTTGGAATAGGACTTCTCACACTCACGGCCTCATTGGACACCTTGCCATCTGCACTCAGTGACTGAGGGTGCCTGCTCCCAGATCTCTCCTCTGTGGGACTGTGGCAACTCTGACTACTCATCTAACATCTCATCTCAGATGCTTCAAAGGTATCGCAAACAGACCATATTCAAAACATGACATTCAACTCCATATAAGAGATGTATTTAGTTTTTCTGATTTACTGACTCGTAGCATCACTATTCTGATTGCTCAGATAAGACATATTGTGCACAAACTTCTTTTACAGGTTTTTGCTGTATGTAAGTCTACTATAGTATATATGAATCCCACATATTCAAGCCTCGTTTGCCCTACTTCTAAACAATTTGTTTGTTTTCCCTGATTGCCGACGACTAACTGAGCACCAAAGGGGAAACCTGTTGAAGTGAAATGAACTCTATGAGAAACTATGACTGGATCAAATCTTGTCTGGATGGTTGATATACAATGTAAATCTTTTCCCATTTTAGTATTTCTTGACGTTGTTTGTTATTGTTCTAGTACTATTGGTTGAACTCTGCAATTAACACACAATTATTACTAGGTGTTTAAATTTCAACTGAAAAGTAATCCCTGTTAATTATGAGAGAGGGAAAAAGAAATGGAGGATATGTACAATTTGGGCAAGCTCAATCGGACTTGCCCCAAACGATGGATTTAGAAATGTGCCAGGGGACCCTAATATAACCCCAGCAAGGTGGCATGTACCAAGCCATCTCACTGGCCCAAGTGATCAATTTCAGTTCACAATTGATCACACTGATAGGTCTAGGAGTCAAAGGGATCACACAAGCAAGACTAGTGACTGCTAATACTAACAGATAGAACTAAAAAAGGGAGAGACTGATCCAACATGGGAAGTAGGATACACAGCAGACTCATAGAATAGCAGATATCCTAATAAATCACTCTGGCCTCAGAATCAGCCCTTAAGGCATTAGGATCTGGCTCAAGAACCCATGAGAGTATTTTAGGCATGGAAAGCCAAGACACTCTGGAAAAAAAAAAAAAGAAGAAGAAGAAGAAGAAGAAGAAGAAGAAGAAGACATAAATGAAAGATCTCTGCGAGTAAGATCCCAACGGAAGGAACAGGGCCACCAGAGAAGGAGGTGCCTTTCTCCGAAGGGAGGAGAGAACCTCCACTTTGACTATGACCCTGTCAGAACAAGATCCAAGTCGGTGAACACTAAAGGCTTCCATAGCCTCAGCAACTCATGACTACAGCCTAGGGAGATTGCTGACGCCATAAACAAGAGTGGCAAATTGTTAAATCAACAACAGTAGTCACTGTGTACTTACGGCCCATGTGGGATCTGTCCTTAATGTGTTGTCCAATATGAAGTAATGCAATAACTAGTACTGAAACAGTATTTTTACACCTTGTGTCTCTGCGCGGGTGCAAACTGACAAAATCTTTACTTAGTATATACTGAATCGATCTTCTGTATATAAATATAATTGAAAATGATTAAAAAAATTGGAAGTCACATAAAAATCAATCAATTAAAAAAAATAATATCATGTAGGATCTCTGTCCTTTATGTGCTGTACAATGTGATTTAATGCTATAACTAGTACTCAAAGAGTATATTTCACTCTGTGATGCTATGTGAGGGCAAATGGTTTAAAATCTTTTCTTAACACATACTAAACTGAGCTCCTGTATACAAAGAGAATTGAAAATGAATCTGGATGTGAATGAAAGGGGAGAGGGAGTGGGTAAGGGGGGAGGGTAGCGGGGGGGAGGGAAGGTATGGGTGGGGAAGTCATTGCAATCCACAAGTTGTACCTTGGAAATTTATATTCTAAATAAAAGTCAAAAAAAAATTTTGTATAAGTCTACGGCTCTCTATCTCCTCAACTCCACCTGGGCCAGGACATTATTATCTTTCTCATTGGAAAACTTTTGTTACCTTTTAAATGATCCATTGTTTTTCACATTTCCTTCCTTCCTATTATGCCATTTTATATATTCACAATATCCATGATATCATTGAGTAAAAATACATTCATCTAGAAGGTAAATTCTAGGGAGAAAACTTGTCTGTTTTTCTCTAGTTAACATCCTTAATCTCTTGCCATTGCATGTTATCACCAGTCTAAATTTTGTACTATACACGCCGGAAAACAGTTCCACCTGGGTGGACATGAAAACTTTTGTAGCAGCAACATCTCTGACATCATAACTCTCAATGGTAAATGTTTTAACTTAGCACTTAGGCAAAAATGTTCTGCTATTTGTGTTCCCAAAAAATCGTTCCCCTCCCTTTAAAATTCCAACTCTCTCCCCAGTTGTTACAGAAACATTGCCAAAATATCCAGTGTGCTAAATTGCTTTTGACCACTTTCACTTGACTTTTCCTGTTCCACCCAGGCGCACAAGAGGGTAGGTAAATGCTACAATTCTGTAGTAAAGAAGAAGAAAATGAATGCACACTGAGTACTTCCTTTGTGATAAATATTATACAGAATATCTTTTATTTAACTTCATAAACTCCAGAATTATTAATTTATCGTATCTAATTTATAGTTGAGGAGACTGATGACACAAGAGACCCAATCATTTTTTCAAAGCATCTCAGCAAGCAATTGGCCAGAGCCAAGTCTCCAGTTGAGGTGGGTTACAAAATTCCTGCTCCTGCAAGTAGCTTATGTTCTTTCTAAGCAAGGGGTGGTCCAGATTAACTCACCCCAGGATTATCCAACAAAATAATTATAAACTCAGTGGTTCATTTTACATTTAAAGTTCAGAAAGAACTGTCCTCTCACATCCCTTCTTACGGTTAGTTGAGTTTGGAGGAGAGATTTTTTTTTTCCCAGACAAGCAGGCCCTTATAGAGTGATTCTTCGTTTGGCTATGCATTAAATTGAACAGAATTTTAAAACTAGAATCTCTTAGGGAAAAATTCAAATTTGAGTGATATTTACAGCTCTACACAAGATTCCAGTGTGAAAATAAGGTTGGGAATCATGACTGAAATTCTTTTTGGGGATGTATCCTTGTACTTTAGAGTTCAATGTACAAATGAAATTTAAATTTTGAGAATACAACAGACAATTGTTAATGTGGGAGCAAAATAAGGAGGATTATATTATACTTGTTATTTCTGTCTGAAGGAAAATACCTACTTTAACTTTCTGTTTAACAGGAATCATGTTCACTCATTATTAATAAACCCTTGCACATTCGTCCTCTATTTGGATAAACACAAATGTTTTAGACGGTTTAATTGCTTTTCATAGAGACTACACAGTTTTGATGTTCTTGAGTTATTTATATATTCCCTGTGAGATGTGTGTGTGTGTGTGTGTGTGTGTGTGTGTGTGTTTATACATTTAAGCAAAGTGTTAACTCAACAACAACATCAGAACACAATTTTCTAAGAAGGGGAGATGCATAAGGAGCTCACATAGAAGCAGAATAGATGCAGACAGTGTAACAATGTGGAACGAACAACAGACTGCTGTTTCAAGGGCACAGGTGAATTTAAAGCTACTAGACTCACATCTATACGCAGCCAAAATCACTCAAGGCAAAGGAGTAAAGAATGATTTCTATGAATAAAATATAAGCCAAGATTGTTTCTTTTAAGAAAAAAAAAAGGCATATCTATGCTAAATCATAAAACTTGTACTAGGACTGTTCCCCATAGCAATGTTCCTTGTCTGCTTGGCTTAGTGTGATTGTCATCCTCTTCAGCCAGGCTCTCTCTCAGATAACCATCAGGTAATATATGTGCTTTTTATAAAAACAGCAGGGGAATATGGCATAAATGTGCATTTATTCCATTTCCAATCTGTGGTTCATTTCTGACTCTCTTTAACCAACTGCTGAATTCTACTGTGCCTCTATTCTTTTTTTTTTAAAGATTTATATTTATTTATTTGTTTTTTAACTTTTATTTAATAAATATAAATTTCCAAAGTACTTCTTTTGGATTATAATGGCTTTTCCCCCCTCAGAAAGCCTCTATTCTTTTTTTTTTTTTTTTGACAGGCAGAGTAGACAGTGAGAGAGAGAGAGACAGAGAGAAAGGTCTTCCTTTTTCTGTTGGTTCACCTCCCAATGGCCGCTGTGGCCGGCGCACCATGCTGATCTAAAGCCAGGAGCCAGGTGCTTTCCTGGTCTCCCATGCGGGTGCAGGGCCCAAGGACCTGGGCCATCCTCCACTGCCCTTCGGGCCACAGCAGAGAGCTGGACTGGAAGAGGAGCAACCTGGACAGAATTCGGTGCCCCAACTAGGACTAAAACCTGGGGTGCTGGCACTGCAGGCGGAAGATTAGCCAAGTGAGCCAGTGAGCCGTGGCACCTGCCAAGCCTCTATTTTTTATACATCCCTCTGTCTATACCCTGTCTTGTGCAGATCCACTATACTATCTCAACTGGCATCTGAACTTATCTCATTTACAAAACTGAACAACTCTTCCTTGTTGTCCTTTTAAACTCTTGCTTCATTGGCCCTTTCTTTGTTTCACTGCGAATGAGGGAAAAATTTGGTCAGGCATCACTCCCTTTATTGAGAAAAACAAAATGGAACATTTGAGGGGATCCCTAGGTTATGGACCAGGAACCTTCCTCTCTGGTATAAATGATTTGACCAAGGTGACCTGGCCTTGTGAACATTAGGACTCTCCTCTGCCCCATCACACCCCATTGGCTGCTGCCTACATTACTTCATATGACTGCATCAACGGACACTCACTTCATGGAGGATGAGGAGAATGAAGAAAAGTCAAGAGCAAGGAACATGACACCAAGAAAAGGAAAGACAAATGGTTTAGGGTAAAGAGGAAGTTAGAGGAAGGGGGAAAGCAAGAAAACTTCGTTGTTGACTCTTCAAAAAGCAAGGCTAAACGGTATATGAGGTAGCTGAAACTAAAATAAAAAAATCAAAAAACAAAAACAAAAAAGAAAGAAATGCCTGTGTGTATCACTTTTGCTGTAATTATGTTTTGTCAAGCTTTGTTTTAAATATTTTGTTAAGAACTGTATATTACTAAATTTAGTGGAACATTAAGCCTTCAACTATAATGCAAATTTAAATGCTATCTCAATAAAAGATAAAAAAAATAAAATGAAACCAAACAAGAAAATAAAGTGAAACCATGAAAAAAAAAAAAACAGGGACTTTTATGAATTTCTAAGATAAATGTTTACTTGGAAAGCAGACAATTGCATAAACATCAAGTCATTAATTTCTGTTTACGAAAAGAAAATAGATATCTAATTACAAAGTTACAAAAGTAGCCTTCCCTTCATAAATATTAATTTTCAAAATACAAAGAAGATTATTGGCATTGATTTGGCAGGCAGATCTTTGACTGTCTGATAAGTTCATTGCCTGAAGCCAAGTAAACATTGTTAATAGGTAAAGGCTAAGTGAGTTAATAAATGAATTTGAGAAAATTCTAAGTTATTTAATGCATTTCCTTTTTGTAACTGAGGGAGGCAAGTAGAATTGGCAAGTAGAATAAACTTAAAGCATGTGTGTATTAACAAACTAGTGTTTACATACCTATCTCTTTTTTGAAAAGATTTATTTGTTTGAAAGAGCTACAGAGACGGAGAGAGAAAGAGAGAGGGAGAGAGAGAGAGATCGATCTTCCATCTGCTGTTTGACTCCCCAAATGACTGCAATGGCCAAGGCTAGACCAGATGAAAGCCAGGATCCAACAACTTCTTCCAGGTCTCCCAAGTGGGTGGCTGTAGTCCAAATCCTTAGGCCATGTATTGAGATTTTTCACAGATCATTAACAGGGAGCTGAACCAGAAGCAGAGCAGCCAGGATACAAACTGGACCCCCTATGGGATGCAGGAGTCATGTTGGGCCCTTTACAATTATCTTTATAATTATTATTCCTAGGGTAATTGAACCAACATGATATAAATAATCTATATTTTTACAGTTATGTCTTCTTATCTGTTGGATAGTCAATATTATGATTATTGGAAAGTTAGAGTGCTAATAAATATATTTAATGAATGACAGTTACATTATTGTATACCCATTATTAGAATTCAAAGATAGAACATCAGCATACATTTTTTGTAATTTATTATTTGAATTAGCTTATGTGATTTGACATGGCATGTCTTCTGGACAGTGTGCTTGAGATATTTTTTTTTATTTTTTTATTTTATTTCTTTGACAGAGTTAGACAGTGAGAAAGAAAGACAGAGAGAAAGGTCTTCCTTCCTCAGGTTCACTCCCATGAAAGCAATAATACATTTTCATTAAATGAAATTTAGTGCGACACATGGCTATATTCCTGCCTAAATAGAGTCTTTTTTTACTTTTTATTCATTGATCTCTATTTAAAGGAGTATTAGCCATTGATTAGAATCTTAGGTAAAAATAAATTATCTGAAACTCTAGACAGAAAAAAGTAAAAAAAGGAAAAACAGGAAGAGTGGGAAGGAAAAAGGGAGTATCATTATATTATGAGAATTATATCTATGAACTACATTGAATCTGTAAAATTTAAAAAATAATTTGAATTCATTCTGTAAAAATTTATTAAATAGATACTTATTTAAAAAATGCCTAAATGCCATAGTAAAAAAAAAAGACCTCCCACAACGAAGCCCTCAACAGAAGCTAATACTATGAATTAAATAAACCTCTTTTCTTAAAAAAAATAGATACAAGTAAGTGAAAAGATATCCTATGTTCGTGAATTCAAAGAATCAGTGTTGTTAAAATGTCCAAATTGCCCAAAGTACAGATGCAATGTAATACCCATCAAAATTATAATGCAGTTTGCACAGAAATGGGAAACAAAATCTTAAAATTCGTATAGAACTATTAATTTCACCAAATGGCCAGACAATCCTGAGTAAAAAGAAAACTGGAGGCATGAAACTACTTGCTTTCAAAAGGTACTGCAAAACGATACAATCAAAACAGCATAATACTGGCATAAAATATATAGATAAGCCAATGGAAAAGAATAGATATATAAAAATAAACCCATGAACTTAAGGTCAATGACTCTTCAAGGAATGTACCAGCACAAATAACAGGTAAATGATACTCTCCTCAATGAATGTGTTTGGACATGCAGAAGACTGAGTCCTTGTTTACCAGATGCCACTGGAAATCTCCTAGGGATTGCAGTAAGTTTCATGCTATATTCAAAATTCAATACACATGGATTAAAGAACTATAAAAAAGACCCAAAGATTACCAGAATTCCACATTGAGTAAAACTGTTGAAGGGCAGAATTTTTGGTTTTGACCACTAAAATATAGGAAACAAAGCTAAACATAGCAAACCAGATTGCATCAAATGCAAAGGCCTTGCACAGCAAGGGGAATAGTTAACAGAGCGAAGAGACAACTTATGAAGTACGAGAAAGAGAATATTTGTAAATCATATACCTAGTGCGGGATTGATCAATATCTAGAATATGTAAATAACTCGGGCAATTCAATAGCAATAAAAATAAACCAATTAAAATTGGGCAAAGGGGAAACAAAGCATGTTAAACCAATACTGAAATGCTTGGGACCTTGCCACTCACGTGGGAGTCCCAGTTGGGAGTTCCTACCTCTGTCTTTGGCCTGGCCCAGACAAGGCCTTTGAGGCCATTTGGGAAATGAAGAAACATTGGGTAGAGGATCATCTCTCTCTTTGAAACTCTTTCAAGTGAATAAAATAAATTTTTAAAAAATTATATAGGCAAATGACCTTAGTAGATATTTCTCAAAAGAAAACAAATGAGGACAAATGGTTAACAAGTATACAAAAATATGTTCAAAATCAGTAATCATTAAGAAAATGCAAATTAAAACTCATATATCACTTCATACCTATTGGAATGACTACTATCCAAAAACCTTAGTGTTATCTTCTAAGAAAATGGATCTCTTATGCATTCTTCATGTGAGAATAAAATGGTACATCCAATTAATTTTTAAAAATTTTTAAAGATTTATTTATTTATTTAAAATGTAGAGTTATGGAGAGAGAGAGAGAGAGACTGGGGCAGGGGGAGGGAGAGAGAGGGAGAGAGAGACCTTTTATCCACTGAATCACTCCCTAAGTGGCCACTATGACCAGGGTTGGCTTGAGCCAGGATGAAGCCAGGAGCCAGGAGCTTCATCTGGGTTTTCCACGTGGGTGGCAAGTGTCCAAGGGCTTGGATCATCTTCTACTACTTTTGCTAGGTCTTCATTGAAGAGCTTGCTTGGAAGTGAAGTAGCTGGGACATGAACAGGTGCCCATATGGGATGCCAGCATCACAGGCAGTGGCTCTACCTACTATATCATAACGCGTTCCCCAGAACAGCCAGTGTAAAAAACTGTATGTAGGTTCCTCAAAAATTAAAAGTAGAATTACTGTATGACTTATCAATCCCATTAGTGTGTAATTTCATGTCCAAGGAAATGAAATTAGTATGTCAAACAGATATGAAACATGGTATTGGCATGTTTACTGCAGTATTCATAAGATACAAAATATGGAATCAACCTAAGTGTCCATTGATGAATGAATGAACAAATAAAATATAATACACATACAGGGTATTATTTAGCCTAATAAAGAAGGGGTTTTCTGTTATCTGAAATAACACAAGAGATACTATTTGAAGTATAATAAAATAGGGATGATTTTACAAACAGACTATAGAAAGTGGAATTTATAGAAGCAGAGAGAAGAATCATGATTTCCAGGGGTTGGGGTGGGGGAAATGAGGGGATTTTTGTTAAAGGACACAATGTTTCAGTTATGCAGAATTGAGTCATTCTTGGAGACCTGATTAATAGTGACTATAGCTTTTGATATCATATTGCTTTTGAGGCAGTTACCAAGAGACTAGATCTTAACTGTTTTCACCACACACAGAAAAAAGATAACTCTTTGAGGTGATGGATATGTTAACCAGGATTATTATGGTGGTGTTTTCACAATGCAAACAAATATCAAAATACCACATTATACATTGTAAATATAAATAATATTTGTGTGTCAATTATACTTTAAGAAAGTTGTGGGAAAATATTAAGAAAAGAATCATCTTGAATTTTTTTTTCCCTTGTCCATCTTATAAGTCCTGATATGGTACTGAATAGCGGGTCACCAATAATTATCTCTTGAGGAAATTATAGATATGAGGAACAGGTGGTCCTTCAGAATCAACTTGGCTGATGTCAAGTGTTATGTTCTCATTTTTTGTTTTCATTAGATTTAAATTGATGGTAAGTTGTAAGTTTCAAAATTTGAGAGAAATTCTCCTTTTAAGTCAGTCATACCATCTAAGGGAACCCTAATCCCATTAGATGTATGAGGCATGCTCTAATTCTATATTTAGGTGGAGCAGATAACTATATTAGGACTTCATATTTTTTTTTTTTTGACAGGCAGAGTGGACAGTGAGAGAGAGAGACAGAGAGAAAGGTCTTCCTTTGCCGTTGGTTCACCCTCCAATGGCTGCCGCGGACAGCGCGCTGCGGCTGGCGCACCGCGCTCATCCGATGGCAGGAGCCAGGTGCTAGGTGCTTATCCTGGTCTCCCATGGGGTGCAGGGCCCAAGCACTTGGGCCATCCTCCACTGCACTCCTGGGCCACAGCAGAGGGCTGGCCTGGAAGAGGGGCAACCGGGACAGAATCCAGGGCCCCGACCGGGACTAGAACCCGGTGTGCCGGCGCCGCAAGGCGGAGGATTAGCCTGTTGAGCCACGGCGCTGGCCAGGACTTCATATTTTATTTGTATTTTTTGGTATTTTGAATTTCCTTGAGTATAATCTTTAGTCATAATGTATAATATATACACATATATATGTGAATGTATGAGTCTGAATTCTTATTCATGATATCTTTACAAGATTAGGTTCATATAAATAGTTTATACCTTATAAAATTACCATATTTAATGTTATTCACAGGCAGTAACATGTAACTTGTCAAATCACAAAATTTAGAGTGAAGGTAGGTCTAAATACTTTGCTTATTTATGTATCACTTTAATTAATATAGCTCCAATTCAGAAAATGAGTCCACTACAGGATGACAGGCAATAGCTGTGTAAATGTCAATGTCAACATGTTCTACAATTAATAACATTATCCACTCAACAGGCTGAAATATGCTGTGAGGGTACTTTAAAAGTTTGTGGGGAATAGAATTAAATGATAAGTTCATTGTGGACCAAAAATACCCATGCAGAATTTACTCATAGTACACTTTTCCATGAACTTTTTGAAGACCCAACAAATGTATGAACTTCAAAATTTTTGCAGCAAAATAAATTTATCCTTGAATTATATTTTTCACAAACTTTTTTTTATTTTGAGAGGCTGAGAAACAGAGGAGAAAGAGAAACAGAGAGGCAGAAACAGAAGGAGGGAGAGAGCTTTTCCATGTACTGGTTTGTCCACAAAATATCAGCAATGGCATAGATTGGGCTGCAGTGAAGTCAAGACCAATCAGGGGGGCGGACACTGTGGCATAATGGGTAAAGCCACCGCCGCCTACAGTGCTAGCATCCCATATGGGTGCCAGTTTGAGTCTCAGCAGCTTCACTTCCGTTCCAGCTCCCTGCTGTGGCCTGGTAAAGCCATAGAAGATGGCCCACATCCTTGAGCCTCTGCACCTTCATGCAGACCTAGAAGAAGCTCCTGGCTACTGGCTTCAGACCTGCTCAGCTCTAGCCATTGTGGCCACTTGGGGAGCGAACCAGTAAATGGAAGACTTCTCTTTCTCTCTCTGCCTCTGCCTCTCTGTTACTCTACTTTTGAAATAAAAAATAATCTTTTTTTTTTTAAAGATTTATTTGGAAAGTCTGAGTTACACAGAGAAAGAGAGGCACAGAGAGAGCTCATCCATCTACTGGTTCACTCCCCAGATGGCTGCAATGGCCGGAGTGGCACTGAACCGAAGCCAGGAGCTTCTTCCAGGTCTCCCACATGGGTACAGGGGCCCAATGACTTGGGCCATTTTCTATTGCTTTCTCAGGCCATAGCAGAGAGCTGGATTGGAAGTGGAGCAGCTGGGACTTGAACTGGTGCCAATATGGAATGCTGGCGCTGAAGGTGGCAGCTTTACCCATTATGCAGCAGCGCTGGCCCCACAAGAAATAAAAAAAAAAAAAAAAGAACCAATCAGGAACCCAGTTCTCCCATGTCAGTGGTAAGAACCCAGTGCTTGAGGCATAATTGCTACTTACCAGGGTCTGCATTAGCAAAAAGCTGACATCAGAAGCCAGAGTTGGAAATTGAACCCCGGTACAATGATCTGGAACATGGATGTCTTAACCATTAGTCTAAATGCTTACCCTACCACAAACTTGTTATTTTCATAATTCAATTAACTAAGATGGATTTATTACACAAATATGTTTAAATAGAAATAAAGACTAACAAAAATATAACATTAACTAGAAAACATACTGTAAACTGGATCAAATGGGTAGACTAAGTACACAATTTCAGGTTACTACTTAAAAATCCCTTGAAATGAGAAAAAGCAAGTTGACAAAATAGGATTAAAAAAGTAGCAAGTAGTAAGAGTAGTTACACACACACACACACACACACACAGCCCACTTCAAAATGAGCATCGGATTATTTCTATAAAATTTGTGCCTCTTTTGCATCATTGTGAAGTCAAAATCGTAAGTGAAGCCATCATCAGGGACCAATTGTATGAGATTATTTATCATGATATAAATAACTTCCAGGTAAAATTGTATATCCTAGGAAAATGACTGGGACTCAGGTAGGGTCAGCTAGGAGATCTGCACTTTGCAACTGGAAATGAAAAAATGGAGAATGTTCTGCCTGGCATACATGATGGAAAAATAATTTTTGTTATGGAGAAATTGTACCAGGTTTGGGGGACTAGAAATACAAGAATTAAGATCAAATCTGAAAGTGACCATAGAGGGAAAGTAATTCTTCCAAAAATTTGAATGGTTGTGTTGCAAAAATAAAAACTAAATTGTTGGCATTTTTTCTGTGCTGCTTCAAACTGCAAAAGCATGACAAAGAATCTGAACTTTTTTTTTTACTTTTATTTAGTAAATATAAATTTCCAAAGTACAGTCCATGGATCACAATGGCTTTTTCCCCCCATAACTTCCCTCCCACCCGAACCCCTCCCATCTCCCACTCCCTCTCCCATTCCATTCACATCAAGATTCATTTTCAATTATCTTTATATACAGAAGATCGATTTAGTATATATTAAGTAAAGATTTCACCAGTTTGCACCCACACAGAAACACAAAGTGTAAAATACTGTTTAAGTATTAGTTATAGCATTAATTCACTTTGGACAACACATTAAGGACACAGATCCTACATGAGGAGTAAGTACACAGTGTAGGCTAATCCTTCGCCTGTGGTGCCGGAACACTGGGTTCTAGTCCCGGCTGGGGCGCTGGATTCTGTCCCGGTTGCTCCTCTTCCAGGCCAGCTCTCTGCTGTGGACCAGGAAGGCAGTGGAGGATGGCCCAGGTACTTGGGCCCTGCACCCCATGGGAGACCATGAGAAGCACCTGGCTCCTGGCTTTCGATCAGCACGTTGTGCCAGCCGCAGCGGCTATTGAGGGGTGAACGAATGGCAAAGGAAGACCTATCTCTCTGTCTTTCTCTTTCACTGTCCACTCTGCCTGTCCAAATAAATAAATAAATAAATAAAACGAATCTGAAATTTAAGAGATGACTTTCTTATCTCCATGAAAGGGAAGGGCTGCCAACAAAGCCGAAGAAGCTGGGAATCTTTGAGGAATATGTTTTCTTTTTCTTTTTTTTTTCTCTCTCTTTTTTTTTTTTTTTTGACAGGCAGAGTTAGACACTGAGTGAGAGAGAGACAGAGAGAAAGGTCTTCCTTTTGCCGTTGGTTCACCCCCCAGATGGCCGCTATGGCTGGCACGCTGCGCTGATTCAAAGCCAGAAGCCAGGTGCTTCTCCTGGTCTCCCATGTGGGTTCAGGGCCATCCTCCACTGCCTTCCCGGTCCACAGCAGAGAGCTGGCCTGGAAGAGGAGCAACCGGGACAGAATCCGGTGCCCCGACCAGGACTAGAACCTGGGGTGCCGGCACCGCAGGCAAAGGATTAGCCTAGTGAGCTGTGGCGCCGGCCGAAATATATTTTCTGACATAACAGGATTCAAAACTAGTTTTGATATCAGCCAGAAAGCTGGAGAGGAAAGTCTGACAATTAGTGTTTCCAAAATTGAAAGAGACAGGTGGGTGATATCATCAAGGTCCTATTTCAGGAGATGTTCTCACAGAGTCTGAGTTGTTTGTTCTGGGAGGTCATGGCCAAGGCGGCTCACAGGAGGGATGGATGGGGCAGACTGAGAAGTCTTCTGCTCTTCTAGAACAGGAGCAAGTAAGACAAGACTGTGCCAAAGTGAACCCAGAGGGCATTTATGGCCAGTTTAAAGAATTTAGCTTTGTTGTCCTTGGCCTGTTCATTTACTGCTTTGTGAAAAGCCAAAGATAAAGCAAGCTTACATCAAGTCACAGTTTTCTCAGACATGTTCCAGTAGGGCAGCCCCTTAGGAGGGGATTCCCCAGAATGACCTCAAAACTCTCGTCCAACTCCTACTTTCAAATTCTCATTTATGTCCATTATCTATTGATTTATGAGGTTGCTGCCCATACTGCAGAAGCTTTTTGAAGTCATAAAGTGAATAATTTACCACATCCTGCTTCCTCAGTGTTTAGTTCTTTGTCACCAAATGAACATTCACTAAAAACAAGCAAGAATCCCAAAACAAACTCTGCCCTTCTGTCCTTTCCTTAGCAAAACAACACCACCTAGCAAAATAATCAGGAAGGTAGCTTCTTAGGAAGTCACTCAGACTTTGTTTATCTTAGAATGATTCTATTATATCTAATTATCTACTTCGATAGCATTGTTGGGCAAATAAATAAAAAATATTGACTTTGAAAAAGAAAGAACTTTATCAATCTTTTGTAAGATGTAAGCTTTCTAAAAAGTTTCTTCATCCTATCATTCAACTCAAAAATATCTTACCCTACTTAATAAATGCAAGATGAATAAGTCATTTTACAGTCAAAACTCTATTTCCACCTCAGGTAGCAGACCAAATAGTACAGACCATGTAGTGGGTAAAGGGAGAGTGAGGGATATCCAGTGGCCATAAGGTGATTCCTGGACATAATTTTCCTTCAGTTAATGTCTCAGAGAAACAAGGAAGGGCTGAGTAGGAAACAGCAGCTACAATTGTACAACATTTTTCAGGAATCAGCTTTTGCAGAAAAGAAACTAAAGAAGATACAGAGCCAGCCTTCCTTCCTTCTTTGACGTTCCTCAAATCACTGTCCAACAACTGGTTGAAAATATTTCTCAATTATTTGCTCATTAAATACCCATTTTATTTTGGAGGCTTACTATAAAAATTATTAACTAGAGAGAACAGAATTTCAAGTTGGAAGGACTTATTAAAGAACTCTAAAACTGGGCCGGCGCCGTGGCTCAACAGGCTAATCCTCTGCCTTGCGGCGCCAGCACACCGGGTTCTAGTCCCGGTCGGGGCGCCGGATTCTGTCCCGGTTGCCCCTCTTCCAGGCCAGCCCTCTGCTGTGGCCCGGGAGTGCAGTGGAGGATGGCCCAAGTGCTTGGGCCCTGCACCCCATGGGAGACCAGGAGGAAGCACCTAGTACCTGGCTCCTGCCATCGGAGGAGCGCGGTGCGCCGGCCGCAGCGTGCCATCCGCGGCAGCCATTGGAGGGTGAACCAATGGCAAAGGAAGACCTTTCTCTCTGTCTCTCTCTCTCTCTCACTGTCCACTCTGCCTGTCACCAAAAACAAAACAAAACAAAACAAAACAAAAAAAACAAAAAAACACCACTCTAAAACTTACCCATTCATGTGAGTTTTAACATTTTTATTTTTCTACCACTGTGTCAAAGTGTCTTCTACCGTCATTGAAAAAGAAAGTCCCATTTCCAAAAATGACATTGATAAACTATTTGTGATTCGATTATATTTATAACAAAATAAATTTCATTCAAAATTTCCTAGTGATAGTCCTTGGAGTAGTTTTATTTGTGTTACTTCCTATGTTGAGTTGCATAACTCAATAACTTATGAAAAATGGGTTAAAACCAGGACAGCTTATATGAAAATTCAAAATAATAATGAAAAACACAGTTTACAGGGGTATAAAGTAGTCAAGATACTGCTAGTTCACATCATATTTTTGCTTTAGTAGAAGCTAGACTCAGGGAAACAAAACAACCTGGTTGAGAAATTGCACACAAGGTAGAACAGTAGAACATTCTTAATTCAAGTACCACAAAAATAAATATCAGCAATATTGTTAAAGAAGAGTGGGCAATTTAAAAAGAATGCTGAAACAAAAGTACATGGGAAAAGAAATATAAAAAGGTAAAATTAAATACATTATATTTTGAAAAAAATATGTATAGTAGTGATGATATATATTTCTATATTTAAGCTCAGCCATGAAAATATAAGAGACAAACAGTTAAATTAACAAAGGGGATGTTAACTTTAGTTGTTTAAAGCTTTAATTTAAACTAGGATGCTACAAGAAACTACAGAAACTAATCCATCAGCTCACCTTTGTTACCAATAATATGGAGGAGTCATTTTACTGTGTTACTAGATACATTTTGCAATGAAGCACCATGTATGAAAATGATCTTGGGAGTTCTGGGTGTGAGGTGGCCACTGAGATGGGCAGAGCACAGTGCGGCCGGCAACTGGAAGCCAGTGAATGGAGATGAAACGGAAGATGTGTCAGCATGTGATATGCTCCATATAGAACTTCCTCAGCTACATGGCCCTGCTGTGAGTCACTGCTTTTGTCTTACAGAAGTTGGACAGCATATGAAGACTGGGCATCACACTTGGATGCATGAGATGAACCTGATTATGGTGTCTACTCCTTTCTGCAAATGAATAGGCCCAGAACGAATAAGAGACTGAATGGACATAAAAAAATGCTACTTGTTAAGAAGAAGTTTGGCTCTGATAACTGATATTCATAGCTCAAAAATAAAACCACATAGGAAGTATGAAGAGACTTGTGGTCATAGTGACTCTTCTGCCTGTGATAGACTGTTTCCATGAATATTGTTGAAAATGTAAAGAATGTGCAATTCCATTTTCTAGCACATATCCACTCTAAGGGAATCATGTCTGGAATAATTCTGTCCTGGCAGTTATTTCTGCTTTTTTTTTTTGACAGGGTCTGTTTATTTTTATTTTATTTCTGTCTTGTGTGCATTTATGAAGAGCCCCTTACATTTAGTTACACTGTATGGAAGTCACATAGCCACACTGACATTTAGTATAAGACAATTAGTCTATATTTTAATAAATATTTCATATTTTAAAAAAAAGAAAATGAGGGGTTAGCGCTATGGCACAGTGGGTTAAAGCCCTGGCTTGAAGTGCCGGCAACCCATATGGGTGCCGGTTCTAGTCCTGGCTGCTCCACTTGCGATCCAGCTCTCTGCTATGGCCTGAGACAGCAGTATAAGATGGCCCAAGTCCTTGGGACCCTGCATCCGCATGGGAGACCCAGAAGAAGCTTGCTCCTGGCTTCAGATCAGCACAGCTCCGGCCGTTGTGGACAATTGGAGTGTGAACCATCAGATGGCAGATGGAAGACCTCTCTCTCTCTCTCTCTCTCTCTCTCTGTGTGTAATTCTGACTTGCAAATAAATAAAAAATTTTTTAAAAAATGAAAATGATATTGGAGTAAGTAAAGCAGAAATACACTTTAAAAAATAGTTACAAAATAAGAGCTGAATATGAAGTTTATCAATGTCAAGTTTACAAATCCTTGCCATTCTTATTTATTAGAAAGTGGGTCATTCTCCATCTTCTCTTACTTTATCCTAGAATTTTAAGAAGCTATATATGTTTTAGTACTGAAAGAAATGATGACAATAACTTTTCATACCATATGAGATAATGTTTCTATGGGTATCTGAATTTTTTAATTCAAATTTAGTATATTTTTAGTGCTTGAGCTATCTCTTTGAACATAACATGTGTTAGCTATTTTATACTACCTGCAAATATGAAGGGAAACCCTGCTTTTTGTATTCAAATCTAAAGGCAAGAAATGGGCAAGGCAATGACAGTGATAACACAGTAGGAAACTACAAAATTGTGTGGAAAAATTAAAAGATGAATTTATTTTTGTGCAGAGGAATTTTTGAAACCTTTTCATTTTCCATGAACTTTTTGAAGATTCCCCAAGCCAAGAAATTAAACAATTACTTATTGATATGCTTATTCTTTGTAAGAGACTGAGTTTCTAAGAGTCAACTAAATTGATCATAAAAATAGTCACATCTTAAATATGCTTAGAGATTACTAGGAAAGATAATAAATTGTAGTCTACTCTATAAATGGCTATTGAGTAATGCTGGTGTTACAACACACAAGTTTCAGAAAAAAAAACAAGTGAAAGAAAGGCATTCTCTTTTAGGAAATCTTGGAGTAAACATATAACATCCAATGGAATAACTTTCTCTGTTTTCCCCACAACTGGTATTAGAAATTTCCTTTAAAAATTTACTTTATTTGAGAGGCAAGCACACACACACACACACACACACACACACACACACACACAGAGAGAGAGAGAGAGAGAGAGAGAGAGAGAGAGAGAAACAATGTGCTCTCATCAACTGGTTCATTCCCCAAGTGACTGCAATCTGCAATGGCCAGGGCTGAGCTAGAACTGAAGCCAAAATCTGGAACACAACCTACATCTCCCACAAGGGTGGCAGGAATGCAGTTTACTTGAGTTATTACTGCTGCCTACATAGGTCTGCACTGGTGAGAAGCTGGAGTCAGGAGCCAGAACTGGGAATAGAAACCAGGCACTCAGATGTGGGATGGATGCAGGTGCTTCATTCATTAGGCTTAATTCTTCCAGAAATGTCTTTTCTATATGTTTTCAAACTGAGATGAATTTTGCCGCTTTAACCATTTGAAGATACATATTGACTTAGCCTTTATTAAAATTATAATTTTGTTCATCATTATGATGTCATTCGAAACATTTTCATCACATCAGAATGATTACATTACACAATAATTAAGGAGTCATTATCAATTACACTTCAGTCCTTAGCTCTTGTGAGCACTAACTTGTTTGCATCCCTAAGCATCTGTCTATGTATTCTAGACCTTTCATACTCATGGAATCTTACAATACATGGCCTTTGCATCTAGCTTTATTGCTTAGTATAATATGTTTTCAGAATTCCAGAATGTTGTAGCCTGTATCTTTTGTTCCCTTTTTTATGTATGAATCATATTCAATTACACGCACATGCCACATATTGTCTACACATTTATCAACTGAAAGAAATTGAATTGTTTCCACCTTTGGCTATTAGAAGCAATGTTGCCATGCATATCTGTGTACAATTCGTTGTGTAAACTTTTATTTTCAGGTCTCTTCGTTGTATTTAGGAATAGAATTGTTGGGTCATATAATAAGCCTATGTTTCAATTTTGGAGGATCTACCAAACTGTCCTTCATATTTGCTGCTCATTTTCTATGTCCCTTAATGATATGTTAGAGTTGTAGTTGTTTCATCTCAGAAAAGCTCATAATTTTTTTATTTTATTTTTTTAAAGTATTGTCGGGGCCAGCTGTGTGGCGCAGCAGGTTAACACCCTAGCCTGAAGTGCCGGCATCCCATGTGGGCGCTGGGTTGAGACCTGGCTGCTCCACTTCCAAACCAGCTCTCTCAGTTGCCTGGGAAAAGCAGTGGAGGATGGCTCAAGTCCTTTGGCCCCTTTACCCACATGGGAGACCTGGAGGAGGCTCCTGGCTCCTGGCTTTGGATCGGTGCACCTCCAGTGGCAATTTGGGAGTGAACCAGTGGATGGAAGATCTTCCTCTCTCTCTCTATCTATCTCTGTAACTCTTTCAAATAAATAAATAAATCTTAAAAAAGGAGAAAGTATTGTCATCCAGAGAGAGGCACTATAGCAAAGGAGGTGCAGACTAACACTTGGGTTACCCACGTCTCATATTGGAATGCTGGTTCTATTCTGGCTATTCCTCTGATGGAGCCTTCTGCTATGCATTCTTGGAAGGAGCAGAAAACAACTCAGTGTTTGGGCCTCTGCTGCCCATGTGGGAGGCCTAGATTGAAATCTAGCTTCCTATGTTTTGCCTGATCCAGCCCTCACTGCTTTGGGCATTTAGGAAGTGAACTGAAGATAAAAAATCTTCCTTTCTCTCTCTCTCTCTCTCTTTCTCTCTCTCTCTCTCTCTCTCCTTCTCTCTCTGTCTCTCCTTTTCAATGTATTAAAAAAAAAGTATTCTTTGTCATGTGTGACCAAAGAAGTCCCTTTTCAGTTATTTTAGTAGGAAGCTAGTAATTGAAAAAAAAATTTCCTTACAAACCTGTAACTAAATAATAATTATAACAATAACAATAATAAAATAAAACAGCCTCCAGTATTTGGGCATAAGCTCTGTGAGTTTGGGTGTTCAACACTAGTGACAGTTTACATCTCTGCTCTGGTACTTAACTTCCTGCTGACTCAGGGTCTGAAGGATGAGGTGAGAGAGCACAGCCTTTTCAGACTTTCTGTGAACACTTGCACTACACCCTGCCTAAGTGTGGTCCTTTATGTTCTCAGATACATGTTGGAGATTTTCAAAACATTATTCCCTCAAACATCTTACTTTCCCAGCCTTACAATATAACTTATTTTTGATCTGATGTTCACAGTCCCAGGCAATAATGACTACTTCATTTTCCTGTATGTATTTTGACAAATTCCATTTACCTTTGTAGAATTCTTTTTTTTTTTATTTGACAGATAAAGCTAGACAGTGAGAAACAGAGAGAGAGAGAGAGAGAGAGAGAGAGAGAGAGAGAGAGAGAGAGAGAAGGTCTTCCTTCCGCTGGTTCACTCCCCAAATGGCTGCTACGGCCAGCGCTGTGCCAATCCGAAGCCAGGAGCCAGGTGCTTCTAACTGGTCTCCCATGAGGGTGCAGGAGCCCAAGCACTTGGGCCATCTTCTACTGCTATCCCAGGCCACAGCAGAGAACTGGACTGGAAGAAGAGCAACCAGGACTAGAATCCGGTGCCCATATGGGATGCTGGCGCTGCAGGCGGAGGATTAACCAAGTGAGCCACAGCGTCGGCCCCTACCCTCGTAGAATTCTAAGTTATGACTGATTTGCCCAGGTCTTCCACAAAGCTACCAGGTGGGTCAAAACAAAAATTCCTCGTGAATGAATTCCATTCTGCTCCCCGAAGTACTGTCTCTTTTGGGAATACTGGATATGTCCTGCACTGCCACCACTCTGATGAGAATATGGATTGGGACCAGGGCAAATTAAAACATCACCAAATACATCATTCTTACCAAGATTTAGCCGGTATTTTTTCTTGAAGTATTGCTCTGATCTATGAAAAATGTTATTTTCCAGAGGTCCTAATATCAATGCAGATAGTTTTTGCCATCTTCTGTGATGTTTTTATAGATATAGAGTTTTCAGTTCCTTACTGTGCTATATCTGCTGTGTTGGAAATATCTTTTGAAATAATTCACTCCATAGACATTAATGTGGTGGTTAAAAAATAATATAACTGGATAGTTCAGGCAATCTTAGTTTCTGATATTTTATTTCCATGATTTCTAGATCATTATCTTCCTAGATTGTTCCCCCACAAAAAAGGATTTGGAGTGACTTACATATATCCAAATGCCACTTAAAAAATCTATAAAGACAAAGAAGTTAGGAAAACAGAACTATCAAAACTAAATTGTTGGTTCATCCCAGGAAAAAGAATGCGGAAATGCAGAATATAATTCTGACTTCACATATGTCTTTCATGGCTATTTGGAATATAGTGTGTATATCAGACTGACTGTAATGAAAGGTTCACAAGTAGAGTACTTTTGATATGAATGAGAGTAACACTATTTCCTTATATTGGAGAAACAGAAACTACAATTTAGAAAAGGAATGACATATATCCAGTTTCTATCGTCTAAGAGTTTAAAATCATTTTCAACATTGTTCCTCATTTCTCACAACTATATTGTCATAAAGTCAGCAAACACTGTCTCCATTGCAAAGATAAGGTGAAAGAATGAAAAACTTTAAGTAAAAAGTTTGAGTGTTGAAACAGAAGCTGTTGCTATACTTCTATGGTCTGAACTACTCTTTTCTTAAGCTAGGTAAGAAAATCAGCAGTTAAGTGCAACATATATAAAAGAAACTGATATATCAAAATATCTGACTGATGGTGACTGGTCCACAATATCGTTCTAATGATTTTTGATGTCCAATCCCATTATTTTTATTATTAATATAATAAAATTAATGAGTGATTAAGTTGATTTATAATCTAGTTTAAAGGAAGTTATACATTATTGTATCAGTGTTATATAATTTTATTTTTTATTCAACACATTTATTGCCTTAAAAATTATTCATCTAGGGGCCGGCACTATAGCACAGCAGGTTAATGCCTTGGTCTGAAGTGCCAGCAAACCATATGGATGCCGGTTCTTGTCCCGGCTACTCCTTTTCTGATCCAGCTCTCTGCTATGGCCTGGGAAAGCGGTGGAAGATGGCCCAACTGCTTGGGCCCTGGCACCCACGTGGGAGACCTGGAAGAAGCTCCTGGCTCCTGGCTTCAGATCGGCACAGCTCCGACCATTGCAGCCAATTGGGGAGTGAATCAGTGGATGGAACCCCACACCCCCTGCCTCTCCTCTCTCTTTGTTTAATTCTGACTTTCAAATAAATAAAAACAAATCTTTAAAAAATATTATTCATCTCGTCATCCATCTATCCAATCATGTATTCACTCATGAAAAAATATTTTTGACTGTAACTATATTAAGTGGTACAAATAGAACTCTGGGCAAAACATAGTTCTCTGCATTCAATTCACAATGGAAAACTTGGGGAACAGAAAACTTAAATGATTGTTGGTGACAAATATTAAAATAGGGAGAGTTTAATAAATTATATGAAGTAGAAGAAATTATGTAAAAAACTTCAAACAGCACAAAAATGGGGAAGGGAGGGATGAAATAATTTTTTTGAGAAAATAGCTAAGTATAAAAATGTTGGAAAATTGATGTAAGGACAATTTAAAATTATAAAAACCCTAGCGTTGTATAAGATGGAAAGGTATTTGGTGTAATTTCATACAGTAAATTATCAACAGGGATCATGGGACCTGATTGTTATGAGGTGGTTAAGTGGGCAGCGGACAGATAGTTTTAAAAAATTAAGTTTTTTTAATGCTATTCTGTTGAGTTTTTTCAAGAATAAAGTTGAAAACCATTAATAATTTGAGAATATTAACTTAGGCACTTAAGCATTCAATTTAGAAAATTTAGTTTGTTCTGGATACAGAACAAAGAAGTGTTGGAGAGAGGCAATTCTGAGCAGACACCACGTATCAGGCTATTGTTAGCTAGGTGATAGATGAACTAGGACAGTAGCAATGGAAGTGACTGGTTTAGTTCGAGATATATTAAGAATGTGTACTAGAGAGGGCTTTCTTACTTGTTAGTTTGGAAATGATAATTTATCTTATTTGATTGGACCAATGGGAAGCATGTGGAAGCTACTCAATTGAGAAACATGGACGCAAGGAAAAAGAAGTTGACGATAAATAAGTTATTCTATTCAACTTTATCTAAACATCCAAGTTTATATTTATAATGTAAATCAGATATCATGGGCAATCCAATTGTGTACAATTCGCTCCAAATTCTCAATGACTCTGAAATTTAGTTAAGGAAATAAGGCATTTTGATGCAGAATTGAGAAGATGAGATACCACTAGATAGTAAGAAAATCAAGCAACTGAATTGTAAACTATTTTCAAAAAATAAAATGAACTGCTGTAGAGGGTAGCTAGTGAGTAATAAGTAAGTCTGGAATAAGCAAGTGAGGAGTAATTTCACAAAGAGGCATTCTTTGAAGGCTGATGGGGAATATTTGCAGTACATTCTTGCAAAAATTATACTAGCCTCTTTGTTGCAGATATTACTAATATATGTTACTTTCAGATTCTCTAATTTTAGAATTAGAATTCTAAAAATTTTGAAAATTATGCATAGTTCTTTTACATACAATATATTTTCCATAAAACTTTGAAAGATTTCATGTATACACATGTTAGTACTATTAAAATTATAAGTCTTAACAATTATTATAAATAATAAATGGTGAAAAGTACTATAATGGTAATGACTCTTCAACTTTGGTTTCAGAGCATGAATCAGATTCAATGAGGGTATATTCCATTTTTAATATGAACAAGATAAATCTTATAGAAGAAAAAAATATGAAATATAAATGGCAATTTTGATTAGTAAATCACAAGGACAGGAAGAAAGTATAAACTACAATAATTAAAAAACTGTGAAAAACAACAACTAATAAATTCTTCAATAAATGTAACATTATTTGCTTAAATCTATATTTGGCTGTATCCTTCTCTCCGTAGTATTTTTAGGCAATAGAATGTGTTGGTCTTTATATACAAGGAATTTTTAGATGTTTCCCATATTAAAATTGGTGGTTACTTTTCAGGTTACAAACTAAGATGGAGTCTCAGGTTGGAAATTATAGTTATCACTCTCTCTGATTTAGGACAACTTCAGAGGGCCATTATTATTGACTATAACATAAGATATTCTAAAGAGAAATTTTTATTTTATTTCTTCACCAAGTCAAGAATCATACCATGTTGCTTATTAAAAATACCCATGGTTGAGGGTCCAGTGTTGTAGTATAGTGGGTTAAATTACATCCCAAAAGGGTGTTGGTTTGTTTCCCAGCCGATCTGCTTTCAATTCAACTCCTTTCTAACATGCTTAATAAAGCAGAGGAAGATGGTCCAAGTGCTTGGGCCCTGCAATGACATGGGAGACCTAGAAGAAGCTCCTGGTGCTAGTCTTTGGCCCAGCCCAGCCTAGCCCCCGCTGTTGTGGTCATTTGGAAAGTGAATCCCTATAGATGGAAGATACTATCTCTCTCTCGCTTTCTCTCTTTCTCTCTCTGTCTCTCTCTCAGTTTCAAATAAAATAAATAAAATATTTTAAGAAATTCCCTTGGGATGTGAAACATAGATCTTTTTTTAATTTGTCAGATTCCAAGAACGAAATGGAATGATTTTGAGTAAATATATTTGTTAAACAAAAATAACAACATTTATAAACAGAGCTAGTCTACATTATTGTTTTAAAATAATATCATTTGTGAAAATTATTATTTCACTTATGAAAACAATTTAGGGTTGCTTATATCTCAGGTGCCAGAGTTTTAAGTTCTATCACATTTTAACTAAAAACATTACTTCTATATGATAAAATGCTGATAAATTCAAAATTAGAAATATTTGAATTTATTTCACAGTATAACACACACACATGCACACAGCCTTCCAGCAAATATTTATATGCCTCTCTTGTACAAACACAATTACACATAAAATTAGTAAAAAAAGAAACCAAATCATCAACAATCATAACAACAAAAACGTGAATAAATTATATGTCAATCATTATTTCTGCCCTCCATGTAGCTAAAATAATGGAGAGGAAGAGCTTTGATATCTCACATATACAGAGTCTCAGTTTTCTACACATAATACAATATTCCAAATGATTTTCATTAAATTTTTAAAGCAAGCATGATGCTAAAAATATGATAGTTTAATTTGTATTTTTCTTAGTTTCTTCTCATCATTCTGTTTGAGTTCTTCATGAGTACTAATGTAACCACAGTACATGTGGTAAGGAGAGAAGCAAAAATCAAAAACTCATATATACTGACAGACTGCATGATCCTTGAGTAACTGAGAGTTCACAACCGATGGTTTTGATAGTTACATATGGTGGGTGAATGGTAGTCACTAAATCTATGAAGCTTTATATGCTTTTAACTGAATAAGACTTTTTCAATGAATAGATCCACAAGCTGTTAATATTAGCTTGTCTACATAATGTGATTAGGATGCTTACAAATAAAGATAGCAAAAACATGAGGCCTTTCTCAAATTCGATGATCTTGGAGATTTTGTTCCTTTAATATCAATCAACTGATTTTTCAAGTAAATCTGGTCTTTTGAAAATTCATGTTTTTCTAACAATCAGGGTTAGCTGGATCAGTCATGGCATATTACAATATTTCTTAAAGAGAAAAAACTGAAAAAATAAAATTTTCCTGAACACCACACAATTTATCACTTAGGTATTCTCAAAAAATAATTTGTTTCTCATAATTCTCTCAATAAATCATTGCAGCTCTTCTCAACGCTAAGGCTTAAATATATTCCAGCACTACTAAGCTTGAGAAACCTGCTGTATCTCTGTATTGAAGACTGTGGGTTTGGTCAGATGACACCATAAGGTAATTTTGCATACCTCATTAATGAAACAAAGTATTAAAATTGTGCAGCTATTTAACATGCAAAATATCATGAAATCTCAGAATTCTACAGGAAATATTAGACAGGATCCAGGACATTACTAGATAGAATCAATTATTAACTTCAAATGGATGGAAGTAAATGCTAAGTGGAGGGCAGGGAAAAGAATATTGCTGAAGCAGGAGTTATAAAATACATTATAGCACAATAGAAACTGTGTGACAGGCATTTTGAGGCCCCGTGTGACCCCTTGCTGTCAACTCATACGTCCTCTCTACCCCATACTTTTCTAAAATCCAACATGAGAGACTAAAATGATGATATGTTTCAGTTCTAACATACTGTGAGTCAACAACCAAGGGTAAAATGTGTTGAAAATATTGTGATAGCAATGGCTGTAAGTATTAATGAGAACTGTTTTTCCAGAAAAACAGAATTAGCATTTTACTTGGTGCATAGTTTAAAATTTACATCAATCCTTAGAGTTTGCCCTTGTTTTAGCCAGTTCACAGATGTGGTAGCTGAGAATCATTTATCAGGAAGGCGATGAAACCTGATTTCAAATCTGCAATTTTCTTGAATTCCCATTGTCTTTTCACTGAAATATAGATTGTTGATTAAAAGAAAACAAATAAGACAAACACACTAGCACAGCTTAATGTGAGAAAAGAAGATAGGGGTTTTATAATGATATCTCTACTGCTGGAAAACCAGCAACCAGCAAAATGACCTATTAACAGAAGGCCAGGAAGCTGATGGTTTCCTTGTTGTGCATCACCTGTTTCCGTAATATGTTTTCTTAAAACACCCCATTACTCAAAGTCTCACCAAATTCTCATGTAAAAATTATGAAGGATAAGGTCAGGAAGAGATTTCCAGGTATCCAGACACTGTAGATTTATAACTCTCGTTAAAATTCTTGAGGCAGCAAGGGTGTGACCTAGAAAGATATACTGTGTGGAAGAAGCAAAGTAGATGAGCTCCACTATGATACAAAGAGGGGAACAGCAAAGAAACACCAAGAAATAGTGCTGTTACTATGAAAAATGTATAAAGAATATAGCTTGTCAATGCATAAGGCCAGCAATGCTTGAGTTCATATCCTGATTTGGGTCATAAAAAAGCCACTAAACTGGAGATGCTGTCTGCTTTATCTTATCACACAAGCAATATCTCATAGTTAGGAAAAATGACAAACAGCCTTTCTTTCCTGGGCCAATGCCAGGCCAACCACCAAGTGAAGAACCAATGATTATTTGTTTCATTAAGATGAACGTACTAGATACCGGAAATCATATCAGTGATAGCCCAAATGGTATTTCTTGAAATTTACTTAGTGAAAAAGACTACATCCACATGTAATGTCATTCCATTTGCCAGAAGAGCACAAAAATACCTCCCACAGACCTGGTCATTCTGTTGTTGAAGTCCTCTTCCTTCCCCATTAGTGTGTACTCAAAATTATAACCAATTTTATTATATAAGCATAGTCTATTATAAGTTAGATCACTTTTAAATAAATTAGAATAAAATTTTTTTGAAAAAAATTTTACGATAGAAGTACACGTGTGTAGATTTGAATAGACCTTACGAGGGGGTAAGAAGAAGGGGATTGTGGCAGCATCTATGCTTGTATTGCATGGTCTTCAAATAGTTTCATGGACAGCTTCAGCAAGTAGAGGTGTATAGGTGTCACGCTGCTTTGTACTTGGAGTTGGTGTTGTACTAAGATATTCCCTCTATAGAGACTGGCTTATAGATCTGTACATTGGTATGTCAGTAGAGTCTAGAACAAGTAGTTATTATGTATTCTAAACATATTAAAGTCCTATAAACATATTATAGACTCTAGAACCCCAAAGTGCCAAATAACCTAGGTATTATTTTTTAAATTGTGGCTTAAAGATCAGCCATCTTTACAAGGGTAAACATAAAATAATTTTTGAAAGCAGCTGATGTACAAGAGTAGCAATAATGACCCACAGGGGAAAAAAATGTTCACACATAATCACCCAGGTCAGAAAAATGATTGGGAAAGTCCTGTTTTCCAGTAGGAGAAGTCACATCACACTTACTCTTGCCTCAGGGCCAGAATGCCTGTAAACTCTTAGAAACACAGCTGTGTTTTTAATGTGTTCCCCCAGACTAAACTTTGGAGTACCAAGCACTTAGATTCATAATTATCTAAAAATATATACTTTGAATTATCATCTTTGAAAATCAATTTCTCTAAGGTGAACTAGAATAAATTGTTCAAAATTTTTCAATCTACTTGCATCACTTCTAGGAGAAATCCAAGAATCCTAGCATAGAATAAAATTTTCTTCAAATTCTAGCCCTTTACTTTCTGTCCACTATTTCTTACTTCCCCTCCATCTCAAAACTTATACTCCTGCAAGACAAAGAAATTTATAGTTGTCTCAACATGCCCTAGAGTCCTGATTTTTGATGCTATTGTGCATGCTGTGCCAGATGGCTAAAATTCTGACACCCTCCCCATAAATGCACCCAGGGGACATCTTCAAGTCTTCTCTGACTCATCAAATGAAATCTTCCTTCCCTTCGTGCTTCCACTAAACCTCCTGTTTGCCTCAAAACTAGCATGGCCGTCATTTTCATTTGTGTGTCTAATTAAGAATATTGATGGTGTAATTCCCAGCTTTCTGTACAGTAGTACAGCATACCAGTTATGAGGAAGGACTTTGATAAAGCAGATGTGAGTTCAAGGGTCAATTTATCTTCATTCTAGCAAGGTGACTTTGAGCAAGCAACCTTTCTCTCTCTCTCTCTCTCTCTCTCTCTCTCTCTCTGCCTGTCCCTTTTTAGGCTTCATCCTTTTCACTTGTATGACAGGCATAATCACAATCCTCCCATTACAGTGTCATGAAAATTAAAAGCTGTAACACATGTAACAATTAAGGATAGTATCCCATACATACATAGCCAAAATGGTCCATAAGTATTTGGATCATTAATATTTTCATTAATATTTTAAATACTCCTTAAATCTTTGAATGATGAAAGAAACTGCATAAATACTTGTTGAATAAAATGAGTGGAAGAATGAAGGTATACTGAGCCTCCTTTCACTTCTAGTGTTTACTTTTGTAAATAATAAATAATCTGTATATATTCCTCATCCAAATCCCCTTCCATCAAACCAGTAACAGGTATTCAGACACTAAGTAACTCAGTGAAAAGTGCACATTACTCCATTTACAAATTTTAGTGCTGGAGATCTGTGTTATGGTGCAGTGGGTTAATCTTCTGCATGCAACACCAGCATCTCATATTGGAACTCTAGCTGAAGTTCCAGCTCTCTTCTTCCTACCTAGTTCCCTGTTGATGCATCTACAAAGGCAGAAAAGATGCCCCAAGTACTTGGACCCCTCTCACCCATTTGTCAGACCTAGATGGAGATCCTGGCTCCTAGCTTCAGTCTGGCCCAGCCCCACTGTCATGGATCATTTGGAGAGCAAACCAGTGGACAGAAGTTCTTTCTGTCTCTCTCTCTATATATAATTCTGTGTTTCAAATAAATAATAAACTTCCAGAAAAGTTTAATGTCAATATACATTTTTTTTCTTTTTTTCTGTTTTTTTTTTTTTTTTGACAGGCAGAGTGGACAGTGAGAGAGAGAGACAGAGAGAAAGGTCTTCCTTTGCCGTTGGTTCACCCTCCAATGGCTGCCGCGGACGGCGTGCTGCGGCCGGCGCACCGCGCTCATCTGATGGCAGGAGCCAGGTACTAGGTGCTTTTTCCTGGTCTCCCATGGGGTGCAGGGCCCAAGCACTTGGGCCATCCTCCACTGCACTCCGGGCCACAGCAGAGGGCTGGCCTGGAAGAGGGGCAACGGGGACAGAATCCGGCGCCCCGACCGGGACTAGAACCGGTGTGCCGGCGCTGCAAGGTGGAGGATTAGCCTGTTGAGCCACGGCGCCGGCAATATACACTTTTTTTTTTTGGACAGGCAGAGTGGACAGTGAGAGAGAGAGAGAGACAGAGAGAAAGGTCTTCCTTTGCTGTTGGTTCTCCCTCCAATGGCCGCCGGGGCTGGTGCGCTGTGGCGGGCGCACCACGCTGATCTGATGGCAGGAGCCAGGTGCTTACCCTGGTATCCCATGGGGTGCAGGGCCCAAGCACTTGGGCCATCCTCTGCTGCACTCCTGGGCCACAGCAGAGAGCTGGCCTGGAAGAGGAGCAACCAGGACAGAATCCGGCGCCCTGACCGGGACTAGAACCGGTGTGGCGGAGCCGCAAGGTGGAGGATTAGCCTGTTGAGCCACGGTGCCAGACTCAATATACACTTTTAAAAAAATTGAGTAATCAAAAAAAAAAAAAGCACACCAAGAAATCCAAGTAAATTATTTAAACAGATTCACCTGATAAGTGTTAAAAATAGGAAAAATATATGATGGTGGAATTCAAGTTCTGGAGAACATTTTTAAGGGGTGTTTCACACAACATTCTTTAATCTACCACATAGTTTCATCATGTGGTTGGCTCCTAAAATAGACTAGACAAGTGCTTCTCAGACTTTAAAATGGAAAAAACACCTTTAATGACAAATTAAAATGCAGAGTCTAATTAAGATGGTATTGGGGTAGGAAATGCTGTCCATTTGTTGTTTCTAGGTGAGATCAGTGTGGTGGAACTTTTAAAAATAAAAAAAAAATTCCCCAAAGATTCATCCACTTACTTATTTGAAAGACAAACATAGTTAAGACAGAGAGAGAAAAAAGTTCTATCATCCGCTGGTTTACACCCCAAATGACTGCAGGATACTGGACTGTGCCAGGAACTCCATGGAGGTCTCCCATGTGAGTGGCCAGGACTCAAGTACTTGAGTCATCATCTACTACTTCCCAGGTTCATTCAGGAAGCTGGAGCAGAAGCAGCTTAGCCAGAACTTGAACTGGCACTCTGATATGGAATTTGAGCCTCACAAGCAGTTGCTTAATTCACTTACCATAACGTATGCCCACAAAATTAAAGCTTTTTAAAATAATTGCTTAAATATAGTGCGGCCTCACATATTTTATGCTCTTTATTATACAGGTTATATCTATGACTAGAATAATACTCCCCCTTTCCATAGGTGTACCTGAGAAACATTTCTGACTTTCTGTTAAAGGTAAAGCAATAGATCAGTGTAAAAAAATTATATATATATATATATATATATATATATATATATAAAAACACAGAGAAAAAAACTAGGAAGCTGTTTAAATACACTTTGGAAGCCCATTCTCAGAAATTATAACTTGGAATGAGGCCAGTTGTGTACACGTCTAAGAACAGGCAATGTATTCCTGGTGCAGGTAAGAAGGACTGCACTTTCTGAATCACCAAGTATAAGTTCATTTTGGCCAGGTCTTATTTGTCTTTAGTTTCTTGCCAAGCAAAGCTCCTGGAAATTAATGGCTGTCAAATGTGATATGTCCTACAAATGAAATAAAAAGAATGAACGGATCAGCACATTGCCTGAAATTTTAGAAATAATGAACAAAAGAAAAACAAATCATTGTCTATGCATATACATAGTATGTATACATACATATGTATATATGATATACATAACTAGATCAGTATATTCATCAATTACAATTTGCTGGTCCTTCATTTTCAATCAAAAGTAATAGTAAGACATAAACAATTGAAATAGTATAATATTAGATGATTTGATAATCAAACAAGAGTGTTTGTAAGTTTCTCATACACCTAACAGTTGCTCCTTCCTGTATCTCATGTGACCTAGGTTTTGCTCATGAGTTACACTCTGGGTTTAGTACACAAATAGATTCTATTGCAGCTGAATCCATTTGGATAATGAGAAAACAGAAAATGCCTCCACTGCTTTCCTCTCTCAGAAAAACCACCTCATTATCTTAGTTCAGAGCCTGTTGTAGCCTGTACCCTGTAAGAGCGAGTGATAAGAGGTGTTTCATACCTTCTAGATTTGGTGAAGGTCACAGATACATCCTTTTCTCTATTACTTAGTATTTTTTTCCCTTTTTGAAGAAGATTGGGGGTCTCCTTCACTGTACTAAAAGAAACTTATAACAAGAAATTGCATTGAAATCTGTGTGTGTTGATGACAGGCTGATGAGCATAAAGTGCTTCAAATATAAGCAATGATGTAAAACCAACTACTAACCATCAACCATTGTGGTCACATTCAACATTAACTGAGAATAATCCAAAAAATGGAGAATAGTTTACAGGTGTAGATGCTAAGGGAAAATAAGAGCAACATCATCAGATTTCCTTTGTTGCACCCTTAGAACTACTTGAAACATTTTTCTTTAACAGGAGATTATAATAATTTGACTATAAATTCTCTAAGAGTTTATCATAATTGTAAAATAATAGCACTAAAAGTCCTTACTATTGTAGTTAAAACTCTCATCATTTCTCACTAAGGAGCATATGATGGGCAAACAACTTTTGTTTCTCCATTTTTAAGTAGAATCCCTGATCATACCTTTTTATGTGGGGAAAACCTATGAAAACACGAATAACAATGCACACAAATATAGCAGAGGAAATAAGAACATGAAAATAAATAAGTAATAGGAATAGTTAATTTTATTAGCTATTAAACATCCCAGTTATAAAGGTTTTATGTATATAAAGTTAAATTCCATGACAACCTCATGAAATAGTTCCAGCATTTGACAGTGGAAGAAATTAAGGCATACAATTATATAGAGACTTCCTAGAAATTGATGTTGGGGGTAAATTCAAAAGTATGTGAAGAATGGCATAGATTGTAAAGACAGTATCTACTGTGATTACTAACACTAGGTTGTCTGAGCAGACAAACCCTAAGAGCTGTTCAATTTCATTCATCCCAAACATTTTGAGATGTTGCTAAGTTTTTAAGTGCCAGAATATGAATGAGTCTGAAGATACAAAGATAAGACTAAATTTTCTCTTTTGACATATATTATGGTTATAATTAGCATTACACAATGTGTATAAAAATAATATTGTAAAACTTTGATATTACAGAAATAATTATTTTTAAAAACTTTCCATTATAAAACTGATCTCTAAAAATTTGCCTAGCATCTCTGCAGAGAGAGCATTCCATTCCAACTGATAGGAGTAGCAATAGAAGTAGATACAGCAAAAGATGGAAAAAGACTGATGTTTAAACTCATTATTAAAAGTTTTCTTAACAAAAAGAAAAGAAGAGAAAGTATGTGTATTAAAAGAGTATGATCTTTTCTCTGAAACGTGGTAGTTAATATGGAATACCAAAAAAAAATAAAAGTGTAGGAATGAAACAGATAACTTGTGATTTCAGTGCTGTTTTAGCCTTTTATACTCCTGTGGAACTATGGTCTTTGTACCTCTAACTTGTTGAATATTATGGTTAGTGGTGCATTAAGTCTGTGATAAAGAGTGTACTGAAATCATGTTCTTGTAAAAATTAGAGAAAAAAAGAACGGAAGGAAGGATGATTGAGGAAGGGATAGAATTGGAATGAAATATGGTTATCTTTTTAGATTTATACCTATGAAATACATGAAATCTGTTCTCTTTATATTAATAAAAATTTTAAAGGGCATGATAGGGAAGAAAGAGAAGTAATTCTGATTGGAACATAATGTGAAGTGTGTTACAGGGTAAATTGCAATGAGTGTGACTGGTATGGTAGCTTGTTTCTAGGCTGGGAAAGACCTTCCATGGCTTGAGTACAGAATTTACCACAGAGGATACCTGAACCCATTTAGATTTTAGCAGGATAACCTGTAGGCAGTGAGTGTTTGTAATTTAGAATTTTAGAATGGTAATGGTTAGAATCTCAACTCAAAGAGACTGGTTCAGGTATTCCAAAATAGGTAGAATGAAGGCAATAAAACATTGTAGCAAATGAAGAGAGAGAATCAGGAGTTCCATGATTTAGGAGACTGAGAGAATTGCCTCCAGCTGGAGGTCAGAAACATATGGAAAGTGAATAAGAGTAAGTAGTCAGAGGTAATTTTATTGTCATTCAACAAAGTCAGCTGTTTCACTAATAACTATTGAGAGCTGCAACATACAATCACTTCTAAACATGTTAAATATTTTAAATAACTTAGAAGGTTCTTGGGTTTTAAGCTTAGGTAACAGAATAGTCATTCTCAGTTCAAATATAGATAATAAAAAAGGAAAAATATGCAGAGAAATGAGAAAGCATGTGCTTGCTGTTCAGAATGTTTGAGAATCCTACATAGCTTTCAAGAGATGCTTACCATTTTCTTTCTGATACAGGTCCTACATTGAGTCAGGGCTGGAGATAAAATTTAGGCCTCTTTTGTGTGTGGGTCAATGATACTACACAAAAAAATAAGGGAGAATAAAGGTTGGAATTCTTGGAACTAATAAGAGGAGAGGACAAAAAGATAACCAAAATTATGTAGAAAAAATAATAGGAGTAACAAGGTAATGAAGGGAGCATTTTTAAGAAAGATAATGGTTTCCAGTTGCACCCATTTTGTTGCAAAACACAGGGTTTTATTATAAAAAAAAAATCTTAAAAAAAAATAACAGCCGGCACTGTAGTGTAGTGGGTAAAGCTGCTGCCTGCAGTGCCAGCTTCCCATATGGATGCTGGTTTGAGTCCTGACTGCTCCACTTCTGATCCAGCTCTCTGCTATGGCCTGGGAAATCAGGGGAAATGACCCAAGTCTTTGGGCCCCTGTACCAGCATGGGCAATCAGAAGAAGCTCCAGGCTCCTGGCTTCATATTGGCCCATCTCGGGCCATTGAGGCCATTTGTGAAGTGAATCAGTGATGGAAGATCTCTCTCTCTCTCTCTCTCTGTCTCTGCCTCTCTGTAATTCTGTCTTTCAAATAAAATAAAAAAATCTAGAAAAAAAAAGTACCAAGTCACTGCGGAAAATAATAAAATCACTAATTTTTCTGATTAAAGCAAAGAAGAAAACTGGGCAAAAATCATTAAAAGGCTATCTGACATGGAACCTTATATTCTTAATATACATAGAATTTGCTTTTATTATTTTCAAAATATTTTGTACAATTTACAAATATTCTCCATTTTGAGGAATATTTATAATCATTATTTATTGCTAAAGGCAATTTCTGTTTTGTATTCTGAATCACAATGTTCACACAAATATTTAACTTCATGTATTTTTAGCCCCTCTATATATAATGGCTCAAGGAATAGTCTTATGAAAATTATGATTAATTTTTAAATAACTATACAGAAATATATAATGTCAGAATTCCAATGTCTCCTTTTTCAAATGCTTGTTCAAAATGCCAATTATGGGGACATCCTCTGGAAATGACTTCCATGATTTGCATGATCTCTCCTTCAAGTTATGGAGATTCTTGACATTTTGCTAGGAAAATAATGACTTCCAGACTGGACCTGACATGAAAAGTGTTCCTTCTTTTGCTAACAAAAATGGATTCCAGATTATTTTCTCTTATCATTAGCAAATATTGTCTGCTTTTTCTTTCAGCCATATTATCATAATTCTTATGATGATTATTTTGAACTCAGAGAGATACTTGTTATTCTGTTGCAATTCATCTTTTAGTGTTTTAATAATGCATTTACACATATATAGTAGTTTCAAGTATTGCATTCAATACCATGGCAAAATTAAAAATAGCAATAATTGATGCAGTTGTTTTAGTGCAGCATCTATCATCACTTTGAATGCCTGATAGATATGAGAGTCTGAGTTTGATTGATGCCTCTGCTTTCTTTCCAACTTCCTGCTAAGGTGCATCCCGGGAGGCAGCAGATGATAACACAAATACATGAGTCCCTGCCATGGGCATGGTATATCTGGACAAAGTTCCTGGTTCCTGGCTTGTCCTGGTCCAGCCCTGGTTATTGCAGGCATTTGGGGATTAAACTGAATGATGGGAAATCCATCTCCCGCCCTCCCTCCACCCCATCTCTCTCTCTCTCTCTCTCTCTCTCTCTCTCTCTCTCTCTCTCTGCTTTTTCAAATAAATAATGGATAAAGAAGAAACCAAAGTGATTTTCCCATAAGTCAGAAAGCAATGTTAGAAATACTAAACCAGGACAGGTCAAGATGGTGGATTATGGAATGAGATACTGCTCTAGGCGAGGGATAAAAAGGTAAAATAAAGTATAGCAAGTACACTCTCAGGGGAGAACTGGAGAGAAAACCACTCTGGGAAATGCTACAAAAGGAAGAGGAATGCCAAGGACCTGTGTGGAGGATGTGACTGCCCAGCACAAATACAAGTATAACTGCAGCAGTTGAGAGCCAGAACAGGTGGCAGCTTGGAGATGGAGGCGAGACCAAACTGCAGCAGCCTGTGGTGATATAGATGTAGGGAGAGTGTGGCGTGAGTCTGGACTGGAGTCCTGGGGCTAGCAGTGGCTTGTGGTTGCCCCTGAATTCAGCAGAAGTAGAGGGGGCATATTTATCTCACTCCAGCTTCCCCCTAACAGTGCCTGCTGCCTTGCTGAGAAAGAGTGGATGCCTTGTTGGGTCTGGGCAGGAGTTGTTGAAGACTTTATGCATGCACACAGCAACTGGCTGAGACAGTCTGCCTTCTTATTGGCAGTACTGGCAGGAGTGGTTGGGAGAGAGCAATGTTCAGCCAACGGATCTTGTGCACATCTGTGATCCAGAGATTCTGGTAGAAGGAAAAATCTGCAGTCCCCATCGACTTTAAGTCTGGCTAGGAGATGGCTGGGCAACTACATAGAATGGTGAGGAGCCCACAGCCTCCCAGGATCAAGGTTCCTAGGCAAAGCTAGCTCAGGGAACATGTGCCTCTCTGTTGACTGGACAGGCTGTCAGTGCAGAACAAAATCTCTGGACCCAGTGACTGTGGGAGCCTTGTGTGCTAAGACTGTGGGAACTCAGTGGTTACATGAGAAAGGGCAGGGTATAGCTGGGTCTCTTGGCAATTACTGGGTGCTGCTCCACACACCTGGAGTTATTGGTTACCTACATCAGGTCTTTGTAGCGGGAACTGTTCTCATAGTGAGGACTGAGCAGATCATTGTGTGGTTCATATAGTAGCACAAACGAATATTGAATACACTGAGGGCTAACACCCAGGCATTGGGGTCTACCATGCTCAACATGGGAGTTATTTTGGACACTCAACCTAACCTGCAGAGCTCCCTGGCCACATCCACCACACACCTCTTGGTATTCAATAAAAGTGCAGACATCCCACTATGCCACAGAGGCATAGCTCAAAGATAAGCCATCAGAGGAAAAAAAAAAACCAAAAATCCACTCCACAAATGTCTAAAAACAAATGCAGAAATTCAAGAAACAAAAATAAGGAAGACAATGTGACCGCCCCCTCCCAAGGAACACAGCATTTCAACATTTCAGTATTAGAATGTGAAGATGAAGAGATTGAGGAAATGCCAGAAGTGGAATTCAAAAAAATTAATCATAGGATTACTCAAAAAGCAATCAGAAGCAAATCTATGAACTAAAGGAAACCATACATGACGTGAAGAAAATTTCCCCATGAAATTGAGATTTTATAGAGAAATCAAAATGAAATATTAGAAATGAAGAAGTCAATAGATCAAGTAAAAATGCAGTTGAAATTCTGAACAGCAGATTTGGCATGGCAGGAGAAAGAATATGTGAACTAGAAGAAAAATCTTTGGAAATCTCATAGCCAGATAAAAAAAAAGAAGAAAATTAAAAAAAACTTAAAAACAGTGTTAAAGGTTTATGGGATACTATCAAACAAACCAACATATGAGTCTTAGGAGTTCCTGAAGGTGTGGATAGAGAAAATGGACTTGAAGGCCTATTAAGTGAAACAATTACAGAAAACTTCCCTAATTTGGAGAAAGAAAAGGGTGTCCAAGTATAGGAGGTACACAGAATTCCTTACAGACATAACAAGAAAAGATCTACAACACAAAGCATCATAGTCAAACTTTCAATTGTAAAAGGAAAAAAAAAAGATTCTAAAATGTGCAATTAACAGAATGAGAGAAAATATTTGCAAACTATGTAACTGATCAAGAGTTAACATCCTGAATCTATTAAGAGCTCAAGAAATTCAACAACAACAAAACAAACAATGCAGTTAAGAAATGAGCAAAGGACTTGAATTTTCAAGAAAGGAAATTCAAATAGCTAACAGACACTTGAGAATATGCTCAGGATCACTAGCCTCAGAGAAGTGCAAATAAAAACCACAATGATGTTTCACTTCACTCCAGTTAGAATGGTTCTCATACAGAAATCAACAAACTACAAACGCTGCCAAGGATGTAGGGGAAAACTACTCTAGTGCAATGTTGGTGGGATGTAAACTGGTGCAACCACTGTTTTATGGAGATAACTGAGGAATCTGAGTATATACCTACCATAGGTTCTAACCATCCCACTCCTGGGGATTTATCCAAACTAAAAGAAATCAGTATACGAAAGAGTTATCTTGTACCTCCATGTTCATTGTAGCATAATTCACAATAGGTAAGATATGGAATAACCCAGATGTCCATCAACTGTTGACTGGATAAAGAAATTATTGTATATATACACTATGGAGTACTATTCAGCTGTAAAATAATGAATTCCTGTCTTTTGCAACAAGATAGATGCAGCTGGAAACTATTATACTTAGTGAAATAAACCAGTCCCCAAAAGACCAATATCATATGGTTTCCCTGATCCAAGGTAACGAATATAGTACCTGAAATGTAATGTATTGGAGTGAAATATACATTTTGAGATTTGATGCTTGTTTATAGTCCTTGTCTCTTCCAAAGAAAAACAGTGTTTTTTTTTTTCTCTTCATATTAGTTATTGAACTCTTTTACTTAGTATAGGGTTAACTATAGAATTATTAAGTAAATTGAAAATAGATCTTTGTAAAAATTCAGAGTGGGAATGTGAGAGGGAAAAGGAGGAAGGGTTGGAGCATAGGAGAAATGGAGGGTAGGGGAAGAAGTGTCACTATGTTCCTAAATCTATATATATGACATACATGAAAGTTGTACAACTTAAATAAAATAAAAGAAGAAAAACTAAACTACTGGGGACAGTATTATGGTGCAGGTTAAGCTGCCACTTGCCACATCCACATCCTATATTGAAGTGTCAGTTTGAGTCCTGGCTACTCTGCTTCTGATCTAGCTCCCTGATAATGCACCTGGGAAAGCAGTGGAAGATGGCCCAAGTACTTTGGTTCCTAAACTCAGAGGGAGACCCAGGTATAGTCCCACTCTTCTGCTTTCGCCTGGCCCAATACTGACTGTTATGGACACTGGAGGAGTGAACCAGCAGATGAGACATCTTTTCTTTCCCCTTCTATCTTTGTCACTGATACATTCAAATAAATAAAATAAATATTCTTTTAATTTAAAGAAATATTAAACTACTAAAAGCTACATTGTTCACCTTATTTTTAAAAAAGTCTGGGGCGACAAACTTTCATTCACCAGTCAAGATATTGCTTAACATGACCACATCCCCTGTTGGAGCGCCTGGGTTCTAGTCCAAGCTCGATTCTCCACTAAGCCAACCTGCTAACAGATACCCTGGGAAATAGCAGGAGATGGCTAAGTACATGAGTACTGCCACCCATGTAGGAGATCCACAGAGAGTTCCAGGTTCCTAAACTTCAGCCTGTTCCCGTCCTGGCTGTTTTGGATCTCTCTCTCCCTCTCCCTCTCCTTCTCCTCTCTCTTTCTGTCTTTCAAATAAAAAAAAGTAAGCTATTTTTCTAAAAATTTATTTGACAGAGTTATAGACAGTTAGAGAGAGAGACAGAGAGAAAGGTCTTCCTTCTGTTGTTTCACCCCCAAAATGGCCACTACAGCCAGCGCGCTGCATCTATCTGAAACCAGGAGCCAGGTGCTTCCTCCTGGTCTCCCATGCAGGTGCAGGGCCCAAGCACTTGGGCCATCCTCCACTGCCTTCCCGGGCCACAGAAGAGAGCTGGACTGGAAGAGGAGCAACCGGGACTAGAACTGGCACCCATATGGGATGCCAGTGCTTCAGGCGGAGGATTAACCAAGTCAGCCACAGTGCCGGCCCCAGTAAGCTAATAATTTTTTAAAATTCTTACAATATTTTGGAATTTTTGGAAAGGTTTACCCTTATGTGAAATCACTGGAGAAGTTAAACAGAAAAAACATGCTCAACTTTCATAAATGTTTCTTTTTACTTAAACAATTAAAATAAACATCCATGAAACTATTTATGTTGAATAGGAAATCTGCATACAGAAGAATTACTCCACATTAGAGAAAGCTAAGGTTCAATCATCTAGGAACATCACTATTTATTTCTTGAAGGTCAACAGAGGGAAGGAAAAAATTATTTAATTGCATTGCAAATACATCTTGATTAGGCAAAATTAAACCAAAGCACCTCTAGTCAGCTCTGATAAGTCAATTAGACAGCCTGTAAGTCTCACCAGCTACCAATGAAGATTGAGTAGTCAGTATCATGATGCCACATAAAGATTGTCCCAAGTTCATATTTTTCAATTTATCCCACGTCTTGCCTCCAGGTGTGCACTGAATTGACTATATAAATATTTCTAAGTACTTCTTCTAAGAGTAGTACAATGGCAAATAATCTTCTGGAGAAAATGAAGTATTGATGCATATGGGTGGCACATTCTTTGTGACATGGAAGCTTCCATCCAAGGGACTACATGGCAAGAGTTTTTCAATAATAAAGTCCATAGAATTATGAGGCTATATTTTGATATAATGATCAAATGAACTATTAGATAATAATTATACTATACATTGAATCACATATTTGGAAATTATATTCTTTTTTTTTTTATTTTTGACAGGCAGAGTGGACAGTGAGAGAGAGAGACAGAGAGAAAGATCTTCCTTTGCCATTGGTTCACCCTCCAATGGCTGCTGCGGCCTGCGCGCTGCGGCCGGCGCACTGCGCTGATCCGAAGGCAGGAGCCAGGTGCTTCTCCTGGTCTCCCTTGGGATGCAGGGCCCAAGCACTTGGGCCGTCCTCCATTGCACTCCCTGGCCACAGCAGAGAGCTCACCTGGAAGAGGGGAAACCGGGACAGAATCCGGTGGCCCGACTGGGACTAGAACCCGGTGTGCTGGTGCTACAGGCGGAGGATTAGCCTATGGAGCCGCTGCGATGGACTTTCATGACATTTTATATCAAGCAATGAAGGATAATGATTTTGAGAGAGAGAAAATACTCAATAACTAAGTCCTGAGATTGTTTGAGCTTACTAATGAGACAGGTCCCAGGACATACTGCCAGAAGAATGTTGTAGGCAGAATCCTGAGGCGTCTCTGAGTGGGAAAAAAAAAAAAATAGTAGTGACAAGTCATCATTGGTGAAGTTCCCATGAGATTGTTGGGCAGAGAACTGGCAAGGGGAGAGCTGCATAGAAACACCACTTGAGATCTGCAGAAGGTCCCTTTAGATGCTCCCTGCATCAGCGAAAGAATTCCTCTTTGTAATTCACAGGGCATTTAGGTGCAGACTCAGAAATTTTGCCTCAATAATGGGGCAAAATTAGACTTGGGCTAAATAAACAATACTCTGATCTGCTAAATAAAGCTTAAATGTAAGATGTAAAGGAATCAAACTGACAATAAATTTGACTACATCTTATAACAAAGAGCAATCATGTTTATATTAATGCGGAAATGTTCAGCATTCAAAAATGATAAAATTCACACGTTTTGTCCTGTAGTACATTCAGGCATTCTGGGGCCAGCACTGTGATCCAGAGACTCAAGCCACCACTTGCAATGCCGGCATCCCATACTGGAGGCCCAGTTCAGATCCCAGGTTCTCTGCATCTGATCTAGCTTCATGCTAATATGCCTTGGAAGGCAGTGGGTGATGGCCCAAGCGCTCAGGCCTCTGTCAACCATGTGCATGGCCAGGATGCATTTTCTGGCTCCTGGCTTCAGACTGGCAAATGCTGTCTGTTACGGCCATTTGAGGAGTGAATCCATGGACAGAAGATCTCTCTCTGTCTCTCTCTAGCGTTCTGTTGGATTGTCTATCAAATAAATAAAACTTTAAAAAAAATCAGGCATTCGAAGTATCAAGAAAATAAAACTCATAATGAGAAAAGCTAAGGAAACCTTCCTAAAAACACAATGATAGAATAGTATATAAGGAACTTGAAGTGTTTATTTTTAAAATTTATTTGCATCTAATTGTAAGGCAAAGTGACAGAGAGGCAGAGACCAATGCAGAGAGAAAGAGAGAGAAAGAGAAAGAGAGAGGAAGAGAGGAATTCTTTATCTGCTGATTCATTCCCCAAATGCCTACAATAGCCAGGGCTGGGCTGGGTTGAAGCTAGGGGCCAGGAATTCCATCTGGGACTCCCAAACCTGTGGCAAGGGTCCAATCACTGACTCCCAAGTTGCTGGTGACTTCCAGGGTGCATTAACAGGAAGCTGGATTGTAAGCAGGGTAGCACTCCAATTTAGGATGAGGGAGTCCCAAGCTTAACCCATTGTGTCACAATGAATGCTGCTACAAGGACATGAAAATAATGATTGAGAAGAAAAATGCTGGGTGAGAGAAACAGAAGATTAGCACTATAGGATAATAGACTGGTGAATATGAAAAGAAATGAATACAAACTGTCCAAAATGAAATACACACAGAAAAAGACTGAGAAAACAATGAACAGATCATCAGTACGCAATGGGACAACATCAAGCAGCAAAACATATGTGTAATTGAATCCTTAAAGGAGAGAAGAGTGGGTGTAGGAAAAATATTTGAAGAAATAATGAGAAATATATTTTTTCCAAATTTAATGAAAACCATAAATCCACAGAAGAAAGGCTCAAAGTACTCTAATCCAAAGAAGTTAATGATACCAAGCCACATTAAAATTAACCCGTTTAAAATCAACGACAAATGTGGCCAGCACCGCGGCTCAATAGGCTAATCCTCTCTCTGCAGCGCCGGCACACTGGGTTCTAGTCCCAGTCTGGGTGCCGGATTCTGTCCCTGTTGCCCCTCTTCCAGGCCAGCTCTCTGCTGTGGCCAGGGAGTGCAATGGAGGATGGCCCAAATGCTTGGGCCCTGCACCCCATGGGAGATCAGAAGAAGCACCTGGCTCCTGGCTTCGGATCAGTGCAGTGCGCTGGCCACAGCGCGCTGGCCGCAGCGGCCATTGGAGGGTGAACCAATGGCAAAGGAAGACCTTCCTCTGTCTCTCTCTCTCACTGCCCACTCTGTGTCAAAAAAAAAAAATAAAAATTCCAAAATAAATAAATAAATAAAGGACCAACCAATTACTTAAAAGGTCATTAAAAAAAATCGACAAATGTAAAATTTTAAAACCCATGAGTAGTGAAAGAGATAATACAGAGAAGTTAGCAGCCTCTCAGCAGAATCTACAGAAATCAAAAGGCCCGTGAGTAATAACTTTAGTATTGAACTATCAGAAAAACGGTAATCTCTCAACTTTGATTTCTAGATCAAGTAAAAACATTTTTAAATTAGAGTGAAATGAAGAATTTGTAAACACATATTAACTGAACTTTATAACTAGCAGAAGTACACAACAAGAACTATTCAAGGAAGTTCTTCATACAGAAGAAAAATGATACCAGATAGAATCTTGGATTGGTACATGGGAATGAAAGACACCAAAACCTGAAACTAGCGTCAGCAATGTGGTTTAAGAGGCTGTGTCTACACTTGCTGTCCCTGCATCCTATATGGGCTCTGGCTTGTGTCTGGCTGCTCCTCTTCTGATCCAGCTCTCTGCTTAGGGTCTGAGAGGGCAGTGGAGAGTGGCCCAAGTGCTTGGGCCGCTGTATCCAAGTGAGAGACCCAGGGGGAGCTCCTGGCTCCTGGCTTCAGGTTGTCCTCTTTCGAGCCACTGGGGACACTTGAACAAGTAGATGGAAGACCTTCATCTCTGTCTCTCCTTCTTTATGTAACTGCCTCTCAAATAAATGAATAAAAAATCTTTAAAAGTCCTGATACTAGGTGATAAAATAAAAATACTTTTCTTATTATTTATTTATAAAACATATTTAACCACATAAGGTAACCACAAAATATCATAAAGTTTAGAATATATATATATATATATATATATATATATAAATGCAATATGTCAAAATAATAGCACAATGGTTGGAGGCATTTTTTGGAAGGAATTTCACTCTATGTGACAAGGTATAGATATAATTTGAATTAAGTTCTATAATTCCTAAATTAATCATTAAATTTTAATAATAATAAAAATTTACAATCAAAGGAGATGAACTAGACTCATCAAATTTTATGATAAAAAATCAGAAAACAGGGAAATGGGCACAAAGAAGAAATGAAAGCAATAGGAAGCTGTCAGTAACCATATTAATATTTATATTACATGTAAATAGCCAGACTCTTCCAACTAAAAATAGAAATTATTAAATCAGATTTAAAATTGACTTAAATATATACTCTCTATAAGAAGCCCACTAATTATATAAGTATGTAAATAGGTTAAAATTAAAGTCATGGACTAGAACATACCATGCTAATACTAAGTCAACTATAGCTAGGTGAATTATTTTAATACTAGGCAGAGTAAATTTTAGAGCAAAAAATAGTATCAAAAATAAAGAAGTTTAGTTACTGTTGAGAACAAAACAATTCTAAAATTTTATTTGCCTAAGAATAAAGCAACATTTGTGAATCAAACATGATAGCATAACCATGAACAACAGACAAATCTACAATTACGTTTAGATATTTTAAGGCTCGTCTCTCAATAATTAATATAGTGTAGAGGAAATTAGTAAGGACGTACGATGTGAACAACACCATAAACAACTTCACCTGACATTTATAGAACAGTCCACTGCAGAAGAAAACGAATGCTCATCATTTTCAAGTGCCCACAAAGTTTTTAACAAGATAGGCCATATCTTTAATCACAAATTTGCTTCAGTAAATCTAAAATATTTAAAATCACACAAAGAGTGTTCTCAGGTCATCAAGGGATAAAATTGGAAATGAGAAACACAGTATATGTAGAAAATCACCAAATATTTAAAATGAAATGCTTATAGGTCAAATAAGAAATCAAACTATAACTGAGAAGTATTTCAAATTGATTGAAAATGACAACCCTTATAGAAAAAAAAATGAAACAAAAAAGAGAAAAAGTAAAAAAAAGAAAATTGTTACATATTCTTTTTTTTTAAAATTGTGGTGCTGTACTTTCTGTCTGGCCAATTTCCCATGTTGTAATAGAAGACATGTGCAAGACTGAAGGGTTAGGAAGAATAAAGGGTCTTGCCAGGCTGAATTTGTTATCATGAACTCCTTAAATTTGTATTAATAGATTATTCGGTGATTAGTTGGTGAATTTTTGTTGCTTTCTTTTAAAAGTGTTTCAATTCAATTTAAAATATTGTGAATCTTATTTTCAATTCTTATCACAACTTTAAACCCTGTAGACTGATTTTAATTATGGAGGATGATTTGTAGTACTGATCATGTTCCACAGATAGCAATATAAAAGGTCAAATAGATACATACATATTGACCTTGCATTATCTATTCATTAGCATTAGACACCGACGGATGATAATGTTTTGTAACTGACACCTGAGTATTGTCACATCTGTTTTTATTCTCAGCAATGAAATGTGCTTCATTTATGTTCAAACTATATCCCTATTTTCTAAAATTCCCTGTGATTTACATGATTAACTTATTTAATGAGGCAGAAAGAAGGCCTTACGCATTGTGCTTAGTCTAAAACAATGTCAGACTGAATAAATAGCAAGTGCACATCAATCTCCCTGACTCCCTGCTATTATCTACCAGCAGAGATAAATTAAAAACTTAATTTGATTGTTTCATTCATGTGTACAGAATGTTGCACAGTGTACTGCTATCTACAATAAACTTTGCATTCAAATTTCTGGATTGCATTACTTTATTGGATCCAGAATTTATATGATAAAATATTTTAAAATCATAAACCTGTCTACTTGTATAAAGCAATCACAAATGGAAAAATCTTCAAGATAAGCACAAAGGTATTCAAATGCAATTGGTTTCAACAAAATGAAAGCATTGGCAAACTAAAGAACACATAGAAATTATTGAAAGACCTACCATCTACTACCAGAGTACACTAGCACACTAAATGTTAGGAGTCAAAGGGATCACACAAGCAAGACTAGTGTCTGCTAATACTAACGGATAGAATCAAAAAGGGAGAGAATGATCCAACATGGGAAGTAGGATACACAGTAGACTCATAGAATGGCAAATGTCCCAAACAGCACTCTGGCCTCAGAATCATCCCTTAAGGCATTTGGATCTGGCTCAAGAGCCCATGAAAGTATTTTAGGCATGGAAAGCCAAAGCACTCTGGGAAAAAAAAAAAAGATCTCTGTGAGTGAGATCCCAGTGGAAAGAATGGAGCCATCAAAGAAGGAGGTAACTTTCTCTGAAGGGAGGAAAGAGCTTCCACTTTGATTATGATCTTGTCTAAGATCAGAGCCCACGAACTCAAAAGGCTTCCATAGCCTTGGTAACTCATGACTAGAGCCTAGGGAGATTACTGATGCCATAAACAAGAGTGTCAATTTGTTAAGTCAACAACAGGAGTCATTGTGCACTTACTCCTCATGTAGGATCTCTGTCCTTAATATATTGTCCAATGTGAATTAATGCTATAGCTGGTACTCAAACAGTACTTTACACTTTGCATTTCTGTGTGGGTGCAAACTGTTGAAATCTTTACTTAATATATACTAAATTGATCTTCTGAATATAAAGGTAATTGAAAATGGATCTTTTTTTTTTTTTTATAAAGCTTTTATTTAAAGAATATAAATTTCCAAAGAACAGCTCATGGACCACAATGGCTCCCCCCACACACAACTTCCCTCCCTCCCCCCACCCTCCCCTTTTCCCGCTCCCTCTCCCCTTCCATTCACATCAAGATTCATTTTCAATTCTTTTTATACACAGGAGATCAATTTAGTACGTATTACGTAAAGATTTCAATGGTTTGCCCTCGCATAGAGACACAAAATGATAATACTGTTGGAGTACTAGTTATAGTATTAATTCACAATGTACAGCACATTAAGGACAGAGATCCTACATGATTTTTTTTTTTTTTTAAAAATTGATTAATTGTCTATGCAATTTCCAGTTTAACACCAAGATTTTTTTTTTCATTTGCAATTATCTTTATATAAAGAAGATCGATTCAATATATACTATGTAAGGATTTCATCAGTTTGCACCCACACAGAAACACAAAGTGTAAAAATACTGTTTCAGTACTAGTAATAGCATCACTTCACATTGGATAACACACTAAGGACAGATCCCCCATGAGACGCAAGTACACAGTGACTCCTGATGTTGATTTAACAATTTGACACTCTTGTTTATGGCGTCAGTAATCTCCCTAGGCTCTGGTCATGAGTTGCCGAGGCTATGGAAGCCTTTAGGGTTAGCCGACTTCGATCTTATTCCCACAGGGCCATAGTCAAAGTGGAAGTTCTCTCCTCCCTTCAGAGGAAGGAACCTGTTGAAGTGAAATGGACACTATGAGAAACAGTGACTCGATCAGATCTTGTGCTGACTGTTGTTGTACAATGTAATACTTTATCCATGGTAGTATTTTTTTTTTTCTTTATCCTAGTACTAGAGGTTGAACTCTGTAATTAACACAGAATTATTCTTAGGTGTTTAAATTTTAACTGAAAAGTGATCTCTGTGAAATATAAGAGTGGGAATAAGAGAGGGAGGAGATGTAAAACTTGGGACAGGCTCAATCGGAACGGCCCCAAATGATGGAGTTAGAATTGTGCCAGGGGTTTCCAATACAACCCCATCAAGGTGGCATGTACCAAGGCCATCTCATTAGTCCAAGTGATCAATTTCAGCTCACAATTGATCACACTGATAGGTCTAAGAGCCAAAGGGATCACACAAACAAGACTAGTGTCTGCCCTTACTAACTGATAGAATGAAAAAGGGAGAGAATGATCCAACATGGGAAGCAGGATACACAGCAGACTCATAGAATGGCAGATGTCCTAAATAGCACTCTGGCCTCAGAATCAGCCCTTAAGGCATTCGGATCTGGCTCAAGAGCCCATGAGAATATTTTAGGCATGGAAAGCTAAGACACTCTGGAAAAAACAGAAGACCTAAATGAAAGATCTCTGCGAGTGAGATCCCAGTGGAAAGAACGGGGCCATCAAAGAAGAAAATGGATCTTGATGTGAATGGAATGGGAGAGGGATTGGGAGGTGGGAGGGTTGCGGGTAGGAGGGAATTTATGGGGGGAAACCACTGTAATTCATAAGCTGTACTTTGGAAATTTATATTTGTTAAATGAAAGTTAAAAAAAAAAAAAACAATACAGGGACCAGAGTTTTGGCATAGCAGATCAAACTGCTGCTGTGAGGCCTGGATCCCATGTGGGCACTGGTTCAAGTTTTGGCTGCTCTATTTCTAATCCAGCTCCCTGCTAATGTACCCAGGAAAGCAGCAGAAGATTGTCCCAAGTGCACGGGCAGGATGGATTCCTAGTTCAAGTGCTTCAGCCTGGCTCAGCCCTGGCTGTTGTGGCAATTTGGGAAGTGAACCAGTAGATTGAAGACCTGTTTTTCTTTGTGTCTCCCTCTCTCTATGTCACTCTACCTGTAAATTAAATAAATATATCTTCTTTTAAAAAAATAGCAATACAAAGAATGTTAATGAAGCACTATAGAATAATGTGGTGGTAGAATAAAACAAGTTATGGCTCTCTAATTTTATATGATGGGTTCTATTTACATTTTAGCTCCCAAAAGTCATGAATACGTTTATGTCACAAAAATAAGAAATGAAATATGTATTGATTTTCTCAGTTTTAAAATAATAAAGAATAGCTGGCTCCGTGGCTCAACAGGCTAATCCTCCACCTTGCGGCACCGGCACATCGGGTTCTAGTCCCGGTCAGGGTGCCAGTTTCTGTCCCGGTTGCCCCTCTTCCAGGCCAGCTCTCTGCTGTGGCCAGGGAGTGCAGTGGAGGATGGCCCAAGTGCTTGGGCCCTGCACCCCATGGGAGACCAGGAGAAGCACCTGGCTCCTGCCATCGGGTCAGCGCAGTGCGCTGGCCACAGCGCGCTGGCTGCAGCGGCTGTTGGGGGGTGAACCAATGGCAAAGGAAAACCTTTCTCTCTGTCTCTCTCTCTCTCACTGTCCACTCTGCCTGTCAAAAAATAAAAATAAAAAAATAAATAGAGAAAGTTTCCATGTGTTAATTATATTCTTTTTGCACAATGGAAACGATTTGCCTGTATAGCAATTTTTGGATTTTTCTAGGAAGGAGGTTTTCATTTTTTTATGCCTTGAGAGATATAAAGGAAATTAATTATTTTGTCTCAGCATTAAAATGGTTTAGATAACCACCTCAGATACTGTTTTATAGTGTTATTGCTTGATTAAGAACTATTCAAGTAGTATCTTTTATGAGCATGGAAGCAACAAATAGGAATAAAGAGCAGCTTACGGAACAAATGATAAACAGAACAAATGCATTTTACAGGAAACAGAGTGGATTAATACCATCCAAGGCTGTTTACTGTAAGAACAGGAATCAAAATTAAAAATATAAATTTATTCTTAAATATAGGTACTGAAAAAACATCTTTATAAGCTAAATTTTTTTTTCTATATTACAGAACACAGCCTTTTTGGAAATATTTGTTTTCTGCAGTTTCTAATTTCCAAATAAAGGAAAATACTGAGGATAACAATTCACACCTCTAGAACCTAGGTTCACTAATTTTTTTGGTGGGATTGCTTATTTTCATATTTAGTTAGTTCTAGATAAATAAAAAATAGAAACTTAAAAAATATTGATTAGATTTTGCAATGTATACCTTTATTTCTCTACAAATCACATTAGACATGACAAAAATGTACATAAACAAGAATTTTTAAACATAAGCTAAAAGCTAATTAAAATGGGATTCAACACTATATTCTTGTGTGGATTAGATTGAGAAATTGGATGAGAAAACACAAATGTAAAGATTATAAAAAAAAACAGATTAAATGTAATAGAGCTGGATTTTTTTTCCTTATTATTTGAGAGGCAAATAAACAGAAAAGACAGAGACACAGAGAGATAGGGAGGGTCAGACCATCTACTAGTTCATTCTCCCAATGCCAACAATGGTCTGAACAAGAAGAGAATTAAATAAAATCCAGGTCTCCCTCTAAGTGTCAGGGACCAAACTACAACAGGCATCACTGTTGCCTTACTGAGTCTTATTAGCAGGAGTGCTGGAGTCAGGAGTAGGACAGGTTTTTTCGTTTTTTTTTTTTTTTTTAAGATAATTTTATTTATTTGAAAGGCAAAGCCACAGAGGGGAAAGGGAGAGGGAGAGGGAGAAGGAAATGGAGAGAGAGAGAGAGAGAGATGGAGAGAGACAGAGAGAGAGAGATGGAGAGAGACAGAGAGAGAGAGATGCTATATGCTGGTTCAGTCCCCAAAATGACCACACCCAATGCCTAGAGACTGGGACTTCATCCGATTCACTATGTGGGTGGCAGGGTCACACCCAAGTACTCAGGCCATCATCTGCTGCTTTCCCAGGCACATTAGCAGGGAGCTGAGTTACAAGCGTAATAGCCAGGCTGTAAGTGACATTCCAATATGGGATGCTAGTATTGTGGATACTGGAGGCCTAACCCACAGCACCACAATACTGGAGCCAAAGTGGATCTCTCATTTGGAGACTTAACAGCTCAACCAAATGCTGGTCATGAGCTGGAAATTTGATTGTGAGTTTAGACAGTAATAAGAGAAAAGGATAACAATTAATATAAAAAATCTCATGCTTAAATGATGAACAAAACAGTAAAATTATGTACACATGGATAGCATTTCCTTAGGGAAAACTGGATTGCATTGGCAGGAAGACTCCTGCAGTTGTCTCTTATGTTCGTATTCCAGGATATTCCCTGGATGCCAAAAACTCTAGGTACTCAAGTTTCTTATTATAGTATTTACATAAAACCTTTGGCTATCTTCTCATGTACTTTAAATCATGCCCAGGTTATTTATGACACATATTCCAATGCAAATGTTATGTTAATAGTTGCCTTACTATATTGTCTATTGAAAAATGACAAAAAAAGTTTATAAATGGACAGCACTGTTTTCTCACCAACATTTTCAATCTACAGTTGATTGATTCTGGAAAAAGTAAAGAGCACAGATCTGAATGGCTGACTGTACATTGTTCTGGGTCACAATGGTGTTCACTTTTAGACAGCATATTGCAACTATTCAAAGTAAACAGTATGCTTGATACCTCTTGGGGCACATCTAAATGTGGAGATGGGGATAAAAAATAAATTCTTTTGTAATTTGTATTTTCTTTTAAAGTCTACATTAACATGTTTTTACATACATAGCATAAAATGTACCATAAATGAACAACTCAGTTAATTTAGCTAAATATACATGCACACACATACACACACCCATGTAACTCTATCATAGAGAACATTTCTATCACCTCCAAGATTTCTCTCACTTTTTTTCAATTAATACCTTCACATCTAGCAAGTCATACAATCTGAAATTTTATTTTAAACTTGTAGATGTTTTTATCATTCTTAGTTTGAAATTAGAAAATAATAACTAAATTCTTGGAAAATTTATATTTCCTCTAACATTGCATTCTAATCCTCACCCACTGATGTGATCCAAGTTAAAGTCTGATATATATATATATATATATATATATATATAATTTTCCACAACTATCTCTGTACTCATTCAAACACATCACATATATAATATTTCTATTTATTTTAATGTGATTTACCCACTTGCATCAATCTGTAACTTGTTTTTTTTTACTTTTCTTTTTTAATTCAATTTTTTCAGTTTTTCAAATTTTTACTTGAAATCTCTTTTTCAATACAATTTACAACCTTGTCCCAATTTATGCTCTGATTATACAAGTACTAAGTGGCAGAAAGATCTGGAAAAAATACCTCAAAAAACCAGAAAAGCTGTGAAACTAAGCTGCATGCAACAGGTTCTATGAGGGTGGGGAAAGCGTATGAGATGTATAATTCAGTGAGGCAGTCAGAGAAGGTTTTATCTAATGTTCTTTCAGTCACCCTTGTCTTTTGCTCCATGTTTAAGGATAAGCGTGAACTCAATGTGATTGAACCTGTACCTATGAAATACATGAAATCTGTTCCCTTTATACTAATAAAAGTAAATAAATAAAATGAATAATTAAAATAAATTGAATTTGTCACTTAGAATATTGAATTTATGACAGCCCTGTGCTGGTCCCAGTCACTCATGCTGTTACTCAGGGCAGCCCCTGTTCTCCTCTGACCCCAGAATTAAACAGCCATGGTGTCAGGCAAAAATACCAAGACAAGACCACAAAGATGCACCCTCAGATTGAAATATCCAGTGTGTTTGTTATGTTTGACCAGTCACAGATTCAGGAGTTCCACGATTGATCAGAACCCAGATGGTTTCACTTACAAGGAGGATTTGCCCAAGTTTCCACTTCTGGGGAAGAATAACAGATGTGTACCTTGATGCCATGATGAATGAAGCTCTAGGCCTATCAATTTCACCGTGTTGGCCATGATGTTTGGTGAGAAGGTGAATTGCACTGACCCTGAAGACATCATCAGAAGCCACAAGCACCATTCAAGAGGATTATCTGAGAGAGCTGCTGATGGCCATGGTTAATTTACAGATGTGGAAATAGACGAGCTATACAGAGAAGCTCCTATTAACAAAAAGTGGAATTTTCTGATGATCTCAAATGTATAACATGTGCATCTCTCCACAGTTACAATTATATGTTCTCATTCCTTTATGTAGATGCAGTTACCTTAATTTTATTCAACATGCCATTATTGATGAAATGTGCTTGATTTCAGATTTTTTTACTTCAAACAGTATGCAGCAAATATTTTTTTTTTGACAGGCAGAGTGGACAGTGAGAGAGAGAGACAGAGAGAAAGGTCTTCCTTTACTGTTGGTTCACCCTCCAATGGCTGCCGCGGCCGGCGCGCTGCGGCCGGCGCACCACGCTGATCCGATGGCAGGAGCCAGGTGCTAGGTGCTTTTCCTGGTCTCCCATGGGGTGCAGGGCCCAAGCACTTGGGCCATCCTCCACTGCACTCCCGGGCCACAGCAGAGGGCTGGCCTGGAAGAGGGGCAACCGGGACAGAATCCGGCGCCCCGACCGGGACTAGAACCTGGTGTGCCGGCGCCGCAAGGCAGAGGATTAGCCTGTTGAGCCACGGCGCCAGCCGCAGAAAATATTTTAATATGAAATGATTTATTTATGCTGCCATTGCCATAAAATAGATTTTCCAAATTGGAGCTGCTTGACAAAATACTTTGAAAATATTTACACATTTTATTATAACTGATACTACCAATTTATAATAATCTATATTTCTATCGTAAGCTAGATACAATTATGAACTATAAGTACTGAAACTCTTAGAGCATCCCTATACCCTATGTACAAAATTAAAATTAAAGCATAATAAATAATACAACAAGTGCAGAAAAACCAAACACAAGCTTTTGTTTCCCCATATCGACTAGTTAGTACACCTTTAAAAATGCTAATTAATGAAATCTTCAAATAAAAACTTGAACATCTCCTTCTTTTGGAAATACTGTAATTCTAGTCCATTCAGCAATAGATTCCATTCTTTGACATACTTTTCTTGCTAGAACCAGATTGTATAAATCTTAAAATAAATGATAATCTGAAGAATAAAATTTATCTTCAAATTTTATCACTTTTAATCATACTTTCTAACTGCTGGTTTAAGAATGTTCACTGTTCACACAAATTTATTGTGCATTTTCATTTATTCCTTGTGAATTTGATACTTACAAATAAATTTCAGAAATATATACAGATCTTAGAAATCTTGTAATTGCATAGGACTTCTTTCTTAAACATACCTTTTTTCTCAGTCCTTTCACAATTTATTTTTATTTATTTATTTATTTATTTATTTTGACAGGCAGAGTGGACAGTGAGAGAGAGAGACAGAGAGAAAGGTCTTCCTTTGCCATTGGTTCACCCTCCAATGGCCGCCGTGGCTGGCGCGCTGCGGCCAGTGCACCGCACTCATCCGATGGCAGGAGCCAGGTGCCAGGTGCTTTTCCTGGTCTCCCATGGGGTGCAGGGCCCAAGCACTTGGGCCATCCTCCACTGCACTCCCGGGCCACAGCAGAGAGCTGGCCTGGAAGAGGGGCAACCGGGACAGAATCCGGTGCCCCGACTGGGACTAGAACCCGGTGTGCCAACGCCGCAAGGCGGAGGATTAGCCTGTTGAGCCATGGCACCGGCCTCCTTTCACAATTTCTATGCATTAAGCTAGTACATTGATTTTTGGCAAATGAGGATATAGAATAGAAAATGCAGCAATATGCCCAGGCCTACATCGTCAATGAATGGTCTGTTACTCTTTCCCCAATTCTGACCTCCTGTGCACTGGTATGCAGTCTCAGAGTAGAGGTGTTCTTCCTATATTTTTGGGTACTTAATATCTGACTTTGCTAACACCTGTTTTAGTAAAGTAATAAGACATCTGTTGTTTGGTTATTGTTAGATCATTTGTCATTTAGATTCTTCTTAAGCTCTATGCCAAACAAGGGGAATAAAAAAAGAAGTAAAATAAAGTTTTGTTTAAGTTCTTTTGTTTTTCCCCAGGTAAAATTGATAGGAAAGAGACCAAAACAAATGGATAGGGTATCCTCCGAGAGTGGAGGAAACCACACAGACTGTGCTGCAGGAGCAGTACTGTAGCTCAGATGTCCAGGAAACTTCCTGAAGGCTGGAGCCCATTTCTTGAGTTTTAAAATGAAAATATGGTGCTGATTAGGGGCATATTGAGATGGAGAGTATATATCAGAGGAATTGATGTTCATGAAGACATCAAGATAAGTAGAACCAAAGAGAAAACATACCTGTATCTGCAAAAAAACACGTGTGTAGAAAGTGTAGGGGGGGAGCCAGTGCTGTGACATAGTGGATAAAGCTGCCGCCTGCAGCGCTGGCATCCCATATGGACACCAGTTCATGTTCTGGCTGCTCCACTTCTGATCCAGGTCTCTGCTATGACCTGTTAAAGCAGTAGAAGTCGGCACAAGTCCTTGGGCCTCTGCACCCCACATGGGAGACCCGTGAGAAGCTCCTGGCTCCTGGCTTCGGGGTGGCACAGCTCTGGCTGTTGTGGCCAGTTGGGGAGTAAACCAGCAGATGGAAGACCTCTCTCTCTCTCTGCCTCTCCTTCTCAGTGTATCTCTGACTTTCAAATAAATAAATAAAATTTATTTTTTTTTTCTAAAGAAAGTTGTAGGACCTTGAGTTTTTCAACTGGCTAAAGGGAATCCTGCTTGGAATTTAACCAAGCAGGTGAGAGGTTTTGCTAAAAGGAACCCCATTCTATCTGTAAAATGAGGAACAGATAATGCGGGAGAGCACACAGGGACTTTTGGCAGTCTTGTGGGGAGACGAGAGCCGCCAGAAGCAGCACTGGTTATGTAGCTGGAGCCGCTTTGCTCTTTGCCCTGTCACTGCTCCTCTAAGTTACAAACCCAGCCTCTCAAAGTGGCTCTCTTTACTCACTCACTCACACATTCATTCATTCAACATTCATTCCTTTTACTGATATATATTTCAATCCTTGTATGTGCCAAAGACTGTTCTCTACACTGAGGTTTCAAGAGAAAACCAAAATCTCTGCTCTCAGCAAGGTGATATCCTTTCAGAACAACTTCCCTACACTGAAAAAGTACTTTTAAAAATGCCTTAATTGTTCCAGGACAGTTTTCATTCTAGAACTTCCCCTCCCCCACAAAAAAGAAACATGATTCTGATGACATTTCAAGCATTAAGGCAAAAGGTCAGATATTTTACATTAAATAAATAAATTTTAAAAAGATACATTACTTTAACTTATTTTTCCTAGTAAACTGCCTTCCTACTCATAATGTATTACAGTTGCAACACTTTTTTGTAGTTTTAATTTATTTGAAAGGCAGAGTGAGAGGGAAAGAAATATTCCATCCACTCATTCATTCCCCAAAGCCTTTAACAACTAGAAGTGGTCCAAAACTATGAGCCCAAAACTCTATCCTGATCTCCAATGTGGGTTGTAGAGACTCAAGAACTTGAGCCATCATCTGCTATCTCCCAGGATGCACTAGCAAGAAGCTGGATAGGAAGCGAAGGAATCAGGACCTTAACTGGTACTGCAGTATGGGATGTAAGTGTCCAAAGCAGCGGCTTAACTTGTGCACCTCAAGTCTTGTCCCTCAACTTTTATTGACAATCCTTTTTTGTTTGCAAAATTCTACTCCAAATATTTAAAAATATTTATTTGAAAGGCAGAGTTCAGAGAGGGAGAGAGAGGGAGAGGAAGGGAGAGAGAGAGGAGAGAGAGAGAGAGAGAGAGAGAGAGAGAGAGAGAGAGAGAGATTCTTTGATCTGTCGGCTCAGTCTCCAAATGGCTGCAACGTGCAATGGACAGGGCAACACCAGAGAGGAGTCAGGTACTAGGTGCTTCATCCAGGTCTCTCACATGGGTGCAGGGGCCCAAACACTTGGGCCATCTGCTGCTGCTTTTCCCAGGCCATTAGCAGGGAGCTGGATGGGAAGTGGGACAGCCTGGACTTGAACTGGCACCCAAATGGGTCAATGACATCCCAGGCAGAAGCTTAACCCACTATGCCACAATTCCAGACCCTCCAAAAAATTTTTATGCATTTTATCATTTATTCTTGTAACAACATAATAAACTCAGGCTTATGGTAGCCAGAACCACTCAAAAGAGTTACATGCCCTAATACCTAGAATCTCTGAATTAGTTGCATTACATCATAAAATGGATTTGCTGATGTCAGTTAAGGTCAATTATCATGAGTTATTCATATGGTTCCAATCTAATTACTTAAATCTTGAGAAGTAGAAAACTTTTCCCAGCTGTGATGAGAGAGGTGGAAGGAGAGGATTTGGAGAGATGCAACAATGGAAGAAATGTCCAAAAAAAAAGAAAAAAAGACATCATCAGAAGGCTTCTTAGTGCATGTTCTGAGATGTAGGGTGTTATGTGTACCTTATTGGAGTCCTCTCCATGAAGCTTCCCTCTTGGAGTTTCTCTCCCTGCACCTTCAGGCCTGTGAGTGGAAATGACTCCCTCTGATCAACACTGACTGATCAGCTGAATTCAGTTAAGAAACACTGGGCAGAAAGACAGAGTACTTAAATTATTCTGTTAGTAATTAAATTATTTTGTCGTGTGTACTTGCAGAGACCTGAGTGCATTGCTGCTTACCGTGACTGCTCGAACCAGCACTTTTCAAAAGCTAATTTTACTTCCAACTAAAAGCATGCTACCTCATTAGCAAGAAACTCCATTAAACCAGGGATAATATGTTCTTGATGTAGCAATTTGAAGATAGGTGTCAAAAGGTACTATGAAGAATTGGGAAATGGAGTTGATAATATTCAGAGAAATAAACCATGAATAATACTGTTATTTTGAGAATCCTATACTCTCTAATATGCTTGTCAGTTTTTGATCTAATAACATAAATATTAGGACAGCATTTTCATGAAAGAGAAATATTATAAAATAACTTGAAAATACCATAATATAACCAATTAGGGCATGATGAGTACTATATTCTAGTATATGCATTGACAATTGTACATTGCCTATGTAATGTGCTGTACTATTTCCAAGAGGAGTTAGCTGAATGGTATTCCATTGTATACATATACCACATTTTCTTTATCCAGTATCAGTTAATGGACATCTGGGTGGATTATCTATCTTAATTATTATGAGTTGAGCTCCTATAATCGAGATAATATTCAGCCATAAAAAAGAAAGAACTCCTGTCTTTAGCAACAAAATGGATGAAACTGGGGACCATAATGCTTAGTGAAATCAGCCAATCCCAAAATAAATATATTTTCCCTGATTTGGTAATTAATATACTAAATACAAAAACCATAATGCATATAAGCTAAATTGACATTCTGAAATGTAGTTATTGTTTATAAACCTTGAACAATGGTTTTTTGGCTTACTAGTTGTTGAATTCTTTCTTTAGTATAGGGTTAGGAATATGATTATTAAGAAAATCGAAAATATGTCATTGTAAATAGTAAAAGAAAAATAAGAAATGAAGGAGGAGGTAGGGAGGATATGGTGGGAAGTGTCATTGTGCTCCTACAAGTGTATATGTGAAATACAAAAAAAAAAAAAGTTATTGCAAAAGTTGAAGGGAAAGAATAGAAAGCAGAAGGGTGGTATGAGGGAGGGAGGAGGGGAGATAAGTATGGTTATCTTATTAGAATAGTATCTATTGTGGTCAGTGCTGTGGCATAGTAGGTAAAGCTGCTGCCTGCAGTGTGGTGTCCCATATGGGCGCCGGTTTGAGACTCAGCTGCTCCACTTCCAATCCAGCTCTCTGCTATGGCCTGGGAAAGCAGTAGAAGATGGCCCAAGTCCTTGGGCCCTTGCACTTGCGTGGTGGAATTGGAGGAGGCTCCTGCCTCCTGGCTTCAGATCGGCACAGCTCGAGCCATTGTGGCCAGCTGGGGAGTAAACCAGCGGATGGGAGACCTCCCTCTCTTTCCACCTCTCCTCTCTCTGTGTAACTCTTTCAGCTACATAAATAAATCTTTTTAAAAAAGAATAGTATCTATGAAATACATGAAATCTTTATATTAAACATTTTTTAAAAAGGTTTTACAGAACTGTGACACTTGCTAAATCTCAGTTCAGGATTCTTTTTTAGCCCAACAATATAAATGCTAGCCAGCCATTTTCTTAATGCTCTTTCCAACACAGATGTTGACTGTGGAGGGAAAGGAGCAGTGTTGCACAGAGCCCAGGATATAGACCGGAGAATAGGATCTTACTCTTAGCAAGAATATTCATTAATCAACCTTACTTTGCTCATTTGTAAAACAGTTATAATTTAAATGTGTTCTAGCTACTGCCTTATAAAGTTCTTATGAGGCTCAAAAGAGAAAACCTAGACAATGAGGATTTATAATACCACCTCAAAGCTAGATATTCTTTTTTTTTTTTTTTTTTGACAGGCAGAGTGGACAGTGAGAGAGAGAGAGACAGAGAGAAAGGTCTTCCTTCTGCCGTTGGTTCACCCTCCAATGGCCACCGCAGACGGCGCGCTGCAGCCGGCACACCGCGATCGATCGTCCGATGGCAGGAGCCAGGAGCCAGGTGCTTTTCCTGGTCTCCCCATGGGGTGCAGGGCCCAAGCTCCTGGGCCATCCTCCACTGCACTCCCGGGCCACAGCAGAGAGCTGGCCTGGAAGAGGGGCAACCGGGACAGAATCGGTGCCCCGACAAAGCTAGATATTCTTAAAATAGGATATCCATGGAAGATAACAGATTTTGGGTGGGATTATGAATCTCCCTACTGCCCTATGTGGGCATCACAAGCTGAATTTCTAAAATCTTAGAATCCCAGATTAGTTTAGTTGCTTACATATTATGAGCCTGTAAAAACTCTGGCTCAGGTTGGAGTAGCATTTGGCTACCTGAATCCCAAGTGTATGTTTTCCATGGATATACATTAACCACGTAGATATCAATTGTCACATTTGTGTTGTTACATGTCTAACGTGCACAAAGGAAATATAAATTCTGAAATAAAACCACTTGAGTGTGATTCCTGTCCAAGCTGTTCCTTTCAATTGTATAGCTGTAAATACAGACAGAATTTCAGCCCGATTGTACCTAATAGAAAGTAATAAATTTGCTTCATGCCGCTCTCCATATGTAGTTTTGTTGGTGGAATGAATGTTATAGTTCTTTGCATAAATTCACATAAGTTAATCTTGATGAATTTAATGCTTACGTTTGTCAGCAATTATTGCTCCTCTGATGACGCATGCTAGCTGTGATTTGACAAGTCTCTTTTATTTATTTATTTTTTTGACAGGCAGAGTGGACAGTGAGAGAGAGAGACAGAGAGAAAGGTCTTTCTTTTCCATTGGTTCACCCCTCAATGGCCGCTGTGGCCAGCGCATTGCGCTGATCCGAAGCCAGGAACCAGATGCTTCTCCTGGTCTCCCAGGTGGGTGCAGGGTCCAAGAAATTGGGCCATCCTCCACTGCACTCCCAGGCCACAGCAGAGAGCCAGACCGGAAGAGGAGCAACTGGGACAGAATCCGGCGCCCGCGACCAGGACTGGAACCCAGTGTGCCAGCGCCACAGGCGGATGACAAGTCTCATAATTTAAAATCATTCAGCAGATGATATCAAATTTAAAATAGTTTCTATTAGACACTGTGGTTGCAGAGATCACATCTCACTTTTCCTTATTTCTCCAGAATTCCTTCCTCTCATAAATGCGTATCTTCCATTCATCCCATTCATACTCATTGCCAGACCTTATTTAAACAGTAAAGCTGTTTTTTGAAGTGAGTTTTTTTGCTTTTCACTTCAATAGATCATATATAGGAAATATATATATATATATATATATAAACGCATTTTTTATGACTCAATGATGATCATGCAGCCCATTCATGAGCATCATTCCAGAGAATTGGTAGCATTTTATAATATTCAAATTTATTATAAACTAATGATTATATTGACTGGGGGAAGCAAAGTTTCTTTTTATTGTGAAATAACCATGCATACTATACCTATTTATCCTTTCTGAAATTTCTTGTAAATTAAGATATATTAGTATCAAATATTATTATGCTAACATTTTATACATGTAGAAAAGTTCAACTTGAATTATGGATCTGCTCAGTGGATAACCTGAACTTCAGAAGTATAGAATGCCAGATTTGAATCACCAGTTTAATCTAACATATAAACACAACACAAAAGGAATGTCAGATATCTTTTAAATAACTTTAAAAAGTCTTTATACTTTGTTTAATATAATTTCTAATTTTTAGCAAGTTAAACTAGAAAAAAAAGAAAAAAAAATTAAAAAGTGAATGTCTGGGTTAGTATTTGAATGTATTTTGTCTATCTGCCATATTTTAAATGGATTTACTCCCCACCTTCTTGGGCAATTTGTAATGCCATTATTACATCTACACACTGCAGTCTATGACAAAGAAAGTAGAATGTGATTTACAAGTAGGGAGATCAAAGAATATTTCAGAAGTGAGGTGATATGATTTAACTGAAGAGTGACAGATGATTACACCTTGCCTCAAGCCACCAGTGATATTAAAAATAAATTAAATCCCTCAGAAGAAAAGCAAAGCCATTCAGTTTCCACACCCATCTGTAAGCTTGATGTTTATTACTTTTGGACTAGCGGCTTAGAGAAATATCCTTACACAGATTGATTCCATCACAGCTTGAAAGGAAAGTTCTTTGTGCGAGAGGTCAGAGCAATCTCCCCAAATATGCTGAATCCTAGAGTTCATAATCTCTCCAGAACATTCACATTTTGGGTGTGGGATTTTTGTTATTCAGACAAAAGTGAAAACTTGCTTGATTTAGTTATACTTGCTGGTCTTGCAAATTAACAGATAATTTTATTCAGCAATGTATATGAGAAATCATACTTTATCAAGCACATGAAACACTAGTTATTACTTATTAGACATACAGTTTCTATTATGTTTTATAGAAAAAATTGTGAAAAAAAGGAAACGAATAATGGCTCCAAACTTCTGCTCTCCTCCTTCCACCCTAAAAAAAGGCAAAAGCTCTATAATCAGTTTAGAGAGATAAAGAACACTACTGGAGCTGGCACTGTGAAGTAGTGGGTAAGGCCGCCACCTGCAGTGCTGGCAGCCCATATGGGTGCCCGTTTGAGTCCTGGCTGCTCCACTTCCAGTCCAGCTCTCTGCTATGGCCTGGGAAAGGAGTAGAAGATGGCCCAGGTTCTTGGGCCCCTGCACCCACATGGGAGACCTGGAAGAAGCTCCTGGCTCCTGGCTTCAGATCGGCTCAGCTCTGGCTGTTGCGGCCATCTGGGGAGTAAGCCTCTCTTTCTCTGCCTTTGTCTCTCTGTACCTCTGTCTTTCAAATAAATAAACAAATAAACCTTTTAAAAAACACTACTTAATGACTGCTAAGGAACATATATAAGATTTTATTCTGATAAGCCTCTGACTAGTTATGGGGGTAGGTGAACTTCTGTATGTATACCCTTATACCTTTAAGGAGATTATTTAATTTTCTCCCAATATTTTTATTTTATATAGAATTTCTTTAAGTAAGACATCAAATTTTTTAGTTGTCAATTAGAAATAAGATATTAAATTGACTTCCTCTGGGAAAGGATTAGATGACATTTAACAAGTTCAATATAGGTAAAACATATTAGATCAATAACTTTTCTAGGCATAAAACAAACAGGGTTAATAGCGTCATAGATGATTTATATATAAAGCACAAAATAGAGACAAAGCAATTTCATTAGTTATCTTTCAATCTGATGATATATAATAACCATACTGACAAACAGCATTTGATCCAGGATGGCTATGACAGATGACAGAGGTAATATGGCTCTATTCAATGTATCATTTTCTGGCAAGCTAGTTTGGGCAAATTCTCACGGCATCATCAAGGGGAAGGAACAAACAAGGTTTAATGCACAAGCTCATTTCAAGCCACTGCTTACATCACATTTGCTAACATCCTATGGTTAAATAAATTACATGGGCAAGCTTATACTTTAGCACCTAACAGAATGTAAGATTGTAAAAGTATATGGGAAGATTAATAAATTTGAGTCATTTATTTTTCAATATAACATAAAATTATATACAGAAATAAGTGCAGTGTGATAAGTACAATATTAAAATTGATAAAATAAATAATAGATATAATTCAATTTAAACAATTGCTATATATTAGAAAAGACTTTCTGTGAGCTAACATTGTGGCACAGCAGGTTAAGGTACTTCCTGCAATTCTGGCATTGCATATGCTCCACTTCCCATTCCATTTCCCATGCTGCTGTCTGCTAGTTACCTGGGAAAGCAGTAGAAGATGGCCCAAATGCTTCGGTCCTTACCATCTGTATGGGAAACCCGAATGATGCTCCTGGCTTTGACCTGACACAGTTCCATACTTGGTGGTCATTTGGTGTGTGAACCAACAAATGAAAGCGCTCTCTCTCTCTCTCTCTCTCTCTCTCTCTCTCTCTCTCCATCTCTCTCCCACTGTAACTCTGCCTTTCAAATAAATACATAAATCTTATTTTTTTTCCTCTGGAGCAGGGAATCACAAAGAAATTTATATTTGACGAATAAGCATTTTCCAGACTCCTAGGAGATAAAGTCATTTCAGATATTGTGAACGTATGGGAAGTGAACATGTGGGAAATTATAGCAGGCAAATGGAACTCTGGAGACAGCACATGATAGCATGCAAGTGCAGGTTGTGTGGCAGGAGCAGCATGAGTGCTACAGAATAGCGACTGAGAAAGGAAACTGGAAGCCAATCCCGAGACAGGCTTCACGTCAAGGTAAATAATTCCTCACTGGAGTAGACTTTAAATGAGTGGAGAAAGTAGGAGGAATGAGAAATGTGGAGGGGACTGGTTGCATGGAGAAATGGATATAAAAAGGCAACTATAGCAATGTTCGGTATAATTCCTATTTCTTCACACTGTTTTTGAGACTCAGTACTCTTCATATTCATTTTAAACATATACATGCATATATACATAAACACACGTACATGTATATGCATATGTGTGTTTATTTCCAGATAAATTACTCATGTAATTTGAAATTAACTCTGCTACTCGCTACTCCACATAACAGTTAGACATAGTCGTTGCCCTCTACTCAAAGTCTTAATGCACGTTTCAAGTGACTTGAAATCCCTTTTACATTTTATACATATATATCAGTCATTATATTAGGCACAGCCAAAAGAAATACTTAAGTTTGTCAGTCAACAATGGCAACAACAAAACCCAGAAGGTTTACAGCATTCAGTTCACTATTTTGGTCTTATGAAAATGAGGTTACTGTACTAAAATAAAGGCTATGCCAGTGTCATGATGTATACACATTCATATGTTCGTATACATATACACACATGCCCTTGGTGAGATAGTTGTATAACATGTGAGTAAATTAAAGGTATCAGGACATGAATTATTATTTTTTTTTTATTTTTGACAGGCAGAGTGGACAGTGAGAGAGAGACAGAGAGAAAGGCCTTCCTTTGCCGTTGGTTCACCCTCCAATGACTGCCACGGCCGGCGCACCGCGCTCATCCGATGGCAGGAGCCAGGTGCTAGGTGCTTTTTCCTGGTCTCCCATGGGGTGCAGGGCCCAAGCACCTGGGCCATCCTCCACTGCACTCCCGGGCCACAGCAGAGGGCTGGCCTGGAAGAGGGGCAACCAGGACAGAATCCGGCGCCCCGACCGGGACTAGAACCCGGTGTGCCGGCGCCGCAAGGCGGAGGATTAGCCTGTTGAGCCACGGCGCCGGCCAGGACATGAATTATTTTTAACATATGTATGCTATGAAAATTATATGTATACTGTGCAATTTTGCTTTGCATAAAAAGGAATGGATGCTTATAGTAAAGCATTAATTACATTGTATAAATATACAAAAAAGAAACCACCCATAGCTACATTGAACATAACACCTAAGTACCACAATATTGGACAGTTTATTTTATCTATATACTGTATACTACAAATTAAGGCATGCAACGAAGGATATGTCACAACCCCACTTTCTGGAACTCATGGTGGAGTGTAGCCTATTATGGGAAACAGAATGGAGATTCCTCAGAAAACAAAAAGTAAATTTACCATATGAACCAACTATCTCACTCCTGTGAGTATATACAAAGCAAGTGAAATCAGCAAATCAAAGAAATACCAATATTCCCAAGTTTATATCAACTCAATTTACAATAGCAAATATGTGCAATCAACATAGATGCCCATCAATAGATGTTGAATAAAGAAAATGTGGTATATATACATGATGGAATATGTTACAAAAAGGAATGAAATCCTTCCATTTGCAAAAAATGGATGGAACTAGAGATTATGCTAGGTTAAATAAGCCATATCTAGAAATATAAATGTCACATTTTCTCTTATTTGTGGAATTTAAATATACATTATATATACATATATAAAGAGAGATAAAATGAAAATCATGAAGACATTATACCATTTGGTTTATAGTTATAAATATTGCTTTATTAAACTATACCTACATGATAGTATAATCTTATTTCCCCATGTTGTGAGAACTGTTATGAATACCTGATTTTGTGATTTTTTAAAATTTTATTTAAGTTATACAAATTTCATGTATTTCATATATATGGATTTATATACACCTGTGCTACCTCTCTCCCAAGCTCCAACCCTTATTCCTCCTCCCTCTCACATTCCCATTCTTAATTATTACAAAGATCTATTTTGTTTGCTTAATGATTGTATAATTAACCCTACACTAAATAAAAGAGTTCAACAAATATTATGAAAAAAAATTGTTTTTCCACAGAAGACACACGGGATATAAACAATAATTCAATGTGAAAACATCCATTCCATTCCTAAACATTACATTTTAAGTACTCTATTAGTTACCTCAGGTCAGGGAAACATATGATATCTGTCCTTTTCCATTATATATAGTATAAACATATGTATGTCTATAAATATCTATGTACGGAGTGCATGTGGCAAAATGTTAAAAACTGCTAAATTTTTTAAAAAATCTATAGAAATGAAAAAAGTGAATAAAATCACTTATATGATAGACTGCAAATTGGCAATGGAATATTAGGAGGAGCTTATGGGAATTATAGAAAGTATTGAAAAAATAAACCTGAAGAAGTCCTTGTTGATTATGAGGATTTATGGTTAAAAACTATATAAGATATAAATGACAAAATGTTACTCAATGATAGATAAATAACTTGGGCTCAAATATACAGACTTTTGAGGGTATAAAATATTCAACATATTATTCAATATTCAATATGTATATATATATTGAAAATATTCAAGATACTTGACAATTGTGTAGTGACCCTGAAGGAACACAATATAGAAAGCCAAATATCACTTGTTTATGGAATAGTTGAGATACTAATACCCAAGTTTACTGAATAAATAGAATATGCATGTGTGGATGGCATGCAAATCAGCACAAATAGAATAGCTATTTTCCTAGTTATTGATTTTACCATATCCTTCTCATTTGTTCTCAACTTTACAACTGTTCAGTTACTTTTGCTTTTTCACTTTTCTGTTATTTTCCTTATGAAGGAATTTTATCACCAAACTCTATTGATTTCTACATTAAATGTCCCTTGGATCTGCACTTTGGATCAGGACTTTAATCCTCATTTTTATTCTAGAAGTGTCTGTTATTATAGGTGCAGAAATCTAAGCTGTTTGGGAATGTGAAGGACAGTCTTAATTATGATGTTCAGTTGCCTGTATACTTATATCAGTCTTGTTAAGACACCAGAAGTTCCTTAGCATGGCATTTCTGTGCTCATTCAACCAGGCTTACATATGTATCTCAGCTCCTGCAATAGCCCTTATTGAACAGGGGTTAGTTTTCTGGCCATTGATTTTGGATTCATGATTGTTTTATTTGGCCTGATTTTCAACCTACACAGGTATACTCTAAGCTCATGCTTATTTCTGCTCCAGCTAAGTCACTTCCACTCTGTAAACTTGCCTGAAGATGAGCAAATTTAGACACTGTTCTTTGACATTTTTAATAGTCATCATTCACAGCTTCCAAACATGACTATTCATTTGTAAAATTTGGTGATTACTAATTTTGGTTACTGTGTTAGATGTTCAGGTATGGGAAATGCATGGAAAGGCAAGTTAGACATCTTCTCTTCACTCAAGGATTATAGTCTTGATGACAATGAGACCTAGCATCCTCATGACATCAAATATGCTTCCTTGGGGCCGGTGCTCTGGCATAGCAGGTAAAGCCACTGCCTACAGTGCGGGCATCCCTTAAGGGTGCCGGTTCGACTCCTGGCTGCTCCTCTTCCGTTCCAGTTCTCTGTTATGGCCTGGAAAAAGCAGTGGAAGATGACCCAAGTTTTTGGGCCCCTGCACCCATGAGGGAGACCCAGAAGAAGCTCCTGACTCCTGGGCGCAGCTCTGGCAGTTGCGGCCATTTGGGGAGTGGATTAGCAGATGGAAGACCTCTCTCTCTCTCTCTCTCTCTGTGTGTGTGTGTGTGTGTGTGTGTGTATGTGTGCATCTGCCTTTCAAATAAAAATAAATCTTAAAAAAATCCCAAATATGCTTCCTATATAAAAAGATTAATAGTAATTTATATTAATTTCAGTCTTAATAAAGTGCCTGATAACAATAATTTGCAACCCGAAATATGGACAATCTCAAAGAAGCACTAGCCCTTCACAGTTTATATACTTTAAGGGTGAACAAGAGAATAAATGTGTAATACGGCCAAAATAAAATAAAATAAAAAACAGAACAAAAAAGAAGAGGAAATGATACAAGAGGAAAGAAAATCAAAAAGTGAAGTTATATGAAGTTATGATTAAGAAAAGCTTACTCAACTGTGAGGTTAAATCAAGCATAAAGTGTTAGAAGATTTCATTAAACAGGTGATGAAATTTGGATTCAGGCAAAGGATGGAAAAGACAAGTACATGGTGGACAGGAGAAAAGTGACTATGATATGGACTGGTCACAGTGGAAGACATGGAGAAGAGATGGGATTGGGAGAAAAGTTTGGATATATAAATTTCCTAAGGTATAATTGACAACATAAAATTCATTCTGATAAGTGTATGTTTGAATGATTTTTTGATGTGCCATTTTTTCCAAACTCCTTAAGAGCAATTAGGAAACCCATCCTACTAATATGAATCTGTAAAAACCTTTTATGGATACTCTCAAATTCATAGACCCACATTATCATTTGCTATTAAATTATTTTATTTGTATTCTTTTACTTTTTTGCTAATAAATAATGAGTTTGGTAACTTTATTGTTATCTTTATGGACTTGTGTTCATAAAATTGTATTTGGAATTGATTGGTCATGCCAGTTATAATAAAAATCCTGAATGTCCTCTTGGAGCTATTTGCAAAGATTTTTTTTACTCCCTACATAATTATATCCAGAAGGGTTTTATGAAAATTAACCTAAGGAATAGGGTGTAAATGATATTGCACAGAATTCTGCAAATAGCAGGAATGTAATAACTTCCACCTTAAAAGTTTGCTAAGCTTTAATTAAATTTTGTGGTAATTATTGCAAACCTAAGGCCCAGTCCAAATTGACTAGAAATTCTACACATAGGAATAATTGTCAATTCAGTTTCAGATTTTCTCACATTTCTATGTGTTTGCAGGTTTCTGGAATGGCTTTATTATACAAAAATTGAACGACAAAACACATATGGGATCTATTAAAGACAGCATTCTAATTTTTTCTTAAAATTATATTTATTGGAAAAGCAGTCAGCCAGCCAGCCAGCAAAAGATCTCCCATCCATGGTTCACTCTCCCAAATGATTGAAATAGCAGAGGCTCTGAAAGGTTAAAGCCCAGAACTCAAATCTGAATCTTCCACGCGGGTGTCAGGGATCCAAATACGTGAACCATCACCTGCTGCTTCTTGGGGCACATATCAGCAGGGATTTTGAGTCTAAAGCAGAACCAGAATGTCTCCCAAGTATTTGTCAATTCTAAAATTTAACTAACTGCTATCAGTTCAGTTTAGTTTTAGTAAAAATTATTTCCTTTCTAACTGTAAGTCAGTCATCTGAAACCTTGAAACACAAAAATGATAACATTTCAGTGAATTTGTAATGTGATAGCAGAATCTCTTTACTGAATCTGATACAATAATCAAAACATATAAATTAATTTTCAACTTCCAAATTCTTAGAAGCATGTGTTCTGATTTTTAAAATGTTTTTATTTGAAACTAGTTTTACACACACACACACACACATACAGAGAGAGAGATCTTATGTCTCAATGTTCACCTCCCAAATGATCCCAACTGTCAGGCCTGGACCAGGCCGAAGCCCAGAGACAGGAGTTTATTCCAGATCTCCCACATGGGTGCAGGGGTCCAAGCACTTGGGTCATCTCCCACTGTTTTCCAAGGTGCATTAACAGCGAGTCGGCTTGGAGGTAGTGCAGCTGGGACTCAAATTGGTACCCACATTGGATACCTGCATTGCATTCAGTGGCATAATGCACTATACCACAACACCAGTGCCATCTTTTTAAAATAAAAAATAATTCTACATAATTATGGGATACAGTGTGGCATTCTAACACCTGTAAACAATGTTTACTTATCAAATCAGGATGATCAACATTTCCTTGATTATTGGAGTTTTGGAGTTGTTTTCTTCTCTGTGCTCATCAAATATACATCAAGTTATCGTAAACTGAAGTAATTCCACTGTGCTTTGTAGCACTAGGGCCCTATTTCTTCAATCTAACTCTAATTTAGTACACATTATCTAAACTCCACCCATTCCATGACACTTCTCATTCTCTGGGAATTACTATTCTTTCTTCGGAGTGAGTAGTTTTTAGCTTTTGCCTATTAGTGGAATGTGTGGTATTTGTCACATCTGGTTTATGTTTTTATACATATACATATGTATATATAATCTCCTAAAGATGATGTCATCATCATTTTATCAAGTAGATATATGGTACAGCATGATTACTACAGCATTATTTACAATAGCCAGGATATGGACTCAACCAAGGTGTATATTAACAGGTGAATGAATGGAGAAAATATAGTAGACAGTGGAATAATATTTGGCCATAAAAGAAAATAAAATCCTCTAATTTCTGGCAAAATGATATGCATCTATTTATTAAATTAATTTTCTAAATCTATATTGCTATTTTAATTATGATCATGTTATAATTGTTTGAAAACTACCAAGTACTATGTGAATTTTATGAAAGGATACCACTGGCAATATTTCATCCACAAACTACATAGACTGATAAAGAGTAAACAGTTGTTTTTTTACCCTGTCTTCATTTTATTACTTTGTGCTGAATACATTTTGGGGAGTTTAGCCCACAAAGGACTTCCTCCAGCTTTTCTCTCTGGTAGCATGAACATTAAAATGAACTGGTCTCAGTTCCAAGACATTTCCTTGACCTAATTCTGGACACAGGTCACCATCAGTTTCATTCAGTCAGCTGACATGTGCATGACATGCATGTGATATTTCAGGCATTCTACTCAACATAAGGCACACAGTTCAAACAAATCAGAGGTAGTCTCTACTCTGGTAAAGAATATAGGCTAGTGGAACAGAGAGCAGACAATGCATATTTAATCAAACAATCAAAGAGATAATTTAAGCATTAGGAATCTTTTCAAAGAGTTGGTGAGCAAAGTATTCTCTGAAGTTGATGTTGAACTGAGACCTGAATGATATTGAACTGGGCCTTCAAAGGTCTTGAGCAGAGAATTCAAGATAGACAAAAAGTATAAAAACACTTCGTCAAGGAGTATAGGAGATATTTGGAAAATATGAGAGTAGAATGGATAATAAGTAACCAGGCAGGGAGAGTTGTGAAAAAAAAGTGACTGGATTGGGGCCAGCACCAGAGCAGTAGGTTATTCCTCCGGCATCCCACATGGGCAATGGTTCTAATTCTGGTTGCTCCTCTTCCAGTCCAGCTCTCTGCTGTGGCCCGGGAAGGCAGTGGAGGATGGCTGAAGTGCTTGGGCCCCTGCACCCACATGGCAGACTGGGAGTAAGCATCTGGCTCCTGGTTCTGGATAGGCGCAGCTCCATCTGTTACAGCCATTTGGAGAGTGAACCAACGAAAGGAAGACCTTTCTCTCTCTCTCTCTCTCTCTCTCTCTCTCTCTCTCTCTCACTGTCTGTAACTCTACCTGTCAAATAAATAAATAAAATCTTTAAAAAGAAAGTGACTGGATTATAAAAAGCCAAGGAGTATGAATTTTATTCCAACATCTGTAGGAATTGTATGGAATTTTCTCATTTTCACAGAAGAAAATTTTAAGCAAGAGAGAAATCTGAGTTTCCTAACAACATCTGATTTCAGCATAAGGAATGAGAGAAAGAAGAAATTAATGGGACCAGTATTGTGGCATATTGGGTTAAGCCATCTCTTGTGATTGGCATCTCATATCAGAGTGCCTATTTTATTCCCAGCAACTCTGCTTCCATTTCAACTTCCTGCTGATGCATCTGGGAGGCAGCAGATGATGGCCCAAGTGCTTGGGTTATAGTCACCCAAATGAAGTTTCTGGATCTGTGTCAGTCTGGCCTACCACTGGCTGTTCTCTCTCTCTCTCTCTCTCTCTCTCTCTCTCTCTCTCTCCCTCCCCTCCTTTCTTCCCTCTCTCTGTGCCTTTCAAATAAATAAATACATATTTTAAAAAGAGGAATAAATTAAGATAATACTCTAGTTAGCTTTTTGAGTAGGTCAAGAGTGTCTGATGGTTTATTTGATAACTTTTTATCTTCAGTCTCTTTTTTTAAAAAAAAGTTTTATTTATTTGCAAAGCAGAGTAACAGAGAGAGAGAGAGAGAGAGAGAGAGACAGAATCTTCCACCCGCTGATTCACTCTCCAAATAGCTGCAACAGCCTGATTTGGACCAGGCCAAAGCCACGAGCCACGAACTCCATCCTGGTCTCCCAGGTACGTGGCGAGGGCCGGTGTACTTGACCATTTCCACTCCCTTCCCAGACCCACCAGCAGGAAGTTGGGTCAGAAGCAGATCAGCTGCAACTGGAACCAAGCACCCTGATATGGAGTGCCAGCAAGCAGCAGTTTAATCTGCTGTGCCGCAACACAGGTGCCTCTGTTTTCATTTTTAATATGCCTGGGGAATGACTCATTCCATTGAACTGCATTTTTTCCCTTTGCTTTTAGTACAAAAGTTTTGCAAACTGCAGTCATCTAAAATAACACTCCTTCTGGTTCAATCTGATCTTCTGAACCCAAAGGCAGCAATCACAAATGTGCAACAGCCTCATCCCACTCCACAAGCCAGAGTCTGCTTTTTAAATGTAAATTGTGTCTCCTAAAAAAATGTTAGAAAAATAAGGCCCTGAAATGAAGGCCCAGCTACAATGCTTTTGACGAGAAAGCTTGTCTGTTTTTACTTTTATTGTCTGTCAGACATTGGAAGCATCCAACTACATCTCCTCAGACTTTAACACTTGGTGCCAACAAAATGGAACCCAATCAGATTTACTCATGTAGCCTAATTAAGTAAAACTAGGTGAAGGAACCAGCATTCCTAAATTCTGGACAGTGCGTTTATGGAAGCAAATTGGAGTCATGAAATCTTCAGTTCATCTGTGTCTGCAGTTTTCTGTCACTTGATGCCAAGTACCTATGCCAGTCACACAAAGCCAATTTGAATGGAGAGACAGTGTGACCTAATGGTTAAATCAGGGAATTCCCAAGGGAGACAAATTATGTTCGCTCAATTTTAGCTTAATTTCTAACTACCTATATGGCATTAGGTAAGTCATTTGATCTCTCTATGCCTCAGTTTCTTCAGCTCTAATACCGATATGATTATTTATAAAACTAGATGAGTTAACATAGGTGGGGCAATATAAAATTGCCTGACTATATGAAAGTCTATGTAAGTGTTATCTTTTTTTATCACTACTTTGCTTTTTCTCCTCTTTTTCAGTTATTCAGTTTCCTGAGCAGTCCACTACTCAAGAGGAAAATTCATTGGCAGCACTCAATTTTATACAACGGATGAAAGACTTCAACCATGTGTAAAGGCTAAAATGACCTTAGGGGAATGCAATTTATATTGTAATGGCTTAATGGAACCAATTATATTATATCAGCATAAAAACTTTTAAATGGAAAAGTGTATTTGCCAGTAAAAATGTGCTATATTTCAATAAGAATGACCATATGCCAACTGTTTATTAGTCCAGATTCAAGAAATGTTCATCAGTAAGTATTAGGTTTTATGTTTTAATTCAATATCCTTTAATAAGTTAATGCAGAAGCAAGAGCAGGTTTTATAATATGACATTTAATTATGAAAGTCTTAAATATAAAACATCTAGGAACTATGTCAAACTTATCAACAAATGTAAGTAATTAAACCTTTCAGGAAGAAATTATATCATCTGGTAAACCTAATTTAAAGTCATTGAAAGGAAACCTTCACATTAATAAGGACCATGGGCATTTTCTTCATATCTACTTTTCCCATTCATTTGAAAAAAAAGCACAAAAAAGTAATAATCAAATATATAATGCATCATTAGTTTTCAATAGTGCCATTAATATCCTGTCAAAGAAAATTGATTCTGATCCTAAATAAAATCACTAGAGGATAGTTAATGTGTAGATGTAATATTTTAGTAGGTTGATAATGTGTAAGTGATCAAAATAATCATTTAAAAGTTCAATAAGAAAAATTGTATTATATCTGAAGCATAAATAACTGTGAATTTCCTTAATTTATTTTTGCTTAAACTTCATTCATTTTAGAAGAGAAATGTATTCATTTTAGTCAGTCACTATTTCATTACAGCCACCTCGACCATTAGAGCAATAAAGGAGTGACATTATACAATAGAAAAGTCGCAAGAGTACTTATATCACAATTTACTGACTCTCTTCCTGGGAGACATTTTAAACATCAATCTAGAAATATTTATTTTTTAAAGGCATAGTGACAAAAGAAGGTAGAGATGGAGAGATAGAGAAAGAGGTAGAGGAGAGAGAGAGAGAGAGACAGAGAGCATCTTCCATGTACTGGTTCATTACCAAATGGCCATGACCACCTGGGCTGTTCCTGGTTGAAACCAGGAGCCATGAGCTCCATCTAGGTCCCTAATGTGAATGGCAGGAGCCCAAGCATTTGGATTATCTTCCACTGCTTTTTCAGGTGCATTGGCAGGCAGTTGGATCTGAAGGGGAGCAGCTGGGGCTCAAACACTCATGGGATGCTAGCTTTGCAGGTGGTGGCTCACCTATCTGCATCACAATGCCAGCCCCAGAGTAATAAATCTTAATCATACTAGAATGTCAATGTAATTTCACAGTGAAATTTAAAATATGTCCTCAGTCATTTACAGATAGTGTTAGAGGAAATAAGATTGGTGACTATATTAATTATTAAAACATAATTAAGATCACAGAGTTTTACTTTTTCCACTTGCTTCTCATTGTTTTCTTAGATATTTGATTCGAAGTAGTAAAACACACACACACACACACACGCACACACACACATACTGCATCTACATCTCTTCCTCACAGAGGGGCTATGTTATTGAAGAATCAAGGAAAACTGATTGAAATTTCTAAGTGTGTACATATATTAAACCATCACGTTTTCTATCTTGGCTACATACCAATTTTATTTATCAATTGTACTTTGAAAATACTAAAAAAAGCAGTTATAAAAGGTGAAGAAACAAAGGCACTTCTGTTAAAAAATTGAAAGACTCTCTTCATTATATTTGGTTAATGCAGGCTTACCAATAAAACAAGCAAAAAAGAAACTGAAGAAAAACCTCAAGCCCACAATACCTATTGGTTATTGCAAAAAAAAGAAAAAACTGTAGAAAAGTCAAAATTTTCTTAGAAATAAACCAGTTGACATTTGTGCTAAACAGGCAGAAAATTAATGTTTCATTCTGCCTACTTACATTATAAAGTAACTACAACTAAATGCAAGATTTGCCGTTAAAATTGTTTTTTGCAAGTTTAAAATTATTCCTCTACACTAACTGTCTGGCATATTTACAAATGTAGCTAATTATCATTTATTGTTTATCATGTAAACTTTAAAGCAGCGTATTCATGCATGTGGTAAAAACTTAAAATGAACCCTGAATGAATCTCACTTCGTGACTCACTCAGGGTTAAAGCGTGTGTTTTGCAGTAATAGATTTTCAAACGATGAGGTTATATGGCACTAATATTTACATATTATGTTGTATGACATATTTTTCAGTAATCATCAAATATCAAATACTTTCACTTAATCAGTGACAGAAAACGAATATAACTGGCACAAACCCATAGCAAGAATAGGGAAAATATACTAAAAAAAAAATCAAACAATAAATATAAAAATCAAGACAAACAAAAAAAATGAGAAAGAAGACAGGACAAATCAGAACTGTTAAAAGAGGGGCCGGTGTTGTCACACAGCAGGGTGGGGAGCCGCCTGTGACATCAGCATCCATATGAGTGCTTATTATTCCCAGCTGCTCCATTTCCAATCCAGTTCCATGCTAATGCACCTGGGGAAGCAACAGAAACTGGCCCAAGAGCCTGGGCCACTGTCATCCATGTGGGAGAGCTGGATGGAGTTCTTGAATCTTGATTTCAACCTAGTTCAACTTGAGCTATTGAGGCAATTTGTGGAGAAAACCAATCTCTCTCTCTCTCTCTCTCTCTCTCTCTCTCTCTCTCTCTCTCTCCAGCCTCTCCATGCCTTTTAAATGAATGAATGAATACATCTTTAATAAAAAAATGTTGAAAACTGTTGGAATCTATCATATAATTAAAGATAAAAACTTCTAAATGAAATATTCAAAATAGCTGTCCTGATATTCCTTTTTTTCTTTTTTTTTTTTTTAAATAACTTGATTGTTATTTCATGTCCTGGTACCCTTACATCAATATCAATGTAATACCGGTTTCCCAGACTAAAATATTTGACATTTTTAAATATTTTTCAAATCAAAATAAAAACACGTGACTCAAAAGAAAATCATGTCAATATATCATGAATTAAAAAGGCTCAGAAGTCGAGAAACAGCCACTAAATTGTAACTGACCTGAAGCAGGCTGCTGCAACCTCCAGGAAGGATCCTCTCAGGAGCACAGACCCAGGAGGAAGAAGTGAGCCCAGCAGGTGGCAGGACCAGCAGGTGAAAATCCCTCCCTCAGCTGGCAGGGTGGCGCCATGGAGGACACAGCTTCACAACTGAACTCAGGACTCAACTCTGCCCTCTATGTAAGTGTGTCCTACAGAGGAAGCTGATTGGCTACGTTCTTTATGACATTGTGTGTGCCCACCGCTATCCAAACTGTCCAATCAGGGGCGATTGCATCACAATACACAGGCAGGCAGGATGTTGGCGCCAGAGTAATCTTCCAGTCTCCGCTGAGAAGAGAGGTCCAGGGAGGAGAATCTGTGACTGGAAACTCCGGACGTAACCGTAACCAGTGTCTGCTGTTTTCTGATCTCCTTCACTGCAGGACACCTGGCAATGGTGAGTCTAGGGGACAGGAAGTGAGCGGAGGGGGAAGGCAAAGTTGACAGAAGTTGATGGAAAAGCCTCAGAGGACTCCCATTGCTCCAGATGTTGTGTCTGGGTCCTTTCTTACTGTTCACTCCTCATTTCCTTCTCCCGCTCTGGTCCTCAGTGTGGGGCCTGGACTGGCGTCTGGGACTCGATTCCTGTGCTTCCTCTCGGAGACCTGTCAGCCCTGGAGCCTTCTCTAGGCACTGTGCGGGTGTCTCTTGGGTTGTCCTGATAATCTTCACTCTCCTTTTCCTATGAGCTTGGTTAACATTTCTAATAAAGACTGATGAAGGAATCTGCCACTTCAAGTCATAAGAATTTCTCCATGAAACATTTTTAAAAAATGGTTCCAAAATTCAACTAATTTTTACAATATAATACTCCATCAGACCAATGATACTATAATGTGAGATTATTCAGTGGAAAAAAGATGTTGCTGCTTTCTCTTCTCTAGGAAATTCTGGGAAAATTTTTTTCTCTGTATAAGAACATGATAAACTGAATAAATTGTCCTGTTATGTGGCACAAGCCATACTGAATTATAGGGTCCAAAACCATTATAAATGTCAAATGTGTTAGGGGTAAGTGTGACGAGAAGAAATAATTACAACCCTAGCATTGTTGTTGGTGACAGGTATGTATGACATAAAACACAATTCTCAGTGGCCTCACTGCATTATGGATAAAATTATCCATCAATGTCATGGAGGTTTTATTTGAATATACACCTATATTAAAATATTAATGCCATTATCTTCTATTTGGAAATGTACCCAAATATTATTAAAATGTCTTTAAAATCTTAAAATAGGACTTAGAAGTTTGTAACTCTATTATTGTAAGACACCAGTTGAAAATTAAAAGGGGTGGGTAAGAGTAAAAGTAGCTGTTTTTTATTAGGAAAGAACAGAGAGCTTAGTCTTTCCTTTTCCTGGAGACCATAACCTGAGATTCTCAAGAATCTATCACTAACTATCATTATTTTGTAGCCCACTGGTGCTTTTTCTGTGACAATTTTATAAACGGTGTGCTTTTGATTTGTTAAGAAATGTCACTTACCTAGCTCACTGTTTTTTCAGTGTGTGGTAACCTAGACAGGCAGGATCGGGTCAATGGTCATAATCCAAGCCTAGTGAGGGAGAGTCATTGGGCTGAAGCACAGTAATCTACACAGAGAGACTTGCTATGCATGCTAAAATATCATGGTCAATAGATGAGCTCCTCAATGTGGGAGGTACTAGCCATATGGACCATTTAGATTTGTTCAAATTAAAATAAGATATTCATCCATATTAGGCACATTTGAAGTCCTCAAGGCCACATTTGGCCTATAGTTACCATATTGAGCTGTAAATATGTGGAATATTTCCATTACCATAGAAATTTCTATTAGGTAACATTGCCTGGATTATGACAATTGCTCAAACTGCTGAATTCATCCTGCTAATCTTAACTTTTTGAAATCTTCTAGAACTCTTTCCTATGCTTTTTTCCTTTTACTTCATGTTTATGGTAAACAATGTTATTCTGTAAACCAGAGAATTGGGGGATAAGGTGTCTGAGGGAGGTTCTATTGCTAAATATCTCTCTCAAATTTTCAAACAGTACAAAACCACTCAAAAATTGAAAAAAGCTGGTGTTGTGGCACATCCGGTTAAACCTGCATCCCATATTAGAGTGCCAATTCAAGTCCTGGGTGTTCTATTTCCAGTGCAGTTCTCTACTAATTCACCGGGGAAGCAGAGGCTCATGACTCAAGCACCCAAGTTCCTGTCATCAATACAGGAGATCCAGATGGAGTTCCTCACTCCTGGCTTCAGCCTGGCCCAGCCTGGCTGTTGTGACCACTTGGAGAGTGAAACGCAGATGTTAGTTCTCTGCTCCCACCATCTGCTTTCAAGTAAAAAAAAAAAAAAAAACCTCTCTTTCAAGTAAATTAAATAAGTAAAACTGTAAAAAGAAATTGATAAGATTCAGCAGGTGTAAATAAATATAAACATCTGAAAACAAGAATCAGGGAAAAGACAGAAACTTCTAGAATTCTACAACTAGGTATAATATAACCAAGTGAAGAGGAAGTAGTTAGGTATACATAACTAATAATATTTAGCAGTTTGCAGTTTGGAAGGAAACATACTAAAAATGGAAACAGTTAACTAGGGATTTTTTTGAATTAAATCATCTTTTACGTTTGGAGGATTTTATACGTAGACATTTATATAAGTAATATTTATATGTATTATACATAATCTACAGTATTGATAAAGCTTTGGAAAATACAGGAAAAGCTGCAGAAAGGGGAAATGGTTTATTCACTTACCTAACTATGAGAACTGCCTCTAGTACAAAACTTTCAATATTATTTCAAAGAAGAGAACACAGCTAGAAGGTCCAGCAAAGAACTGTCACAGTTTTATCTATTACAGTCCCCTTCCCTGTCTTCAGGACTTTAGATGAAAGATAGATTGAACCCAGAAGCCACTATTCAAATTAAAACCTCAAGAAAAAAGCTAAAGTATTACACAAGATGGTGATAGTGTCACGTATTCATCCAAAACATATCAAATTCAATAGAAGGTGTGGGCAGTGAAGTCCATCTTAAAAATGAGTGTGATTTTTAAATAGCTTGACACTTATCTAAATAGATTTGCAGAGGAGCAATTGTGAAGAAATAAACATAAAAATATATTCAACAAAAAGGAAAAATGCTAACTAGAGGATAAAAATTATCAAAACTTATTAAATATGAAAATAATATCAGTACAGGTGTAAATAATGCTTGGAAACCACGATATGTACTGTGGGTATCAGAATATTAAGGATATAAGCATGAAGGGAAAGAAATATTCAAAGTGAATGGAAAGAATGATCAAAGCAGTTAGAAAATGACATACATGGAGAGTTGACAAGGAAGATTGAACATGAAGGTACTTGATGTTCTCTAATTAGAAAATCCAACAAATGGAATGCAAAAAGGTATTGAAGAAGATAATACTGGGGAAATTTTCCTAAAATGAGAGAGCATTTCACCTACAGGCCATAAAAGATACAATAAACATAAAGTATGAAAATTTGTCACTGAACTGCCAGCATGCATATATGTCCTAATTTTCTATTAAACTTCAAGGGTAAAGAAAGAATTCTTTTAGCACAGTCGCTTGCAAAGGGGAAGCAGTAGATTTTCAAATTTCTCCAATGTAATGCTCTATGCTTCAAGACAATGTAAGACTGAGTAACCACCAAGTTCAAAAAGGAAAGTGTGATTCAATAATTTTACTTATTTCCAATTACACTGACGTTTGAGTGAAAAAACAACATGCAATTTTTAAATGTGAACCAAAAAGATTTCAGGGAATTCTTTGCTCATATTCTTATTGCATAAAATAATTAACTGCCCAAGTGGAAAATTCAACTGAATGAAATAACTGAAAATTGGAGACAATGTAGTAGAAAAGGTAGTAAAAAGCATTGATTTAATTGCATATTATGCTTAGATAAAATAATAATGACACATGGACCCAAAAAGACATATTTTTTTTTAATAACGCTTTTATTTAAAGAATATAAATTTCCAAAATACAGCTTATAGATTACAATGGCTTCCCCCCCCATAACTTCCCCCCCACCCGCAACCCTCCCCTTTCCCACTCCCTCTCCCCTTGCTTCACATCAAGATTCATTTTCAATTCTCTTTATATACAGAAGATCAGTTTACTATATATTAAGTAAAGATTTCAACAGTTTGCCCTCACATAGCAACACAAAGTGAAAAATACTGTTGGAGTACTAGTTGTAGTATTAATTCACAATGTATAGCACATTAAGGACAGAGATCCTACATGATATATTTTTTTAAAAAAATTGATTAATTTTCTAGGCAATTTCCAATTTAACACCAAGATTTTTTTTTCATTTTTAATTATCTATATACAGAAGATTGATTCAGTATATACTAAGTAAAGATTTCATCAGTTTGCACCCACACAGAAACACAAAGTGTAAAATACTGTTTCAGTGCTAGTTATAGCATTACTTCACATTGGACAACACATTAAGGACAGATCCCACATGAGACGTAAGTACACAGTGACTCCTGAAGTTGATTTAACAATTTGACACTCTTGTTTATGGCCTCAGTAATCTCCCTAGGCTCTAGTCATGAGTTGCCAAGGCTATGGAAGCCTTTAGGGTTCGCTGACTTCAATCTTATTCTGACAGGGTCATAGTCAAAGTGGAGGTTCTCTCCTCCCTTCAGAGAAAGGTACCTCCTTCTTTGATGGCCCCATGCGTTCCACTGGGATCTCACTCACAGAGATCTTTCATTTAGGTCTTCTTTTTTTTCCAGAGTGTCTTGGCTTTCCATGCCTAGAATATTCGCATGGGCTCTTGAGCCAGATCTGAATGCTTTAAGGGCTGATTCTGAGGCCAGAGTGCTATTTAGGACATCTGCCATTCTATGAGCCTGCTGTGTATCTTGCTTCCCATGTTGGATCATCCTCTCCCTTTTTGATTCTATCAGTTAGTATTAGCAGACACTAGTCTTGTTTGTGTGATCCCTTTGACTCTTAGACCTATCAGTGTGATCAATTGTGAACTGAAATTGATCACTTGGACTAGTGAGATGGCCTTGGTACATGCCACCTTGATGGGATTGTATTGGAATCCCCTGGCACGTTTCTAACTCCATCATTTGGGGCAGTTCCGATTGAGCACCAAAAAGACATATTAATATTGAATAAGGCAAAAAGTCTGGATAGAAAGTGGGAGCATAAAATAGGGAAGAAGAATTTACTAATCAGCATCTCTTCCACAGAAAATAATAAACTGATCCTATAAAATGAAATATGAAGCTTAAACATAGCAATTAAATGATTTTTCACTTTTTAAAAATTTGGGGGGTATTTTAAAATTCCTGTAATAAAATAATGTATTTAAATTCTATTTAATATCTTTATTCAAAATATTTTGTTGCATTAAAATCAAAATTGAATTGGCTTAATTGATGATTATTTGAATTGTGTAACATAAAAACATTAAAACACATCTTATTTATAGCAACTGATAACTGAGTTTAAAAATATTAACTTAAAATAGAAAAGATAAACAAATTTTTATGTAATCTGAAATCCTATTTTCACTAGTCACTGTTCATTAGTTATTTGATGTAGGACAGTTTCTTTGCATATACATCCACTGATATGTGGTCTAATTGCAAATTTCTTTCAAAATTTTTCTTGTTTCATTTCAGTGATTTTATATTTGCCTAACCCACATAAATTTCACAGAAATGTTAACAACTTATTTGCACAAGTCTTTCAAAAACATTCCTTTTTATTTTTGTAGATAGAACTTTTTTACAACCTCATGTTTTATCAGTTTATATAATATATCATTAAACTGTGTAAGTCAAAGAGCAAGTATAAATTGTATAGGTATGGTTGGTAAAAAACCTAATTCTTTAAAAATGCACAACTCAGTAGGTAGCAACCAAAGTGTGTGAATATACTGGAGAGTTGCCTATTATTCTTGAACATCCATTGCCTCATAGGCAATCAGACAGATGTCAGTTTAGAAAGCCCCCATGGTCCTCCTTATAAAACAGCATACAAAGTATGATCTCATTCTTACATGTTACTATCTTAAGCTTTCATTATATATGTGTGTGTGCGCACATGTGTGTGTATCTAACTAGCATGAAAAATTGCAAATATTTATGGGACATTAAGTGATATTTTTATACATAAATACATTATGTTTAGTGTTTATTCAATACACATAATTGCATAGAGAGAGGTTTGATGGTATGTTTACACATATACACACAAATTAACACTAGTGTTAAGAAACTCAGTAATACAACTCATTACTTTGAACCCTAGAATGAACATCTTTTGCGAGGATTTAGACTTAATTATCACTTATAAGCCATAAGAATATCCTCCCCTTAATACACTAAAACAAAGTAATTGTTTGGGATCAAATTTTACTATTAAGTCTCATAATACAACACTTTGAGGTCAGAGGTCCTACATGGGAAGTTAGTGCACAATGATTCCTGTTGTTTATTGAATAATTAATACTCTCATGTATGATGTCAATGATCACCAAAGACACTTGACATGAGGTGCCTAGGTTATGGAAGCCTTTTGGATCCACAAACTCCTTCAGTATTTCAACAAGGGCATAATAAGAGTGGAAGTTCTCTCCTCCCTTCAGAGAAAAGTACATCCTTCTTTGATGACCACTTCTTTCCACTGTGATCTCACCCACAGAGGTCCTTCATGTAGAAAATTTTTAGCCAAAGTGTCCTGGCTTTCCATGCCTGAAGTTCTCCCCTGTGCTTTGCATCCATACCAGAATGCCTTAAGGGCTGATTCTGATGTCAGAGTGCTACTTAAGGCGATTGTCTTTCTATGAGTCTGTACTATATTTGTACTATTTATAACCATATATATCAGAATATATATTATTAACTATCAATACATAACTACTTATTAACTGTGCAATTAGAAAAATTAAACAGAACTACAAGACATGAACCAAAAATAAAATGAAGAGTACATTCTAACCAAATTTTCAGTAGGCCATAGTGGATACTTTGGGCTGTAAATTTGCAAATATTGAACCTTGCTCCTTCTGAAATAACTCTAAGAAATTGATCCTTCATATGTTCCATGTGGTTTAGTGGAATATAATCAGCATATTGTTGTCTCCTAACATTGCTGTCAGTATTAAGTCTGGCCATAGCATTTAGAAAATTCAATCATTTTAAATTGTAGAACTCATTTTTCATTAAGGCATTGAATAGAAACTTTTTTTCAGCATGCATACACATGTGAGTGCATGTGTGTGTGTGTGTGTGTGTATGTGTGTGTATATATATATATATGCAAACATGTGGCCTCCTCTTCTAATATTAATTATCCTTCAGCTACGATGAAGAGCAATATAAGATGACACTTATAACATGGGCAAATGGTTGTTGAATTCTTTAATAGCATTGAGCTAATGATATTACCAGCTCTGTGATGCATCCTACCTCTATACTCCTGTTAGATGATCAAGTATGTCTTCCAGTACATTAAGTTGGGTTGAGTAGAAACCTGATGTATCCTCATTGACAAATTCACATGTCAATTAAGAGTACCAGTCTTTCATATCTTATAATAATACACAATACCCAAATGTAGAGTTCAATATAATTATAACCACTTTTTTTGACAGGCATAGTGGACAGTGAGAGGGAGAGAGACAGAGAGAAAGGTCTTCCTTTGCTGTTGGTTCACCCCTCAATGGCCTCTTTGGCGGTGCACTGCGGCCGGAGCACCATGCCGATCTGAAGCCAGGAGCCAGATGGTCTCCCATGTGGGTGCAGGGCCCAAGCATTTGGGCCATCCTCCACTGCACTACCGGGCCACAGCAGAGAGCTGGACTGGAAGAGGAGCAACCGGGACAGAATCCGGTGCCCCAACTGGGACTAGAACCTGGGGAGCCAGCACCGCAAGCGGAGGATTAGCCTAGTGAGCCGCGGTGCTGGCCAAGTATAATCACTTTTGTAGTGAATCTTCCATCCAACAGCCTTCAAGACTGAATGGAAGGGCAGGTGACAATTTGGGACACCCATATCCCAGTTAGGATCAAGTCCTGCCACCCCTATGATTCAACTCTCAGAGAACATGCCTGGTAGATAGTAGATGATGGCCTAGGAACTTGTGTTCCTTTCAGCCACAGGGTATACTCAAGTGGATTTCCTGGCTCCTGGCGTCAGCCTGGTCTAGCCCTAGCTGTTGTGATCATTTGCAGAGTGAACTAGTATGTCTGTTGCTCTGGCTTTCAAATTAATTAATTACTCTTTTTTTTTTAAAGCTGAATATAACATATGTGGCATTCAAAGATTTGCACTAATGAGATGTTTCATTAAATTCAAATTAAGTCAGTAAAAATATGGTGAGAATGGATTCAACTATTTCTGTACAACTTAGAACTTGCCATAAAAATGAACTGAAACAAGTTAAAAACTGATGACTCTTCAGGAAAACAACAAAAAGTGAAGCCTCAAGAAGGATTAGCAGTTAGAATAGTTATGATCCCCATGTAAAACACCCTCCTTCACATGGGTTTTAACAAAGCAGTGAATAAAATCATGGAGAAAAACTTACTCATTGTTCTCTAATTTATTTTAAATGAGTAACACTAGAAAATCCAAGTTTTCTGGCTTGATTTTCATCATACTCCAAGAGAATGCCCTTCAGCAATTTATTGCAATACTTAGTCAAAAACATTAATAAATAAAACTTGTCTCAATATTTAAAATAATAGATATGTTTTATCTAGAAAAACAATTATTTTAAAGTTTGTTTGGTTATATACTTTAATGATGAAAAAAATCAATCATCTCAATAGGTTATGCCTTAGAGAAAATGAGTAGTCTCAGAGTTTTATTCAATATCTTTTGCCCTGTGTTTTTCCTGTGACTCTTACAAGGTTGGTGGCAATTTTCTCTCCATTTTGTTAATTCTACTTGATCTTCCTAGTTTTTACTTTTTAGTTACAGTATAAATAAACTATAATTTTGCTCCTGTCACAGGAAAATAAAGGGTGATACTCATATATCTATGTATCAGTTTTAATGTGGTTATTCTTACAAATAGTGTATTCGCTCTAAAGTTGCAACTCAAATAATGGAAAGATACCTTCATTCCTTCTAAAACGTATTCAAAATGTATTTGAGCAGGTAGTTGTGGTTTTAAGAGGATGAGAAAGCTCTTTTCCAAGGGATCAATAATGATATCATGTGATTATAATCTAGTTTGCCTATTTGCCAAAATAATAGGTAAATAGGTAAAGCAAACTACCAAGTTAAATTATGGCTGAAAAAATAAAGACATTACTTTATCAAATTAACTAGAAAGCCATAAATCAGAGTATCTGGTTAGATTTTCCATCAGTTTTAAATTCAAGTCTGATTTCTTATTTCTCAAATTTTACATCAATTTTGCAGGTCTGTCATGAGCTCCTAGTGTGACAAGACTTATAAAGCATGGAGCACTACATCAGATACACAAAAGTTGTTCACACTTGACAGTCAAATCGGACAGAGCAACAAAGTCTGTTACATTTGCAAAATACATGTTATAAAACTCATTTATATGATTTACGTAATTGGGTTGTCTTTTGTATGTCATGACTTTTTAAACAGAGACTCCTGAGTGCTCCTCCTCCATCCCTAGTCTGCAAGTTAGATACATGCATATAACTTAATTACTTAGTTTGCACTCTATTTGATCTATTATGATCCTGTGTTTAACCCATCAATCACTTGCCTGTCAATTCCACTAAACTTTGAGTTCAAGACTGTTATTAAGTTACTAGAGATCCATAATCTTGGTTTTACATGAAATAATAAAACCCAGTGAATTTATTGCTAAATCCTACTTAATTTGAAGCAAAATATACAAAGTTGCATTAATAGTACTTTGTAACTAAGAATGAAATGTTTATCAATATGAATAGCTAAAATACTTTGAAAATTGATGGGAAGAAATGCTTAGATCCCATGGTTTTAGGCAAAATGCAGGTGGATTTTTCTTTAATCCTGAGAAATTAATCTGTTAACTAGTAGGAAATTAAGCACCATAATGATTACCTACTGTCCATAAATCCCTGTTCATGCATCAACTCCATCAAGTATGAAGTTTCTTAAAAAATTTCATAGAAAATATATATTATGAAGAAATTATACATGGGAACCAAATATTTTTGTACCACGATTTTTTAAAATCCATTTGTTCATGAACATATCATTTTCATCAAATATATATGGGAAGAAAAATACATTTAAATAAATATACAGAAAAATTACCAACATTTGAAACAGCTTTCATCTTTATAAATAGGTCTTTTAAGATACAGAGCAGCTACAAGGGGTCAGAGCATGCTAACATTTGTTTCGATCATTAAATTAATATAATACAAAATCCTACAACAAGTTTCCATTATTGTCTCATACCCTACATTAATCTAGACCATACTAATATTCTTAAATCAGATTTATTTTCACATGTAATATTCTACTCATTTCATTATTAGGCCATGAATAAATCTCAATAATTAACTTCAAAACGTATTCCTGCTCCAGGTGAAGTTTGGTCATCTTTTGCCTTTATCTGTACCCAAGTTTTCAGTTTTTCTCTTATTATTAAATCATCTTTGCCAAGTAGAGCTGGGACATTTAACCATACTTGAGGTAGAGTTAAGGGTAAGAGAGTGGACCAGAACTGAGATACATTGGTTCAAACCTCTGGTTTGAGTCTGGGCCACTCTACTTCTGACATAGCAGGTTAAAACACTTCCTGAGATGCTGCCATCCCATATGGGCACAGTTTGAGACATGGCTGCTCCACTTCCAAACCAGTTCACTAATAATGTGCCTGGGAAAGCACCAACAAATGGCTTGGACCCCTACACCAAGGCAGGGGAACCAGAAGAAGTTCCAGGCTCTCTGAGTTTTGGCCTGACCTAGCCATAGAACTTGCAGTCATTTGGAAAGTAAAGTGTGTGTGTGTGTGTGTGTGTGTGTGTCCTCCTCTCTGTACCTCTGCTTTAAATAAAAACAAAAGAAACTTAACAAATAAAACAGAAATGGTAGGAGAATAATAGCTCTAAGTTGTGCAGAATAGATTCATATGATGTGAATGAAGACAAATTATAGAAGTATCTATAAAATATGTCATGAAATTGGAGTGGTTCAAAATAATGTGAGTTTCTTGATCACATAACAATTCAGTGTGGATTTGTGGATACTATGGTCTCATGGGACTGTGCTCCACTGAGCAAGTTTGGAGTGCGATGTCTATTCTAGATTTTTAAAATATTCTTCATTCAGCCTGATTGGAAAAGTAGGCTAGGGATGTCTGGGGAATGGGGGGGACTCATCTAGAAAAGCCATACATCAATAGCATTCATCCATATTACATTGACCAGACCTAAGCCACATGGTAAGACTTCTGGAAACTATAGTCTAGTTTGTACTCAGTAAGAGAGAAAATCTAGCCACAAGGGATTTGAAAAGTTCAAACAAATATTCCTTAAAAGTATCAACCTAAGGCTATGTAACTTTATGAATGAATCCTTGACAGTTCATTTTAATTTACTGTATGTGTATATAAATAAATATATACATGCTAGGCGTTTATCTCTGTATAAATGAGAAATCAAAATCTAAAGTTCGAGGTTCTTAGGACAACTGTGTGAATTCACTTATAAAGTTAGTAATCTTCTTCCAAAACAAATAGATGTCCTGAAATATATATGTACTTTTAATACTGTAGAGTAATATATAATTCTGATTCTTTTAAAAAACCATTTATTTCTTTATTTGAAAATCAGAGTGACAGAGGGAGAGGGAAGGAGGTAACTTCCATCTGTTGGTTCATTATGCAAATACCCACAACAGACAGGGCTGGTACAGGCCCAAACCTGGAACCAAGAATTCCATCCAAGTCCCCCACATGAGCAGCAGAACTTGAGCACTTAGGTCATCATCCACTACCTTTCCCAGGCACATTAGCAGGAAACTGGGTTGTGAACTTGTGAACCATGTAGCTGGATTTGAATGGGCACTCCAACATGGGATGTGGGAATCCCAAGCAGTGGCTTTATCAGCTACAGCACAACACCAGTCCTTAGTTTTAGTTCTTACAGCAAGTGAAACATCTTCTATAACCATTTGAGTGTAACAGGAATCTGCATTATTGTTTGGAAAGTATATGTCATCAGCCAGAAATGTTGGAACCAAAATCTTCAATAGTTTACCTTTCAGATGATTCTATTTACTCACCAAGAATAAATGAGAAGACTAAATTTCAGTTATGCCATTGGATACACATACAAGAAAATTAATCACTTTGTCATTTTATATCTCCATTGTCCAATGATTATCTTTTCTCTTGTTTAAATGTATTAGTTTAATCAGCTGTCAGAGATTAACAGCAATGTTTGGTTAGTATGACCCCATGAAATGAACTGCACAGCAAATCTACATGAGCCTGGGTGGCTTAGTTGTCCAGAATGTGTAATTCATGAGGTCATTATCATGGCCCCAATCTTTGCTAAACTAGAAAGATTTGTTACAAAATCCACAGCTAGTCACGTTATAAATATTGTCAGGGACATCAAGGATACTCTGAGGAAAGAATATGAATAGTTGGGAAAACTCTTCTATAGTTCAAATAAAATAAGACAGTCAAATCAAAATATAATCCTGAAAAATCAGTAAATGTTTGTTTAATTTTACCATTCAAGGAATAAAAATACTTTAAATTATTATTTAATATAATCATAAATGATGATATAATAAATAAATAAATAACCTGGTACAAGAAAATACTCTGTAAACAGATTGTTCATTATTTATGGCTATGTTCAATACATAGTAAATTGTTGTGAATCAAATTTGGACATGGCACAGCATTTGACTCAGAAATCATTTTACTTTGGAATATCTCATTCAGCTGCTTATCCTCCAAAAATACATAATGAATACCTGATAACTGTTCAAGACACTGGTCTACAAAGACAAAACAAAAATTTCATTACCATCAAGAAGCTTTCTGTCTACTGGAGAGAACTAATAACAAAAATTAAGTTTATAATGAGATACTTATTAAAATGGAAACATAGAGTAAATTCAGTGTAATCAAAGGGAAGGAACATCTGAGCTGACCTAAGGAAGTCAGAAAAGGTCTCAACTTGGAGGTGAAAACTGAGTAATATTTTTTTCTGTCTGTGTAGCAAGATCAAGAGGATCCTCCAGAGTGAACAGAGCAGCAGAGGCTAAGACGTGAATTTATGAAAAGAAAAATACAAGATGAGAGCACAAAGTGTAGATACAGGAGCAAAGTAAGCAAGAGATTTTAGATGTTATGCTTTAGGTAAAGGACACACAAAGATAAGTTTTGAAAAGAAACCTCACATATGAGGTTTGCCTATTTGACAAATCCCTAGGGTGTCTGTATGGCGAATGGAATGCAGCAAGAGCAGTGATTTTCACATGTTACATATGGAAGAAGCACCTGAGCTCCATCCCTAAAGATTATTGCGCAATATGCCTACATGGAGGCCCAAGAAATTGCATTTCTATAAGCTTCCAAATGATGTTTAAACTGCTGCTATGTGATATTTGGGTTAGCACAATAGCAAAGTCATGGAAAGTTCTCTAGAAATACAGGCATACTTTTATTTATTGCATTTCTCATATATCACATTTTAAAAAATACTTTATGCTGTTTATTTATTTGAGAAGAGAGATAGAGAGGAGAGAGAAATCTTGTCTGCTGATTCTCTCCCCAGATGCCTACAATTTGGTTGGATCATAACCAGGAGCCAGTAACACAACCCAGTCCTCCCAAACAGCTGGTGGGGACTCAATTACTTGAACCATCACCTCTGAAGTTCTGAGTTGAAATGACATTGGAGTTGGGAGTTAGAGCTGGGGAAGGAACCTAAGCACTCTGATAAGGATCACAAAGGCCTTAACCAGTATCATAACTGCCAGGCCAAATGCCCACCCAGATTTGCATTGTTTTACAAATTGAATGTTATGATAATCTTACAACAGAAAATCTATCAGTGTTAGTTTTCCAACAGCCCACTCGGTACACTGTGCCCCATTTGGTGATTCATGCAATATGTTAAACTTTATTATCATTATGTGTCATGATCATCTATGATCTAAAGATTTTCAATGTTACTATTATAATTGTTTTGAACACCACAAACTGCAGCCGTATAAGATGCCAGACCTAAATCATTAAATGTGCTCTGACTACTCCACTGATCCATAATTTCCCCAATGTCTCTCCCTCTCCTCTGTCCTCCTTATTCCTTGAGATTCAACAATATTGAAATTAGGTCAATTAACAACTTGTTAAGTGTTTAAGTGAAAGGGAAAGTCACACATCATTCACTTTAAATTAAAAGGCAATGTAGAAATGATTAACCTTGCAGGGGAAAGTATGTCAAAAATTTGAGATACACTGAAAGCTAGACTTGTTTGCCAAAAGATAGCCAAACTGTATTTGCTGAGGAAAAGTTATTAAAAGAAATCAAAAGTGCTACTCCAGTGTTAACACAGATGGTAAGAAAATGAAACAGCCTTACTACTGATATGAAAAAAGTTTGTCGTCTGTATGGAAGATCAAGCCAATTACAACATTCCTGTGAGCTGTATCCCAATCCAGAGCAAGGCCCTAACACTCACCAATCCTGTGAATGGAGGTGGAGAAAGGTGACAAAGCTACAGAAGAAAAATCTGAAGCTAGCAGAGGTAGGTTCATGAAACTTAAGGAAAGAAACCACATCCATCAAATCAAAGTGCAAGATCCACCAACAAGTGATGATGGAGAAGAAGCAAGACCTCGCTGAGATAATTCATGAAGATGAACAACAGGTTTCCAATGTAGAATAAATAGCATACTTTTTGGAAGAAGATGCCATCTAGGATTTTCATAGCTAGAAAGAAGATAATGTCTGCATCCAGAGACATAAAGGATAGGCTGGCTCTTGTTGGGGGCTAATGCAACTAGTCACATCATGCTGAAGCCAATGATCATTTAATTCCTAGGACCTTAAGAATTTTACCAAATCTATTCTGCTTGAGTTCTATAAATGAGTAACAAAGACTAGGAGGGAACATACATGTTTACAACATGGTTTCCCAAATATCATAAGTCCACTGTTTAGACCTATTGCTCAAGAAAAATTTAAAATTAATAGTGCTCAGTGAAAGTTCCCCTGGTCACTCAAGGGCTCTGATGGAGATGTACAAGGAGATCCATGTTGTTTTCACGCCTGTTTATACAAATCAACATTCATGCTGCAACCATCGGATCAATGTTTAATTTTAATTTGAAGTATTGTAATTTAAGAAATACATTTTATAAGGTTACAGCTACCACAAATAGTGATTCCATATACAGCTACCACAAATAGCTTTGATGGATCCGGACAAAGTAATCTGAAAATGTTCTGAAAGGATTCACCATTGTAAATGATATTAAGAACATTGATGATTAAAAAAATCAGTATCAACAGGAATCTAGACGTTGATTCCAATTCTCATGGATGGCTTCTGTAGAGTTAGTGATTGTTAGTAAGGTGAAAACAGTAAGATAATAATTCAAATGGAATTCTTAAACTGTGACTGAATTCCTGCCAATACATATGAAACTTTTGCAGATAAAAATTGTACCAGTGGATGAGCTTCACCCCCCAAATGACCACTATGGCCAGCACTGTGCTGATTCAAAGTCAGGAGCCAGCAGCTTCTTCCTGGTCTCCCATGCAGGTGCAGAGCCCAAGGACTTGGGCCATCCTCCACTGCACTACCGGGCCACAGCAGAGAGCTGGACCAGAAGAGGAGCAACCGGGACAGAATCTGGTGCCCCGACCTGGACTAAAACCCGGGGTGCAGGCGCCGCAGGCGGAGGATTAGCTTAGTGAGCCACGGCGCTGGCCAAGAGTGGATTTTTGAGATAGAATCTATTCTCGGAGAATAATGCTGTGAATCCTGTAAAGAAACCAAAATGATTCAGAATATTGTAAATATTTCATTGATAAAGCAGCAACAGGGTTTCACTCCAATTTTGAAAGAAGCTCTTCTATGAGTAAATACTACCAAAACCATGTTGCATGCTACAGAGAAATCTTTTTGTGAAAGGAAGAGTCAATTGATGCGGCAAGCTTTACTGTCTTGTATTATTTTCTATTTTTTTTATTTTTTATTTTTTTGTCAGGCAGAGTTAGACAGTGAGAGAGAAAGAGACAGACAGAAGGTCTTCCTTCAGTTGGTTCACCCCTGCGGCGCCGGCCTACTGTCTTGTTTTAAGAAACTTGCCATAACCATCCCAAATGCAGCAAGCACTACCCTATCTAGTCATTAACTATCAACCAAAAGGCCAAAATCTCCAAAAAAGTTATGTCTCCCTGAAGATTTAGATTATCATTAGTATTTTAGTGATGTTTTAATTCGTGTATGTACTTTTTCCAGACATAAGGCTATTGTATATGGAGTGGACCTAGTATAATGTAAACATAACTTTTGCTACTTATTGATTTGAGAGGGAGAGAGAGATGGGGGGGGGGGGGACACCAGCTGGCTCTCTTCCTAAATGTCTGCAATTATTTGGGTAGCTGAAACAAAGAGACTGGAATGCAATCCAGGTTTCCCTCATGGGTGGCAGGAACCCAGTTACTGGAGTCATCACCATTACTTCCCAGGATCTGCATGTGCAGGAATGTGGGTTTAGGAGTTTTGCCAGGAGTAGACACTCTTAATACCTAGGCCAAATAAATGGACATTAACATAACTTTTATACGCACTTGGGAACCAAACATTTTTGCTTATAGTGATGTTTGCTTTATTGTAGCAGTTTAGAACTGAACCAGCACTCTCTCTGAGATATGCCCATAATAATGATACCACAAAATAAGGCACTGGCAATAAGGATAAAAAGAAAATGAAGTCTTTTTTGGCAGAAGTAAGGATCAAGACTTATGTTGTCTTAGGACCAATATGAGGCTTTGAAGATGTGCAAATAATCCTTCTACCTTACTGGATGTACAAACCTCCCAACTTTTCATCATTTTTCATATTCACTCCCTATTACCTCCATTTCTCACTTGCTTAAATAGTCAATTGTGATCACCTTGCTTAAATAGTCAATTGTGATCACTTGACCTCATTGCCTTGTCCCCTACCTCCCTTACCCAACAACATATTGCACTTACTATGATATACAAGACCCCTGGTTTAACCAAGTCCTCTGCACACTCTTTATCTGAATTTTACAGTTGAAAGTGGGTATATTCAGGAAAGTGCAAGGCATTGAGGTTTGGGGTACTTTGAATTTCCTATTACTAGATTCTAGAGAGTACAGCCCAGTAATCAAACTATACTTTTCCAGCCCATTTTCTCTCTCACTTTCAGACCATCTACTGTATGTATCCATAAATGCAGTAGCAGTCTTACCATTATTTCATTTTTCTCTGAGGACTTAGAGCCACTCAGCAGAGTGCCTCTACAGGTGCTTCCCATCACACCCATCCTAAAATCAACTGTGCCTACATACTGTGCTGCCTTTCTGGCTTCCTCAGAGCATGGCTCCCAGACATTCCTCAGTACAACTCCTTCCCTTAGACTCTTGGCAGTTTTAACCAGTTTCATAGATTTTTAAAAATCAGCTCTATTTTAGCAATGCCCAAATTCAACTAGATATACTTTGCTGGCCTTTAGATTTTTATCCAAAGGCTCCTTGACATCTCAATTTAGATATTTAATATACTTCCATAAATTAAACTGTTCAAAAGTGATCTCTTGATGGCCTTCCTCCCCCACTCTCAATGAGTATCAACTTTATCCTTCGGTTCGCTCATTGCTACCTAATCTCTTTATTAACCTTCACCAAACCTCAAACTAATACTTTGAGTTCTGTCTACTTTAACATTATATTAATAAATCTTTATATTTTCCCACAATTTCATTGCTATAACTCTATTCCACATCAAATTGTTCTATACTTAAATTATTTCAGTCTATGTTTAGCGGGTGCCTTTTTAAACATTTGGATTTCTTGGGTCTATTCTCAATTTGAAATTCAAAGTGAGCTGCCTGGCTGTGTCCAGCTTCCCTTGCATTCAGAGGAAAATCCAAAATCCTCACCAAGACCTTGCAGATTCCATGTGATCTGTCCCCCATTACCTTTCTGACATCATATCTAGTTTATCTTCTCTTCTTTGTTCCAACCTTATTTTCCTTTCTTGAAAATCCTGGAATTAGTTAGCTTTCTTTCTCCCCGAGGTCCTTTGCAAGTTTTCTTCCCTTTGTATGGGTAGTACTCTCCCAGAAAGTTTCATGATTAATTTTTCATATATTTTTGTCTTTAATAAATTGTTACTTTCTCAGGAGGTACTTTCATTCCCACCCAGTTTAATATTTCAATATTTCTATCCTCCTTTGCTTACTTTCATGATTTCATGGAATACACTGTTTTGTTTGCTTTATGGTCCTCTAGGTTGAATGTAAGCTCCATAGGGGCAGGAAATTTTATCTACACACATGGGATATTGAATATTTGGCACATACTAAATTGTCATGAAATATTTGTTGAGTGGAAAGAAAGTAAAGGAAGAAGGAAAGAAAGTTAACAGAATAATAGCTCACACTTACAAGTAGATTTTAATTTTGTAAAGTTTTCTCATATTCATTGTCATATTTAATCTTTATAAGCTTTTGGTAATGATGACAAGCTAGCTATTACCCACATTTGTAAATAAGAATATCAAGTTTATTCCTTGAAATCAAGGACACCTAGTAAGGTAGATCAAGACCTAGAATGGGTTTTTGCTATGTTTAGTCCTCTCTCCATTTTCCTCTTTTGCCATAGGTAGCACCACCACCATCTCCACAGGCCCAGCTAAAAGCACTTTTAAAAAAGATTATTTATTTATTTGAAAACCAGAGTTACACAGAGAGAAGGGGAGGGAGAGAGAGAGAGAGAGAGAGAGAGAGAGAGAGAGAGAGAGAGAGAGAGAGAGAGAGGTCTTCCATCCACGGGCTCACTCTCCATTGGCCACAATGGCCAGAGCTGTCCTGCAGCCAGGAGCCAGGAGCTTCCTCCGGGTCTCCCACACTGGTGCAGGGGACCAAGAATTTGGGCCATCTTTTACTGCTTTCCTAGGCTACAGAGGAGAGCCGGATTGGAAGTGGAGCAGCCAGGACTTGAACCAGTGCCCATATGGATTCCGGCACTGCAGGCGGCGGCTTTACCTGCCATCCCACAGTGCTGGCCCCCAAAAGCACTTTTACAACCCATTCTTTCTGCTCTGTACCTTTGCTCCAAAGACTATTTGTAGATTCTGCGGTAGAAAACTGTTGCTGTAGTTCTACTCTGCCAGGTTTCTCAACACCCTGCACATTTTGTATCGTCAGAAAACCTCTGTAGATTACAGATCCTCTAGGTGAAGTCCTTTTACTGCCTTATTCAAATTGTAGATAACTTCTCAGATAAGCTCCTGATACTGCAATGGTGAGAGCTGAAGGCAACATTACTCTGAATCCCTTTGCTTTTTGCTGGGCCAAGAGCTATAATAACTGAATTATTTACATTGGCTCAAAGCATCAGTTTGGTTATGGAGAGAAGGAAATCTACAAGGTGGTGCTTTACTGTCCCATATAAATTTTATATGTCTCATGTGTATGTGTTATATACTGGTTCTTACTTCCTGTATATTTAATCTAACAATGGATCAATGATTTTTGTCCATTTTCCCTTAGGCTTTTTTCTCACAGTCTATTACCATTTTTATTTATTTTTCTCAGAGAAGATGATAAATTTGGATTCCAGCAAAGGTATCTAAGTTGTGTATTTAAATATCACTTAATAAAAGCACTTGGATATTATTCATGCTTTTAAAATATTTTCATCTTCTATTACAATCAAAAAGACTAAACTTTTTTAAAAAAGCTTTTATTTAATAAATATAAATTTCATAGGTACAGCTTTTGGAATATAGCAGTTCTTCCCCATATATTGGCTCTCGCAACCCCAAACTGTCCCACCTCCTACTCCCTCTCCCATCCCATTCTTCATTAAGATTCATTTTTAATTATCTTTATATACAGAACATCAACTATATTCTAAGTAAAGATTTCAACAGTTTATACCCACACAGACACACAGAGTATAAAGTACTGTTTGAAGACAAGTTTTACTGTTAATTCTCATAGTACACCTCATTAAGGACAGAGGTCTTACACGGGGAGCAAGTGCATAATGACTCCCGTTGTTGATTTAACAATTGATACTCTTATTTATGACATCAGTGATCAGCTGAGGCTCTTGTCATGAGCTCCCAAGGCTATGGAAGCCTTTTGATTCCACAAACTCTGTCAGTATTTAGACAGGGCCATAAGCAAAGTGGAAGTTCTCTCCTCCCTTCAGAGAAAAGTACATCTTTTGTTGATCGCCCCTTCTTTCCACTGGGATCTCACTCACTGAGATCCTTCATTTAGATTATTTGTTGCCACAGTGTCTTGGCTTTCCATGACTGAAATGCCCTCATGGGCTGTACAGCCAGATCCGAATGCCTTAAGGGCTAATTCTGAGTCACAGTGCTATTTAGGACATTTAAGACTCACCTTTTTAAAAGAGAGTTTGGGGATGGCACTATGGCATAGTGGGCAAAGCCACCACCTGCATTGCTGGCATCCCATATGGGTGCCGGTTCTAGTCCCGTCTGCTCCACTTCCCATGCAGCTCTCTGCTATGGCCTGGGAAAGCAGTAAAAGATGGCCCAAGTCCTTGGGCCCCTGCACCCACATGGGAGATCTGGAAGAAGCTCCTGGCTCCTGGCTTCAGATCGGTGCAGTTCTGGCCTTTGCAACCATCTAGGGAGTAAACCAGCGGATAGAATACTTTCTCTCTCTCTCTCTCTCTCTCTCTCTCTCTCTCTCTCTCAAAACTCTACCTTTCAAATAATTAAATAAATCTTTTTTTTTTAAATGTCAGATGGTTTAGAATTCTGGGGAATGTTTTAGCTCCAGTTTAAACATTGTTCAGAAAAGTATTATTTTATGATTTTAAAAGATAACTATGAAATAATTAATGACCACTTCTTTTTAATAAGAGTGCTATCATTTGTCAAAATCAGCCATATACTTTCTAATATGTTGAAAACACAACATCTACATTAATCTTTCCAACTACCCATTGTTAACTGCAGTTTGCAGATTAGGGAGGCAAAGTCAAACAGGTTATGTGAGTATGACCTCCCTCCCCGAATCATAATTATTCAGCAGCAGCCTGAGATTTGAGCCCAGTTTTCCTGTGTCTAGACACACATGTCCAAATACATTATTTGTGGTGACTAAGTTGGACTACATTTCCAAGAATTCTCTTTACAAAAAGTTTTCAGGTTGGGGGGCCACTGTAGAGATTCTGGTGAGGGACAAGGTGGGCAAGAGGGAAGAAGTAGGTATCTGATGCCTCCTACACTGTCACTGACCTGCTGCTTTACCTGGTTCACGGGAGGCAGCAGTGGGACTGAAACTGCCTAGCCTTCCCTTCAGTCCTCTGCAGCTTTCCTCACACCTGAACACATTGTGAGTTCAGGTCTACCATACAGGACTCCAAGTCATCCATACCACCAGAGTTAGAGTAAACAGGACTGACACGGATTGTAGCTCATCCACATGGGCTTCAGCTTGTGTGTTTTCCAGTTGTTCCTTGTCCCCTTCTTCCCTTCCCAACTCTGTGGGCTTCCAATTCCAGGGTTTTTTGTGAAAGCCAGAATTTTTACAAATACTGCCTACCCAGCCTCTACAATAGTGGGGGATCAGATTCTGGTAACAGCTCGCTCCTCTCATGCCCTCTTTCTCTTCCTCTCCTTCTACACACACACACACACACACACACACACACACAAACACACTCCATAAATCTAACTCTACTAAGATAATAAACGGCATTTTATTTTAATTTATTCTTTAAATAAAAATTCTTCCTAAAGAGACACCTCTTGTTGGAATCCAGGCTTAATTTCTTTACTTCATTCTTTACAAGCAAAAGTGAATGAACGAATTTATGCAAACCTTTGACATTGGAACAAGCATGTTTTGTTAATATATGAAATACTTTGTTATCCTAATATATCAAAGGCAAAGCAAGTCCTTTCAATTTAGAATAGTCATTTAAATCACAGCCTCTCATTCTTGTTCATTTTCCTAACTAACATAGCTCCAATGAGAGGTCAAGTGTCAAAGTAAATCTTGCAGAGCTGTTCTCTCATCCGTTCAACATCAGATCTCACATGCTCGTGGACCTTTATCCTGCCATAAATTCAGTTTTCTCAAGAGGACTATGTAATAAAGCACTGCTTCACCTTTGCTGTGGCAGAAATCTGTTGACTTTTACTTCCTTTCTGGCATAGGCACCATGAAGAATCATGAGCTGTACCAGTTAATTCTTTTTCAAGAGCAACACTACATTATCCCTTTAAATAGATTTACCATGTCATCTGTACATTGCAAGCCAACCTAACCTGAAATAGGATTGACATGCACACTTTTCTCATTTTAAAGGAAGAGTGTGATTCCCTCAAACATACACATATCTGTATTAAAACATATACTCCACCCATGGTTAAAAGTACTATCTTGAAGATATGATACATTGGCTGTAAAGTCATTAAAACAATCTGCAAAGTCATATTTGCTCCCATGACATGAAACAAACATTGAAATGTGAGCTAACAATACCACATGGGAATGTACACATATCATACATGCTTATCACATGTAGAATATCTACCTTGATCTTTGCCTCATTTAAATAAGATAATATATATTGAAATTTTTGATACACAGTGTGTACATTTACATATGTAGCTGAAATAAAAGCATATTTCTCCTTTGATTGCTTGCATAGTTGGTCTGATTCACATGAAGCTGTGTCAGCTGGACAATTAAAGCTATGCAGAATCTTATTTGCATCTCAACATTTTATATGTCCCTGGTTCAAGTCACCACCTTTACTTCATCTACAGTTTTGCACTACCTTCTTAGTTTCTCCTTGGTCTGTCCTCCACAAATCAACCAACACATGCTGATTAAAACTGAATCATACTGTGTCATTCCCCTGCTCAAAGTGCTCCAGTGCCTGTTCATCTCATTTTGAGTAATAGCCAAATATGGGACCATTATTTAATTGTTTGTCTCATCTCTTTCACCAGAAAATAAGCATTATGAGGGCAAGGAATTTTTTATTTTCTTGCTCACTGCATCCTGTGTCTAGATCAGTGCCAAGCACATTGTAAAAAGGCAATAAATAGGCAATACACAAGTATATGAATTTTCAGGTTAAAGCAAAATGAAACTGACATTTGGTATAATAAATTGTGATTTTCTAAAGATGATAGCTCAGTGAAGTTCCAAACTTTCAGTGACGCAGCTAGAAGTTTCTGGCTCCACTTGCCTTTCCTATTGAAAGTATTTAGCAAACCACACATCTTAAAATCCAATATGATTATGACATATGATGGAACTAATACTTCTTTCTTGGCATAGAAGCCTTAACATATTTTTATTTGACAGAAGGAAAGAGAGAGAAAGACACACAGAGAGAGACTTTACAAATGTCCATGATGGCCAGGGTGGCAGAAATGCAATTACTTGAGCCACTGCAGGTGCCTCCTAGTGTCTGCATTAGGAGGACTCTGGAATTTAGAGCAGAGCCAGAGCTAGGACTCAGGCACCCTTTTGTGATATGTGGGCATCCCAAGCAGTGGTGTTGTAACTGCTAGGTCGAACAGCTGCTCCAGAAATCTAAACATCTTTATTTTGAAAAGCATACCATTGTGGGAGAGGTACTTTTCTTTGACACAGGAGAGTATGATTTTCTCTCCTATTGGTAAAAAAAGATTCTATTAACAATTTTTGGTAAATTAATTTTAATTATGCTTTCTCTGATAGGTAATGGAGTTTGTACTCAGTCTTTCCAAGATTTTTCAATGATATGACTAAGCATTTGTTGATTAAAATAGAGTGATCCCAGGGACCGGCGCTGTGGTGTAGCAGGCGATGCTACCACCTGCAGTGCCAGCATCCCATTTGGGTGCTGGTTCACATCCCAGATGCTCCACTTCCAATCCAGCTCTCTGCTATGGCCTGGGAAAGCAGTAGAAGATGGCCCAAGTCTATGGGCCCCTGTACCTGCTGCGTGGGAGACCCAGAGGAAGCTCCTGGCTCCTGGCTTCGGATTGGTGCAGTTCCGGCCATTGTGGCCATCTGAGAGTGAATCAGCAGATGGAAGACTTCTCTCTCTCTGCCTCTCCTTCTCTCTCTGTGTAATTCTGATGTTCAACTAAAATAAATAAATCTTCAAACAAAAATATAATGATCCATGAATCTAACCAATTTCCTCCACATAGATCAATCTGAGCCATACTTACAATGAACCACAAGTATAGTTACCTAATGGTTTCAGAAAAAGCACACTGTCCTCATGTGTAAGTATATGTGAAGAAACGCTGTAGAATTTGTTTTAAAAATTCTGTGCATAAGGATGTCTTTAAATGCTATGGTTGTTATCCTCAGAAATATATCTTGTGACATTTTAATTCTTTCTGTTATACAAATGTGTAACAGCATTGCTTGAAGGAACTTAACAAGATTCAAAGTAATTATTCTCATCCATCTCACAGAAGATATATAAATCTTACACTAAAGATTTTGCAAGTTATGGGGATATATTGTCCCTATAAAGTACATTTAGTGTCAGAAGGATTCAGACGAGGCTTTGGAATAATAATTGAAAAAAAACCAAATGATTTAAATTAGGGCTCAACAATAGTGCCCAGCAAATCATCTTGCAAGTCTTTCACTCCACATTTATGTCTCTTCCATAAGTAGATTATGCTAATAGGTGCCAAGAGATTCATATCTCCAGCAAGCTGAGATAGGCTGCGGTTACTGTGAGTTCTCTTTCTCTCAAAAGGCAGACATCACAATCCAAAGTATTGTCACCATGATTCCTTATCAAAGAAAATATGCAGCAGGCACACTTCATATCAATATTTAGTGATTACTATATTCATTTTGGACATGTTTTGTAGTGTGATTTTGGAGCAGGAAAAGCAAGTAAAAGGTATGATATTTTGTCCTAAAAGCTTGAACTAAAGAATCACATGTACATCTCCACTCTCCTTTCTCCTAGCCACACAAACATGAGGGGTGGAGTGAAACCTCATGTGCCCAAATCTGAGACTGACGCTGGATCCCAGCTCCTTACATCCATATTTTCTACAGATTCTGTATATGTAAACCATGTGAACCAATGCACAGATGTACACAAATGCACAAATGAAAAATGACTGTATAAAAGTATAGTCTCTTCCTGGAATTAGTTTCTGTACAACTGCATTTTTTTCATTTTTTTCATGGAACATAGTGAGATAATAAGCACTCCATATGATACATACTTATGAGGATTAAATGATGTAAAGTGAAAACATCTTAGTACATAATCAATAACCAATAAATAATAGTTAAAAATAACATGGATAATGGTAGTAGTCACAGCAGCAAATCTAACAATGATGCTCTAGTAATCAATTCATGAATTAAAACTGGATGCTGGCAGGCGCCATGGCTCAATAGGCTAATCCTCCGCCTAGCAGCGCCAGCACCCTGGGTTCTAGTCCCAGTCAGGGCTCTGGATTCTGTTCGGGTTACTCCTCTTCCAGTCCAGCTCTCTGCTGTGGCCCTGGAGTTCAGTGGAGAATGGCCCATGTCCTTGGGCCCTGCACCCCATGGGAGACCAGGAGGAAGCACCTGGCTCCTGGCTTCGGATCAGCGTGGTGCACCGGCTGCAGCGCGCCGGCCGCAGCAGCCATTGGAGGGTGAACCAATGGCAAAGGAAGACCTTTCTCTCTGTTTCTCTCTCTCACTGTCCACTCTGCCTGTCAAAAAACAAAACAAAACAAAACAAAAAACTGGATGCTTTTTTCAAATGCCAGACACTGCACTAGGTGCTGGCAAAATGAAGAGGAATTGCATATTCTTTACCTTTTAATTATTTCTCAGGTTCCTCTACAACAGACATACTCACACACACACATAGAATTACAGTGTGATAAATCTTCAGATTACATTTTTTAAGAAGGTGTTATCAGTGCCCTTTGAGACTTAGGGTCGTTACCTAGCAGACGTCACATTTTCTGGAATTTGGTATGATCTGTTTTAATCTTAATGATAGTTGTCTGCTTTTGATAAGATACCAATCATCACTGCCCAGTGAACTTATCTGAAATTAATAACCAACAAAACATATTTGTCAGCTACCACAAATAGAAGCTTTTTCAAAGTCACCTGTTCTTGAACACAGGTCCACTTGACAGAAGATTACAATTCATATTGCTTATACAAATGACATCCCATTACACTGAATGTCCAGCCAGTGAAGAGCATACAGTATTTTCTTAAAATAGAATTTCACTGAAGCAGAAACTGTATGGAGATATAGCCTATAACCACTGTGCAGAGTGTTATTATGATTACTACTGGATTTGTTCTTGAGGCTAGACAACAAGATTCCACCTTTGTGAGCTAAATACATAAAATCATATTTTTGCTTTCTCACCAGTCTCTTAAAATAAATGCAATAAAAGTACCTATATTTCCTAAAATGAGTAAAATTAACTTTACAAAGAATAAATCAATATCTTGATTTTGCAGTAGAATTTTGGTCATGTCCCATGCAAGAAAAAACATATATGTTCAACCTATACTCTGCACAGAGTCACTGATGCATCTCCTCTGCCATCCATCACAAATATTTTCTTTTAGCAATCTCCTTTTTTTTTTGACAGGCATAATGGACAGTGAGAAAAAGAGAGACAGAGAGAAAAGTCTTCCTTTGCCATTGGTTCACCCTCCAATGGCCGCTGCGGCCAGCGCGCTGTGGCCGTCGCAACGCGCTGATCCAAAGCCAGGAAGCAGATGCTTCTCCTGGTCTCCCATGACCATCCTCCACTGCACTCCTGGGCCACAGCAGAGAGCTGGTCTGGAAGAGGGGCAACCAGGACAGAATCCGGTGCCCTGACTGGGACTAGAACCCGGTGTGCCGGCGCCGCATGGCGGAGGATTAACCTATTGAGCCGCAGCGCTGGCCAGCAATCTACTTCTGATAGGTAGAACCAACTGTAACCACATCTCTTTGTTTCCAACTATCATTTTCAAAGTGAAAGTTCATAGAAAAATAACTGCCTTGCCTTTGGAAAGGCACTGAATGTCAACTAGCAAATTGATTTGGGAACACATTTTTAAAAAGATTTACTTGTTTATTTGAAAGGAAGAGTTACAGAGAGACAGAGGCAGAGACAGAGAGAGGTCTTCCATCCACTGGTTAATGTTGTATTCTACTCTATACTTCGTTCTATTAATCAGTCTGGTTGCTTTTATGATAGTAATATTCTGTTCTGATTACTATGGTTTTGTGATAGATTTTGAAGTCAGGTAAAGTGATGCTTCCATCTTTATTATTTTTGCTCGGGATAGTTTTTGCTACTCGGCTTTTTGTAGTTCCATAGTAATTTGGGGATTCTTTCTTTTTAAAATTTGTTTATTTTGGGGAGACAGATACACACAGCGAGAGATAAAGAGAGAGAGATAGAGAGCTGTCATCTGCTGGTTCACTGTCCCAATGCCTGTGAAGACAAGAGTTGCGGCTGAATCTGGGAGCAGGGGAGTTAATGAAGGCCTTCTACCTGGGTGGAAGAATTCACTTGAACCAAGAATGCTATATCACAAAGTCTGCACCAGCAGGGAGTGGAGTAGTGCTTCAAACTCACACACTCCGATTTAGCACGTGCATGTTCCAACTGGTGTCTTAACTGCTGGGCCATGCTTCTTGTATTTCTGTAAAAACTGATGTTGGAATTTTGATATGGATGACATTGAATGGGTATATTGCTTTGGGTAGTTTGGACATTTTAATGACATTAATTTCAATTCATAAGCATCAGGTACCTTTCCATTTATTCGTGTCTTCTTCAATTTCTTGCAACAATATTTTATAATTTTTGACATATAGATTTCTCATTTCCTTGGTTAAAGCTGGTAGTCAGTATTTGTTTTTGATCCTACTGTGAATGGGATTGATTATTCAATTTCTTTTTCAGAGAGCTTATTGTTAGTACTACTGGTTTCTGCATGCTGCTTGTCTACCTTGTATATTTATTCCATTTATTATTTATAATGTTTGTTGAAGATATTTACATAAAATAGATTAGGAATATTGTTTTAAAAACTCTTTCATTACATAATTACTTTCTGGATTTTGTATCACAGTAATGCTGGCCTCATAAGAGTAAAAATTTTAGGAAGAAATTAAGGAGCATTGGTATTAGGGTTTTTTTTAAATGTTTGACAGAATTTCAATTGTGAAGCCATCTGTTCCTGTGCTTTCTAAATTTTCTGATGGATTAAGTCTCCTTATTATTTTTCTATTGAGATTTTTTTTAAATTTCTTGATTATTCAGATTTTTTAAAGATTTATTTTTTAAATTTATTTGAAAGACAAAGTTACAGAGAGAGGTAGAGACAGAGAGAGAGGTCTTCCACCCACTAGTTCACTCCCCAGATGGCTGCAATGGCCGGAGCTGCCCCGATCTGAGACCAGGAGCCAGGAGCTTCCTCCTGGTCTCCCACACAGCAGGTGCAGGGGCCCAAGGACTTGGGACATCTTCTACTGCTATCCCAGGCCATAGCAGAGAGCTGGATCTGAAGAGAACCAGTCGGGATTCAAATGGGCGGCCATATGGGATGTCGGCGCTTGGGCCAGGGCTTTAACCCACTGCGCCACAGCGCCGGCCCTGATTATTCAGTGTAAGTTTAAGTTTCTAGAGTTGCATCCGTTTCTTTTAAGTTATCCAACTGACTGGCATAGTGTTCTCTTATGAACCTTTGTACTTGTGTGGTATCAGTTGTACTAGCACCTTTTATATTTCTAATTTTATTTACTTGAGTCTTCTCTTTTTTCTTAGTCTGAAGAAAGTTATGTCATTTACATTTCATTTCAAAGAACACCTCAGTTTCTTTGATCTTTTCTATCATCTCAGTCTCTTTCATTTATTTCTGTGCTGATATTTATTTATTTATTTATTTTTGCTGCTATTGAGTTTCCTTTGGTTAGTTTTGCTTTTCAGTTCCTCCAGGTGTATTATTATATTGCTTATTTGAGATTATTTTATGTAAGCACTCACTGTTTATAAATCTTTGTCTTAAAATGTTCTTTGCCACGTCTTGTAAGTTTTAACACTTTGTGTTTTCATTTCATTTTATTTTCCTTTTAATTTCTTGTTTCAAACATTGATTGCTAGGAGCAGGAATTATTCAACATTTTTGTTCGGTTGAACAATTCCAAGAAAATCTGATTTATAAAAATAAATAGCTGTGGCCGGCACTGCGGCTCAATAGGTGCCTGCGATGCCGGCACTCTGGGTTCTAGTCCCGGTTGGGCGCCAGATTCTGTCCCAGTTGCCCCTCTTCCAGTCCAGCTCTCTGCTGTGGCCCGGGAGTGCAGTGGAGGATGGCCCAAGTACTTGGGCCCTGCACCCACATGGGAGACCAGGAGGAAGCACCTGGCTCCTGGCTTTGGATCAGTGCGGTGCGCTGGCCGCAGCACGCCAGCTGCAGCGGCCATTGGAGGGTGAACCAATGGTAAAGGAAGACCTTTCTCTCTCTCTCTCTCTCTCTCATTGTTCACTCTGCCTTTCAAAAAAAAAAAAAAGCTGTGAACAGTTTAAATGATATGTTTATAATGTCTTTTCACTTTAAGATTCTAGAATTATGAAAGAATTTCTACTTCAGATTTTCAGAAAATATTATTTATCATAAATTTAAATGTTGAATCAAAATATACAAAATAATTAGCATTACAATTTCCAGGAATACTGTCATTAAAGTAACTAATTTTTTTATTTAATTGTCATGACGAATCAATTATTATTTGCATTTATAGCACATACCAAAAATTTGGGTCCAATTCAACCTAAAATGGAATTAAATATAACAAGTACATACTATGGATTTTCTTCTTGGTAAGTTTATGAGAATTTGCACATGTAAGCCTACATTCAGAGAGTGCCAATAGTTGGATGCAACCTTTCAAAATATCTTAGTTCTAAACATGGCACACATATGCAAAGTAGGAAAAGCTTTACTCTGAAGTTCTCAGGAAACAAAATGTCAGACTTGGAACAAAAATTATTATGTTGATGATGTCTCATATACTAATATTTTGGTTCATAATACAGTTCATTTTTTGCCTTCTTAAATTGAAATTTTAGGAAAAATGAAGGAAACAGACTTTATTAATATGATTCTAAATAAATATAATATTGTTGCACTGAACCTAAGGATTCCGTAGAGCAAATCTGAACACCACTGGACTAGATTCAAATAGATGTTCCTTTCATATCTGGAGTTCTATTGCTTTATTATCTTATGCAAAATTGTAACACTTATAAAAGTTTTAGAAGTAGGAATTATTTAACATGTTAATGGTATTTACAAAAAATTGTTGGTTTACTGGGTGCACTAGTCCCCCTTTATCTGAGTTTTGCTTCCCATGGTTTTAGGCACCCATAGACAATTTCAATCTGAACATATTAAAAGGAAAATTCCAGAGACAAATGATTCATGTGTTTTATTTTTTTAGTAAGTTTTTTTTTTTTTAATTTGGGGGGCAAAGAGACACATAGAGAGATAGGCAAAGCTCTCATCTGCTGTTCCACTACCGAAATGCCCACAACGGTCACAACTGGGCCAAGGTTGAAGCAAGGAACATAAACACAAACCAGGACGAAGACAGGAATCAAATCCAGTACTCTGATGTGAGATGTAGGCCTCTTATCCATTAAGCTAAATGCCTGCTACAACTGATAAGTTATACATTGTTCTGAGAGATGTGACGAAATCTTGTGCCATCCCACCACATCCTACCTGGGAAGTGCTGGTGTACAGCAAGTCTGTGTCTAGGCTCCACCTGACCGTTAGCACTTAGTAGCCACGCCATTTGTGAAACTGACTGTCATGGCATTGCAGTGCTTATGCTCACGTCATTCTCATCTTACCTAATGATGGCACAAAGTGCAAGGGTAGCGTGCTAGCAATAAAGGCCCTAAAGATAGAAATTCTGGGCTTAATGTGCAAAGAACAAAAACATATTCTGAGTTGCTGAAATCTATAATAAAATAAAATTTTAGTGCTGAAAATGTGAGGAGGAAGAAATTGGCATCACTTTTACTGTAACCTTCAAACTGTGATAGTTCTGGCTAAGGTGTATATTAAGATTGACAAGGCCTTAAGTTGCATATGTTTGTATAGGAAAAACAAAATACTATTCAGTTTCAGGCAAATAGGGATTCCGGCATGTATCCCTTAAAGATGGGGCAGTGGGTATGTGGCTTCTGTACCGGAACATTTCCCACAGTAGCCAACAGAAACACAGGACAGAACAACAACAAAACTCAAAAGAGCAAAGCCTATTGTGTCCCACATGTCTGTAGCTTATGTTTTATTTGCAGGGAAGGTTTTTCCTGAGGCACACATTGTTTCTTCTATCCTTTAAGCCCATTTAGATGATGCCTCCTCCAAAGGCCTTGCCCGACTAGTGTATATAAATAATTCTAAGTTTGTCATATATATTTATTGGGCAATCGTATCTACACCTATGCCAGCAAAATTGAACAGCAAGTGTGTTCACTGTGTATTTTCTCTGTATTTCTCTCCTGAGAAAGGTTGTACTCAGTTATATCAAACACACAGACTCCAGAATTCCTAGTATACTGCTAAGCATATGGCAGCCTTAGAAGCAGGTTTAGAGTAAAACTTGAATTTGGCACAGATATTTTAGAGGGATAGGATATCAGCGACTAGAAAAATTAGACAATTTCCTAATTAAGAAATAGTAGTTATTTGCGTTAAGATTATAATCCAAGCCTCACATCCTTAAGGCAGTTACTCTGTCTACCACAAGATACTGTCTTTAACATGCTAAAGTTTCATCATGAAAACAATACATGAATGGGGTATTTATGTGTATTTTCATGGAAAACTACAAAACAAGGTTTGTTTTGTGTGTGTGCCATGCTTGTGAATACATGTCTACAATTTTTATATATGTGTTGTATAAAAATGTAAATTTCAAATAAAAGCTCATGTTTATAAGCTTATGCATATGAACTCTTCCACATGGATGCATATTTTAATAACAAAATATTTTATAATAAAATATCTTTTGTTGATATTTTATTGTGTTAGTTTAGTATATAATAAGCTTATATATCTGAACATGGTTTACTATGACATAATAAAGTAATATTTACAGAATATAATTATAATACAGTAATGATTACCAAGCCAAAACAAGTACTTGATAAGATTTTATGAAGTCCTATACTTAACATAAGATAAATGTTAACTTACTTACAAAATATATTGAGTTTTGAAATATCAGTATATCACAAGAAAGAGAAAAGAATATTTAAATTAAGCTTATGTGTTTCCTATTTTCAACAGGCTGATAGAAACAGTCATAAAAATAGATATGTGAACAATTATAAATGAGACAAATGAGTTAATAACTATTATAAATGTAAAATGGAGTAATAATTAAGATTAAAAAGGCCAGAGAAGACTTGACAAAAGAGGGAGATATTTGGACTAGAATTGTATAAATACAAAAATAAACTTCTAATTTTGTTACTTAAAAATTCTGTTCTTTTAATGTTTAAAAAAACCTTCATTTTCAGTCTGGCTTAAGGGGATTTTACAATATTTAGATGTGTATCTAATAGTTTGGAGGAGTTTTTCTTATGGGAAATACAAAGTTGGTTGATTAGGATCGGTATTAAGCATATATAATTAAAAGTCAAAAAACACTCTTTATTTACCAAGCAGAGAGGGAATTCAATGGAAAAATGCAGGGATTTTTTTTTATATTTATCACTCAGCTCTAATCACATTTGTAAAGCTTCCTATACAAGGACTAAATTTAATAAACATGACAATAGTATGGAGCAAATTATGAAAATGAAATACTGACCCAAATATGATTGAAGATTGAGCTTACCTGAGCTAAGCCTGGTAAAATATATGATTGCCCCTTCCTGCAAGTGTTGTATACTAAATCTTGCCTTGATTTATGATGTCAGAAACTTACAAAGGCTTGCTTTCTAATGCATGCACTCAGTCACGGCTGAATAGCTCACTAATGTACTATATTCCCTCATGAACCAACCAATTTAATAACTTCGCCAATGCCAGCTTTTGCACAATGCAGCTCCTCATTGATATTCCAGTGCAATAGCTAATAACAATTAGATTCCATTGTTGCTTTGTGTCTTGCTATTGTCATCCCAACAAGAGATGCTTTCCTCATAATCCATAGAATTGACATAAATGCAAATGTCAGGCCAACCCACTAAATAAGTGGTCTGCGGACCTTCATTACCAGAAATGAGCTCACATCTGTCTCATTGTCATATATTGTCTTTTCATATCATTTATTTTCCAGACCTTGAAAAGACTCCAACCTTTTTCAGTATTTGAAACCTTGGCCCTGATTTGGCCAACTCATTCATGCTCTGGAAAAACATATCATCCTTTTGAAATGTTCTTACACTGGAACCTAAGTATCTAAATGGGGTTCTACATGTGGAAGGCATGGTAAAAAAAAAAAAAAAAAAAAAAAAAAAAAGGATGTATTCTAATTGTGTACATGTTAGACATATAAGTTATTGAAGGTGTTATATTAAAAAATTCTGTTCACAATTGATCATAATGATAGGACTAAGAGTCAAAGGGATCACATAAACAAGACTAGTGTTTGCAAATACTAACTGATAGAATAAAAAAGGGAGAGAACGATCCAACATGGGAAGTGGGATACACAGCAGATTCACAGAATGGCAGATGTCCTAAACAGTACTCTGGCCTCAGAATCAGCCCTTAAGGCATTCAAATCTGGCTGAAGAGCCCATGAGAGTATTTTAGGCATGGAAAGCTAAGACACTCTTGAAAAAAAAAAGTATATGAAAGATCTCTGTTAGTGAGATCCCAGTGGAAAGAACAGGTCATCAAAGAAGGAGGTACCTTTCTCTGAAGGGAGGAGAGAACTTCCACTTTGACTATGACATTGCCTAAATAAGGTCAGAGTCGGCTAACTCAAAAGGCCTCCATAGCCTTGGCAATTCATGACAAGAGCATAGGGTGATTACTGAGGCCATAAACAAGAGTGTCAATTTGTTAAGTCAACAACAGAAGTCACTGTGCACTTACTCCTCATGTAGGATCTCTGTTCTAAGTGTGCTGTACATTGTGATTTAATGCTATAACTAGTACTGAAACAGTATTTTTACACTTTGTGTTTCTGTGTGGGTGCAAACTGTTGAAATCTTTACTTAATATATACTAAATTGATCTTCTGTGTATAAAGATAATTGAAAATGAATCTTGATGTGAATGGAATGGGAGAGGGAGCAGGAGATGGGAGAGTTGCAGGTGGGAGGGAAGTTATGTGGGGGAAGCCATTGTAATCCATAAGCTGTACTTTGGAAATTTATATTCATTAAATAAAAGTTTAAAAAAAAAGTTGAGGTATTGAATTCAAATCACTACACTGCTGTTCAAGTAGTTCAGTGATCTTGACAATTTTACATTTGACTACAAAAGATCTTAAAGATATGTGTGTGTGTGTATATATATATATATATATATATATATATAAACACATAATTCACTGAAGTAAATTGCATGAGTCCCGAGAGTTTACACTGACATAATCATAGCTAGCTAGGATATACCATCTGAAATACAAGTGGTTAGCCAATTAAATGGCATATTTCTATGTGAAATAGTGTTGAATGACTTTTTAAGAATTTCCCTCAAGCCACATTGTATTTCAAAATTCTGAAAAGATGGTGAACCAACCAAGATTCTGGGTCCATATCCTGAAATCTGCCCTAGTGGAAGATGTCACAGAAACAAGCAACTGCCTGACTGCTAGATGGTCACACTGAAACTAAAGATTCTGAGGAGGTTCATGTGGTTGACAGCTGAATACCAGCACATGAAGACACTGGCCATGAGCTCAGGTGGGAAAGAACTCTCACATTGTTCCCTCTGCCACACCCTGAGCCCTGCATTGCACTGGTGAATGGATTCTGCCTCTATCATTAGCTCTGAAAGACAGACAACTGAGACAATAAACAGCAGAACTCACCCAACTCTGGCAGAGAGTCTCAGTTAACAAAGGTGGGATTGTCCAGGATGGTCCCAGTTCAGCAGCATGAGCCACATCTGAGTGCACGTGAAGCACAAACTCCAAGCCCCACCTTTGAATCTTAGAGAATCCAAATGCTGAAGTGAGGCCCACTAACCTGTGTGAACAAGCCCTCCTGGTGCGTCCGATAAACATTCAAGTGTGACAAGCCCTACAGCCCAGCTAGGACGGCTGCCAGCAATAGCCTCTCTTTTCATAGTACAGCAGCTCTTGATAGGTTAGTAATAAATCAAGAAACAGAATCCCTAATGGAAAATGGTCCTTTTAGGAGGGAAAACGGAAATGGTTTGGTCCACTTCTTTGGTATTTCAGATCTCTGGTCAGACGCTCCATCTCTCCCTGAAGTTCCAGATGGAGCAGAAGGTACTAGTATTCTTCCAAATGTAGATGATTATGTAAGCATTTGTGATCCCTGGGAGAAATGCACCACAGGACGGCAAGCTAAGCCAAGTGATGAGCAGAATTTTCTCAATGATTTTTATTAATGAGTTTTAACAGACCCAGAAACATTCTACCTATTGATAGCACATCATGTGTTATTTTGATTCATCTTTACATTGTGTAATATCTGAAGAATATTTTAGGAAGGCAAGCTATACAATAATAAACTGGATGAGATAAAATTAAAATAAGCAGTAAGAGACAATTTTTCAAAAGATTTAGTTGAGAGGCAGAGTTATAGACAGAGAGAGGGAGAGAGAGAGAGAGAGAGAGCTTCTATCTACTGGTTCACTCCCCCAGATGCCACAATGGCTGGAGCTGAGCTGATCTAAAGACAAGAGCCAGGAGCTTCCTCCCACTTTCCCATGCAGGTGCAGGATCCCAAGCATTTGTTCAGTCTTGTACTGCTTTCCCAGGCTGTAGCAGGGAGCTGGATTGGAAGTGGATTAGCTGGGACTCCAACTGCACCCATATGTGATGCCAGGTCCACAAACAGATGCTTAACCTACAATTCCACAGCACTTGCTTCAGAGACAACATTTTTTAAAAAGCAAAATGAATATACATGTAGAGATAAGCACAATATTGGAAATATAAAGTAACAGCAAGCACTAAAAAAAAAAAAAAAACAGAGAAGTACTTAGTTCAGAAAAAAATAGGAAATTAAAAATACAGGCCAGATTTGTTGCATAACAAGTTAAGCTGCAAGGATCCCATATGGGTGGTAGTTCAAATCTCGGTGGCTCCACTTCTGATCCAACTTCCTGCTAATAACCCAGGAAAAGCAGCAGAATATGGTCCAAGTGTTGGGCCTCTGTTACCCACATGGGAGACCTGGAAGAACAGCCTGGCTCCTGGCTTCAGGCTGACCCAGTCCCAGGCCATTGTTGCCATCAGGGGAGTGAACAAGCAGGTGGAATATCTTCCTTTTGTCTGTGTCTGTAACTCTTTCAAATAAATAAAATAAATCTTAAAAAAATTAAAACAAGTGAGCAATTGGCACAGCCTTTAAGTTGGTGTTTGTATACCCATATCCCATGTCAGAGTGCCTGGTTTCAAGTTGGGGCTCTACTTCCCATCTAGCTTCCTGCTATTTTGTATCCTGGAATATAGCAGATGAAGCTAAAGTACATGGATCTCTGCACCCACATAGGCCACCCAGAGGGGAGTTCCAGGCTCCAGGCTTTGGCCTGCCCCAGGCTCAAATTGTAAACACTCGGGAACACACCAGATGCAGACTGAACACTCTTTCTCTGCCTCTCACTTTCTGCCTTTCAAATAAACAAAAATAAATTAATGTATTTTAAGCTGAAGGATTAAAGGGTAAATGAATTCAACTAAAGAATAAATTAATAAGCCAAAAAATTAAGTCCAGGTATTCTCCCAGGAGGCAAAGGGTAGGATAAAGAGAAAGAGAAAAGGTGAGGTTAGAGACATGGAAGATACAAAGAGAAAAGCCCTTTAAAGTTGTCCCAGGAGATTATTAAAGAGAGAGAAGAATATTTGAAGAAAGAGTGACCACAATGTTTCAGAAGTAAAGAAAGCCGTACGACCTCAGATTAAAGGATTCTTATTTTACTGAACCAAAAAGATAGAAGGTGAGGGGCTTGTGAACACACTAAATTAAATTTAATAATGTAAAAATCAAAAGAAAATTTCAAAGCTTCTTGAGGGGAATAGCTTAAATCTACAGAGAAGTATATGTCAGTAAAAAAATAATTGAACCTAAAATGTATGTCTATGAGAATTACTTTTTTAAATGAAGAGGCTAACAAGTTACCCATATGCAGATGATTCATCTGATTAAAATCCTCTTGAAAAGGGTTATTTTGAGAAATAGCTGAAATAAAAGCCAAAATAAATATAGAGAACAGGAATAGGCAAATAGCAAAATTTTAATGTTATCAAGCAACAATAAAAGAAAAAGATTTCCAACACATTAGGCAGGGATCGAGAATAGTTTCCAAAAAAAAAATACTTAAATAACTTTTTTATTTTTGAGGAAAATGGATAAATAAATAGGAGATGTAGACATGGGGATATGAATAATTAATGTTTAAAAATAGATGTGGAAGGGCCAGGGTTATGATGCAGGTAGCTGTTCATGAGGCTAGCATCCCACAGAGGAGTGCCAGTTCCAATCCTGGCTAATTCCCTGCGGATCTAGCTTCCTACTAATAAGTCTATAAAGGCAATAGAAGCCTAAATGCTTGGGCCTCTTCCACTCATCTGGGCGAAATCAGTGGTTCTGACCCTGCCAAGGCAACTGCTTGTGGAATTCAAAATTCAATACATCTATAACAAGCTAATTTTAAAGATATAAATTTTGTATGATCTGTGGATAATGATATAAATATCCAAATAATGGGACTGGCATTGTGGTGTAGTGGATAAAACTGCTGCCTGCATCACTGGCATCCAACATAGGCACCAATTCAAGACCTGGTTGCTCCACTTCCAATTCAGCTCGTAACGAATGGGGCTTGGGAGAGCAAGGGTTGATGGTCAAAGTTCTTGGGCCCCTGAACGCGTATGAAAGATTTGGAAGAAGTCCTGGATCCTGGTTTCAGTCTGGCTCAGCCCTGGCTGTTGCAGCCATTTGGGGAATGAACAGGCAGATGGAAAATCTATCTGCCCCCGACCCACCACACCCTGCTCTGTAACTGTGCTTTTCAAATAAATATTTACCAAAAAAATTATCCAAATGGGTCTTGGCCAAAAAAAAAAAAGTCTTCTCACCACTGTTTCATGTAAGACATTTGAATAATACATGAAATGTTCGTATTCCTTGAAAAACATCCCTTTTTATTTTTATTTTTTTATTTTTTTTGCAGGCAGAGTGCATAGTGAGAGAGAGAGACAGAGAGAAAGGTCTTCCTTTGCCATTGGTTCACCCTCCAAAGGCCGCTGCGGCCAGCGCGCTGCCGCCGTCGCAACGCGCTGATGCAAAGCCAGGAGCCAGGTGCTTCTCCTGGTCTCCCATGCGGGCGTAGGGCCCAAGGACCTGGGCCATCTTCCACTGCACTCCTGGGCCACAGCAGAGCTGGACTGGAAGAGGAGCAACCAGGACAGAATCCGGTGCCCTGACCGGGACTAGAACCGGGTGTGACGGCGCCGCATGCAGAGGATTAGCCTAGTGAGCCGGCAGCGCCAGCCGAAAAAATCACTTTTTAAACTGACATAAGAAATAGAAAATGTGAAGATTCTTAGAAATGTTTATGAAACAACTCACTGCATAAAAAGATTTATTTGAAAGACAGACTTACAGAGTGTATGGGGGGGAGACAGAGAGCGAGAGCAAGAGCTAGAATGAAAGACAGAGAGATCTATCTTCCATGTGCTGGTTCACTCACCAGATGTCTGCAACTGGAAGTGCTGGGTCAGACTGAAGCCAGGATCCTGAGTTTCATATGGTTTCCCAATGTGGGTACAGGGGCCCAAGGACTTGGGCCCTTCCCTGCTGCTCCTCCAGGCACATCAGCAGGGAGCTGGATCTGACCTGGAGCAGTCAGGGGTCTAACTGACGCCCATAGAAGACGTCAGCATTGCGAGCAGCAACTTAACCCGCCATAGCACTATAATGCACTTTTAAGATCTATCTAAGAAATAAAACTATAAACTAAGAAATTTCTATTAGAAAATTATTCAAATATCTAAGAAACAAATAATATCAATTCTATATGACCCTCATAGCAAAAGGAGATGGAAACACTTTTCAAAACATTTTATAATGCTAATATAACCTCAAAGTTTTGATGAGTGTTAAAAAAAGGGAGAAGATAATTCCTTAAATTTTTTTTTATTTAAAATGAAGATTCACACAGAGAGAGAGAGACATGAGAGATGAGAGAGAGAAAGAGAGAGAGAGAGAGAATTGATTGATTTCCTTCCACTGATCCATTCCCCAAATTCTGCAAATGACCACAGTTGCCAGGCCTGAGCCGGGCTGAAGCCTGGAGCCTGCAACCCCAGCTGGATCTCACATGGGGGTGGCAGAATCCTAAGTACTTGGACCATCCTCCCCTGCTTTTTGAGGGGCATTCGCAGGGAGCAGGGTCAGAAGTGGAAGAGCCTGGACCCAAATCCACACTCATATGTGATGCTGGCATCTTGAGGAACATATTAACCTGATGTTTCACAACGTTGGCCCAGAAGACAATCAATTATGTCTCATTAATATATGTGCAAAAAATCCTAAGTGAAATATTAGTCATCTAAATCCATCGATACATAAAAAAGATAATAAAACATGAGTACATTCCAGGAATTAAAAGACTGGCTTCTCACTTTTACAAAATCAATCAATGGAATTCACCTTAAGGAAAAAGATTTTATAGTTGTGGAAGGTTTTGAATGCATTTAAGTACATAATAAACTCTTGAGATCAAAATTAGATAAGAACATGACAAAACCAAATCTAACAAAATATCTAGTAGTTATTCAACTTTTAAAAAATAATGTGAATTTTCCACAAACTTCTTGAGGATGCCTTCTATATATGGATCTCAAAATTTATTTGTACCAAATAAACATATTTTTTAATTCCAGTTTTCAACAACTTGTTAAAGTACCCTCATTTGGCTTCTGGTAGCAAATAAACAACAGAAACTGAGAAGTATTAGTAAGTTGTGTGTATTTATGTAGCAGACAGAAATGTCAGATTGGTGTACAATTTCATATATTCTGGTCTTGTTTATACTGTGGTTATAAATAAAAAGTGTAGAAATCTAAAAAATATTCATAGTTCTAATAGAAAGAGAAACATTTTAACACCCTGAGAAATATTAAGAAACATTTGTATAGTGGTAAAAGAGTCCTGGTATAAACTATGATGTGCCTATATTCTCAAAGTAGGGCAAGAACACATATAATTTAAGATAGAAAAGAATGAAATGTAAGTGAATGTAAAGAGTAGATGGTTAAACATAAAATTGATTTTATAAAGTGAAGTGTGACTGCTTAACAAATTATCTCACGTGTCAAATTCACCTGTATCCGTGCAAACTAAAGCCTAATGAAATGGCAGTACAATTTTTGTTTTTTGAAATGAGGCGAGCTATCCAAAGCCAGAAAATATTGAAATAGAAATGGAATCTGCATGCACTACTGATATGAATCATATCAATAGTGTAGTATCTGTAAATGTGATTACAAATTGAATTATTAATAATAGCAAGAAAATAATATTTTCTGTAAATGTACATATCCAGGGAAAGCAAATTGGTCAAAAATATTTTTAATGTAAAAAATTTCCTCAAATGGAAAACTACTATATAGAAGGAAATTGAAATGAAGAGAAAACAGCTCACCCTAAATGTTCATTGTAAAATTATATAATGATAGAAAAAATAATCAAAAAATTAAATATATTATAGCACACTAACACAGCATGATATCTTGCAACCATATCTTATATTGAAAGCAAAACAATAACAACATGGGAAAATGCTGGTACTGTGTGTGTATTTATATTTATTTATATATTTATACTCAATGATTTTTTTAAATAAAAGGAGATACAGTTGCATTTTAGTGACAGCTTTTCCTAGAATGATAGCTTATTTTAAAATATTTTCATATTTATGCATTTCTATAACATTCATAATAAATGCTATATTACAAAAAGTTTTATTTTGATATAAACTAATGTATATAAAATACATTTTACATAAAATAATTATTTCACTAACTCAGTTCTTACTAGGTTTTTGCAAACATGGCTTATTATGAAGCTTCAAAAATGAATGCCCATAATAATACTGTTTTAGCATATATTATTTGTATTCCAGAGATTGAGCAAGGTATAATGGTCACAGATATATTTGTAGGAAAGGAGAATAGTAACAGTAATGGGTGTTGTTATTACCTTAGAAATGTTTATGGGAAATAATTCTGGAATTAAGATATACAATTGACAATTTGACCAAAGCAACAGGGCCTACACTAGCTGCACTAGGCATAGCAAATACTGTCTAGAAAAACAAGAAATCAAATAAAAATTAATTAATGCAGTCATTATAGACATTGGTTTCATTCCTTCATTCATCTACTCCATATAGATTAATGCATTGAATTGGTTAAATATTAAACAATTATACAATTGGATATTTGAATAATTATACAATTAAACAATCATAATTTTTGATCTGACAAAATGCAACAGGGGTTATTTGAGATCACCGTCTCCATATTAATTTCATTTTATCCCCAAACTCTTTCCATATAGGTCATTGTAGAATTCTCCCACATTCCCCATGTTTTACAGCTTCCCCATAAAGCTCATCATTTGTGTGACAGAAAGAATAAAATCTTATAGCTATTGGCATCTATGGGTGTGCCTTTTCAATTCCTGTCAACAAGGAGTCCATTACCTGACACACTGGGCAAGTGAATGACAGATAATGGTTTTCTGTAAGAGTATATTGAATTAATCTAAAAAATTTAGCATCTGTTGCAATGTAGCAAACTTCTGAACAATTGTAGCATATTTTCTCTTCATATAAAGATGAAGAATTATCTGGAGATCATGAAATGTTCTAGATATGTTAAATAATAATAATATTATAGTTACTGCTAGTGTATCCCCTATAGCGAAATACCTTCACAATAGTTGTTTGGTAACTTGTAATATCTAAAGAATAACTAATTTCTTGGGAACATCTGGCTTGTTTATGGAATAAACAGTTATTGTTCATGATGAGACTCCTCTGGGTACCTCTTTGATATTTTGATTTTTACAACTGAATGATATGTAATTGAGAAAAAGAAAACAGGAGCTCAGAGTCACTAAATAAAGTTAGTGCCTTTCAGCACATACACTGTGAGTGAACACTTGACCAGACTGGTACCTAGCACAGGTGTCGCCCAGGGAGATACGAGCAGGGTCTGGGAACACTGCACATCACAGGCATCATTACTTGCCTTAAACACAGCAATTTCAACTTTACTTAGGAAAAAGGAATACGTTCTTTGGCTCCCCATTTAGCACTGTTACAATTAAACCTCTCTCAAGTGATCGATAAAACAAGTTCCAGGAAAAAGGTATTCAGTAATGTGATTTAGCATTGAGAGTGTGTGGCCTTGCCTGGGTATTAAGTTGGATTGTTCAGCTGACAATAGCTCCATTGTAAAATACAAGCAATGGTCACATGAATAAGAATGTAAGAGTCTAGCGAATGTAATTAGTGACTTAGGAGATATATTTAAGGAAAAATTACAGCTTTTAATCATTTTAAGAGGCTAGAGACTAGAATGCACAGTCAGAATAAAATATGTGCCGCACAGGAGTAAACAGAAGTCATAGTAATGCGCAATACCGTTAACATAATGGCTTTGCTGTCTTGGCAGTTCAGTTTATCATTTAATGCTATATTATCAAGGCCTGACATTTTAATTTCTTTTCTACCTAATTGATATTCCCTCAACACAAGGTAAAGGCAAAGTTTCATATCTCGATCTGAGCTTTGCTACACTGCGTGTTGGCTGAACCAATGCAAACGTGCAAGAGTCTTATTAAAAGACCATTTTCTCTGAGTGGTCTTTGGTAGAGATTCTGTTATTTAGATATAAACTGGTTGCCACAACACTAACTGCTCTAGCTCCAAAATTTTTCATTTCAGGCCAGTTGGTTTTTAGAAGCTTATGGCTGTCAAATCTTGTATCTTCCTTTCTCTGATCCCTACAGCAGATGCACTCTGTTTGCTCTTATAATAAAACATGTGTCTGGCCCCTAACTGATTACTGTATCAACTGAAACATAACAAGATGGACATACCAAAGGGTGGTATGTCAAACAGCAGTGTGAGATTCTTGGCGGAATAGAGCAATTTCTGAGATTTTTTTCCAGTGCAACAGTTACAGATTTGATCCAGAAAGGGCAAAATTAGATTGTGCAGCAATTTTTGATTATCGCTGCTTCTGGAAGGAAGACATTTCTCCAATAATTGTTAACATGCATATTATTAATATTTATGTAATTTCTGGGAATTAACATTCATGCGTAATAAATAGGTGAGGCCTTCAAAAAGTTCATGAAAAAGCTACATGATGCTTTAATTCCATTTTTCAATAAACTTTTTGATTTTCCCTTGTACAAATGCAGGGTGAATAAGTAAATGCCACAGGAGATCAATGGAAGAAGCTCTTCTGTTGCTGTCTGTGTGTTTCATTTTACCATGGATGCCAATTAGAATATTCTGGACATGTATTTCATGACCCTCTGTAGACCCATAGTCCTCCACTTATGCAGTAAATGTGCTTTAGAAAATTTTATTATGAATCACATTCTGTATATAAAGGATACAATCTGAAATCAAATGTTCACTTCACTACAATACCCTTGGTATGAGCAAGAGATGTGCATCAAAATATTTTGTAAAGTTAAAAACCTCTAAGCAGAGAGGCTGGGAACCTGCATAAAATGTCCAAAGATAGCAGAGCACAAGTTACATAGCATCTATAAAATATGAGCCAGCAAAATGAGCCTTCACTATTAAAAGAAATATCTCAATTTGATTTAAGTAGTTTGGAAAATAGCGGAAATTTACTGTGAATTTTTAACTATATGTTGAATTCATCTTTCATTATCTTTAACTATAAGTAGTTTGTTTAGTTAGGCATTAAAATATTTAAATTCATTATAAAAGTAAAATAAGACTGTGCTATCTGGTATTCATATCTATGATGAAGATGTGATAACACAAATGATATAAAATGTGTATCAGTATGTGATATGTATATATATATATATAATATCTGACTTTCAAATAAATAAGTAAAACTTAAAAAACAGGAGGCTTCTTGAAGAAGATTGGTAAATTTAACATTAAAACTCATTAAGGATCTTTTAAAAGGGTATGAGCATGATGAAAGCAAAAAAGGGACAACAATCATATGGATGTTCATTATATAATTGTCTCTCACAAATTATGAATAAGCCTCTCCCTCACCACACAGACACTCATAGACACACACAAAAAGATAACTCACAAAAAAAGCAATTGGATGAATGCTTAATGAAAGAATACTCCGAGTCATCATTTCTTAATTTCCCTAAACATGTGAAAACCCCTGTGTGTCTTTCTTACTTTCAAATAAAATGAAAATAAGTAATAAATAAAATACAAATTCCCTAGACATAGTACTAGAAATTCTGAGATTACCTAAAGTTCTGATATAGTAGACCTAAGATTTAGGCCTGAAGGAACAATACACACGCACACACTCACATACACATACATATGCAAAACACACACACTTAAGCAATCCATGAGATGCTCAGAGATGACTGATCAACTTGTAATCATGGTGTCTAAGAAAAAATGATGCAGCCCTAAATGGCACTGCTCTGGAAAGATAATTCTGCTAAGGGACAGCAAATCCTATCTCTAATTCTGATAGATTAAAATCTCAAGAGGAGGATGCTGCTTATCCAAGACATGATTCAATACAAATGCAATACTGTACACAATTAAGTGCCTTATGAACACATTAGGTCCTAAAGAATTTAAGAGAGCAAGAGTACTGTCTCTGGGTTTAAGTGGAGGTAAGAGGTTTTAGTGGAAATGGATTTCAAAAGTTGGATAAGGGTGAGTTGAGCTTAAAGGCACTGAGAGGATGTTAACTTTCAGTTGGAGGAACAGACCACAAAAGAGAACATAAACTGACATGATGATTAGGAGGGTAGGGGGAGATAAGAAATCAAATAACTGAATATAATAAAATATAGCAGGACAATAATGGGAAGCATTGGGGTTGAATCATAAGGGAATGAGTGACATGGTTTTAAGATTTTAATTTAGGAGCAGCCCTTGTTCAGCGAGTTAAGCCAATGTTTGGAATGCCCTTGCCACATACAAGAGTGTGTGGGATCGAGTCTTGTCTCTGTTTCCAATTCTGACTCCATGATAATACATAACACAAGGGGCAGCAGGTGAATGCTGAAGTACTTGGGTCTCTACCACCTACATGGGGGACCCAGAGTTCCAGCCTCCTAGCTTTAGGCTGACGCAGCCCTGACTATTGCAGATTCTGCACCAGCAGATGGAAGATAAACTTCTCTCTTTCTCTGCCTTTCAAATAAATAAATAACCTTTTAAAAAAAACTGTAGGTCCGTAATTTTTGATAACATCAGCATGACCTGGGATTTACTAGAACTGCAAATACTTAGGCTCCTCTCTGGATCCACTGGATCAGAAACTTGGTGTGGGGCTCAGCAACCTGGTAACCAGTCTTCCAGGTAATTCTGATGCACACTCAAGTTTGAGAAGTTCTGTTGCAGATGTTTGCTATTTTTCTGGCTATATTAATCACATCTTTCACCCTTTGATATATTTTGCTGTTGCTGCTGTTGCTTTCTGTGTTGGTTTATTTGCCGTTACATTTCTCTGCATTCCACTGTTGCCTGCTTAGTGGATTCTCCATATCTGCTTGGATCCTGGGCTTTCAGAGGATCAGCAGTGAATGTAAAGCTCATTTGACTTATTTCTTTGCCTACTCAATCATTTAAAATTCTGCATTCAGCTCTTGAGGCAGGTTAACATCTCAATCCCTTGCTTTTAGCACCAGTATGGATAATTCTACTCTCTATTCCACTTATGAATTGATGATGACTCACGTCATCCCTGAGGTATTGAAGAGAATGGGAAAAGATGAGTTGAGCCTATTTGACACAAACCTTAGCTGCTGCTCCTAGAGTACCACATAGAAGTTAAGAAACTGGTAAGAAATAGTGGCCAAAGTCTAGCTTGATCAATTTTAATGAATTCTAAGAATAATTCTGTAGTCTATGTTAATGTCTCTTTTCTAATTTGAGTAGAATCCCCATAATGGCGAGATCATTCTGTTTCAGTCATCCATGGATCTCACATGCCCAGCAAAGCGTCTTGTTTATATTAGGTATTCAGTAAACATTTGTTGAAGAATTAATGAGAATGAAAACTTGTTTCACACATAGAAGTCCAAGAAATAGTTATACTGGAATCACTAAGGTTGTTGATGAATACTTTGTCTATCACCCTCCCACTATGAAAGATGCATTGTTCTGCTCATTTGAAGCCAGGCAATATCACATAAATGATTGCACCATGTGAGTTGAGTGGAAGCATTAACCGCCACGTAATAGGAGCAAAGCAAAATTTTTGTTGTCTTAGCCATTAAGATTTCTTATAATTATTTTCCTCTCCTCCTTTTGAGGTGTAACATATATAAAGTACAATAGTCTTAAGTGCACATGTGTTTCAATTTATATGTGTAAATATATATACATGAGAGGTCTTCAAAAAGTTCATGAAAATTCTTATCATGAAAAAAACTGCACATAGAGTTCAATTTTTTTCTACCAAAATAACAATGTTTCCATGACCAGGTCAAGATGTTTGCTTTCCTCTTTATGTAGATCTAAATCATACTATTCTGGAGTGACTTGTATATAAATCTACACATATGAATACTCCTGTGTAATCATGGTCAACTCAAGATGCAAAATATTTCTAGCATCTCAGCAGGTTATTCATATCTTCCTAGTCAATACAATCCCCCACAAGAACCTAGAAATCTCTATTCCAATTTCTATCAAAATAGATGAGATTTACCTCATCTGGGAACTTTATACAAATAAAATCTCATGGGGCATATTTTCTGTGCATTGCTCTTTTCACTTGAAATGATGACTGTGAGATTCAGCCAGATTGTTTCTCCTATAAGTCATTTGTTCTTTTCAGTGTTGTATTATAAATAGCACACTTTATCCTTTCTCCTGTTCATGGATATTTCGGTTGCTTCATCTTTGGGCTATTACATATAAAGCCATTTTGAAAATTCCAAAAATGTATTTGGGTAGAAAATGAACTTAATTATCTTGGTAAGAGAAAATGTAGTGGAATTTTTAGGCTACAATGAAATATATAAGCTTAGCTTCTGACTATTCTGCAAAATGTGTCCAGTGGTTCTCAAAATGTCAGTCTTTCAGGGTCTTATAGGAGTCTCGCTAAAACACAGATTGCTATGCTTCATCCCCAGAATTTCAGATTCAGTGTATCTGATTGGATCCAGTGAATCGCATTTCTAAAGTTTCCAGGTAATGTTGCTGCTGCTTGACTTAGGGCTATATTTAGAGAATCACAAATGGCTTACTAGAATGTGCCATTGTGATTTTAAAGTTAAATTTTATTTTGCCTTAAACTGGCCTATCAAGACTGATTCTAAAATTTTCAGATTATAGTAAAGAAAATAGAGGGTACACAGTTAAATTGCAATTTCAAACAGAAAATAAATTTTAGTATAAGTATGTCCTAGGCAATATTTGGACTACATTTATATGGGAAAAATTTACCTCCAGTACAAAAATCCAAGGCCAGCCCCGATAAATCTGCTGGCTCATAGGAGAGATCTCTTGTTCCAGGAAAAAACTTTTAAAGGATTACTCAGCTTCTGATAAACATCAATATTCATCCTACAGGTGTGATTTTAAGGATTTTAAATAAAATAAAGGTTAAAGCCCCCTAATATTATATCTTGCTAAGAGGTGAGACTCAATTATTATTAACTTGGTCTTTGATGTTAAGAATTGTTTGCAGTGCTGAAAATATTTTGAAATGTGAGGTTTAGTACTTAGATCAGGTACCATAGAATATTCCATCATCAATACATCAAATGAAGGTACTGTTATGATTCTCTCTTCTTAAGAGAAGAATTTTTAAAATATGTAGCGTTTGGGGAGATAAAGAAAGAGAAAGGAAAGGTCAAGCCCATCCCACCAGCTATGTTTTTCCTGTGCTTCCTGCCTTTTGGGCTAAAAAGGACCTCTCTCCAATCTGTGTTTAAGCCTGACACCACTCCAGTTTATTACACTGCAGTTGTCTGTCAGTCACATCAAGAAGCTGTGTACTTTAGAGATCACTTTCTAATCTATGTACCTTGGATACTCACACTATGCTTAGTATGAACTACATACACTGGAGAGTATGTTAGGTTGGTTGGTTCGCCTCTGTAGTCCCCAAGGACAGACTGTCTTGTACAACTGGGCCTTATGCTAGCTTATGGAAGCTTTGAGTGGCACATTTGAGGACAGTGTTTTCCCAAAGGGAGATTTATTAGTGATAACAGGATCTTCAACATACTTCACACACACACACACACACACACACACACACACACACACATTCACACACACACTCAAAAAGGTTCTTGGGGAGATAGTTTCTGGGCCCTCATTCTTGGACCAGAGATGTAGTGAGAAGTTGCCTTTGAAAGTTTGCCTGTATAGAGTTGGTTGAGTTCTTGAGTGTTGGAAGCTATTAGAGGTTGTTTGTCTTTTTTCTCCAAGCTATTGTGAAACTTTCCTATCAACACTTATGCAACATGTGCAAGATGAGCAATTCCCATGCAGCTGTAGAAAAGAAAACAAATCTGACCTTTAAGTCTGAACACATGCAAAAAAAAGGTCATCTTGACAAACAGCCTGATTGAAAAGTGAAACGTACTCTTCTTCTGCAGGCAGAATACATTATTTACTCTTATTAGGTTTCTACGTCCTTGGTATTCCAGTTGTGGTGGCTGACCAGAAGTATTGGCAGTACCTAGAGCTTGTTAAAAATGTAGACTAGAAAAACACCTAATGGAAACATTTCAAGACATTGACATAGGTAAGCCATGTTGGGTAGGAACCCTAAAGCACAGGCAACAAACAGGCTTGACAAAAGGGATTATATTATACAAAGATACTCTGTAGAGCAAAGGAAATCATCAATTGAATGAAAAGACAACACAGCAAGAAAGATATTTGAATACTATTCACCTGACAAAGGATTAATAGAATATGTAAGAATTCAAAACAACTCAATAACAGCAACACCAAAACCTAACAACCCAGTACAGAAATGGTCAAAAGATCTGAATCTACACTACTCAAAAAAAGAAAAACAAATGATCAAGAAATACATGAAATGTGCTTGAACTCATGTATGCAATTGAAAACCACAATGAAATGTCACCTCATTCATATAAGATAAACAAAAAGACAAAATAACCAATCCTGGTGGAACCGAAAAAAAAAAAACAAACTCCTTTACAGCTGAGTTGTATTCCATGTATACATATACCACAATTTCTTTATGCAGTCATCAGCTGATGGAGATCTGGTTGATTCAATATATTACTTATTGTGAGTTGAGCTTCTATACACATTAGGATATATCTAAATATTTCATCCACTGATTTCATTTCTTTGGGTAAATTCCCAGGAGTGGAATGACTGGGTCACAAAGTAGATGTATTTCCAGATTTTTATGGGAAACTTCATGCTGTGTTTTATAATAGTTGTACTAGTTTATAGTACGACTAGCAGTGTATTAGGATACCTATTTCCCTACATCATCACCAGAATTTGTTATTTTTTTGATTTTTGAATGACAGCCATTCTAACTGCACTGAGGTGAAATCTCATTGTGGTTTTTCTTTGCATTTCCCTAATGGCTAGTGATCCTGAGCATTTTCTCATGTGTTTTTTGGCCATTTATATTTCACCCTTTGAAAAATACCTGTTTATATCATTAGGCCATTTTTTAACTGGATTGCTTGTTTTGTTGTAGTTTCTTGAACTCTTTATTGATCCTGGATCAAAAGTTGTAAAGCTGTAAAGTTGCCTGCATATTAATCCATTATCAGTTGCAGAGTTGCCTGGATATTAATCCATTATCAGTTGTAGAGTTTGCAAATATTTTCTCCCATTCTATTTGTTGCCTCTTTACTTTGTTTAGTGTTTCCTTTGTTGTGCAGAAATCCAAAGGATGAAATCAGCATATCAGAAAGAGACTCACACTCCCATGTTCATTGCAGCACTATGCATATTAAGCCAAGATAGGCGATCAACTGTGATGTCCATTGATGGACAAATGGAACAAGAAAACATTATATACTGTGTATATATATATATATATATATATAATGCATACATATATACTATGTACAAATAATGGGATAACACTCGGCCATAAAAATAATTAAATGTTGTCATTTGTAACATAATGAATGAAACCACGGGTATTATGTTAAGTGAAATAAGTCAGACACAGACAGACAAAGAGCATATATCCTCTTTCAAAAGTGAAAGTTAAAATAGTTGATCTGAACTTGAAGTGATGATTACCACAGGCTGGGAAGTTTCACTGGTGAGGGATAGAGGAAGGTTAGATAACTGATACCCCAAGACAATTAGATAAAAGTAATAAGTTCTAGTGTTCCAGAGGATAGTGGGGTGAGTAAAGTTGACAATATTGCATTATATATTACTTAAAGGATTATATGAGAGTAGTTCATGGACTCAAATATAGGAAAAGATAAGGAAATGGAAGTGATAATTTGTGATTTGATCATTTTGTGCTGTAAATACATATTTAAATACTATACTATAATCCATAAAAATGTTCAAATAGGTATTAATAAAAATAAAAATGCAGCCTTTGAAGTCTCCTCAGTGGACCTGCTAAGACGGGGTTTAACAGAAATCCCTGTGCACAGTAAAGTGTGAGAATCACTGCTCTTCATCACCATGTGCTTACAGTTATTTCACACCTTCAGATGATGCACTTTTTGGTGTGTTTTGTTGTCCTGAAATGTTTGATGCGTTTCATTTTGGAATCCTCATTGTAAGGATAGTAATGGAAAGGTGATATCTCCTCCACCAGCCCAGTCTTGTTTCTTTTTCTAGAAAAAACAAGACTCTCACACTGAAAGACCCTTACATTCTCCTATGCTTTTCTTCCTTATTTGCTTCTTACTTTTTCTTTTTTTCTTTTTGAAATTAAGCAAAGCCCACCCCTACCTTTTATTTGAAAGGTAGAGTTGCATAGAGACACACAGAGAGGGAGAGGTACATAGAAAGAGATCTTCCATCCACTGACTCACTCCCCAAATGGCCTCAATGGCCCAAGCACATTGGTGAAGCCAGAAGCCAGGAGATTCATCTGGGTCTCCCACGTGGGTGCTGGGGCCCAAGGTCCTGTATCATCCTCTGTTGCTTTCCAGGTGCATTAGCAGGGAGCTGGATCAAAAGTGGAACAGCCAGGACTCTTACCAGTGTCCACATGTGTTGCCAATGTCACAGGTGGCAGCCGAGCCCATTATTCTGGCCCTTTATAAAAGAGTCTATAGGTCTCAGACAGTAGGAGGGGTATTTGTGGTGATGCATGCTCCATTATAGGTTTATTTAAGAGAAAACACATAGTAGTTCTAGCTATCATATTTGCATTGTATATGAGGGAAACCACACAGAGCAAGTGAATTAGGATGGCAATGACTTATGTTTTTTACAAGTATAATTACAACTAAAGCAGTATTCTTAGATATGACACCAAAAGCTCAAATTACAATAGAAAAAGTACATAAATTGGAATGCATCCAAACTCTTCAAAACTGTGCTGTAAACTACACCATGAAGAAAAATGGAGTAGGAATTCCCACAAAACAGGAGAAAGTATTTATAAATCACACATTTTATGATGTACTTGTATCCAGAATACATAAAGGGCACTTACATTTCAAAAAATATTTATTTATTTGAAAGATAGAGGATGGAGGAAGGAACGAGAAGAAAGAAGGAGGGAGGGACAATGGGGAGGGAGAGAGAGAAGGAGGGAGGGCAAGAGAAAGAACCAACTTCCACCTTCTGGTTCACTCCCTAGGGGGCCACAATGGCCAGGGCTGGGCCAAGGATGCCAGCATCACAAACCACGACAGAACCTAGTGCACCATAGTGCCTTCCACAGAGTGATCATATGGTAACAAGAAAACATGCAGATAACCCATTTTAAAAATAGGCAAAGTATTTGAAGACAAATTTCTCCAACAGAATTGAATAAGTGGCCATTAATTCTGTGAAAAGATACTCAACATAAGTAGTCATAAGGGAAAAGCAATTCAAAACCACTGGTACACTACAATGACTGTCATCAAAATGGAAGACAATGATTTTCAGTGAGGTTATGGAGGAAGTGGAAACCCCCTATGTCATTGGTTGAATTGTAAAATGATGTACTCATTTTGGAAAACAGTCATGAGTTCTTCAAAATGTTAAGCAAAGAGTTATCATATAACCCAATAATTATTCTCTTCCTTAAATACATAAGAAAAAATATAGGTCAATAAACCTTGTACATAAACACTCAGAGCAACATTAGTTCTCATCACCGCAAAGTGGAAAAAACCCAAATGCCAATAAATTGATGAGAGGATAAACAGAATGTGATATATTGATAATAAGTAATAATGTTCAGCAATTTTAAACAATGAAGTACTAACATATGTTACAAGAAAAATGAACTTCGTAAATATTATATTAACTGATAGGGGCTGGTGCTGTGGTATAGCAGGTAAAGCTGCCACCTCCAGTGCTGGTATTCCATATGAGTGCTGGTTCAAGTCCCAGATGCTCTACTTCTGATCCAGCTTTCTGCTGTGGCCTGGGAAAGCAGTGGAAGATAGCCCAAGTCCTTGGGCCCCTGCATCCGGAAGACCTGGAAGAAGGTCCTGGCTCCTGGCTTTGGATTGATGCAGCTCCAGCCTTTGTGGTCAACTGGAGAGTGAACCAGCGAATGGAAGACCTTTTCTCTCTCTCTCTCTCTCTCTCTCTCTCTCTCTCTCTCTCTCTCTCTGCCTCTCCTTGTCTCTCTGTGTGACTCTGACTTTCAAATAAGGAAATCAATCTTTAAAAAAATATTATAATAACTGACAGAAGCCATTCACAGAAGACTATGCACTGCATGATCCTATTTATATAAATTGTCCGGAATAGGAAAACCTGTAGAGACACATGGAAATTAGTGATTACCAAGGATGAAAGTGGAAATGACTGCTTCTGAGTCTGAGGTTTCTTTTTTAGTTGTGTGTAATGTTCTGAAATTAGAGAGCAGTGATCACTGTACAATTTTATGGAATTCACTTAAAAATTGCAGTTTATACTGAAAATTAAAAGAATTAACTTTATGGTATGTAAATTATATCTAAATAAAACTTTGGTTGAAAAAATCAAATAGTAAACCAAATAACATGGAGAGTCTTCCAATTCTAGGAAAATGGATGGCATAGCATCATGATAAAGATATTAATATTAAAAACAGTAAACCCCCAGAAATACTTGAGTAGGGAGATCAGACACAAACCAGAAGAAATTTAAGTAAGAAAGCCATTGCCTCCAATACATCTGCCCTTTTGTTTAGGTACCCATTCATTCAAGCATTTTATCCATTTATTGAATGTCCACAAAATGTGAGGCATTGTGGTAGGCAACTGGGGCATAGCCATGATAGAAAGGCATTATCCCTGAAGTATTGTGACCTACAGTTCAAAGATGAAATCAAACTAATAAGAAATAAGTAAAACAGCATAAAGTGATCAAAAAAAATAGAGCAGAAATAGACCAACTCACTTTGTTCATATAACCCTTATCAGCCCACTAGTCACTGCATCTGTTCAGCTCCCCTAACTGGTTTCCACTGATTTGGTAGATTGTTTCCAAAATGAATGTTACAAATCCTATTTCCTATACAAACAAGCGATTGAGAAATGGAGTCTGCTCTTCTAACCCCATTATTCTGGACTGGTCTGTGACTGCTCTAACCAATAAAAACTGTGACTGTGATATGTCTGTGATCAAATCAATGAAAAGAAATGTCACTTCCACTCAGGTCTCTTGGATCACATGAGAAAAGCTAACTTCCATGAAAGAAGCTGATACCCTGAGAAGCTGATACAAGGCTCTTAAGAAACCCAGGCTAGCTATCTAACAAGGCTGTATAGAGAGTGAAATGCCCAACTCACATCCATCTTCTCTAGCCATTCTAGCCCAGCCATTGAAAACGTGATTGAAGCTGCCTTCACATGTCTCCAGTCCAAAGCCATCTGACTGAAACTAAACGACAGATCAAATGAGAACTATTCAGCTATCCCAGTCAATTATCAGAATCGTAGCAGATTGCAATAGCTATTTAAGGCAGCTTTTTTGGGAGTGAATTGTTAGAAGCAATTATTAACCAGAGTTGTCAATTTCTGCAAAATTTGTCTAAAATATTTATTGAACGATGTCTGTTTGGAGCAACCTCACAGGAAGGTTGTCACATAAAATTGCAACTTGAGTTATCTATATGGATTCAGTAATAAAAATTCATAAAATGAATTAGAATCATATAATTATGAAATTATAGAGTTAAAATACTAAATATTTTCCAGTCTAGCAGTGTGAAGGACAAAAGATTAGTTTGTAAGCTAGTTCTAGGAAATTCTTATCATTCTTTAAGGTCTGGTCATATTAAGCTAGTGGAGTGGTCAATTGACTCTTTATCTTTTAAAAAGCAAGCCGTATTTGTGAATAGTTTTAGGCCATTGTGAAATAAAAGTGATAATGTAATTAAAAATTACCTCAAGACTACAATATATAGTTAATTTTCCCAACTAACATGCACACATTGAATTGTATAACTGACAACTTATTTTTATGTCTTATAGTTATTTAACACTTGAAAGAGATTTTTATTTTTCTAACCACTAGCTGCTTCTCTTAGTATTTCCTCTTTTCAAGAAATAATGTCATTCTTAGTCAACTACTTAATTAAATCTTGGAGTCATCATTGACCATTCCTTTTATCCCCCAATCCTTGCTTAATACATCAGAAAATTTTCTTGTATCACAATAAAAATATTTTCAATTCTGTATACTTTTAGTCTTTGACTTTAACATCTATATTTAGTAGTATTTTCATGAATATAAATATAATGCTTTCTAGATAATAGACAGATTTTATGTATTCATACTAGTAATGGCTGTAGGGCAACAGTGCTCCAATTTTTGTGGAGTTAGACTTTATCTGACACTGTAGGATCCTCATGGTAGATGAGGAATCATGACAGCGTGTATACAGATGGTAATATAGCGGAGGGAAAGCTGTTTCTCCTCCTCTCCTAAAAGATGCAGAAAAAGCTTTTGCTCTTAAGTCTGAAAAAAATTCAACTTTGAAAGGCCCCTTAATTCGTGTCCTCTGGCTTGTAAATGGAACTTCTAAAGCATTGTCTCATTCCTCTGTGTCTGTGGATTACAGTCTTGAATTAAGGAACCATGGATAAAAAATATTTGAAAAAAAAGTGTTTGTACTGAACGGATATAGATTTTTTCGTTTATCATGATTCCCTAAACAATATAGTCTGACAGACATTTATATAACATTTGCATTTATTAGGTAGTATAATTAACCTAGAGATGATTTAATGTATACAGGAGTAGTATGTAGGTTACATATACACATTATGCCATTTGAGCAACTGTGCATTTTAGTATCCAAGGGGGATTCTGGAATCAATCCCCTGTGGGTGCTGAGGGACAACTGAGTTTGCAGGTGGATGATAAGACAATTGTATCCAAAGTTACTATGTAGGTATATCTTTTTGGATAACCTATGACTAATTAATCACACTTTTTTCCCAGGGTTCCTGGAAGGTTCAGGATGTACAGGGCCCCTCTCTGTGCCTGCCTCTTAGGGTGGGGATGGCACACCTGTGGGTGGCTGAGTGACTGGACTGGGCTGACACTTTAAAAAAAATTATTATATGAAAGAGTTACACAGAGAGAGAAGGAGAGACAGAGAGACAGAGATCTTCTATCTGCTGGTTCATTCCCCAAATAGCCATAATGACCAGGGTTTGCCAGGTCAAAGCCGGGAGCTAGGAGCTTCCTCAGGGTCTCCCACATGTCTGCGGGGGCCCAAGCACTTAGGCCATCTTCCACTGCTTTTCCAGGCATATTAGCAGTGAGTTGGATTGGAAGTAGTGCAGCCAGGACTTGAACTGACTCTTACATGGGCCAGCTAGGCAGTCTATGGAATAACCCGCTGTGCCACAGCATCAGCCTCATAATTAATCATATTTTAACTTCCAAAGCTTTTACTACTAGGGCAAGGTCCAAAGTTTCAGTAAAATTCACTCACAGAGAGTTAACCGTGTAGAAACATAAAGATACTATCGTCATAGGTCCATATCCAGTTAGAGCCCTCACCATATCTCAATGTGGCTGCTCCCAAGGCATCCCAAAACCTCTTCCTGTTGCATGCTGCCTCACCCACCCATTCTTCACAGAAAAATAAGCATAAAGAAACATTAATCTCACTATTGCTCTCCTGGTTAAAACAGATCCCAGTCTCCCACTGTAGTAGCCCATCTGCCATGTCTTATAAAGCTCCTGTGATATGACATCATTTCAGTTCCGTGCCACTCCATTTATTTCCCACCTAGGGATTTGGCAGGGTTGTTCCCTCTGCAGGCATTGCTTTACTCCCAGATTGAGCATGGTTGGCATCTTCACATCCTTAGGACTCCTACATTAACATTACTGCCCCAAAGAGGGCTTTCCTGAAATCTTAGCTAAAGTAACTACCTTCGTATATTTTCCATTCTGATACATAGTTTATAATCCATGCAATCGTGAATCAATTATTCTACTTGCTACCCATTTATTTTTCACTACTCCACTGTAATCCAAGGAGATCTTTTGTACTCTTCATGTTTTATTTTTAGTGGTAAGCATTAAGTTTGACAAAGAGAGGGTAGCCAATAGATTTCTACTAAAGAACAAAATACGCAAGTCAGTGGATTCACTGGGGTCATATACAAGCAATCATTCACAAACATTTCATATTTTCTTGTAGGTTTTTATTTGTCACCTGGACTTTGAAAGGATATTCAAGACACATAAAAATATCTGAAGTACGATCAAAAGTGAAGATTCTCTATTTTCTATTGATTTTGAAATTTTATCTGCCCTATAATATTTCATTACCATGAAAGTCACTTGAAGGGATAGAGACCATATTAGGCGTCTTCCTTGATTTAAGAGGCCTTACTACCTACTGAATAAGTCAAAAATATAAATTGGTTATCTATAGTTGGAGCAAAAGCCACATTTGAATCTTAAACAATAGGAAAAAGCCATATAGTTTTTCAAAGTCTTCCCTTCTTAGAGGGAAGAGAGTCAAAGGAAATGATTATAGATTATTTTAAAAAGCAAAGCTCAAAGCAAAGCTGAAAAAACTTAGAAAGTTTAAGTTCGATACTCGCCTGTTGATCAAATGGAAGGAAGCCTGGTTTCAAACCCTTTGACCTCTTTTCCAGCAGACAACGCCCACTCTCTTTATCTCCCCATCCCCATTCTGCCACACCTAAAATAAAGTCTTACCTACTTAAAAAAAAAAAAGAGGTATACTCTAAACAATACTGGATGTTTGTGAGCATGAACATTATATTTTAAAGATGGAATTTTATTTTAACCTTTATTTTAAAAGATTGTTGCTACAGGTTTTCTGGACACAAAGCTTTATGGGATTTCCAAAGGGCATGGATCAGATATTGATACAGATATGGCTACAAATATAGATAAATCTTTATTATTGTATCTTCTCATCCCATAGGGCACAGTTCTTGGCACAAAGCAAATGACAATGACTATCAAATGCCCTGTCAAAAAACCAGAATTTACAGAAAACATTATTGCACTGGAAATCAGAAAATGTATTTTAAGTTAGAATGTGCATCTGAAACACTAGGTGACCTTGAACAAACGGCTTCATCTCTCAGTGTTATCAGATGTAAAATGAGAAGGCCAAACTGAATTATTTCTAAGATCTCTTCCAAGATTTAAAATTCCATGAATAGATAAGAGCATTCTTAAAGGAACAGAATTCTAAAAACATTTTAGACTTTTAAAGAAATGGCCAATTTTCAAAACGAGAAAATGCATCTCTTTAGATCCTTAGGAATTCACAAAAGGATAAAGAATGCTAAGGTGCAAAGCAGATGTTCTCTACTAAGAATAACAAGAAAATATTAATTCCAGAATAAAGGGCAGACAGTTTACTCAGAGGCTTTGGGTAATTCTGAAGAAATGTTATAAGCAAAACAGAGCTTTGCAGTATCGAAAAATAGGCAACAAATGAAAATACACTGAAGCCACTTCTGCCAAGAAAAATAACATGACTCAGGCTACTCTATAAACACTGTAATTTCAAGAGACATAGAAAAGATTGCAAGAAAAGCTTGCAAAAATAAATCCCCTCAGTTTTCATGTAAATCAATCGTAGTTAATTAACACATCTTACTCTCTGTAAAGTCAGCCTTCAATATTTAGATTATGTCAACTACTGGTTATTATCTATGGATAGCTGTTTAACAAATTGTGTTGATTCTGAAATTTTCAATATAATGATTCTTCTTTTAAGTTGAATAACAGATTATCAAATTATATTTGTTGGTGCTGTTCATTTTTGTTGAACTAGTGTCCATGAGAATACTAAGAATATCGTTAGTCCTCAGTTTTTAATTAGTTACTTTTTAAAGTAATTTAGCTTGCTGTTTAAGTTGAAAAGACTTTCCCTATTTTAATTGAAGTCTACTAGTATATCCTACAGATTCACTGAAGATTTCTATCTTTAATTAATTCTAAAATTTTCCTAGCCATTATGTATACCTATTATTTTTCAATAGTCCCTTTGGAACATTGATAAGATGTGTGTGTTTGATATTCTTACTTTTTCCTCTAAGTATTCTAATCTGCTATTTTATTTTCTTGTTTCCTATTTTTGTGACACATGATGAATATTTACAAATCTGTATCAGTTTACTACTGTAATTTTTTCCTCAGATGTGTCCAATTAACTATTATACCATATATTAAGCCTTTAAATTTTATAAATAAATTTTTTATACTCTAGAAGTTCTATTTGGTTTTTTTCCAAATCTGCTTGTTGACAGAGTCATGTTGTTTCCTCCAGAGTCAGATTACTGATTGGATACAGTAGATGAACTGCCTAGAGTGCATGGCCTAGGAGCCCAAAAATGTTCTTATTTTAAAGTTGGACAAAAGTAATTTATGGTTGAAGAAAAAAAATTTTTTGATTTATAATATTAAGGTACAGCCATGTATTATATATTAAAGTTTTGGTCAACAGCAGACCACCTATATAATGATAATTGCATAAAATTATTTTACTCAGTGATGTCCTTGCTGTCTTAGTTTTATAAATACAATACACTATGGTGTTTACATAATTACAAAATTACCTAGTGGTCCATTTATTAGAATATGTGTGTGTGTGTGTGTGTGTGTGTGTGTGTGTATACATTTGTGGAATCTAACAAATTTTAAAAATTTGGAATCTAAACTTGAAAATTCAGGTGGAAAGGACATTTTTTGAGAAATATACAATCTACTTAGACAGACACAGAAGGAATAGCCCACCATTAATAACCACTAAAGATATTAAAATATTTTTCAAAGAATACTTCAGGCTAAGATAGTAACATTAGTAATTCTCCCAAAGATTTTAGGAAGCAATTATATCATACATGCAGATATCCTGCTAGAAGTTGTAAGTCAAAGAGCTTGGTAAGATGAAAGCTTATCACACTCATGGAAATTAAGTTAGTATAAAGCTGATATAAATTATAAGATAAAATGTGTGTTGCAAGCCCTAGCAGAGGCAGAAAGATGTTTTTCTAACAAGAGTCATTTGGATATTTATAATGTCATTCGAGGGCATACAAAACCAATCAACTTAAAATTTGTCTGCTATGCACTTAGTGAATTTTGAGTCCTGCATGAGCTTGCCTTGGCAGGGTCAGATCAAATGATTTCTTGGATCTTCTATGGTCTCTAGGCTGGATGTTCCTTACTTCTGCTCTAGAGTAACTGCTAAGAAACTAGATGAAAAAGGTGTAGCTCAAAATTCTCAAAATGCTTAAAATGTTACACTATAAATATTTATCCAGTGAAATGAAAATAGAAGTAACACAGAGGGAGACAGGACACACAGAAAATTAAAAAAAAAATTGCTTATCTGAATCCTAAAAGACACATAACATTGAATGTGAATGGGTTAAATAATCTATTGAAGAGTAGATCATTGGTGCCAGCACTGTGGCATAGCAGGTAAAGCTGCCAGCTGTAATGTTGGCATCCCACAAAGGCAAAGATTCAAGTCCCAGTTGCTCCACTTCCAATCCAGATTTCTCTGTTGTGGCCTGGGAAAGCAGTGGAAGGCAGCTCAAGTCCTTGGGCCCCTAAACCTGCGTGGGAGTCCCAGAAGAGGCTCCTGGCTCCTGGCTTCGGATCGATGCAGCTCTGGCTGCTGCGGCCACCTGGGAGTGAACCAGCTGAAGGAAGACCCACACCTCGCCCGCTGCTCTATGTATCTGTCTTTCAAATAAATGAATGAATCTTTATTTTTTTATTTTTTTTTTATTTGACAAGTAGAGTTATAGACAGTGAGAGTGAGAGAGAAAGAGACAGAGAGAGAGAAAGGTCTTCCAATTGATGGTTCACTCCCCAAATGGCTGCTACAGCCAGCGTTGCACCAATCCCAAGCCAGGAGCCAGGTGCTTCTTCCGGTCTCCCATGCGGGTTCAGGGACCAAGCACCTGGGCCATCCTCCCCTGCTCTCCTGGGCCACAGCAGAGAGCTGGACTGGAAGAGGACCAACCAGGAAAAGAACCCGGTGCCCACAAGGGATGCTGGCACTGCAGGTGGAGGATTAGCCAAATGAGCCACGGCACCAGCTCCTGAATGAATCTTTAAAAAATATAAAGTATGTCACAAAAATAAATTTATATCTGTAAATCCTGTATTCAAAAAGAAGAAATATCTCAAATAATCACCCTAATTTTCCATTTTAACTTGTTCAGAAAAGACAAAAAAATTAACCTTAAAACAAGCATACAGAGTAATAATAGGATATAAATTAATGAAACACAGAATAGAAAATGATAGAGAAAGTCAAGGAGTAAAAGCCATGATTTAAAAATGAATAAAATGAGAAATATCGTCTGGATTTATCAAAAAGAAACAACAGTTGAAATTGTTAAAATCACCATTGACCTTAAAGAAATACCTAATAAATTGATTAGAAGGAAATTCAACAAAAAAGTATATGCCCTAAATCAGACAATATATACAAAATGGAAAATATTCTAGAAACACACAAAATACTAACACTGACTCAAAAGGAATTTAAATGTCTTAACAGATTGAAAAGAAGCAAAGAGAATAAATGAGAAATCTTAAAACTTCCCACAAATAAAATCTCAGGACCAGATGGCTGCACTATTGAATTATACCACACATTTGAAGAAATAAAATTATCTTTCACACACTGTTCCAAAATATAGAAAAGAAGGAAATACTTCCAAACTCCTTCTATGACGTCTTGATTTCAAATAAGACAAAGACATCTTCAGAAAGTTGGGAAATATATGTTATGAAAAAAGGCAGAAAATTTATTCAGCTACCAGCACACTAAATTCAGCATCATATAAATAGCATACATACCATGAGCAGGTGTGATTTATAGCAAGGATGCAAGGTTTGTTTAGCAACAAAAAATAAAATAATATTCTATATTAAGGAAATACAGAAGAGGTCTCAGAAAGAAATACATCTTGCATATTATTTGATCTTTGACTTTGTAACTTCCAAAATATTAAGAACAATTTTCAGCATATTTGGTTTTCTTAAAAACTAGAAAGTTTGTGGCATTTTATTTCAGCATCTTCAATTGACTAATGCATATTTGAGTAAAAAAAAGCAAGACACATGAAATATACAAGAGGCTTAGAACCATGCAATATGTAGGTGATGGAGGAATGTTAAGAAGCATAAAAAGAATGCTTGTAATATGGACTTTAAGGGTAATTCTAGTAATGGCTCTGAAAAAAGAGGATAGCTGTAGAGAAACCTCCCTCTTGTTAGATGTATTTATATACTCAAGAAAAAATCCCACTGATCATCTCAATAGCCAAGAAATAGAATAAGAAAAAAATTCAAAACATTTCATGAAAAGAATCCTCAATGAACTAGAAACAGAAGCATGCTTCAACCAATAAAAAGGCATCTGTGAATTCTCCAAGAGCGCATCATACTAAAAATTTTTAAGGACTGATTGCTTTTCTAATTAGAGCACAAGCAATTCAAGAGTGACCGCTCTCACTACTTTTATTCAGAATTATACTACAAGATACAACCAGGAAAATTAGACAACAAAATAAAGCAAGCTTGTATAAGATCAAATGTTAACGTGATCATATGATTAGGATTGTCTAGTAATAATAATAAAAAGAATTAAAAAGGTGTGAATGCGCCAACATGGGAAGCAGTTCACACAGCAGACTTATAGAATAACAATTGCTGTAAGTAGCACTTTTACCTCAGAATCAGCCTTTAAGTCATCCTGAACTGACTGAAAAGCCCACAACAGCATTTCAGGCATGGAAAGCAAAAGATATTTTGGCAAAAAAAAGTCCTACATGAAGGATCTCTGCATGTTAGACCCCAGTGGAAAGAAGTGGCCATCAAAGAAGGAGGCACTTTTCTTTGAAGGGAGGAGAGAATTTCCACTTTGCTTATGGCCTTGTCTAAATACTGACAAAGTCTGTGGATTCATAAGGCTTCAAACCTAGGCAGCTCATGTCAAGAGCCTCAGGTGATCACTGACATACATAAGGGTGTTAATTGTTAAATTAAGAATAGGAGTCACTGTGCACTAACTTCCCATGCAGGACCTTTCTCCTTAAAGAGTTGTATTATGAGAGTAAACAATAAAACTTGTTCCAAAAGATTTATTTCATCTTAGTGTATTAAGTGGAGGATATTCTTATGCCACATACATTTTAGTAATGCCTAAGTGTCTAACTCCATTGTTGTTTTCTAAGGTGTTTCTTTAATTAATTATAAAGCTCATTCTCAAGGACTTACTTTCTTTTAATGTATAAAGTGGAATATATTCTTATGTCCCATAAGTTATAGCTATGTCTGAGTATTCCAAAAGGATGTATCATTCTTAGGTGCTTCTTTAAAGTTAATTAAATTTCTTTAAAAAAAAGTAAGTGAAATTAATTTTGAGATTCAATATTTTAACAGCCCTTGTCTCAACTATTGAGGAACAGGTGGTTTTTTTTTTTCTTTTCATGCAAATTGTTGGACTCGTTACTTAAAGTTGGTCTTCTGTGTATAAAGTTAATTCAAGATGGATCTTAGTGGGGAATGGGACTGGGGATGGGAAAGTGAGGAGGAGGAAGGGTGGGCATTTTGGTGGGAGGGCAGGAAAGGTGGGAAGAATCACTATATTTCTAAAGTTGTTCTTATGAAATGCATGAAATTTGTATTTCTTAAGTAAAAGTTACTTTGAGAAAAAAAATAAATAAGTTGTCTGCATTTGCAGACAATATGATGTCATATATTGACTATCTCAATTAAAACAATAGTTATCAGAACTAATAAGGAAGTCTCACAATGTTGCGGCATATAAAAATCAACACACAAAAATGAATTATATATTTATATTTTTAAATAAAACCAGAATGTAAATAATAAATAATTTCTCAATTGTGCAATATTTATAGACAAGTTGAGAATTTTTCCATTCTTTGAGATCAGTTTGTTTTTGCTTTCAGTTCATGCGTATCTTCCCTCATTTTACTATAAGTAATCAACATGAGGACAGGACAGAAAATCTCTCTCATGAAAATGAAATCTTAAGGAGGAATCAAAATGAAACACAGAAACTAGTACAGAAACTAGTATAACAGGAAAGTGGGATAGTGAAGAGAAATCAAAATGAAATGAAGAACTCAATAGATCAAATGACAAACACATTAGAGAGCCTTAAAAACAGAGTAGGTGAAGCAGAAGAGAGAATATCGGACTTAGAAGATAGAAAACAGGAAAGTATACAGTCAAACCAAAGAAAAGAAGAGGAAATTAGAAATCTAAATATATTGTTTGGAATCTACAGGATACTATTAAAAAACCCAACATTCGTGTTCTAGGAGTTCCTGAAGGCATGGAGAGAGAGAATAGATTAGAAGGCCTTTTTAGTGAGATACTAGCAGAGAACTTTCCAGGTTTGGAGAAGGACAGAGACATCTTAGTACAGGAAGTTCATAAAACCCCTAGTAAACATGACCAAAGAGATCCTCACCATGACACGTTGTAATTAAACTCACCACAGTGAAACATAAAGAAAAGATTCTAAAATGTGCAAGAGAGAAATGTCAGGTTACTCTCAGAGGCTCTCCAATTAGACTCACAGCAGACTTCTCATCAGAAACCCTGCAGGCTAAGAGGGAATGGCAAGATATAGTCCAGGTACTAAGAGAGAAAAACTGCCAGCCCAGAATAGTATAGCCTGCAAAGCTCTCATTTGTGAATGAAGGTGAAATAAAGGCCTTTCAAAGCAAACAGAAATTGAAAGAATTTGTTGCCACTTAAAGATGTGTTACACACAGAAACACAGAGAAACACGGCCATCAATATGAAAAAAGGTAAAGGAAGGAAACCTCACAGCAAAAGATCACAGTAAGTTCAAAGCATATATTAGAAAATATCTTTGGGAAAATGGCAGGGCAAAGTTACTACTTATCAATAGTCACATTGAACATTAATGACCTCAACTCTCCAGTTAAAAGGCACAGATTGGCTGATTGGATTAAGGAACAAAACCCATCTATTTGCTGCTTACAGAAACACATCTTTCCAACAAAGATGCATGCAGACTGAAAGTGAAAGGCTGGAAAAAGATATACAATGCCAACAGAAATGAAAAAAGAGCGGGCGTAGCCACCTTAATATCAAACAAAATAAACTTTAACATAAAACTGTTAAGAGAGACAAAGAGGGGCACTATGTAATGATTAAGTGATCAATTCAACAGGAAAATATAACAATTATCAATGTATATGAACCTAATTACAGGGCACAGGTTTATTAAAAAGATATGTTAAGGGATTTAAAGGGAGACTTAGACTCCAATGTAATAGTACTGGGGGACTTCAATACTCTACTCTCAGAAATAGACAGATCAACTGGACAGAAGATCAACAAGGAAACAGTAGATTTAAACGACACTGTAGCCCAAATGGATCTAACAGATATCTACAGAACTTTCAATCCTACACTTAAAGAATTTACATTCTTCTCAGCAGTACATGGAACCTTCCCTAGGATTGACCACATACTAGGCCATAAAGCAAGTCTCAGCAAATTCAAAAGAATTAGAATCATACCATGCAGCTTCTCGGACAACAGTGGAATGAAGTTGGAAATTAGCAACTCAGGAATGCCTAGAGCATATGCAAACAACATATTCCTGAATTAACAATGGGTCATAGAAGAAATCAAGAGAAATAAAAAACTTTCTGGAAGTAAATGAGGATAACAGCACAACATATCAAAACTTATGGGATACAGCAAAAAGCAAAAGCAGCAAAAAGCAGTGTTAAGAGGAAAGTTTATAGCAATAGGTGCCTACATCAAGAAATTGGAAAGGCACCAAATAAATGAGCATTCAATGCATATCAAAGATCTAGAAAAACTGCAGCAAACCAGACCCAAATCTAGTAGGAGAAGAGAAATAATTAAATTAGCCAAGAAAAAGAAATTAAAGGGATACAAATTGGGAAGGAAGAACTCAAACTATCCCTCTTTGAAGATGATATGATTCATTACTTACGGGATCCAAAGAACTCTACTAATAGAGACTATTGGAACTCATAGAAGAGTTTGGCAAAGTAGCAGGATATAAAATCAATGCACAAAATCAATAGCTTTGTATACGCAGGCAATGCCATGGCTGAGAAAGAACTTCTAAGATCATCCCTTTCACAATAGCCACAAAAACAATCAAATACCTTGGAATAAACTTAACCAAGGACGTTAAAGTTCTAAATGATGAGAATTACAAAATCTTAAAGAAAGAAATAGAAGAGGATACCAAAAAATGGAAAAATCTTCCATGCTCATGGATTGGAAGAATCAATATCATCAAAATGTCCATTCTCCCAAAAGCAATTTACAGATTCAATGCGATACCAATCAAAATACCATAGACATTCTTCACAGATCGGGAAAAAGTGATGCTGAAATTTATATGGAGACACAGGAGACCTCGAATAGCTAAAGCAATCTTGTACACCAAAAACAATGCCAGAGGGATCATAATACCAGAGTTCAGGACATACTACAGGGCAGTTGTAATCAAAACAGCATGGTACTTGTACAGAAACAGATGGATAGACCAATGGAACAGAATAGAAACCCCACAAATCAACCCAAACATCTACAGACAGCTTATATTGGATCAAGAATCCAAAACCAATCCCTGGAGTAAGGACAGTCTATGCAATAAATGGTGCTGGGAAAATTGGTATTCCACGTGCAGAATCATGAAGCAATACCCCTACCTTTCACCTTACACAAAAATTCACTCAACATGCATTAAAGACCTAAATCTACCCCACGACACCATCAAATTATTAGAGAACATTGGAGAAACCCTGCAAGATATAGGCATAGGCAAAGACTTCTTGGAAAAGATCCCGGAAGAATAGGCAGTCAAAGCCAAAATTAACATATGAGACTGCATCAAATTGAGAAATTTCTGTACTGCAAAAGAAACAGGAAAGTGAAGAGACAACTGCCAGAATGGGAAAATATATTTGCAAACTGTGCAATCGATAAAGCATTAATAGCCAGAATCTACAAAGAGATCAAGGAACTCCACAACAACAAAGCAAAAAACCCACTTAAGAGATGGGCCAAGGACCTCAATAGACATTTTTCAAAAGAGGAAATCCAAATGGCCAACAGACACATGAAAAAATGTTCAGATCACTAGCCATCAGGAAAATGCAAATCAAAACCACAATGAGGTTTTACTTCACCCCGGTTAGAATGGCTCACATACAGAAACCTACCAACAACAGATGCTGGGGAGGATGTGGGGAAAAAGGGACACTAACCCACTGTTGGTGGGAATGCAAACTGGTAAAGTCACTATGGAATTCAGTCTGGAGATTCCTCAGAAATCTGAATAAAACCCTATCATAAAACCCTGCAATTCACACATTGGAATTTACCCAAATGAAATTTAATTGGCAAAATAAAAGCGGTCTGCACCATAATGTTTATTGCAGCTCAATGCACAACAGCTAAGACCTGGAATCAACCTAAATGCCCATCAACAGTAGACTGGATAAAGAAATTATGGGACATGTACTCTATAGAATACTATACAGCAGTCAAAAACAATGAAACCCAGTCATTTGCAACAGTATGGACAAATCTGGAAAACACCATGCTGAGTAAAATAAGCCAGTCCCAGAGGGAAAAATATCATATGTTCTCCCTGATTGGTGACAACTAACTGAGCATCAAAAAGGAAACTTGGTGAAGTGAAATGGACACTATGAGACTTGATCAGCCCTTTTCATCACTGTTGATGCACAATTTAATACTTTATCCCCTTTAGTATTTTTTGTTCTACTTAATACTATTGGTTGAACTGTGTAATTAACACACAATTATTCTTAGGTGTTTAAAGTTAACTGAAAAGTGATCCCTGTGAAATATAAGAGTGGGAATAAGAGAGGGAGGAGATGTACAATTTGGGACATACTCAAGTTGACTTGCCCCAAGTGGTGGAGTTGGAAATGTGCCAGGGGATTCCAATTCAATCCTATCAAGGTTGCATGTACCATTGCCATCTCACTAGTCCAAGTGATCAAATTCAGGTAAAAAAAAAGATCATAATGATAGGTCTAAGAGTCAAAGGGATCACATAAACAAGACTAGTGTCTGCTAATACTAACTGATAGAATAAAAAAGGGAGAGAACAATGCAACATGGGAAGCGGGATACACAGCAGACTCATAGAATGGCAGATGTCCTAAACAGTACTCTGGCCTTGGAATCAGCCTTTAAGGCATTCGGATCTGGCTGAAGAGCCCATGAGAGTAGTTTAGGCATGGAAAGCCAAGACAGTCTGGGGAAAAAAAAAGACCTAAATGAAAGATCTTTGTGAATGAGATTCTGGTGGAAAGAATGGGCCATCAAAGAAGGAGGTACCTTTCTCTGATGGGAGGAGAGAACTTCCACTTTGACTACGGCCTTGTAAAAATAAGATCAAAGTCAGTGAGCTCAGGGGTCTTACATAGCCTTGGCAACTCATGACTAGAGCCTGGGGAGATTGCTGATGCCTTAAACAAGAGTGTCAATTTGATAAGTCAACAACAGGAGTCACTGTGCACTTACTCCTCATGTAGGATCTCTGTCCTTAATGTGTAGTTCAATGTGAATTAATGCTATGACTATTGCTCAAACAGTAATTTTCACTTTGTGTTCTGTTTGGTGGCAAACTGATGAAATCTTTACTTAATATATACTAAATTGATCTTATGTATATAAAGATAATTGAAAATGAATCTTGATGTGAATGGAATGGGAGAGGTTTTGGGAGATGGGAAGGTTGCTGGTGGTAGGGAAGTTATGGGGGGGGGAAGCCATTGTATTCCATAAACTTCACTTTAGAAATTTATATTTACTAAATAAAAGTTTTAAAAAAAAAATTTAAAAAGTAATCAACAGGAGCCCAGACACTACTTTTCCAATTTTCTTGGAAATTTCCTCAGCTAAATATTTCATTTAATGACTTGCAAGTTCTACTTTCCTTAAAACATTAGAACATACAAACATAACTCAGGCAAATCTTTGGTAATTACAAGAAGGAACATTTTGGACCTGGCACCGAGGCTCACTTGTTCAATCCTCTGCCTTCAGCACCGGCATCATATGGGCACCGGGTTCTGGTCCCAGTTGCTCCTCTTCCAGTCCAGCTCTCTGCTTTGGCCCGGGAGGGCAGTGGAGGAGGGCCCAGGTACTTGGGTCCCTGCACCTGCATGGGTGACCAGGAGGAAGCACCTGGCTCCTGGCTTCACATTGGTGCAGCGCCAGCCATAGGGGCCATCTAGGGAGTGAAGCAATGGAAAGACGACCTTTCTCTCTGTCTCTCTCTCTCACTGTCTGTAACTCTACCTGTCAAATAAATTTTTAAAAAAGGAAGGACCACTTTTTCTCTAGTTTCCAATAATGTATCCCTCACTCCATTTGAAACTTAATCAGAATGGCCTATACTGTCCTTATTTCTTCCAACATTCCCTTCATGACTGCTTGAATCATCACATTCTGCCTCCCAGTAAATGCATTTTTTTCAGGAAGCTGGGAATGAGAGCAGAGCGAGAACTTGAAACCAGCACTCTGATATGAGATGCAGGCATCTCAAAGGGCTCTTAGCCTCTTGTGACTTAAAGCAGGCCAAATGACAAAAAGTCTCCACCAAGTCACATAATTGTAACATCCTATGTCATGAAATTTGAAGAATTCAGTTACTCTTCATTTATCCCATATCTGCCAATTCCAAACTGCTGATAAATATGCAAATCTGAACATCTTAATTAGTAATCAGACAAGTGAAAATTAAAACCACAATAAGATAATTCACTCCACAGATGGTCAAATTTAAAATATTGATAAGACCTTGTGTTGGTGAGAAAGAGACATCATTGGCTCACTCAATGTGTTGATGGTAATATAAATTGGTACACTTGTAACTCAACAATTCTACTTTTAGGTGGAATAGATGTATGCAAATCCGATAGAATGGTGTACATGGCCCCTAGGGCCAGAGGGAGATATATGCAAAAATTTTTATTTTGTTTTGTTATTTTATTTTACTGTAACATTAACTTTAAATTAGATTTACACTGGTTTTCCCCTGTAAAATTGGCATATTTAATTATTTTAGAAAGAGAAAGCTACCTTCTTCTGGATCACTCTCCATATGCTGTTGCCAGAGCCAGCCAAAGATGGGATCTGGAAACTCAGTCTAGGTCTCCCACATAATTGACAAGAACCCAAATATTTGAATCATAGCCTGCTGCCTCCCTGTGTGCACATTATCAGGACTCAAAAGAAGAGCCAGGCCTTGAACCCAGGTACTCCTACATGCTATATGAGTATTCCAATATCTTAAACACTAGGCCAAACACCTGTCCCTAGATTTATACTCATAAGAAAATTTTAGGTGTACAATACAATATTGTTGACTATAAAAAGAATGTTAATGGTAACATGATTACAACAACTCTGGACAGAAAACAATCCAAATGTCCATCAACAGCAAAATAGATTTTAAAATTTTGAAATCTTCAAGCAATTGCTATATAGCACTGAAAATGCACAAACTATAACTGCATAAGTTAACGTAGATGAATCTCATTAATGTATTGTTAAAGAAGGTTAGAAAAGAATAAAACTGATGTTTCTTGTGGTGGAATGAGAAGGCCATGCCAAGGTGGCCACTGGCAAGCGAGCGTCAGTTACTCAAGAATGGCTTTGAAACCCACCTGGCAATGGAGCCTGCCTGGCAACAGGCTGTGATTGGATGGATTTGAAACTGCCTGGGAACAGGCTGTGATTGGATGGATTGGAAACTGCCTGGCAACAGGCTATAATTGGATGGATTGGAAACTGCCTGGGAACAGGCTGTGACTGGATGGATTGGAAACTGCCTGAGAGCAGGCTGTGATTGGATGTATTTGAAACTGCCTGAGAGCAGGCTGTGAGTGGATGTATTTGGAAACTGCCTGGCAACAGGCTATGATTGGATGGATTTGAAACTGCCTGGTAAAAGGCTGTGATTGGATGGCTTTGGAAACTGCCTGACAATAGGCTGTGATTGGTTGGGGCATAGACCGCCCCTTGACCAGATTGGCTGGTCTTGGCTATATAAGAAGTTGTACCAACTGTAATAAACGAGTCTGCGGGCTGCTCACCTCGAGCCTGCTTTCACCCGACTCCCGGGGTCTGTGTGTTGACTCCGCGCCTCTTGCCCCCACCACGCTGCTCCTCTCAGAAACAAATCCACTGCAACATTGTTGAGAAACTCAACTGCAACAGTTTCTCTTATTTAATCTTCAAAAATCAACAACTAACTACAGTGTTGAAAGGCACAGTTGGGTAATAAAAGTATGGTAAAGGCAAGGAACTAACTACCATGAAAACCAAGAATGGTTTCATCTAGGAAGGAGACAGGAATTTCACTTGCAGAGGGGCACACAGAGGGCTTCTGACATGCTTGCACTGTTTACTGTACAAGGCAGTTGTGTTACAGTTAACGTAGTAGCAAACTGCTGAACTTCTCATCAATATTTTAGGTTATTTTTGGTTGCATATTTATCTCCCAGTAAAAAGCTTTAAAAAAAGCAAACAAAATCTGAAGCTTGTTAACTACTATCTAGCTGACTGTGAAAAACAGATGACAATTAGCTATGAAATACATGCATGCATAAAATTTTATTTATATATGAATTTCTATATTGATTAAACCAGTTTGTGCAATCTTCCTGTTCAAAACTATGTCAAAAAGAAAATAGATGCCTAAAATTTAAAAACCCTGGTCATCTAAATAGTTAATATTCATTTTTCCTGTCACACCTCTCTCCATGTAATAAATTAGATGAGATTCCCAACTACCCAAACTACATTAAGATTCTAGTGCACATACAGAGGATTGATTTAGGGGAGACTTAGAGAATTAATGACTTGCAGTTGCTGTGCATATTAAATACGGCTGCTCTATTACAGAAGAGATTGGCAAATTGGTGCAAAGATATCAGGAAGAAAACAAAACTTGGGTCCTTTCATTGGGATGTCAATATCATATATCTAGAGAAAGTAGTTAAAACAAGCAAGATATTTTCGAGAACTGCATCTTTGTGAAATGAACATACTCTACTGAAAAGTGAAACATCCTGCCAAACCAATAGTTGTATTATTGTTAAAACATGATTTAAGCAATTGTTCTATGTAGAATAGATAGCTCCCTTCTGTGTAAGTATCACTAAATCATTACTTTTAGATTTAACTATTCTTTACAGGGTCTTCACTGTATTTCAAACACTGCCACTGTACTAATTAATTCTTGAAACTTTTATGGTAGGAGTTTCACAACAAAGAAAATAAAATTTTAAAAGTTTAAGTAAACTGCTTATGGTTTATAGGCAGCTAATAAATGTGAGAAGTACAATTTGAATAAATTGTCTTAACACCTGTTTGAGTAATTGTTCATTACAATGTCAGTTACAGTAGGCTAACTCCTATGACAAACAGCTCTGAAATCTAAGTGGCTTACAACAATAAATGCTCATGTTTTACAACACAAACTAGCATTCAGGATGCCAAATTGAAAAGTTAGGGTTGTGTACTCCATGATCACTAAAGTGTCTATTCCATCCCTATCTTTTGGCTCTCCCAATGCCAGTGAAGTTCCCCACTGCATACTTTTTCATCTGTCCAGAATACAAGGGTTCAAAGAGAACATCAAGGATCTTATAGTGGAGTTTGGCATTTTACATTTAAAAATGGCCCAAGTATCTCCTGCTCAAATTCTATTGTCCAGAATTCAGACTGAAGTCTGAAAATTCTATTGTACATTCGCAGATAAGAAAGGGGCTTGATGAGTTACCAAATTAATCTTCCTTGATTTCAGATGTTGCAAGTTTTTAATATTTTAACATCCACATTTCATTGTTTCTATTTTTAGCAAAATCCTAAGTTCTCAGAGTCCTCATTTTCAGGTCATTTAGTAATAATGATAGTCATCCACACTTAAATGGCTTATACTACATGCTAAAGACTTCTTCACTCTTTACAATGAGTGTATTTAATACCACTGAGCTATTCAATTAAAAATGGTTAGGACAGTACGTTTTATTCTATGCATATCTTACCACAGTAAAAAAAAAGTGGGAATAAAAACCCTGATAATTTCTAAAGGACTATTTATGAAGAAGGAAATATAATTATCTCTCTTTGGAGATTAGTAATCCAAGGTAAACAAAGAGCATAAGCAAACAGCCCAATTGTAAAATTTCTAGTAAGTGGGAAAAGGAACACTGACTTTTACTCAAATGGCATCCCACTATTCCTTTTCTAACTTTACTGTATGGATTTTTCCAACTTTCACATATTATTGGTCAATAATTTTGTGTTTTAGCAAGTTTGTGAAGCCCAACTTGAAATTTTAAGACTATTATATATAGTCATGTATTTATTGTTAAGCTTTAAATGGTGGGTAAGCTTTGCACTTAGTTTGTTTCTTTATTTTTTTTTCTTTTTGAAAGGCAGAGTGACAGAGAAGGAAAGAGAGCGAGACAGGAGACAGATATCTTCCATACACTTGTTGATGCCCCAAATTTCCACAAACGCTGGACCAAACAAGGATGAAGCCAGGACCCTAGAACCACATCCAGTCTCCCATATGGGTGGCAGGGGCCCAAGAACTTGAGCCATCTTCCCCTGCAGTCCCAGGTATATTAGCAGGGAGCTGGAATGGAAGCAGAGCAGCCGGGACTCAAACAGGTGCTCTGATATAGGATGCTGCCATTGCTGATAGTAGCTTAAGCTGCTATATCACAGCACTGGAACCAGTTTATTTCTTATTAATTAAATTACTCAACCTATAAATATAGATGTTAAACATTGAATATGTAAAACAATCATCAGAAATATTGCACATGCTGATTATTTCTCTGAAAAGTCACTAATTAATGGCAGCCACTATTTTGCTGTTTTGATACAGTATATTTCCCAAATGTCCTTAAACAAACTGTAGAATATTTAATAATTCTCAGTGGTTGTTGATTATTAGGGAACATTGATTTTTCTAATCATTGAGCATGGAAGATTTTTCCATTTTCTGGTATCCTCTTCTAGTTCTTACTTTAAGATTTGGTAATTTTTATTTTTGACAGGCAGAGTGGACAGTGAGAAAGAGAGTCAGAGAGAAAGGTCTTCCTTTTCCATTGATTCACCCCTCAGTGGCCGCTGCAGCTGGCGCATTGTGACAGGCACACCACGCTGATCCGAAGCCAGGAGCTAGGTGCTTCTCTTGGTCTCCCATGCAGTTGCAGGGCCCAAGCACTTGGGCCATTCTCCACTGCACTCCCGGGCCACAGCAGAGAGCTGGCCTGGAAGAGGGGCCTGGAAGAGGGGCAACCGGGACAGAAACTGGCGCCCTGCCTGGGACTGGAACCTGGTGTGCCGGCGCCACAGGCAGAGGATTAGCCTATTGTGCTATGGTGCCGGCCTAAGATTTTTTCTAATTCTCATCGTAGAGATCTTTAACGCCCTTGGTTAAGTTTATGCCAAGGTATTTGATTGTTTTTGTGGCTATTATGAATGGGATTGATCTTAGCAGTTCTTTCTCAGCCATGACATTACCTGCGTATACAAAGGCTGTTGATTTTTGTGCATTCATTTTTATCCTGCTACTTTGCCAAACTCTTCTATGAGTTCCAATAGTCTCTATTAGTAGAGTTCTTTGGATCCCCTAAATAAAGAATCATATCATCTGCAAAGAGGGGTAGTTTGACTTCTTCCTTCCCAATTTGTATCCCTTTAATTTCTTTTTCTTGCCTAACAGCTCTGGCTAAGACTTCCAGAACTATATTAAATAGCAGTGGTGAGAGTGGGCATCCCTGTCTGGTACCAGATCTCAGTGGAAATGCTTCCAACTTTTCCCCATTCAATAGGATGCTCAGTCCATGGGTTTTTCATAAATTATTTTGATTGTATTGAGGAATGTTCCTTCTATACCCAGTTTGCTTAGAGTTTTCATCATGAACGGGTATTGTATTTTATTGAATGCTTTCTCTGTGTCTAGTGAGATAATCATATGGTTTTTCTTCTGCAGTCTGTTAATGTGGTGTATCACATTGATTGTTTTGCGAACAATGTACCATCCCTGCATACGAGGGATAAATCCCACTTGGTCTGGGTGGATGATCTTCCTGATGTGTTGTTGCATTCTATTGGCCAGAATTTTATTGAGGAATTTTGCATCTATGTTCATTAGGGATATTGGTCTGTATTTCTCTTTCAATGCTGCATCTTTTTCCAGCTTAGGATTTAAGGTGATTCTGGCTTCATAGAAAGAATTTGGGAGAATTCCCTCTTTTTCGATTGTTCTGAAAAGTTTGAGAAGAATTGAAATTAGTTCTTCTTTAAATGTCTGGTAGAATTCAGCAGTGAATCCATCTGGTTCTGGGCTTTTCTTTGTTGGGAGGGCCTTTATTACTGTTTCAATTTCTGTCTCAGTGATGGGTCTGTTTAGGTTTTCTATGTCTTCCTGGTTCAATTTAGGTAGGTTTCATGCGTCTAGGAATCTATCCATTTCTGATAGGTTTCCCTGTTTGCTGGCATACAAGTCCTTGTAGTAATTTCTGATGAATCTTTTTATTTCTGTCGTGTCTATTGTTACATTTCCTTTTTCATCTCTGATTTTATTGATTTGGGTCTTTTCTTTTTTTTAGTTAGGTGGGCCAATGGTGTGTAAATTTTGTTTATTTCTTCAATAAACAAGCTCTTCATTTGGCTGATTTTTTGTAATTATTTTGGATTCAATCCTGTTTATTTCTTCTCTGATTTTCATTGTTTCTCTTCTCCTACTAGATTTGGGTCTGGTTTGCTGCAGATTTTCTAGATCCTTGAGATGCATTGAAAGCTCATTTATTTGGTGCCTTTCCAATTTCTTGATGTAGGCACCTATTGCTATAAACTTTCCTCTTAACACTGCTTTTGCTGTATCCCATAAGTTTTGATATGTTGTGCTTTTATCCTCATTTACTTACAGAATGTTTTTGGTTTCTCTTTTGATTTCTTCTATGGCCCAGTGTTCAGTCTCCATGTGTTTGCATATGCTCTAGGGATTCCTGAGTTGCTAATTTCCAACTTCATTCCCCTATGGTCTGAGAAGCTGCATCCTATTATTCTAATTCTTTTGAATTTGCTGAGACTTGCTTTATGGTCTAGTATTCGGTCAATCCTAAGTAGGTTCCATGCACTGCTGAGAAGAATGTAAATTCTTTAAATGTAGGATTGAAAATTCTGTAGATATTTGTTAGATCCATGTGGGCTACAATATCGTTTAAATCTACTGTTTCCTTGTTAATTTCTGTCCAGTTGATCTATTTCTGAGAGTGGAGTATTGAAGTCCCCCAGTACTATTACATTGGAGTCTAAGTCTCCCTTTAAATCCCTTAACATATCTTTTAAATAAACTGTTGCCCTGTAATTAGGTGCATATACATTGATAATAGTTATATCTTCCTGTTGAATTGAACATTGACATTTAGCTAATTTCCAAATTATAAAACATAGAGGTCATTTGTATGGAAGGAATTGGCCAGTATTAGATAACCTGTCTGTTTTCAAAAGGGTAAATTGACAATCTCAACTTTCTTTAAACTTTGTTTTTATAGTTGTTTTATTTAGAGTTATTAAGGGCTAATCAACATTATCTCTGAAATTACAGAAATAAATTTTATCTTAGAATTAAGAATATGCACAGTCTATAATCTGGCAGGATAGTTGCAATTTCAGGATTATATTACATAAAGTATTTCGTTCTCTCACCTTCCTCACCTGCACTATAGAAATATTAATGTGTACTTCATCACATCCCTAAAAGGATAAAACGTGTAGAAAAAAATCCCACATAGTAATGCTGGTTGCATGAACAGCAGCTATTTTAAAATAAAGTTAAATAAAGTTTATTTAACACTAAGTATACCCTTATCCCTCATGGGACTTTGTGAAATATATGGAATAATTTAAAATTGAAGAAATGTATCAAGATTAACAGACAGAGATGTCGAAAGGAAGATATTCATGAGGAAGGAAAATGAAGGTAGCAAAGATTCTTAAGTATTTGGAAGCATTAATATCTAAATAGTATAGTAATTAGATACTAAAAATAGTTATCTAATTAGAGAATATGACCAGGGTTAATCCTGGAAAATTTTAACAGAGTAACAGTAAAGGAGAGTGTGAAAATCAAGCAAAGCCATCAGCACACTTTCCTGTTTCTCAATTTTAAATGAAAGTTTTCCTCTACATTTCACATAAATGCAATAAAGAATATTTTCATCATGAGTGTTAACTGTATCAATATAATTTTCCATAATGTGAAATTAAATCTTTAAAAGTATTATTGCCTCACTTTCCATTCTAGAGCAGGTTATCATTTCTATGGACCAGAACAAAACTGATCTGGAAATCACAATTGCTCATTTTGGTTTCAAATATCTGCTTCCAGATTAGATCTCTGTTAATCTGTTTGGATCTCTTATTCTATAGCCAAAACAAGTTATATATGTCCTTAATGCTGATTCTCTTCCCAATGGTTGTGTCATTTCTTGTGCTACTTCCTCATTGTAGCATATTTTTCCATCTTTCAGCTCCAAATGCCTAAAACAGCCTGATTTTCAAAACAAAGCCTAAATTTCATGTCCCTGATCCTTGTTATTATGCTTTGGTTGAAATCAGATTTTTGTGTTTTAGATTTTAACATTTTACCTGTATCTCAGGTAAGTTTTCCATTATTTTCTACTTTATTCTATTGGATGATAAAGATATGTTTTGTGAACTATAATACATAGATCATTAGCATATTGTGAGTTTTGGGTATGTTATGTAAAATAAACACGTATTAATTCAAATATGGAAAATTATAAATTTTATCATATGTTTTCGGAAGCTCTGATATTCTCAAGGAGACATTTAGAACATAAAGTATTTGAAATCCTGTTTAGCTATGGCTTATACATTTGTAATAATAAGGCAATTTTTTTCCTTCTGGCATATTAGTATTCATGGAATACACTTAAGACAACATATATCCAGGGGGCATTGGTTTTATCAGTGCCTTAACTCAGAGGAAGTTGGTTTAATTCCCATCTTCCCTGGTTGTGGGAACTTTTCCTTTCTTATCACTGTCATTTTGCTGTACCAGTGATCCATCCTCTGGCCTGGGTTTTGAAGGAGTCTCAACTTCCAGGGAAGTATGATGATGTTGATGGGAGGTGGCACTTTAAAGTGAATATAAAGGCTACATGGTTGGCAGTTCTCATCAAAGGACAAGACTAAGCAGTAGGAATATTTGTCATAGGCAGCTTATGGAGTTTTTATCTGCATGAAGAGATGAGCTTCTCTAGGAGGTAAGCAGTTTTCTTGACCCCCTAAGACTGGTGAAGAGCCGTGCTGGTGGAGCTACAAGTTCCGTTCTTGTCAACCCCACTCTAGTTCATGGGCCCTTTTCCCTGACTCTCCCTCCTATTCTCTGGATCTTCTGTTTCGTTTTGGTTGGAGAATAACAAATTGGATCATGGATATTTTTATTTATTTTATCTCACACTTCAGAGAATCATATCATTTGAACAAGAGCCAAGAGTTTTTCTTTGTTGCCTGTTGATTTTCCTGCCAAGGAATCCGAGTTTGACTCAACAATTTTTCAATTTTACCGTAGTGTGAAAGTGATAGGCACCCAGAGGAACCATACATCAAATTTTAAAAGTTGATAATTTTCCAGCCTATGATTATCTCCCAGCATACTGGGCAGTGACAACAGGAACAGCCCTCAGCCAGCCCCATTGTCATGGGTGGAAACCATTGACACTCTATGTTACCTGTATCCAGTAGATACTATGTTGCCAGTATTTACTAGATACAGGTAATCAACAAATTACATGAGATGTCAACACTTCATCATCAAAGGATTTTTCAGTAGAGAATTTTGCCCTACTCTAGGCTAACATAAGTGTTCTGAGTATGTTTAAGGTAAGCTAGTCTAAGCTATGTTATCTCTGTACAATTGAGCATGCTTTTTAAATAATTAACTTTTCCTTTATTCATTGGTTAAAACTTTTAAGGTATGTTGTGTTCCTCTTCACACTCTTAATAGCCCTGAGATGTAAAGAAATACAGGATTATTGGGGCCAGCGCTGTGGTGTAGTGGGTTAAAGCCCAGGCCTGAAGCGCTGGCATCCCATATGGGCTCCAGTTTGAGTCCTGGCTGCTCCTCTTCTGATCCAGCTTTCTGCTATGGCCTGGGAAAGCAGTAGAAGATGTCCCAAGTCCTTTGTCCCCTGCACCCATGTGGGAGACCCAGAAGAAGCTCCTGGCTCCTGGCTTCGGATTGGCGCAGCTCAGGCTGTTTCAGCCATCTGGGGAGTGAACCAGCGGATGGAAGACCTCTCTCTCTCTGTCTCTACCTCTCTCTGTAACTCTGTCTTTCAAATAAATAAAATAAATCTTTAAAAAAGAAAGAAATACAGGATTATTTTTCCAACTAGATATTAAACACACATAGCAAACAGTGTTTGTCACAGAATTTACATCTTACTCTGTGATCCTATGGTGGCTTTTCCCCTTGAGTTTCTACTTTAATATGTCCCTAGAATATCTCCCACTCTGACGCTTGTCTCTTCCCTGCTCAGCTTGCCGTGGATATGTGGCCCCAACAACTCCACAGATGTTGTTGTCACAGAACTGGTTGAGATGAACAGATGAGTACTCTTTTATGCTTTGAAATTTGACTAAGACTGATTTTTTTCCCATTGTCTCAAGAAAAACATTGGCTTGGATTTTACATGGTTGCATCTCTCATAAGGATGTGCTATTCCAAGAAATAATGACAGCAGAGAACAAAATAAAATTTGATGTGCTTTCCCAGGCAACATGACTGCATTCAGCCATGCCGTACTCTGCTATTGCACTCTACATGTAGAATTTACTCAATAAATGGGAGAAATTGAGATAATATTAATTCCAAGTTAATACCCAGGGTTTGAATTTCACTAGGCTCTGAATTATATTTCATTTGTCAGTGAATTATGTGTAACATAGTAGGGATTCAATGCATTCTTAGAAATGAATGATAATAATAATTATCCAAGAGTTGGTTGAAACAACAAATGGACAATAATTTAAATCAATGGACAATAATTTAAAAATTTGAGAAATTGGCTTGGGGATTTTGGGTACTGTTTTGCATTTGTGGAACCAATTTAAATGTATTTTTTCTCTTCTTTAGTTGTTTGATTTCAAGCTTTCCTGTTCCCAAGGCCCCTGCATTCTACTTTCACTTATTCACTTATTTATTTCAGGGAGAAGGACATTAGTAGGTGACAGTTTTATGCTTTATTTCCTATCTCCATCTTCCTTTCAGTCTTGTTTCTCATATTTTTCACGTTGAAATTACCTTTCTGAAACTACCTCCTATTTCTCGAGGAATAATGTTTTCTCTTTGCCAGGTAGCTCAAAAATTTTTAGAAAATGTATTTCTGCTTCAAATCTATTTTACTCTATGCTAATGAGTCAGTCAACTGAAAACACCTCTTCTAGCTTGTTGATCAGCCCAGTAATATACAGGTACGTCTCATTCATTGTATATACTGACATTAAATGACATGAAATTTTATTTATGTCTCCAATAGGCTGTAGGATTAGAAAGGGAATGAGACAGGGTGTGTTCATCTGTCTATTCATATCTATTATCAAAGGAATTGCTACAAATATCAGCAGAGTAAATGGAATTGTATCTGAACTCTTCCTAGCCTGGTTGTGGAAACTTGGCCTTTGCCTTTGCAAAGAAATGCTGACTTTAGGAATAACTGAACAGGTGTCTTTTGTCAAATGCCTTTCAAAGAAATGATAAATGTTTAAGGAGACAGATATGTTTGCCCTGATTCGTGCATCTTATACTATATATATGATTAAAAACATCATATGGTACCCAATAAATATGTACAATATATGTTAATTACATATAAAAATTTAATAAAATTATTTTACACTGTGAATTATGAATGAAAAACCAAAAAGTTGGAATCATCTGTCAAATTTTCATATGGCAGAAAGCTCCATTATTTATCAGTTATAATATGATCATTTTGAAGTTAGAGACAAATTTAGAAAATAAGACAATGATTTTCTTTGGGGATCCTTTAAAAACTCATGTTAAGAAGGAGCATAAGAGAGTGACTCTATAATACTTCCCTGCCAAATGAACTGTTGCAATGCTATATAGAAGTTATTAAAAATATGCTTTTGTACACTCAAGCCCAAAGGTTGTATTATCATGAGTAATGACAATGACAGGTTTATGTTATAGGCTCTCTTGGTTCAAGTAATAGTTTTACTAGTAAAAAAATCTGCAAATATATATGTAAAGTTTTAAAAGTTCACTTAGTCACTCTAATCTAGATATGAAGACCACTTTTCAGATATTGAGTAGACGAGGAAGTAAAACAACATGAAAGAGTTTTCTAAATTCAGTACTAGAGTCAGTGTGAACAAGGATGTGTTGTTTTGCTAGCACTATCACAACCAAAACTACAACTCTGGAGGATAGAAGTCCAACAACAAGGTGCTGATTTCTTCCGTCTCTGTCCTTGGGGTGCAGATAGCTACTGTTCACTGGTGCTTTTGCACTGTCTCCCTCTGAGGTGTCTGCAGCCTAATTTAGTTTTATGGTATGGATACCAGACATATCAGACTGGCATCCGCCCAAATAACTTCATTTTACTTTTTTAAATACTTTATTTCTAAAAATAGTTGCAGTCTAAGTTATGGAGAGTTAAGATGTCAACATGTAAATCTGAGACAGGTGCAATTCAACGCATAACAAGGGATAAACAATACGTGCAAAACAGGTGCAATTCAATGCATAACAAGGGATAAAAAATACATGCAAAGTCAAGTCTCTGGATTGTACAGCATGAATGTGAATGAAGGATTCTGGGTAAAGCTGTCTGTGGTGACTGCCTCATGCTGGCACCCCATCACAGGAAGGAAGGGACTGAAAAGGGAAACATGGATGGGGATCCTGTGGGAGTTTTCCCTCACAGAAGAAAGCACTTCTTTTCCATTGCTAGTACATCATTACAGAAAAACCCTTTAATATAAAAAGTAACAATAACTGCCTAAGCCAGGAGATTGTAGTTCTTTGAGTCCCAAAATGAAGCTCAAATTCTATCTACAGACTAATTTCAACTTTAGATCCTTTGTGCTAACTGGAACTGTTTTGATCATCATTTCTTTATTGCTAAATCTAGTTAGAAACTTAATTCTCAAAGTAAAATCTTCCTCAATCATTTTACAGATTTGAAAACTGTCATTTTTTGTCTTTCATCTTCTGTAGCTTAACGACCTATTTAGTTTATGTTTTTTTAATGATTTATTCAAAGTTACAGGGATCAAACAATGAACAAACTCAGTAGTTTCTATTTTATGCTAGAAAACTACACTAAAAAAGAGAACTAGGGGCTATCACTGCTGTGCTAAGCATGAGTATTGAAGTCTTATAATAAGGAGCTCTTCTGATACTCATTTTCTTGCTTAGAAGGCTGAGTCATATGCATATTTGTAAGTGGAAAATAAGGCCATAAGCCCTATCAGCTGACAGCCCAACTTAGTCACTAACCCTAATAACTGTGCTATCTAACATGTGATAGAACAATGGAAAAATGAGCAAGGCACATGATGTTCATGGTAGCCCTCTCATCTTGCTGTTGTGATCCTCAGATAGTTCTCTGATGTGCACATAATTGTCACCATTTTGCATGTGAAAGATATATAGAAAAAGTGAGCAATCTGACCCATGATGGCACAAGTATTGAATGACAAGAGATGAAATCTCAAGACTTGCAGAAGTTTTCTCTGTGTAAGACACTAACTTAGCTCCTAAGGAGTGTTAAATCAGCTGAACTCAGCACCTATTTTAAAATGAATAACAAACTGCAATTAATTCCTAGGATCACTGGGTTCTGAATGCCAACTACTCCCATTTTCTTGCCCTTTTCTTTACATGCATGTTTAGGGATCTTTAGGTGAACAACTATGTAAGCATTGAGACGAAAAACATTTACTTGATTAACTGATTTTGTGGAATGTATGATCAAGCATCATCACAGCAAATTTAGTAGAAACCAAAGGACTAACTGTGGACACAATTACTCCATCCTACGTAAAGAATCAGAGCTGCCAGTGAGAATCATTTGCCTCTCTCATTTTTCCATTGTTCTATCGCCTGTTAGATAGCACAGTTATTAGAGTTAGTGACTAAGTTGGGCTGTCAGCTGATAGGGCTAATGGCCTTATTTGCCACTTACAAATATGCATATGACTCAGCCTTCTAAGCAAGAAAATGAGTATCAGAAGAGCTCTTTATTATAAGACATCAATACTCATATTTTCTATCCCAAATAAAGCTGTTTCCCAAGAATTAGAAAAAAAAAAGGGAATTCTATGAGCAGTGAGAACAAAATGACATTCAAATGGCTCTGGTTCCTCTCTGTAATTCCGTTCATGATGCTTATGTATCAGTCTGCTCACTTTTGTATTTGACTCTATAGAAACAAACAAAAAATTGGCTATGTTTTATAGAATAACAACCAAAATGTACTGAGCTCTCAGGATTATTCTAGCACTATTCAATTTTTAATTATTGAAGGCTTTCCAAAAGTGATTTCATGTACAGGCAACAAATCACACTATACAGCAAAAAATGAAGAAATAAATAATCCACCCTAAGTGAAAAAGCATAAAAGAGAATGAGTCAAACCTGGGAATGCCAGAATAGGGAGAAAGATAATTGGTAGTAGGGTATGAGAAAACTAATGAGAAGAATTAATTAGAACAACTCAACATTAAGTGCTCTGAAGAATCTTGTACATCCTGCTTGTCAGTACTTCCAGCGGAAGACATCTAAATGCTTGAGTGCAGAATCAGAATTGCACAACCAACAAAGATACTTCAGCATGTAAATTATGGTCTTTTTCAAGCTACGAACTTCTATATAAACAGATTTCATGATAAAGTAGACCTATCATGTGGACAGTGTTATGAGGTTTTTTATTTATCAGTAGGTATGACGTTCAATGGCAACTTGGGAGTCAAATCTTTTTTTTCAACTTTTATTTAATAAATATAAATTTCCAAAGTACAACTTTTGAATTATAGTGGCTTTTCCCCCCATAACCTCCCTCCAACCCACAACCATCCCATCTCCCCTTCCCTCTCCCATCCCATTCTTCAAGATTCATTTTCATTTATCTTTATATACAGAAAATCAACTTAGTATATACTAAATAAAGATTTCATGAGCTTAGAAACTATGGGTCTTGATGATAATGCAATATTTGAAGAAAAGAAAGGATTTCTAGGCTGAATTGCATTTTCTACTTCTTGTATACAAGAGAGCTCAAAATGTTCATGGAGAAACAGGATCAAATGATCTTCATTTAAGTACAAAATATTTTTTAAAATACATGCATAGCTTATTTAAAATATTCACTTACCATGAATTTTACATTTAATCATTTAACAATTTTTTATTTAACATACACAGAGTTCATGTATTTCATATATATGAACATAAATATAGGAACATAGTGATACCTCAGTCCTTACCCTTCTGCCCACCCACACACTCCCACCCTCCCTCCTCCTTCCTCTCATATTCTCTCTCTTAATTTTTATAATTACCTGCTTTCAGATTATGTATATTCATAAGATTAACCCTACACTAATAGGTCAACAAATAGAAGGAAATAAATAATGTTCTTCAACAGTAGAGTCTAGGACTGTAACCAATCCTCAAATCTCAGAAAATCAATTTCACTCCTATTAATTACATTTTAGGTACTCTAATAGTTACTACGTATCTGGGAAAACACAGTATTTATCTTTTTTGAATGGCTTATTACACTAAGTATAGTGGTTTCTAGTTGCGCTCATTTTTTTTTTTTTGACAGGCAGAGTGGACAGTGAGAGAGAGAGACAGAGAGAAAGGTCTTCCTTTGCCCTTGGTTCACCCTCGAATGGCCGCCGTGTCCAGCGCGCTGCGGCTGGCGCACTGCGCTCATCCGATAGCAGGAGCCAGGTGCCAGGTGCTTTTTCCTGGTTTCCCATGGGGTGCAGGGCCCAAGCACCTGGGCCATCCTCCACTGCACTCCCGGGCCACAGCAGAGAGCTGGCCTGGAAGAGGGGCAACAGGGACAGAATCCGGCGCCCCAACCAGGACTAGAACCCGGTGTGCCGGTGCCGCAAGGTGGAGGATTAGCCTGTAGAGCCACGGCGCCGGCCAACGCGCTCATTTATTTTAAAGCTCCGAATTCCATAGTGTATATATACCATAATTTCTTTATCCAGTCGTCAATTGAAAGACATCTGGGTTAATTCTATATCTTAGCTGTTGAGATTGTGCTGCAATGAACTTGGTGGATACAGATAGCTCTTTCACTTGCTAATTTCATTTTGTTTGGGTAAATTCCTAGCAGTGAGATAGCTGGGTCATATGATAGATATGGTAGATTTATTTTCAGATTTCTGAGGTATCTTTGCACTGTCTTTCACAATAGCTGTAGTAGTTTACATTCCCATTAACAATGGATTAGGGTTCCTTTTCCCCACATCCTCACCACTCCTCTAAATACTTCACATTTTAATAAAGATGTTCTTTTCATTTCCACTAGATATTAAAAAATCAGAAATGATCAAATTGAAGTGTACTCATATACAGGGAATTTTTATTGTATTGATCTCGTTCTTGTACCCCAATTCGAGCAGTAACTATGGGTTTAAGACATTTGTCAACATTCATGTGCTTTGCCACTTCTACAAGTAATGATCACCCAGCTCTATGAAAACAGTTTACAGTGATAGTTTATCTTTTCTAAAATCTGTTTAATTTGCAAGGAAATTTTTAAATATTGACCACAGTCTCATGATCTGGTCAAGTAGACTATCTTAGTTAATTAACACATGGGAGCAGATACAGGCACTTTAAATCCTTTGCTACCACTTAGTACAGGGCACAAACAGGCAGTTCGGTTCACTACATTTTATTTCTTTGATTTATAATATATATTTAATATGCCAACAGGAAAAAGAGCCAGCTCAATTTAACAACACATTTGTATTTTACAAGTAAATTAGGAAAAAAAAACTGTAATTAAGTTAGTTTTGGAGAAAGCTATGTAAAGAAAAAAAGCCTCGATAATTCTATTTCTACTGTTATGCAAGCAGAGGCTTGAAAATTTATGGGATTTTGATTTTTTTTTTTTTTTTTGCTTTTTTACTCTTCTTTTCCTAAAATCCAGGAGTCATATTAAGAAGCACGAATTAGGGGCGAACATAGTGGAATAGTGGGTAAAGCCAACTTCTGAGTGCCAGGATCCCAGATGGGCTCTGGTTTGAGTCCCGGCTGTTCCACTTCAGATCCAGCTCTCTACTGTAGCCTGGGAAAGCACTGAAGATGGCCCAAGTCCTTCAGCCCCTGCACCCACATGGGAGACCCAGAATATGCTCCTGGCTCCGGACTTCGGATTGGTGCAGCTCTGGCCATTGCAGCCATCTGGGGGAGTGAACCGCCAGATTGAAGACCTCTCTCTCTCTCTGCCTCTGCCTCTTTGTAACTCTGACTTTCAAATCAGATAAAATAAACCTTTTAAAAAAACTTTTATTTAATAAATATAAATTTCCAAAGTACAACTTTTGGATTATAGTGGCTTTTTTTCTCCCATAACCTCCCTCCCACCCGCAACCATTCCATCTCCCATTTCCTCTCCCATCCCATTTACATCTTGTCATGAGCTGCCAAGGCTTTGGAAGCCTTTTGAGTTTGCTGACTTCAATCTTATTCAGACAGGGTCATAGTCAAAGTGGAAGTTCTCTCCTCCCTTCAGAGAAAGGTACCTCCTTCTTTGATGGCCCGTTCTTTCCACTGGGATCTCACTCGCAGAGATCTTTCATTTAGGTCTTCTGTTTTTTTTTTTTTTTCCACAGTGTCTTGGCTTTCAATGCCTGACATACTCTCATGTGCTTTTTAGCCAGATCTGAATGTCTTAAGGGCTGATTTTGAGGCTAGAGTGCTGTTTAGGACATCTGCCATTCTATGAGTCTGCTGTGTATCCTGCTTCCCATGTTGGATTGTTCTCTCCTTTTTAATTCTATCAGTTAGTATTAGCCGACACTAGTCTTGTTTATGTGATCCCTTTGACCCTTAGACCTATCATTATGATCAATTGTGAACTGAAACTGATCACTTGGGCCAGTGAGATGGCATTGGTTCATGCCACCTTGATGGGATTGAATTGGAATCCCCTGGCACATTTCCAACTCCACCACTTGGGGCAAGTCAGCTTGAGCATGTCCCAAATTGTACATCTCCTCCCTTTCTTATTCCCACTCTTATATTTAACAGGGATCACTTTTCAGTTAAACTTAAACACCTAAGAATAATTGTGTGTTAATTACAGAGTTCAACCAATGGTATTAAATAGAACAAAAAATTACTAAAAGGAATTGAGTAGTAAGTTGTTCCCTGACAGTAAGGACAAGGGCTGATCAAGTCCTTGTTTCTCATAAGTAAATGTTTAAAAAAACAAAAAAAGAATGAATTAAGGAGCACATGTTGGTGAGATGAGGTGCCATCACTTCCATTTTCTACCCAAATGCTAGACATGTGAATAGGACAATTTGAGAATCTAGCCTGGGACCAGATAAGATCCAGTTAGCTTTTGGTAAGCTTTAATGTATCATTCAATATTCAGGTTGCTTTATAACAGTAGGATTAGCCACGTTGGTACACACCTATTTGTTTTCCCTCAAAATACTACTAGGAGGAATATTCTCTGACTGAGTGAATAAGGAAGAATTTTACTCATACATTGAAAAAGACCAGGAAAACTAAGCCAAGGTCATAGATAAATGGGCTGAATTGAGATTATTTATTTATCATGTGCACTCCTATCTCATGGATGTCTAGCTTCCTTGGAAGGAGGATATTCTTTCATTTCAATTTCATTGAATTAATATCTGACACTGTATTAATCGTGTTGGATATCATGAATGCTGCAGAAGGCAAACTGTTTAATCAAACAACACATCATTTCTGAGCCTGCATCAAACTCTGTGCATCATGCATTCCTATTGAATGCAGCCTATAAGAAACACACACATTCTCATTCATCTCCACATCATTTACCTTGTGGGCAGCAAAATTGGGCACTTCTTAGCCCAGGCACAATCACCCCTCTTCTAGTTCTCAAGCCAAGGATCAAGATACGAAAATTATTCTTGGTAAGGAGCCAACATGCATGGTCTTAATCCCAAATCTTTCAGCAAGTAATTGTGTGATTCTCATAGTGGTACCTAATTTGTGTATGTCTGCATTTTCTCTAGCTTACAGTTTGGGAAGTAAGAATTTATCTTCCTTATCCTTAAGAGTGAATATAAAAATGAAATTTGGCAGTTTAAATAGCCAAACACTAGCTTGTTTAAACTAAGAGAATAACAATTCAGTTAATCTATATGAAGGCTCTTCAAAAAAATTCATAGGAAGTGCCAAGTCTGTAAAAATATGCATGGGTTTCAAAATTTTTGCATCAAATAAATGTATCATTTAATTTCAATTTTCCATAAATTATTACAAGAACCATTGTAATGGAAGAGAAAATTTGGATTGGATTGATTTTCCTCTTAACTTTTCACATCGGAAAAATAAGCCACAGCCCTAGCGTACATTTAGCACTCCTGATAAGGCTTGTATTTTTCTCCTTCCTTTAGTTTGACATTATATTATCATTTGCAATTTGTCTCAATTTTTACATATGCTATTTTCATTTTACTTTAGAAATTTATTTTATTATTTATTTCATCTTATCATATGCATCACTTACCAGTTATTCAAATGTTTTATGAAAAAAATCAGTAAATCAAAAACCAAAAACGCATATAAACACACATCCCTAAACATGTGTTGCTCGATCACAGTTGTTTAGAATGTCATAGACTCTGACCATTTTATTAATTTTTGTAATCAATATAATACTAAAGCAATTTATTTGTTCTCAACATATATGCTATGGACTTTTAAAATCTCTGGTGGCTCTTTGTGTTTCCAGAAAGAACCTCACCAGTACAAACCGGGACGTTGGGAGAAAACTGAGCAAAAACAATACCAGTAACCAAAAGGCCTTGTTTTATGACATTCACAATTTAATTTAGCACTAGCCTAGTTTACTCAACCATTCCTCATCCCTTTTTGTCTCAAAAATTGAATGAATTAGTGCATAGATAGGTTGATACGTAAAAAAATCAATTGTTCAATTTTCTCAAACCAGATTCGATGCAATCAATTCCAGCAATGTACAGAAAGATCAAGATTTTTTCAGAATTAAATGGCATATGAAAAAGCTTAAGGTATATGCTAGATATTGAACAAAATGTTCCAGTTGTTCTCATGTCCCCTGCAAATGTCAGATGAGTGACACAGGCATTTCGCCCGTCATCCAGGTTAGAATGGGCCACTCCTTCTCTTCTGTACTGACATTTCTGACTTATTTTGAAGATGAAATGAGTCACCCACAAAGTGTACACTAAGATGGGCTCTATTTCCTAAACTGGAGATCAAATTTGAAAGCCTAAGGAAAACCACAGCCAGAATTGCAGAAACGTCAATGCGATGAAGATAAGCAGGATCTGAGCATCGGATGGCTGCTAGCCCAGGTTGCTGTTCCAGTCTGTCCCTTTGCCTACATTACAACCTGTTGGCCACTGAGGCACAAACAGTTAAGCCCAAATCCAGTGAATCTAGGCACAGTTATATAAAGACTAGTGGAATTTTTATTGCACAGCAAAGCCCCTCACATGGACATTCCACTTGCTAAGAGAATACATTGTAAACTTTACTTCACATCCCTGCCCCTCACCTTATCATGGTACACCTAGCACTTCAAATGTCCACAGGAACTCACCCAATAAGTAGATTAAGAAGGATCTCTACTGACTACCTAAGCAATATGAAGCCCAGTTTCAAAACCCCCATCTTCTGTTCAGGAAGTGGAGGGGTAGGAGGCTGACCCCCTATCCACTTTACCCACCTATTCTGTCCCTCATGAAATAAGGTCTTTTCTACCTTAGTTGGTCATCTCTTAACCTATGAGAACCTTAAAAATCCTAAAACCTATCTGCCTATGTTGAGAGACTATGGTACCTAATTTTCTTATTCTTATAACTTTTTTAGTATAGACGTATATGATTCCACAACATATGCATTGTACTAGGTTTTGAGACTGAGTTGTTCTGTTGTCTCATTGATATCACTACTATTTTTTCTTTTAAAAGTTAATGTATTTCAGTCATTTATTTTTTGAAGAAGTTTGAAAACTTTGGCACAGTTATATAAGTTCTCACTATTTTATAAATCTGTGTTAGTGGAAATTTAGTCTGGGAAAGTTCCTTAAATAATGGTGGTCATTAACGATTGACCACAACACTTAAAATCCAAACAACAAATTATACTGCAGGATATTTTCATTCTCTTTATTGAGAAACTCATTTACTTTTAAGAGAATGTTTTCATTAATCCTATCTGGCATGTTTCTTTGTGTGTATGTATTTTCTGCAGTTTAAGCTAAACTCTGTCCTTTTAGATAATGCTCCTAAAATTATATATGACAGTGCTGATGCAGCTACTGGTTGGCATGCTGCAACCTGCTTCATTAATGAATATTTTTAAGCTGCTTTGAAGTCTTGAATATGAAAATAGAATAAAAATGTGATTGCTGTCACTATAACACTGCCAAATTTGTTAATGAGGCAGTATTCTTCATTTTGTTTTGGGCCAAATTTGGTGGTTGTTTTGCAAACAGCACAAAGCAATGATTAACACTTAAGCTAAGCGCCTCAACTTAATGTTGTGATGGCTTTTATGCAGATTTATTCAACATATTTCCTTCAGTGTTTGGGAGAAATCAAATTTCACAACTTCAACTATTTCACTTATTCAGTACGGATCATAAGAGTGGGCAAAATGGAGGTGAGAGCTCCACAGGGAATAAATATAATCTCTTATATTATATGTTGTCATAAAATACTTTATGCAACGGCATTTGTCATCTAAACTGAGCTCGGTAAAACCTTAAAATCCTGTTATATACAATCATCTTGGTCTTTATTAGTGTTAAGTTTTCAAAAGTACTAAGCTTGGTCTCTTCAGTCTGATGCAGAAGATCCCAGTGTCCTGACACCTCAAGTGAAGCCAACTCACATCACAGGAAGCTCCTGTCAATGACAAGAGATGCTCACCATATTCCATACTTCTTATGCAAAATGCTGTATAAGTTCTCTTGAATCTTCTTTTATCAGTTCTAACTCACATTTTCTGCTTGTTTTTTAAAAATTTTTGGTCAAGTATTTCAGCTGTCACAAAGATACTCTGGTACCCACCATGGTGGAGGCTTCTTTTATAGTATTTGAGTTTTATTTAATTTTTTCCCTCACTTCCATTGGAGTTTTCCCACTTTGGAATCCTTTGAGAATTTTGTGAACTGTTTGCATATTCAGGGAGAGAAAAGGTACATTACAAGCTTAAAGACACTAGTTTTTATTCTTTTCATCTCCTAAAATTCCTCAGAGACTTCTACCTTCATAGTTGCAGAAGAGTTTAGATAAATTGGAAAGATAGGTTTATAATACAGCATGCTAAAGAAAAATGAGACTATTCATGAAATGATAATAATAATGCTAATAACAGCAAGAGTTTATTGAGTAGAAATAATAAAAACACTAATCATTGCTAGATAGCAAATTCCTTGAGGGTAGGGACAACACTTTATGAAACATTCAGCATGCATCACACCTCTTGCGGTAACTGATAAATACATGTTAATTTCAGTTTCATAGTCAGAGAATAAGTAGGGCGAGTGTAAAACTAGAAAAAAACGACAAAACAATTTACCCATAAAGTCATTTTGCATTTGATTCATTTTTTAAATCCAAAGGCTATAATTAAGTCAGTACTCTAAATGAGTAAATTATTTGTCTAACTGCCACTAACTCATACATGTCATATACTTTCCTGGTAAGTCCTATTCATTTTCACATGGAAGTAACAGCCATATTTGTTACAAAGAAAGACATGAATAATTAGCTAAGTCTGTTTTGTCCTTAGGAGAATGGATAATACCATGGATCTTTTAGATTGTGTCTACAAGGAAATGAGCTCAAGTCTTAAAGTGAATCAAGCCAATCAGTCTGTTTGAGTGACTCATCCCACTTGGCAAATGTCAAATTGTCAAAAATCATCTTGATGCTTCCTATTCTGCTGTCTTTATTAATATGTGAAGGAGTTTTTCTTTACTTGTGAACAATGTTTCCTAGCAATGTTAATATCATTTTTTAAAAAATCTGAGTGCAACCCACTTGGGAGACCCAGAGGAAGCCCCTGGCTCCTGGCTTCAAATCAGCGCAGCTCCAGTCACTGCAACCAGCTGGGGAGTGAACCAGTGGATGAAAGACCTCTCTCTCTCTCTGCCTTTCCTTCTCTCCCTATGTAACTCTGACTTTCAAATAAATAAATCCTTAAAAATAATCGGAGTGCAAGTAAGGTGTAGGATATTCAGATAACTGGAAATCTCTCTCTCCAGACCTTTGACTATTCTGCTATTAAAAGTGGTCAAATAGACATTGGAGGTGTAGCACTTCTCATCATAAGTGTTCACCTTAGGTAAGAGATACACACAAGAACATGAAGATATTTGGACAAAAATACTAGCAAATACATACAAAGGAGGAGAAGAAATAACAAGATCACTAAATAGTTCAACATTAAGAAGAGAGTAAATCTGATTTTGCTAAAATTTTAACAGGTACTTACACTATATTAACTCATAAATTTTTATATCTTACTTTTAAAAGATTTATTTATTTATTTATTTATTTACTTGACAGGCAGATTAACAGAGCATAGGGAAAGACAGAGATCTTCCAATCACTGGTTCCTTTTAATGACCAGGGTTGTTCCAGGCTGAAGCCAGTGCCCAGACATCCATCTGGCTCTCACACATAGGTGAAAGGGTCCCAAATACATGGGCCATCATCTGATTGATACTTTCCCAGTTGCAGTAGCAAGGAGCTGTATTGGAAATTGGAGCAGCTGGGCATTGGAATAGTGCTGCAATAGGGATATGGGTATCATAAGTGGTTATATAATCTACTGTGCCACAAGGCTGGTCCCCAGTTTTTAACATTTTTTTTTTTTTAATTATCAGGTGCTGGTGTTTTGGCATAAAGATGAAACACTTGCATTTTCAGTATCCCTTAATAGCATAGTTTTGTGTCCTGGCTGCCCCTCTTCTGACCCAGCTCCCTATCCATCTCCAAGGCTAATTACCAGGAAAGACAATGGAAGATGACCCAGTTGTTTGGGCGGCCACCACCCATGTGAGAGACCTGGATGAAGCTCCCAGTTCCTTTCAGCCATCTGGGAGTGTACCAACAGATGGAAGATTCTCTTCTCTCTCTGTAACAGACTTCCAAATAAATAAATAAATCTTTAAAAAATTATCAGACATATATAATTATACATATTTATGGGATATTATGTGATGTTTTGGTACATGTATATATTGCATAATATCCAATCAAGATAAATATATTTATCTATTCTAATATTTAACACTGTATTATGTGGAAAATATTATGTTAAGTAACATAAGAAGGACAGAGACTAAAACATGAAAACTCTAGAGTTTCTGAAAATTTTACCATTAATCAGCTAAAAATAATCATGATAATGATCTTACTAATATGGTGATTATATGAGGATAATTTTCTGTATCAGGCTCATTTACTTTGTGTACCCTAATGATTAATTAAGTTAAACATCACAAAATGTCACAAAAGTCTGATAAGATTGGTAAATTCATAACCTGATTTTGTAAGTAAGAATGATGAGGCTCACAGAGGCTGATGACCCATGCAAAGACACATGGCTAAAGGACTAAGAATTTCAACTCTGTATAGCTTCAGAGCCCTTACAAGGATGCTTAAATGGAGAAGCCAGTCTTCAGTCCTTTTCTGTGTTCTGCAAGCTTAAAGGACAACAGATATACAGCTGGAGCTCTGGCAGCCGTATTGGGCTCTGAGCTAAATGTGGAGTTGGAGCAGGCATGATGTAACCATAAGACAGAGGTAGCCTAACTCTTATTCCTCAACCTCAGCTATCGTTGAATAAGCCAACTCTAGAAGTTCCTCTCATGATGAAGCCACTGTTACTTTCAGGTTTTCTGTCACTTGTTAACAAACTTAATCATAACTCCAATACCACTGTACTGGATATTGCCCAATTTTTAAAAATGTAATTCATTTATTTACATTTTATTTGAAAGGGAGGGAGGGAGAGGGAGAGGTGGAGGGAGAGAGGTGGAGGAAGGGAGGGTGAGAGAGAGAGAGATTTTTTGTATGGCTAGTTCACTCCACAAACGTCCTCAGCTACTGAAGCTGGACCAAGCTGCAGTCAGGATCCTTGAACTTAGTCCAGGTCTCACAATCAAGCGGCAGAGAGCAAACTACTTGGACTTTTACTTGTTGCCTCCTGTGTTACTTGTTAGTTTGAAACTGGCCTGGAAGCATTATTAGAATGTACTCAAATATTTACAATTCTATATTTCCTCAATTTTTCACATGCACTGAATTTTATGAATTGTTTAGTTATGTGGTCTGCATGTTCTCCACGTTTTAGACTTCATACAATCACATGATAGGAAAGCACAAGTAGATTTCCACAAATCTATTTGTCTATTGTCTTAGTTTTCTTTAATTTTTAAATTTTAATTAGTTTTTAACAGTCAATGTGATTTGTAGATACAATTCTAAGAAACAAAATGATGTGCCCTTCCTCCTTCTCTCCCTCCCTTCCAGCCTCTTTCCTTCATTTTAGTTTTTGAGATAACATTTTAAAATTGTATTACAGTTCAAAAGGTTTTTAAGCCAAATAAGTTTAATAACTAAAAAGCAAAAATACCCTAGTTTAGTGGAAATATAGACAACAGCTATACATAATAACCAAATGGAAAAATGACCATTCCACCCATACACAGTAAATTTTAATGTAATCATAGATATTAAAACTATAGTAGTATGGCATTCTTACCACTGATGTCACAAAGTTATAAAACAATCTGGTGCCACGGCTCACTAGGCTAATCCTCCGCTTGCAGCGCTGGCACCCAGGGTTCTAGTCCTGGTTGGGGCACCGGATTCTGTCCTGGTTGCCCCTCTTCCAGGCCAGCTCTCTGCTGAGGCCCGGGAAGGCAGTGGAGGATGGCCCAAGTGCTTGGGCCCTGCACCCACATGGGAGACCAGGAGGAAGCACCTGGCTCCTGGCATGGGATCGGCACGGTGCGCCGGCCATAGCAGCCATTAGGGGAGTGAACGGAAGAAAGACCTTTCTCTCTGTCTCTCTCTCTCACTGTCTAACTCTGCCTGTCAAAAAAAAAAGTTATAAAACAAAATTTTACAAAACTATATTTGCAGCAATATTGATATGTACATACATTTCTTTCCTTTTTCTCATATTTTGTTTTAATTTTAGCTCTGACATTTAAGGGAGAACATGTACATGTGGCAATTGCCTTTCACTCAACATGATATCCTCCTGTTGCATTCATTGTGCTGCAAGTGGTAGAATTTTATTCCATTTTATAGCTGAATAATATTCTATTATTTGTATATATTTATATATGATTTATAAAGTTTATTGATTTGTGAATGTTGAACAAATCTTTCATTTCTGGGATAAGTCCCACTTGATTGTGATGTATGATCTTTGGATATGGTTTTGGATTCAATTTGCTAGAATTTTGTTGAGAATCTTTGCATCTATGTTCATAAAAGACATATGCCTGTAGTTTTTTTGTAGTGTTTTTGTTTGGTTTTGGTATCAAAGTAATGCTGGCTTCATAAAAAGCATTTGACAGAATTTCATCTTATTTCATTTTGTGGAATAGTTTGAAGAATATTAAAGTTACTTCCTCTTTGAATATTCTGTAGAATTCGGTAGTAAATCATCAGTTCCTGGATTTTACCGAGGTGGAAGACTTTTGATTAAGGCTTCACACAATTTGCTTATTACAGATCTGTTTAGATTGTCTATGTCTTCTTGATTTAATCTTGATAGGCTATATGAATCCAGGAATTTATCTATTTCTTCTAGGTTTTCCAGTTTATTTGCTTATACTTCTGCATAATAGCTTCTTATAATCCTTTGTATTTCAGTGGTGTCTGTTGTCATTTTCTTTGTTAGTTTGGCTACAGGTTGTGTATTTTGTTTATCTTCTCAAAACAACCATTTTTATTTTGTTGGTCTTTTCTATTGTTCTTTTATTTTCAGTTTCATTTATTTCTATTCTTATCTTTATTTTTCTTGCCTTTTGCTGATTTTAGATTTGGTTTGTTCTCATTTTTCTAAGTTTCTGAAATGCATCATTATATCTTTTGTGACATTTCTGTTTTTTAAGGTAAACACTTAATGCTGTAAACTTCCCAATTAATACTGTTGTCAAATTGCCAAGAACTTTGAATTCTAAACATATTATCCATGATTGAAGAAAAATGTCTAACACAGGAAAGACAAAATTGGGCTCTGATATGTAAACTTAAATTCTTGAGGGCAGACAGGCAAGAGGCACTAACAAGTGAGTAAGGTAGGAAGTACTGAGTGGACTAAAATTTTAACAAATTGAACAGTCTATTTTCCCAGGTAAATGTGAAAGTTAGTACTCATTTTCTTGTCTTATGGGACTATAGATTCAACAACATTGTGTGTTTTAAAAGAAAGCACATTACCTTATACAATAGTTTTTTTTTTTTTTTTTTTGACAGGCAGAGTTAGACAGTGAGAAAGAAAGACAGAGAGAAAGGTCTTCCTTCCATTGGTTCACTCCCCAAATGGCTGCTACGCCCAGCGTGCAGCACCAATCCAAAGCCAGGAGCCAGGTGCTTCCTCCTGGTCTCCCATGTGGGTGCAGGACCCAACCAATTGGGCCATCCTCCACTGCCTTCCCGGGCCACAGAGGAGAGCTGGACTGGAAGAGCTGGACAGAATCCTGTGCTCTGACCGGGACTAGAACCTGGGGTGCCGGCACCACAGGTGGAGGATTAGCCTAGTGAGCCGCAGCACCGGCCAATATTATTATTTTTTAAGACAGACGACAGCATCATGACTAAGAAGAGTATGACCTCTTAAACCAATTGAGCCACTTATGAATCTCAGATCTACTACTGACCAGCTGTTAGTGTCTCAGTTTTCTCATCATTAAAAAGGGATAATAATAGAATAATTGAGCTCTAGCTAATAGGGTAACTTTGAGTAGCCAATGAGCTATATTTATAGAATACCCTAGAAATGACTGTAACATAGTAAGTACTTTAAAATGACTAAATACAAATAAGTCAATAAAACATTAAAATATAGAATTGGGCCATCATTTATGAGCTAAACTAAGCAAAACTGTAAATTCCCTCCAGGAGTTTGGAGCCTGGTATCTAACCTGATCTTTAGGAAAAGAGAAATAATAATATCGTGTGTCACTTCATATGGGATAGAAATAAGATTAGTAATTGGATATTAAAGTCCAGTTTGAATCTAGATCAGAAGCTACTTTCTATCAATTAGATGCATCTAACAGTAGAATTAACTGCTTCAAAAATTAGTGAATGTTTATTGTTGAAAGTAGTTAAAGCAGAAACTATAAGATAAATTATCTTTGGGGGATATACTATAGAGAATTTTTTGCAGTGGGTAAAGCTTTGTAAAAATGGACTCTAAAAAGCTGTCCAAAACAAAAGTCATGAATCCAGTGTGACAAATATCAGAAAGCCTCTGTAAATAGAAAGCACAGCAACTGGAGGGCATTCCTGGCCTTCATCAATAACCACAACAGTCGTCAGTTCTATCAGGGCATCAAAGAGGCACGGAGGAGTGAGACAACAAAGGACAGCAGTCATGTCTATGAGGAGTCTACAAAGGTCCAGTAAGGTGGATTTCTATCAACAGTCCTGGAATCCAGAGGACAATCAGATGAGGGAGGAGTACAGAGGGATGACCAGAAAGGCAACTTGCCAAATAATGACAACCACCTCCTTCTGTGCTTTTCTTGAGCCCCTACCTGAATGATAACTATGGCCCTGCAGCACCTCAAAGAGTCTGCTTGGTTTCTGACAATTATAAATCTTGTCCTCAAGTGGAAATTGATGGTCAGTGAATGGAAGGTAGACTGGGGTGATGGCAAATTGATACAATGTCACCAAGATGAATGGTCACTTGCACTTTTGCCAAGGGCAAGCACTACATCTTGTCTTCATTAAGGGTTGAAGAAATCTATTTGTATATACACTCCCTTGCCTCTTCACACAAATAGGAATTGGTAAACTATACTGAAGATGAAGCTGTATTTGGCTAATTTTCAGAGTGTGCTCTAGCAAGACCAGTCCTTCTTAAATATCTTTTCCTAACAACTCAGTCAATACAAATGAGATGATTTTAAAACTGCATCACTTTGCTTTTACAAGGATATGTCTGACATATTTTAATGTTTCAAATTTGGGCGCATTTTTTTAACTTACTTTTAACATTTTATTATTCTTACTTATATGGAGGAAAGAAATTTCATGCATGTTACATATAGTTTTTAAAAATTTTTATTAATATAAAGAGAACAGATTTCATGTATTTCATAGGTACAGTTCTAAGAAGATAATCATAATGCCATATTTTTCAAAGAGTTTTCAGAAAGTTTAATTTTTATAGATGAGAAAAGAGCATTACCAAAGGACATTTCCTAGGATTTACCTCACATAGCATAGCACTTTCCATTTTGTAAATTTGTGAATTTTCTTATCCTAAAATAATGCTTCTACATTTTTAATTGCTGCAGCATTTTAGAACTTGGAGAATCTTGAAGACTCATCCTGTCTGTAAAGATGAAGAAAGTAGACGCCAGAGAGGGAGCCTGTCCAAAACAAGATGGCTAATTAAAACAAAACTAAGAATTTGTATCTAAATGTATTGACCCCATCTATGTCTTTTTATGTCACAATAAAAGTGCAAATACATCTGATAACACAAATAGAAGCTGTTTCTACAAACACATGCAACATTGGAGTCAGTATTAGAAATATAGTAGAATTTCTTTCCGCCCTTGCTTGAGATTCACAGAAAAAGGTGAAACAAGATAGCATTTGAAGTAATCGATAGACCACATAAAGGGTAGCTATCAGTCTGCTGAATTGAAAAGGATTTTAGCATGGGCTCCTTTCAAATCTCACAGTGGTGCGTATAAAACAATTATGTAATTGGAGAAGAGATATTATACCTCTTAGGATTCCATATATTCAACAAATAGCATGTAATAGGTGATTCATTCCTACTGTGTAGATACTGATAACTATTTCTTGAGCATTAACTCTGTATGGGACACACACTGTTCAGTGCACCGAGGGTGAAGGCAATAGCATCAAATAGATAAGATTACTGTTCTTATGTAATTTTATTTTAGTGGGGAAGGAAAATGAATAGTTGAAAACTACAAAATTAAGCACAAATATAAAGATAAGTTATTTAGAAAATAAAAATTCAATGGTATAATAGAGAATAACTAGATAAATTACATTAAGTATCAAGAAAACTCAACTTGAGGAATTAATTTTTAAAATCTGAAACATACTGACACAGGAAAAAGTTGGACAAAGTATCCTTTTGTATATATACTTGTTTGACACTTTGAGAAACATTTTTCAAAAAGCTGGTGAGGCTGAATGCAAGCAGCAAAAGTATTACAAGCAAAGTAGAGGCAAATGAAAAAGAGGTGGTTAGAGAAACAATTTTAAAAGGTGTTTGAGCCAGAGATGTGGGGATGGCTGTGTTTATATGTATGAGATGGCTGAAGGAGTGAGCACTGAATTACTTAAGCAAAACAAATAGCAAGATCTTCTAAAAGCTCGCTCTGGCTTATAGTGAGTGATGTGTGTTATGAAACTCTTGGATCCAAGGAACCTGTTTAAGTGATCAAGCAAGACACAAGGTAAGATGGACTGGAGTAGTTCTCAACTCTGGACATTTTTTTCCCATTTGGAAATGTTTGGAGGCATTTTTGATCGTCATGGTTGGTGGAAGTTAGAGATTGCTACCAGCATCTAGTGGGCAGAGTCCAGGAATGCTGATAAATATCTTACAGTACACCTAAGAGGACCGTACAAAGAACTGGCTGTTGTTCACAGGGACAGTTTCATGGCTTTGTTCTCTGCTGAGTCCCATCAGGCCTTGCCAACACTCAGAATGGCACCACACATGATTTAGTGCTCTGTCTGCTATTGCCTTCTTGAAACTTAAAACTTGTGTCTCCAGCTTGGAGCTTGCAGGCGAAGTCTGGTGAGAGGATGAAGCACGCCTCTAAGTGGTGAAGATAGGCTCATTGTGTGTATCTCCTGACCCTTGCTGTTCCATTGGCAGATAGGGCTTGCCATACCTGACAAACACAGAATTCTGATGGAAGTGTTGTGTGTGGGTTTCAGTGAGACTCAACTGAGTGTGAGATAAGTATATTACTTCTACAACTGAGCTTTTCATGTAATACCCAAGGGCCTCAAATGACCACACTTCTTGTTTAAAATTCTTTGTTATGCAGAAATAAGTCAACACTTTCTAATAAAATATATGTAACCAAAGGAATTCATACATACTTTTCTACATACGATGCTCTCCTTGTAATAGCCACAATTTACTTTAAAATGATGATGCTGGGGGCTAGCATTGTGGTGTAGCAGGTAATATCACCACCTGTGATACCAGCATCCGCTATGTGTGCTAGTTTGTGCCCCAGCTGCTGCACTTCCAATCCAGTTCCCTGACAATGGCCTGGGAAAAGCAGCAGAACATGTCCTAAGTACTTAAGCCATTGCCACTCACATGTGATACCAGGAGGAAGTTTCTGGCTCCTAGCGTTGGCCTGGCCCAGCCCTGGCTGTTGAGTCCATTTTGTTAGTGAACCGTTAGATAGAAGATTCTCTCTCTCGTTTTATCTCTTCCCTTCCCCTCCCACCCTCCCTCCCTTCCCCCATAACTCTGACTTTAAAATAAATAAATATTTTAGAAATCAGAATTGATTCAGAGTGTGCAGATTTCAAGAACTGAGATAAAATCAGTAGCGAAAATTTTGTGCTGCATTTCTACTCTTCTGCTAAGAACAAACTCTTCATGCACAAGCTATGAATTACAGATTATGTAGTTTTGGTGATTCTGCAAACAAGTTAGTGTTCTTCTTACACTTATATCTAAAACTGGCCTTGTACAATGCAAAGATGAATATCAAAATTCATGTTAAAAACTTATGATTTTAATTCTTTATTTAAACTGACATTAAACAGTAAATTAATATAGTGAGACGATAAGCAGCAGAATAAAGAGTAGATATTATATATTCCTGTATTTAATGCCATGATTTTTCTGCATTTTGAACAAGGGACCCCATATTTTCACTTTTCCCTAGTCCTGCCAGTTGTGTAACTCATCATGACTCCAAATGGCATCGGAGCCAGTGCTGAAAGCTCCTTGTCTGGAGGGTAATAAAAAAGATGGAGAAAATTGGATTCTAGACAGAGTTAGCTGGAATTTCCAAGGGATTCTAAGGACTAAATACAAGGAAGCATGATACCTAGTTTGAAGATTGAATAATAAAACAGGGAAAAAATAATGTGATGTTCTACATCATGCAATTTTATCCTTAAAATAGTGATAAGACATTTATATTATTGTTCTTACTTTATAAAATAAGGAAACAAATGACTGTTCAAAATCCAAAATTTGAAATGGCAAAGCCAGAGTTCACATCTAAAACCCTTGGACACCATAGCCAGCTTGCCCAGCTGGACATAATCAGAGGGGAGCTGCAGGCTTGGTGAGACTCACCTACAAAATTATGGAGCAAATTGTGAATGGAAACCTGTGGAATGGAGCATAGAACTTTATTCCCCATCTGTTCTGATCTGCAGACTTTCCTGCTCTTCTGGTGATGCCATAATAAATATCCTTTTTACTACATCTTGTCAATTCATCTGTCTCCCAACATTGCATAATATCTTGGAGAATAGTTACAGAAATTGAGAAATATGAGTATATAAAACAGAAAGTATTTGCTGTGCCTTTTCATTATAGTATATTCTATATTTTATATCATTCATATTTTTCTTTATATACTTCTTGTCAAATATGTGAACAGTAATTTACTTGATCTGTAGTTTGCAAGAATACTGAATACACTATCAAAACAGTAAAAAAAAATGACCAAGGCATTCTTCTCTAAAAATTCAAGGTATAGAAATATATTAGAATATCTGAAACTCATTTTAAAATGCCACATTACGTGAGACATACAGCAGTGCTCAAAGTATAGTTTTAAAGATACTCTTGTCTATATTTTTATTATTTATATACATGTGAAAATAATTAACATTCTAATTAAAGTACCTCTGAATTATACACAATTCCTTTTTACCAGCAGCAATAAAAAAGCAAGTGACTTAGAAGTATATTGATGCCAATGATTTCAGTAATTCAATTGTGAAATAATGAATGTTCATTTTATAACTTATGCTAATTTCTTAACTGTCTCCACCTGCTTGCTTAGATAACCAGAGACTGAATTTTTGTGTAAATATTTGGACTAAGTTCTACTAGCTGAATTGTCTTATTCTTCTCAAAATTTGCTATTTTTCATCAAGCACACTGCTGAGAATTTTGGGTTGAACTTATTAGTTTCTCAACAGAGCTTACACTGTCCCAGAGGGCAAAGTAACACTTATTCCATGTCAGAGCCAAAATAACGATATTGGTTTTAGTAGTTCTACAATAATATGAAGAAAGAATTAAAAGAAGAAGAAAAAAAAAAAAACCTAGCAACTTGCATGATTACACTCACTATGCTATGCTGTAATTTATTCATTGGCATGTCTGCCCTCCCAAGTGGTTGTGAGGTTTTGGTGGGTAGGAACCATGTCAATCCCTTTTCTCTATGCCACATCCTTTTTATTATGTTCTTCCCAGTTTAGTATTAATAAATGATGAATGAATGAAGATCGAAGAGACGAACCATGTCATGAGCACAGATAACTCCTAAACCCTTGATAGTTATTTCTTCTTTTCAGTCAGTTATTGAGATGAATTTGACTAAAAGGCAAACTGAAATTCCGACTTTTATCACAAGAACTAATAGCTGGATTAAAGACTAATTATGATGCAATATTTTCATCTTGGTGCCATTGTTTTATAAACAGGTGACTATTGCATACATGAATAGCAAACACAACACCTGCCTCTTTCTAGAAGCCTAAGGGACAGATTAGGAATAGGTGTCTGTTCCAGAGACAAAGAAACCAATATCAAAAGACTGCTCATTTACAAGCTGTGGCTGTGTGGGAACTGCTAAAACTTGACCTGGTCTAGACTGATGATTATGGTCAAGAAACTATCAGTCACTTAACTTACTGCTCCTGAAAAGATCTACTAGTTTTCCCCTTTTGTTACAACAAGAATGTGCCTCACATTGAAATACAATTTGCTAATTATTGTCCCTGCTTATCACTTAATTTTTGTTTTCTCATTTAATCACACTAAGACCCTGTTGTTCTTCAAACATGTTTCAATGAGCCTATGACACCTATCGAGCAGTCTAAACATCTTAAAGAAGTATGCAAGACCAGCTTGTTACCAATCTGATTCCAACTCATTTTTCCCACTACTCCACCATATTTTTTCCTAGACTATCACTACAGTAGGTTATTGATCATCCCTCCTTTACCAACCAAATGTTCTCTTACCTCTGCATGTTTGTACATATGCCTTCTGTCCTTGGAAAGAACCAGCTTCCTATAGTTATTCGTCTCCTGTTACAATCCTTGCCATCATTCCTGGGCCAGCTTAAAGATGGTCTCTTCGACCAAACAGTACCAGTTCCTCTCGTCAGATAAGAGCACTATAGAAAACCTACTATTCTGTGTTTTGTGACACTTGCCATATCACAATGATCTGTCTATTTGTAGCAATGTGGTATCACAATAGCAAGCTAATATTCTGTAGACAGACAGACAAACCTTACTATTTTTCGAACCTCGAACTACTTCGTTAAATTCTGTGTTTCTCATCTGTAAAATAAGAATAATCAGACCTACCCTACAATGTTAATATAAGGATTGAATGAGCTCATATATTTGATAAATATCTCTTAGCATAATCTCTGGCATGTTATGTGAGTTGTCTACATTTTATTTTACGTTTAAAATTTGTTTGAAAAGCGGAACAGCAGAGAGAGAGAGAGCTTTTATCCACTGGTTCACTCCCCAAATTCTCACAGCCAGCAGGGCTGAGCCAGGCAGAAAAAAAGGAGCCTAGAACTTCATATAGGTCTTCCAGTTGGGTGGCAGTGGCCTAAGCCCTTGAGCATCATCTGCTGCCTCCCTGATGTGCATCAGTAGGAAGCCAGATCAGAAGTGGAGGTGGGATTCGATGGAATACAGGCCAGCCAAGAAGCTGCTTGCTTGACTTGTTGCACCACAATGCCCACCATGTATGTACTTTATTTCTCTTATTATATCTTCCTCTACTTACAACTTTGTGATTATTTTGAGTTCTGGAACCATGTTGTTCATTTTAATATACTCCTTAGCATAGTGTCTGGCATACATACTTTTGTTTGATAGATTTATGAGTGTATATCATATCAAATTTGCTTCTTCAACAATCTCTTTCTCTCCCTCCTTCTCTCTCTCTCTCTCTTTTGTTTCAGAAATGAACAAATTTATTAATTTTAAAGTACTCAGTGCAGCTCCAGACTCTTACAAATAACTGTGGGTATGACAAGCTAACTTTTCTCAAGATTCAAGTTACACTCTACTTCCTTTATTAGATGTTCCCTTGGATGCTTCCATCCACATGAATTTCACTCTTTCTTGATATTTAAATTAATTTGACTGGAAAAGTATTTAACATTTGTGTATGTCCCTGAATGCTTTTGTAATAATTTCATGGACATAAAACTTGTTTCTCCAATATAACCTCCCCACTTATAGGAAAGGGTGGAGGTTTTCCCAAAGGGATTTGTTAAAGTTACTTCTCAAAAAAAAAAAAAAAAAAAAAAAAAAAAACAAAAAACAAAACTAGGTGGAACAAAATTATTATGTGATATGATCCCAATCTGGGAAGCTAGATGATAAAATGCCAGCCTTCTCCTATGCAGCACCAGTAACCATAACTAGGAAAGAAATTTCACATCTTCCATAGGATGATAAGTAAAGACAGCAGAAGCAGAGCACACTGCTTTACTTAACTAAAAAGAATAGAAAGGAAAGGAGAGTGAATGTGACTGACACTTTGACTGTGTGAATGCACAGCCCTGCCTTTTAGAATGTATAATCATTAATTAACAAGTTCTGCAACAAGCCTAAGTGTGCTTAACAAATGTCATCTGAGTTACAATGAACTTTACATTAGTTTTATGCCTTAACAAAGATGTTGCAATGATTCCCAAATTCTATTGTACCTGATCATTGGTGTTCATTTTTAACAAAAATGGAATCTGATCTCTGCTTTGATAATTTAAAAAAAAAACTCAAGTTTTCTTGAGATTTTATAGCACCCACCCCTTGGATGACATATTCATATTTTATTGTCTCCTCAGTCTTCAATACAGTTCTTCCAGCCAAAAGTTTCTCCTTTATATTTTAATACATTCTGGAGCTTCTAGTGCCCAATAATCGACCTATTTCTTCCCACATGAAATATTCTATTACAATGTGGATAACATTTTTTTAAACTACACAGTCTCCAGATAAACTCATCTCTGTTTAAAATCATTTGTGTGAGGGGCTGGTGCTGTGGCACAGTGGGTTAACGCCCTGGCCTGAAGCACCAGCATCCCGTATGGGCGCTGGTTCTAGTCCCAGCTGCTCCACTTCCAATCCAGCTCTCTGCTATGGCCTGGGAAAGCAGTAGAAGATGACCCAAGTCCTCAGGCCCCTGCACCCATGTGAGAGACCTGGAGGAAGCTCCTGGCTCCTGGCTTTGGATCACTGCAGCTTTGGCCGTTGCAGCCATCTGGGGAGTCTTTATCTATCTCTGTGACTCTGTCTTTCAAGTAAATAAAATAAATCTTTTAAAAAAATTATTTGTGTACCCTCTGCACTAAAATAACAAAATAAAAGCTATTAAATATTTATTCCATGTCAAATATGTATTTTCGTGTTTTCATACATTTTATCATTTGCCTTACAAAAATTCTAGATTATTATTATTAAAAACTAATATTATTAAAACTATTTTTACTAAAAAAAATTCAAAGTTTTAGGACATTTGCCCATTGTCACAATGTTAATAAGATTGACTTATAAATTAATCAGCTAGCCATTATGCAATAGCACAATTCTTGCACAGTTTTTTCATAATATACACTTTCCACAAGCTTTTTTTAAAAATTTATTTTCTTTGTTTGAAAGAGTTACAGAGAGAGGTAGAGACACACACAGAGAGATAGTTCTTCCATCCGCTGGTTCACTCCCCAAATGGCCCCAACAACCAGAGCTCAGCCAATCCAAAGTCAGGAGCCAGGAACTTCTTCTGGGTCTCCCATGTGGATGCAAGGGTCCAAGGACTTGGGCCATTCTTTGCTGCATTAGCAGGCAGCTGGATTGAAATTGCAGCAGCCCAGACTCAAACTGGTGCCCATATGCGATGCCGGCACACTGCAGCCTGGGGCATTAACCCGCTGCACTACAGAGCCGCCCCTCCACAAGCTTTTTGACTACTTGTACATATAGATTTAAAATCATTTTGTACTGATGTAAACAAGTTTTCATTCCATTTTCCAGAAACTTTTGGGAGTTCCCTTATGTTCCTATTGCAAACAATAGAAATATGTTTCCAGGGTGACGCTGTTTTTTGTGGAGGACCATGCCCAATTTTAGAGGGAAAATCATAAAACTACAAGATAAAAATTCACTAGAATTTCACAAATATCAGTAATGAACTTCATTTTGAGTGTACTTTTATACAGGAGAATTTCTGTCACTTTTTCTATGTTAAACGCCTGTAAGGCTGGCGCCGCGGTTCAATAGGCTAATCCTCCGCCTTGCAGGGCCGGCACACGGGGTTCTAGTCCTGGTCGGGGCTCCAGATTCTGTCCTGGTTGCCCCTCTTCCAGTCCAGCTCTCTGCTGTGGCCCGGGAGTGCAGTGGAGGATGGCCCAAGTGCTTGGGCCCTGCACCCCATGGGAGACCAGGAGAAGCACCTGGCTCCTGCCTTCGGAATAGTGCTGTGCGCCGGCTTCAGCGGCCATTGGAGGGTGAACCAACGGCAGGGGAAGACCTTTCTCTCTGTCTCTCTCTCTCACTGTCCACTCTGCCTGTAAAACAAAACAAAACAAAACAAAAAAACAAACAAAACCCCAGTAAAGACAAGTGTGCTTTCATGAGATGCGTTGCTAGGCATTCTGAAAGACCATGTTGCTGGGGCTGGCACTGTGGCATAGCAGGTAAAGCCACCACCTGCAGTGCCAGCATTGCATATGGGCACTGGTTTTAGTCCTGGCTGCTCCACTTCCAAGCCAGCTCCCTGCTAATGTACCTGGGAAAACAGTGGAAGACGTTCCAAGTCCTTGGGTCCCTGCACCCCCGTGGGAGATCCAGAAGAAGCTCCTGGCTCCCCGCTTCAGAATGGCTCAGCTCTAGCTGTTGCGGCCTTTTGGGGAGTGGACCAGTGTATGGAAAACCTCTCTCTGTCTCTGCCTCTCTCTGTAACTCTGTCTTTCAAATAAATAAATCTTTAAAAACAGAGACCCCATATTGCTAATCGCAATGAGAAAAAATACCAGAGAATACTCTAAAATTAATACAGGTACAGGGGCCACTGCTATGGTGTAGCGGATAAAGCTGTTGCCTGCAGTGCTGGCATCCCATATGGTCACTAGTTTGAGTCCTGGCTACTCCACTTCCAATCCAACTCTCTGCTATGGCCTGGGGAAGCAGTAGAAGATGGCCCAAGCATTTAGGTCCCTCACCAACAAAGGAGACTCAGAGGAAACTCCTGGTTCCTGGCTTCAGATAGGCACAGCTTCTGCTGTTGTGGTCAATTGGTAAGTGAAGCAACGAATGGAAGATCTCTCTCTCTCTCTCTCTCTCTCTCTCTGCCTCTCCTCCTCTCTGTGTAACTCTGACTTTCAAATATATAAGTAAAATCTTAAAAAATAAATACAGATACAAATAAGAAGCCAGGTTGAAGTAGGCAAGCATACAGGCTAAAATCCATTGGCTTGTGAGCTGAAAGACCATGCCTTCACCACGCCCCTGTGTGACCTCACCCTACCTGATACCCCACCATGCTGCCATACTATCATGGGCTTATTTTATGTTCATACTTATCACACACCCTACGGTAATCATTCAAACATCATTCAGGGTTACGGAAAAAATTGTGTCTCCCCCAAATGCACAGGTTGAAATCCTAAACCCATTGCCTGGAAAGTGACTGTGTTTGCAAATAGGATCCTTAAAGCAGCATTTACATAAAAATGAGGTAACTAGGGTAGATCCTATTCCAACATGACTAGGTCTTCATAAGAAAAGGAAATTTGATGCAGACAGATACCAAGAGAGGATCAGGAGAAAGCAGGGATCCACAGCTTGAGAGGCCTCAGAAGAAACCAAATTTGCTGTCACCATATTTTCAGATGGCCAGTATCCAGAACTGTGAGAAAATACACTTCCGTTGTTTAAGCCACACAACACTTGGTACTAACTAATATAGCCAGCCTCCCTCACAAAACAGAGTATCTCCAGGGAAAGGACTGTGGCTTTTGTCTGATTCCCACCAAATAAGAATGGATCTGGAAGCTGATTTGTACAGCAGTTAGTTGATTACTGCACTGAAAATGGAATTAATAGATCAAATGCATTTTCCATGAATATTTTGACACCCCCTTATATTCTTGAAATAAATGATTGAAGAAGTAACTTTCCTTGATTTACTGCATCCTCCCTCCTACCACTGCCAGCTAGAGAACACAGAGAAATCACTTCTTATCAGCCTAGAAAGGGGGGGTCTCTTCATTTTCCTCTTTCTTCTTCTCTTCTTTCTCTTGACACAAAAGTAGATTCCCACAGTGACAGAAATGGGGCAGATATTGAGTCTTAGAGACTAAAGAAACCATGAGTCTATACTTGACTGCTTCTCTGTATATGATTGTAGGATCTCACATGAAGATCAATTTGGAAAAGTCTCATATTCTAGCGAAGGAAATTGAAACAACACTGTGAACAATTCTTTGCTTTGCATGGAAGAGAAAGTGAGATTTCAAAGCAGGAAGTACAATGGGAGTTCCAATTTGCAGCAGAAAGTGATCTCTATATATCGTCATCCTTAACAGAAACAAAAAGTAGCCATAATAGAAGTTCCCTTATCCAGTGTTTATGAGCCAGATATTCTTTCTGATGTTTTATATTTTAACTCATTTAATTCTTACAATTCTTTAAACATTTTAATTATCATTTTATATTGGTGGGAACATAATCTGTACAAGTTCACACAGCTGGCAAGGGGAGAAGCCTGAGCATCAGGCTCCGGAACTGTGCCCTTAGTGACTGCATCATTAAGGCAGTTAGGTTCGTTGTAGGTCCTTCCTATCTATTGAAGAAATATGGATTGTAATAAACACAACAGCTCATATCCCAATAAAAGCCAACAGTCAGTCCTTATGTATCCTTATTCTGTAAATAAAGTACAATATTGCTCTTAAGCCAACCCTTGATGAACCTTATTAAACAAAGTCAAAACAACACTTTAATCCAACAAATATTATAACAGCAGCTTTTCTCTATGGTGTATACAATCTCTTCATGAACTACCTTCTTCAATCCTCCTAGCCTTACAAGGTAGGCATTATTTTCCCAGTTTTGCAAGTGAGAACACAGAGACTTGCATTGGTGCAGTTAATCAAATTCACACTCTAAAAACAAGGGAGACTTGGCTATGGGTGACCCCAAAACTAATGATGATAAGAATCATATTCTGCTGCCTCAAAATAATTCAACAATTATTTTCAGTTGGCATCTGTTTTAAAGTTTATCTTGAGTCCTATAGAAATATCTTTGAAATTCCTGCTAGATTCTGGTATAGGCTTTTGATCTTTCTATGGGTTCATATTTCAGATCTACCCTAGATCTCCGGAATTGCCAAGATTTAATCTGAAAATGATCTAGATGTCCTGTCGCTTGACCCTACCAGATATGTACTTTAGTTTATTCCTTATCTCTTGGAACTGGACACATGACACCTGGTTGATAAACTAGTCCTCTATTGTGGACTTAATAGAAGGTAAATGTGGTAGAATGGGGAAAACAAGGTTGACCCTGGAAATTTAAACTTCAAATCAATACCTTATGGATGAGATCAAAGTCACATTAAGATATAATTATACTGTTTCAAAAAATCTCTTAAATTATAATAGTTTCAAAGCTGGCAATATTTAACTATCACTATATCAAAAACTATATTTTATGAGTTGTTTATTAGAAAAATATATTTTAACAGTATATAAAAATACAGGCAATGTCTGCTCATGTTGCATCCTGATATGTTTACCTGGAGCCCTACAAGATTCAACTTGTATTGAAAGAAAAATAAGATTTTTAGGTAAACATATCAGGCTTTGTATCTTGAGGGTATCAGATATCCAAATCATATTCAATGCACCAAATTTAGTGCTTAGAAACTTTTGACCACACTTTGACTTTAATGTGCTGTGTCACATTAAAGAGATGTGAGTATCTGGGGCCGACATTGTGGCTTAGCAAATTAAGCTGCGGCCTGCAATGGCAGTATCCCTTATGTGCACTGGTTCAAAACCTAGCTGCTCCACTTTGATCCAGCTCCCTGCTAATGTTCCTGGGGAAGAAGAGAAAGGTGGTCCAAGTGCTTAGATCCCTACACTCACGTGTGAGACCCTGAAGAAGTTCTAAGCTCCTGACTTCGGCCTGGCACAACCCTGGCTGTTTCAGCCATTGGGGGAGTGAACCAGTTGATGGAAGATGTCTCTCTGTCTCTCCCTCCCTCTAACTCTGCCTTTCAAATAAATAAAAAATAAATTTTAAAAAAAGAGAAATGTGAGCACCTGATTGATCTGGCAGTGATCTATCTTATCACAAATAAATACCTATTCAGTCCTGTTTTGAATTTCATTGGTGATGTGTTAATTGGACTCTGTGTGTTCAGATCAAATTGAGTCTGGGACTCTCCTGAAAAGATTGAATTTATGATTCTGCAGAGCTGAGTGTCACCCATTATGCCTCTGAGAAGCCATTGCAATGACCTTGACTACTGTTACCATGACCTCATTTTCCTTAGAATGCCTTCAACAACATCTTGTGATCTTGGACTTCTTCAACATGGAAAATAATAATTTGCCAAGAGGTCTTCCCTTCCTTCCATGACATAGTGGAGGCATAAAAAACTGTTTCAATGTTAGCCAGCTTCAGCTTGGTGCATAACGAGATGTGGTACCATAAATAAAAGTTCAAAGTTTGTGCGAGATCATATTAAGACAGATGCCAAAGCTCATGATTGCACTGCAGTGTGCATTACTAAAACTTTTCTTAAAATCTAATGAGATTCTAACTTATAAGGAAAGAGGCTTAAAGAAACTTGCAGTGACATGATTGGATGACACCTCTGGCCAGAGGGCAAAAATAAGCTAAAAAGTATAGCTGGTATTTGTTTTCCTAAATTAAAGGACTCCGAAAAATGTTTAAAATCCGTTAAGCATAATCCTGATTGCATTATCTTCTGAAGACTAGAATTAAGACTTTTGAACAAAGGTTTTAAGAAAGGGTAATTAAAAATTTCCCACCACTCAAATTGCATCAAATAAGATAATTCAAAAGGTGAAAATCATCTGTGATGAAAATGAGAAGCAAGAGTGAACTAAGGATTCTGTCTAACCCTGGTTTCTAAAGATGAGTTGGAACTCCCCAACAATCTACTTAGTTTAGACCTGATACCAAGAGCTGGGAAAATAATTCACCTTGATTTAACCCAGAAGAATGCAAAGGTTTTGAAAGAAAAAAAGACCTTAATGAATCCTCTATTTCATTTTCTGTGCCTTGATTATTAATACAGAAGAGAAAATTCCACATAGAAATGAAATATAGCTACATGTACAGTCAATGAAAGAACAAATGACAATCTTTTCTAACCTAGAGAATGGCTCAAAATGATTATTAACAAGCCAGGAGAAGATATGTCCTGCACTATGTGTATGTGATGATGCTTGGGCTATTATGAGCTGCAGATACATGTGAGCGGTGTCTCCATCCTTTACTTACTTACAAAAAAAGAGGTCATGATAAATCCTTAGAATTTAGTGCAGTATATTTTCATATCATTTCTTTGTTTATATATTTGTTAGGGAAGGAAAGAGAAGTTTCCAACCACTGATTCACTCCTCAAATGCCTGTGACAGTCATGGTTGTCCAAGGCCTTAGCCAGGAGATGGAAACTCATTCTGGGTTTTCCAGATGGGTAGCAGGAAGCCGATTACTTGCTCATCACTATTGCCTTCCCAGTGTCTGAATTAGCATGGAGCTAGAATCAAGGAGCAGAGCTGGAAATGAACCCAGGAACTTCGGTGTGGGACATGTGTGTCTTAAAAACTAAGCCAAATGTCTGCCCCAATTTTCACTTTTCTTTAGATCGTGCTACTAAATGATGAGTACTAAATTGAATGAAGCAACTATTCATTCCATTCCTTGAATATGTGACTAAGAGAACATGCTGTAAGTCTTGTCTTTCAACTTCACCACTCATTAGTTGCATGATTTTGGGCTAGTTATCTAACATGACTAAATCTAAGTTGCCTCAACTATTAAATAATAATATTAATACTAACTTTATAGAGTTATCAGGAGAATTAAATAAGACTGAATTTTTAAAGGTTCATCACATTAGCATTAATATTTATTAAATTTTAACTTTCGCTAATAGCAATCTATCAACAGGCAACCCATTGTAAATTACATACTGGTTTTCTTACATTGCAGATTTCATGTATATTTTTCACTTTACATAGACTATATAGAGCATATAATGTATTTGCATGCTAATTCTTAGATAACAATATTAAAATGCAAGTATAAGAGCCAAGACAAGATATAATAAATGCTTTCTTTTTCTTTTTTCATTACCAACCATATGTCCCAAAGATAAGTGAAGATCAAAGATAAAATTAATGATCATCTAGCTTTCTAATGACTTACAAGTATGATTAAGTTTTGAACAAACAAAGTTTTAAATCAAAGAGGTTTTATTTATTAGAGTTGAGCCAAAGTTAAAACTGGCTTAACTCTGGTTATGTTTTCCTAATGGTTCAGAAAAGACTTACAGGATAATGAAGCAGAAATAAGTGCATCAGGAAGTTAATCTTCCTTCCTGTTCCCTCCCCATCATGCCCAAGCCAAATGGAGTCACTATTTGAATAGAATGTGTCTCAGTATCTTCACTCTCACTTGAATATTAATATGAAATGATTAATGAACCTGTTGCTCTACATGTTAAATTAAATAACAATGAAGAGATTAAGAATTCCTTTCTCATTATGGAGTGCTGCATTTGAAGTCCTAATGTGTAAAATAGACCATTAGTTTTCAGTCGGGTTTTGTAATGGATTTATTTATGAATTTATCTCCACTTTTCTGCAAGCAAGTCATGCAGCAAATACTTATTTCTCCTTCTACTTAAGGAATTGAAAGCTTGTTTCACAAGTAAATAACGGAGATCTCAAGATCTCTGACATGGATATTTTTACATAACTGTCATTTTCAGACCAATTAGTATGGATAAGTAAGATATTCAGGACTAATGCCTCACCCTAATTTTAAGACTCCCAAAATGAAATTTCACTCTCCCAGAATGTGTCAACACATAGGAGTCATCAATATAAAAATACAATTTATACACAAAGCATAGTATCTATCACTGTTTCCATAGTTTCAGATATTCAGAATCTCTGCTTGTAATTAGAATAAATGTAAAAATCATCCACCCCACTCAATTATTGGATAAATTGTTGTTCTTCAGGTATTTCCCCAAATTTTAGCATTTCTTACAGTTACATCTCATAGAAAGAAATGTTTTCTTCTCGTAGGAAAATAAAAACTCTTATTTACATTAACGACTGGTTGTCTCCCATGAGGAAATTGTGAAAATTGAGTGATAAGCATTGTGGTCAGGTGTAACCTATAGAAAATATCTAGAGAAATTCCATTGATTTTGAACTGATATGAATTAGTAGTATAATAAAAATAAGATGCATTAGTGTAGTAGATAAGTAGTAGGAAGAAGTATATGCATAGCCAAGATGAATACATAAGCTATTAGAATGTTTGGGATATGGAGATGAAGAAGAGAGAAAGAATGGAGAATGGAGACTATAAGACACTTGCAATCTCATTTGGATACATTTTAAGACTCTTTTGTCTCTCCAGGTAATATGCTTTAAATAAAGTACCAGGTGTTGGCCATTCAATGTTACTGTTAAAAACAAGTAAAGAGGAAAAAATTTGGACTTCTGGTACATTTCAGTCATTCACATACTTCTCATGCTACATGAGTTTTATATCTTCAGAAAACAGAATATGAGTGTTAGTATACATTCTGATTTGTCAACATTATGAAGCAAGAAGAAAAATTAGTTTAAATATAATCATAGGTCATTTGTCTCAGTGGCTAATTCAAATTCCAGAGATTAATACAGGGTGATTAATACAGGTGATTTTTTTTTATTTATTTGAAAGACAGAGAAAGGTCTTCCATCCACAGGTTCATTCCCCATATTGCTGCAACGGTTCGAGCTGTGCCGATCCAAAGCCAGGAGCTTCTTCTGGGTCTCCCATGTGAGTGCAGGGGCCCAAGGACTTGGGCCATCTTCTACTACTATCCCAGGCCATAGCAGAGAGCTGGATTGGAAGAGGAGCAGCTGGGATTAGAACTGGCACCCATATGGGATGCCAGCACTTCAGGATAGGGCGTTAACCCGCTGCGCCACAGCACCAGGCCCTAATACAGGTGATTTATAATCACTTAGTAGGTGGGTCATTTCACAGTAGCAATAGCATAGTATATCTAACTTGAATGAGTGTCTTTGAAATTGTTCTGAAAATTCCAGCTTACCACCCTTATACCTATCCTCATAATCTTGCATTTGAGAATATGAAATTAGAATAAGTTTAATATTAACATTTTGCTTTGGGAATCATAACTGTTTAAACAAAGAGAGATAGTGGTTTGGGGAAGTGAATGAATGCTAGAAGTGATTCTTATGTTATTCATTTCCCATAACTACCCAAAATATAATTTCTTTGAAAAGAAAAACTGTAGAGATGCAAGTATGTTGCACTTAATGTCTCCTGTGATTGATTCTTTCTGTCTCTCTATCACCCTCTCTATTAAGTGTGGCAACAACAAGCTGGATCAACAGGAAGAGCTACAGCATCCCTAAGTAGTATGCACTGTCATCCACACTATTCCATAGTCTTAGTTCCAAGCCCTGAACATCATTTTTCCCAGTAAATGTTCAGTATGACAGCTATCTTCTGCTTTGACATCTTTGGTTGACTGCATACTCCCCGACTCCTCTGCATCCCCTATTGATAGTTAAAGCACTGCAGCTGTAGGTTTCTTCTTCAGACTATAATTCATGGAATATCTAGCTGGGATCAGTTCAAGCACTCATCTCAATTATAGAACTCTTATTAGACTCTCTGCATCCTTTAGGTCTTCTTCCCTGTTTCCTTTAATAAGTCCTGTTTTATGCTTTCACTGTGAGTTACTGAAGATGATGCCCTACCTTCAGACTTGATGAGTGTAGGGCTAAGAGAAACAGGAGGGGTTTCTACATCAACATAATAGTCTCCCTATTAGAGTAGAGCTTTCATAAGCTCTCATGACTCGTATAAACATCATCAGGTTTGCTGCAAATGTCACATTGATAAAGTAAATCTATATTTAGAAGGAATGTACAGTGTAGTACATTACATTTACTAGCTTCCATGGACAAACAGAAGAAGAGTTTTTATTTCATAGAATACTGCAAATAATAAAATCTCTACTCAAAATTTCTGCACTCTCAGCATATTTCATGATTATCATTTATTTTTCCTTATTTTAACTCTTTTTGTGTTTTTAAGTATTTTGTTTATTGGGTAGCAAGTGATGTTTTGATACATGTGTTTGAATGCAATGTTCAAATCAGGGTAAGTATATCTCCTTGAACATTTAAAACATTCAAAATCCTTTCTTCCATATTTGAAGTACATAGTCAGAGTAACATGCTATAGAACATCCGAACTTATTTCTTGTATTTGTTAGCACACATTGATCAGTCTTTTTCCATCTCTCTCTCTTTCTCACTCTCTCTGTCTCTCCATGTTTTTCTAAAATAGTTTTGCCCATATCCTATAGTGTCTTAGCTTTTTGACTATTCCCAAATTGCATATTCTCAAAGCAAAATAAAAATCATTTAACAAGGTGAATGTACCTACCCTAGAACCCAGATTGGCAGTCAGTTACATGATACAAACTTGACTTTGAGGATCTCAGCTCCTGCCCCAAGCTGTATATCAAGTTATCACCCACATCATCCCCTTAGGATACAAGGGGAAAATGGCAGGGAGAAAACAGACACAAGGGGAAGGCTCACACTATCCCAAACCACAGTGCAGTGTGGGGCATTCTGTGTGCGTTATCAGGGTTAATGCCAGGAAGCAGAGCCCACAAGATTACTATGCAGTTACGAATTTATTTTAGAAATTGGATCCTATACCTTTGTGGGAAGAGTCATGAAATAAAGGTCCAAAGTAGGGAGTTGGAGGAAAGTAGAATCATTAATGAACCCTGATGCTGGTAAAAATTGAAAGCTGGCAGTTAAATACATGTATCAGGTCAATGAGGAAGGCTAATAAAGGCTTTGGTGCTCTGTGCCTCTGGGAGACTGAGGTTTAATCTGACATCAATCATAGTTGATCTGCAGTGATGACAGTTGGAGAGGACAGCTGGGAGTATAAAATGGGAAGATGGAGATACAGGAACCCACCAGCAGCTCCCTGTTGGTCTGTTACCTATTGCTTCACATCATATTCCCAATCTCATGCAACTTTACTTTCAACCAACTCAAACCCTGGAAATAACAACAACAACAACAACAACAACAAAAAACTGAACAAGTTCCATAGGAAATTTCTCCCCAGAAATACAGTTCCCAGCAGAACCAATGTAACAAACAACTTCAGGAGGATTCAATTGTCATTACAACAGCTCCATACTGTGGCTGGAAATCTGGTATTGTGATATGTCCAGATTTGTTCTTTTTGTTCAAGATTGTTTTGGCTAATTGGGAGTTTTTGTGCCTCCATATGTATTTCATTTTTTTATAATTTTTTTTATTTATTTGACAGGTAGAGTTAGAGAGAGAGAGAGAGAGAGAGAGAAAGGTCTTCCTTCCATTGGGTCACTCCCCAAATGGCCACTAAGGCCAGTGAGCTGCCCCAATCTGAAGCCAGGAGCCAGGTGCTTCTTCCTGGTCTCCCATGCAGGTGCAGGGGCCCAAGCACTTGGGACATCCTCCACTGCCCTCCCAGGCCACAGCAGAAAGCTGGACTGGAAGAGGAGAAACTGGGACTAGAACCTGGTGCCCATATGGGATGCTGGCACTGCAAGCAGAGGATTAACCAAGTGATCCAAGGTGCCTGCCCCCATATGAATTTCAGAATTGCACTAGTTCTGTGAAGAATGTCATTGGTATTTTGATGGAAATTGTTTTGAATTTGTAAATCACTATGGGTAATAAATACAATTTAACATTTTTTTCCAATGCATGAATATGAGGGTTCTTTCCATTGTTCTTCAAGTCCCTTCATCAGCACCAAAGTACTTTCTGGTGCTTACTGTGAATGGGCTTTCTCTATAATTATTTTCTCAGTAAGAAATTTCTTTTATATTTTTGCTGTATAACAATGATACCAATTTTTATGTGTTCATTTTGCATCCAGAAATATTGCTTAATTCAGTTCTAATAGTCTCTTGGTGGAATCTTCAGTTCTCTCTCTGTATAGAATCATATCATCTGCAAACAAGGATAACTTGACTTCTTCCTTATTTATGTACCTTTTCTTTCTCTTATCTAGCAGTTCTGGCTACAAACTCCAGTACTATGTTTAATAAGAACAGTCAGGATTAACAATCTAGTCTGTTCTAGATCCTAGAGGAAATGCTTTCAGCTTGACCTCTTTCAATACAATGTTGGCCTAGGTAACCAAAATAGCATGGTACTTATTTTAAAGCAGAAATGTATACCATTGAAACAAAATAAAGATCCTGCAAATCCACACATCTACAGTCAACTGATCTTTAAAAAGTTTACAAAATTACACTGGACAAAGGAAAATTTCTTCAGTGTGTGGTACTGAAAAAATTATATATCCATTTAAAGAAGATTGAAATTTTATCCCTTCATCTCATCCTATACAAAAATCAACTCTAAGATGGATTAAACATCTAAATGTGAGATCTGAATCAAGCATACAGGAAACATTTCAAGACAATGTCATAGGCAAGAAGGTTTTGGATAACACCCCAAAAGCACAGGCAACAAAAGCAAAAATAGACAAATGGAATTAAATCAATTTAGGAAGCTTCTCCATAGTAAAAGGAACAATGAACAGAGTGAAAAGAAGCATCAAAATGGGATAAAATACTTGTAAAGTATGCATTTTACAAAGTATTAATGTCTGGAACATATAAGGAACTCAAAACACTTAACTACAGCAGCAGCAGAAGCAATAACAAAAAGGAACCCAAACAACCCAATTAAGAAATGAATGAAAGATCTGAATGGACACTTCTCAGAAGAATAATACAAATAGTTAACAAATAAATGAAAAGAAAATGCTCAATATCACTAGCCATCAGGGACATGCAAAACAAACCAACATTGATGATGACTTATTCCATTTAGAGTGGCCATTTTCAGTTAATCAAACAATAAGAAATGCTACCAAGGATGTGGAGAAGAGGAACCTTTATTCACTAATGGTGGGAATGCAAATTAATATAGGTAATACATTGATTCCTCAAAACAACTAAAATTAGATCCATCATATGATATAGCCACTTCTGGGGATATATTCAAATTAATTAAAGCAGCATATAAAAGAGACACTTGTACTTCCGTGGTTTTTACAGTGCTATTCATAATAGTCACAACCTGAAATTTGCCTACATCTCCATTATTGGACTAAGGGATAAAGACACATCTATATATTACAGATGTAAAAATATATATCCCCAATGGAATATTTTTCAGTCATAAAATGGAGTAGAAGAGCCAGAGTTACAGAAGGTTAAGCCTCCCGCGGCAATGCCAACATCCTATACTGGGTAATGGTTTGAGCCTTGGCTGCTCCACTTTCCATCCATCTCCCTGATAACATATCTAGGAAAACCACAGAAGATGATCCAAGTCCCTGGGGCCCTGCCATCCACATGGGCAGACTGGTATGGAGTAGCAGACTCCTGGCTTTGGTCTGGTCCAACCCCAGCTATTGTAGTCATTTGGGGAATGAACCAGTGGATGGAAGCTCTCTATCTCTCCCTCTTTCTGTCACTATGTCTTTCAAATAAATAAAATAAATCTTTTTTTTTAAAAAAAAGGATGGAATCCTGATATTTACAACAAAATAGCTGAAACTAGAGACCATTACGTTAAGTGAAATATATTGACAGAAAAACAGAGACCGTATGTCTTCTCTCATATGTGGATGTTAGAAAATATAGTCCACCTGATCTTAGAATGGTGATTAACACAGAGCTGAGAAGGTTAGGATGTAGGGGAAGATTATATAAAAGCAAAATACAGTCAGATAGGAGTAACAATTTCTAGTATTCCATAGCACTGCAGTGTTACTATAGTTCATATCAATATACTATAAGCTGATTAGCAAATCAGAAAAGAGGAGGCATTGGTAGGCTCCAGTTATAAAGAAACAATAAAGCTAGTTAGCTGGTTTAGTTGGTTTGTACTGTATATGTTTTGAAATATGGTACTGTACCTCAAAAAATGTTCACATATTACATGCTAATCTTTTTAAAAATAAAATAATGTAAAAAAGAAAAAGTTAGAAAAGGAAATACTAAGATTGTGGCTAACCTATTCTTTGTCATTTATCCAGGAAGCAGTCAAGTATTTTGAGACTGGAAAGACTGATTTGAGAGGACACAGAGCACTGAGCACACCTAATTAACTCAGGAAATAAGACAACTATGTTGATCCTGACATGCTGTTTAGATGCCTGCTGTACGCAACTGTGCATGCTTGTGTGCACAGGTGCACACACATAAACTTAAACTCACACATACACTATCTTTGAAAAACATGATGAATCCTGTCACAAGGTCTTTGGCACACATGATGTGCTTAATTCATGTTTATTGAATAATTCAAGGAACTAAAAATAAATGTATCAATGAAACAGAAGGGATTTTTGGTCCTAAAATACACATTATCAGCAAACACTGCCACACAATTGGGTTTAAAAAGTCAGTGAAATGCAGAACTAGATTATTCTAAAGAATGGTTGTAATTTGGGTATTATAGCCTTTTACCTAATATTGCTTCCTCTGCATGGTTTCTGTTCAAATGATCTTCAGCCTGCATTTTTGCTTTTTTATTTCTTTTCTATCTGAATGTCTGTTTTATAGCTTTCACTTTTATTTCTGATATATTCTTTTCACCAGCTTTTATCTCTCTTTGCTTTTTTGCAAAAAAATATTTTTTTGTTTTAACTTTTCTGTCTGCATCTCATGTAACTCTTTTTTCCTTTTATCATTGTCCAAAACCCAGAAAACTGTTTTAATTGGAATGTTCGGTTTCACAAGAGAGAAAAATCACAGTCCATCTGCCAAAAAGGCTGTCAGGATCAGGTTTCCGAGTGCGTGATTTTTTTTTCCACTCTGCTAGCAATATTGTATCACATTGTTCTAACACTTGGGGGAAGTAGCAAAATGTAGTTCCAGAATCTTCCTGTGAGGAAAGAAATTCTTTTTCTCTTTCATGAACACTGAGTTCCTACACTTTTTTTTTTTTATTTGTTCAATGTTGACAGTTGCATGTGAAAGCTTTCCAGATGGAGTTGTATCTGTAGAGTTTTAAAAACCTGTTTTGTTTTGCCTTTGTTCTCTTGGACTTGCACAGTATGTCTGATGCTACTTTCCATACTAGTGCTATATTGAAAAGTGGGATTTTGAAATGAGTAATACAATTCCACTTTTGACAGTCTGACTCTGGAAGCATTTTTCATAACAGATTTTAACTTCATTGGGCCATTGCATCCTTGGTATCATATTGCATTCACAGAAAAACATTAGAATTGACCATCTGATTTTTAAAAACTACCTGCTAGTCATTTTTTTGCTTTCTGTGTGGAGACAACATCTGTGTTCTTTCAGGGTATCGTACTTCCTAGTAAAAGAACCTACCTCTATAATTTTTACCCACATATTATCTCTGAAGTTACAAAGATAAAATTTTCAGGATCTTTTTTAGTTCAACAGATAATTTGTTCAAGAACTTTGTATTATAGATGATAAAAAGAATGACCACAGAAAAGTCATCCTTAACAACTTGTCTAAAGTTGCTTTGCTGTTTTGTGGAAGATCATGCATTAGAAAAAAAAATAGATCTATATAAATCAGACGCTGATTAGTGAGGTGTATTGAATTTGTGAAACTGTGGGATAAACAAAGTTACCCAGAGACTGGCCCTAGAAACTAGACAAATAGGTCTGCTAGCTTATTAATTCAATCTTATCTAGCAGTATTTCCATAAGTTATTTAGATTGTAGATACATTTAGTTTAAAAGCCAATTTCTCTAACCTTAATTACTGAATGTCTTTGATACCTGAAAGAAAAAAGGGAGCACCATTAGAATGCTATGTTATTTATTGGTAAATCTAATGGATTTTGCTAGTGTTTATAAAATTTATGGCGCTTTTCAGTTAGGTGCAAAAAATATTTTTAATTTTTGTGAGGATAGGACTTTCATCAAAATGTCTGCCTAGTTTTCATGCTATGATCTCTTCACCCATAACATCAATGGTTTAGTGCCACTGCCACGTGGGAAATGCATGGAATTGCTTCCTGAAGTTTTGTAGCATTAGCTCCTATACAGTCTACTCTGGCATATCACAGCTAGTCCTTTGGAAGTCTACTGAGAGGCCTTGACTCCCAATAACTCAGGAGCTATGGAAGTAGGAGTTCAAGTCAAGGATACTCCTCAGACACAAATATTTGGCTTTTGTAATAAAACATTTACATTCAAATCATGTATTAGTAACAGGGAGGGTATACATTGAAGAGCCTGAGAGCAAGGAACTGATCCAGAGAGACCTGGGTTTAACTACTACTTCGTTGTATGGAAAATATATAAGAAAATTAATAAATAACAAAAAATTAATAAATAACAAAATAGGGAAAGGCTTGCTTGTAAAAGCATAAGGTATTATAGGAAAAAATTAAAAGTTAAATATTGCTTGCCAATGAGGAGAATTTAGTGGTTCTGGCATGGGAGAGATTGTTTTCATTAGATACCCTCTAATAAGCTTGCATTTTGAATCATAAGAAAGCACAAAATCATAAAAATAATAGGAAAAAATAAAAAGGTGAACAAAAGTAAAAGAAGATAATTTCATGCTCATTAATTTTGTCACTAAATGATGAAAACTATCGTCCCTATTATATCATGTGGTCCAAATTCAAGTTTGAATATTTCCATTTATAATGCTGAATTTAAGCTTTTAAAATTAAAAATATAATGGCCAAGATATTAACAAAGTGTGGCCAAAGGACCAGCTGCAATGGCATCACAATTGTCTTAAGCCCCATGCCATGTCTCCTGAATGAGAAACTACAATTTAACAAGCTCCACAGATGATTAATGTGTATAATTAGTGTTTGAGAAGCCTGATAGAGATTACCCTGAAATTGCAGCAGCAAAGCAAGAGGTAAAATCTAAGAATTAACTTTGGAAAAATAAGACCATATTGAAACAACTGACTGAGAAGTTATATATGCCAACAATCAATGGGTGGTTCTCAAATGGGTGGATGAATCAACAGAAACAAGAGATACAGAGATTAATGATGAGAAATATGTACATATGTATTTGTCTATTGCATGGAAAAACTACTGTGTTGATTTTAAAAGATAAGCATACCATTTCAAATCAAATATATTATTGCTATTCCTAAATCAAATGACTACTTTGATTATTTTTCCCTTGCATAATCTATTGAATCAAATTGACTATTTGTCAGATTATAAATTTAAATCCACTTTCAATTTAGGTAAAACATAAAATCTGTTAAAATTATGGTGCAGTCATATGTACATTTAATTACCTACTGATTTACTATATAATTTATTTCTCAACCACTTATTACTGCATCGTGTAAACACAAGTTGAATATTCAGAAGCTACTCCTATACAGATTTATAACAAAAAAAGCATGCACTATTCACGTAGATTTCACATGGGGGCAAGAAGAAATTAGAAGTTCCACAAACTCACTGTAAATCCCAAACTCTGCTTCTTGTTAGCTATCCAGCTTTCTAAGTTCCCTTGGGCAAGTTCCACAATTCATTCACTTTTGTAAAATTGGGATACTAAGAAGCACTCCCAGGACTGTTTCCAAGAATAAATAACAACACCTGTAAAACGCATCACAAACATCCTATAAATGGCAGGTATGAGAGTGAAACTAATATATTTCTACTTTTTTAAAGAACTTTAACTGGAACTTAACTCACAACTGTAACACCCATTAAATAATCTGATTGTTTTGAGAGTTTCAATGGACCATGCCTGTGTTTCAAATCACTGCTCTAAGCACAAAATGCACTGGTATTTTTGCAAAGTTTTTTTCCTGAGAAAATGCTCAGATTCTGATACAATTGTTGTATATTTCATTAATAACTTGTTGGTTAGGGGTAAGTGTCTTCATCCTTTAGAAAGATCATGTGGAATAAAAAATACTCAAATTATTATTAAAAGAGTAAAGTCTCCTTGCCCCAAATAAAACTTTGATGTATATTGAGCTACACTGACACCTTGTGAATTGATTGTTGTCTATAACCCATGTCTACAACCCAGAAGAACAGAGGTCTATCCACCTTTTATGTGTAGAGCTCTTTGTTTAGAGGAGCACTAAACCTGTGTTGATAAAGTAAATCAAAAGTATGTTATCAAAAAATTAAAAGAAAAAAAGGAAAGAAAGGAAGGAGGAGGGATTGAGGAAGCACAGTCTCGTTGTAATCTTAGAATTTTATCTACGAAATTCATGAAATCTCTTCTCCATATACTAATAAATAAAATGTTTAAAAAACAGGAAATGATACAATGGGTACTTAAAGTTTATCATCATATCATGATTTTATAGATGAGGAATAGATTTATATATTAACTTTTTTTTTTTTGACAGGCAGAGTGGACAGTGAGAGAGGGAGAGACAGAGAGGAAGGTCTTCCTTTTGCCATTGGTTCACCCTCCAATGGCCGCTGCGGCCAGCGTGCTGCGGCCGGCACACCACGCTTATCTGATGGCAGGAGTCAGGTGCTTCTCCTGGTCTCCCATGCGGGTGCAGGGCCCAAGGACTTGGGCCATCCTCCACTGCACTTCCGGGCTTTAGCAGAGAGCTAGCCTGGAAAAGGGGCAACTGGGACAGAATCTGGTGCCCAGACCGGGACTAGAACCCGGTGTGCCGGAGCCACAAGGCGGAGGATTAGCCTATTGAGCCACGGCGCCAGCCCAATTTATACATTAACTTATAATAATAAGAGGAAATAAACCCAAGGAGCTGCATAGCTTATATCACAAAACAAAGTTGAATACTTTATCTCATTAACTTAGCACAGAGTTATGAGTTAGACATTTTTATCTTCATTTTTATATAAGAGGAAGCTGAAGTTCAAAATTCTAACCACCTTTCTCAAGGTCGCATGCACAAAATGTAGGAAGAGCTTACTAGAACACATTGCCTCTCAAAAACTCCAGAGCATGGGGTCATAATCCACGCATGCTGACTGAAGTAAGGACACCTACTCCTTAGAGACAGATCATCAAGTTAATCTCTAAGATGCTTTATGGACTTATCTCAGTAGGGCATCATAATTTTCTTCTAAAAGTAACTTTTTCTAACTCTGTCATCATGATACATGTATTACTACAAATTCTAGTCCAAAATTCTTACCTAGAAAAGCCCAAAGTGGATTTCCAGAGCCTGGGATGCTTATGAGAAAGGAAGGGAACTGGATTATAAGTCATGGAAACAACATCCAAAAGGGGAGCCAAGAACTGGGAGAAAAACTAAGCCCAGAAGACAGCCTAACCACACATTATTTGGAAGGGCTAAAATTAATATGATTTTCTATGGAACAACATCTCTAGAGAACACAGGTTACTGCTGTCCAGTAAGGTCAGGTGAGCTAGAGGCCAGATGAAAAAAATAAGAAAGATATATGAAGGACGTTGCCCTCCAAACACATTCCTATTGAGTAAAAATAAAAAACTTCCCCAATAAAACATGTCAAGGGCATGTTGTTTAATTGGTAGCTGAAATGATGTGACAGTTTTATACCAGAGGTCTTCAAGAAGTTCATAGAAACGCATAGTATGAAAAAGTATGCATGGATTTCATTTTTTCATCAAAATAAACATATATAATATTTTCATTTTCCATGACCTTTTTGAATTATCTTTGGATGATGCTTAAATGGATCTTTTATCAAACTAAAAGCTCTTTTATAAGCACTTGGTAATTAAATTCATGTCTGCTATAAATCAGGGAGGAGTAAAGTAACTATTACAGGTCTTGGACTCAGAAACACCTGGGACAGAATCTTAGTTCTGTGAATTTTTAGCTTTGAGAAATCCTAAATTGCTCCCTCCCCTCTCTGACTCTCTGCCTGAATTTCAGTGTCTTTACTTTAAGATGTCCATTGTTTGATACATTACTATTATACTGTATTTTTATAATGGCTAGGCAAAGGATATTTAAAATTGTAGTTATCATTATTATTGCTATTATGATTACTGTCCATTGAGTTTTTCAGGTTAAGATACAGAAAAATACACAAATTATAATTTAATACAGCTGGAAGAGTTATCGCCAAGCAAACATATTCATTAGCCAACTGCTTAGATTAAAAATTAAAGCAATCCTCTGCTATCCCTATCCTAACTCAAACTGTTTATTTTTTCTGATTTTTTTTTCCTTTTTTATTCTTTATAGAGGACTTCTATCCAATGGTTCATTCCCCAGATGGCTGCAACGGCCAGAGCTGTGCCGATCCGAAGCCAGGAGCCAGGAGCCAGGAGCCTCCTCCCGGTCTCCCACATGGGTGCAAGGGTCCAAGGACCTGGGCCATCTTCCACTACTTTCCCAGGCCATAGCAGAGAACTGAACAGGAAGTGGAGCAACCGGGTCTTGAATGAGCGCCTAGATGGGATGCCAGCCCTTCAGGCCAGGGTGTTAACCCACTGTGCCACAGCGCGAGCTCCTATTTTTTAAATTTTAATACCAGAGATTATTTTGCATGTTTTAAAGATTTCTACAAATGAATAGATTTATGCAATTATATCCTCTTTTTTTTTTTTTGACAGGCAGAGTGGACAGTGAGAGAGAGAGAGACAGAGAGAAAGGTCTTCCTTTTGCCGTTGGTTCACCATCCATGGCCACCATGGCCATCGTGCTGTGGCCGGTGCACTGCGCTGATCCGAAGGCAGGAGCCAGGTGCTTCTCCTGGTCTCCCATGGGGTGCAGGGCCCAAGGACTTGGGATATCTTTCACTGTACTCCCGGGCCATAGCAGAGAGCTGGCCTGGAAGAGGGGCAACCAGGACAGAATCCATCACCCCGACCTGGACTGGGACTAGAACCCAGTGTGCTGGCACCGCAGGAGGAGGATTAGCCTATTGAGCAGCGGCGCCGGCTAATATCCTCTTTTATAGTTAGCTTCCTTCACAAAATAGAGATCATTAGAATGTAGTAGTTCATATTCATTACTATATAGTATTTTATTTTTAATAAATATTTTTATAATGTGACTGAATGGAATTTTTCCAGGTTTTAATTATTGACAAAGAGTATCATCCTGAAAATCCCCATACATCTCTCATGACATATTGACACAATTCTCTAAATTCTCAGGAATGAAACTGCAGGTCATAGGTATGTGCCTACTTAATTTTAGGAGACACTGCAAGACAATTTCAAAACAATGATTTAGAGATTTACTCCACTTTTAAAACTTTAATTTCCAAGGTTTAGAAAAATCAGACTTAGAAATTCAAACTACCCTGAAGGACTTTGTAGAAGTAGAGGTGAAATATGAAAAAAAAATTCATGCAAGAATATATATTAATTTTCCATTAAAGTATACTTGTTACATTTATTATTTGTTTCTGTGATTTAAGAACAAGGTTTGGGCAACTTCAAATAGTACACTTTAATTTGGGTAACATTATTAGACCAAAGAGATTTCTAAAAGGTGTGACTGTCTTACGTTAAATAAGTTTGGAGCTCTCAATGAGATTCTACAGTGGAAACAAGAATTACAACCATTTATTATATATATATATATTATTTTTAAAAATTTTATTTGATAGGTAACACACACACGCGTGTGCACACACAGACAAATATACAGAGATCTCACATCCACTGATTCACTCCCCACATGCCTAAGCCAGACTGTAGCAAGAGCAGGGAACTCAATATGGGTTTCCCACATGAGTGGCAGGGAACCAAGTATAAGAATCATCACCTTGTGCTGCCCAAGGTGCACATTAGCAGGAAGCTGAAATCAGAAGGAGAACCAGGACTTATACTCAGGCACTCTGATGTGGGATGTGGTTTCCTCAAGCAGTCTCTCAAACCAGAATGTGCCAAATACCTGGCTCTTCCTTTGTTTTTTATTCCTTCCCTAATTCTCTCTTTCAATCACTTTTTCTTCGTTCTTTCTTCCTGGCTATCCCCCTTTCCCTTTCCTTCCTATCTTTTTTCACATCTCTTTTCTTTCCCATCATTCCCCCAGTTTACCCACTTTTCATCGTTTTCCCTCTTTGTAGATTTAATAAAGAATTAAGGAGTAGAAACACTTCAGCAATTTCGCAGGCAGCAATATTCCTGCATTAAATTACTTGTGGATTGACACAAGGTTTATATAAATACATATATACCTTCCCACACACACGTGTGCAGATGCTCACACTGTGAAATAATCAGATATGCACTCCCAAATTTATTCCCCTAAAATTAAATGAGACAAATGTTTTTAAATGAGAAATTAAAGAATATAAAATACATTACAGTGATTATATATGTATACACATACATATATATATATATACACATATATATATGTGAGATCCCAGGGGGTATTCTAATGCCCAATTCTATACTTCAGCTACTCAATAGCAATATTTAGGTGTCCTGTCCTCTAAGTCTTTGCAATTTCCACAACAAAGGGAAGGACAAGCTTTTGTTTTTCAGAACTCCTTCAAACCTGATTGCTTTAACTTTCAAGGTCAAGTCTGCCCTCTGACTATGACACTTGTTCTCCTGCCTTTGAGGTCAAATCTTCCTGAATCTCTTAAGCATCAACAGGAGCATAATGCTGGCCTCCTTTCCAGAGGTGATTTGTGTTTTCAATCAGTTGTCATATGAAGTGGGTAGCCTTATGCTTTTGAACTCTGTGAAAGGAAGACCCCTTATCTTTTTATGTAAATCACATAATGACAATTGAGAATAAAAGTGAAGATGTAAACCAATATTTGTTTTCTGTTGGATTGTAATTGGTAGAGGTCAATTGTGAAGGGTACAATAATTTAAAAGCTAACATTGTTCCCAGCTTACTATGTGTCAGATAGTTCTTGAATGCTTTACAAAACATCTCTTTGAAATTCACAACAGATGAATGAGTTAGACATCAGAAAAGAGGAATCTGCATTTTACTTTCAATATGGCTGTGTCCATACATAATCCCAAACAAGTCTCTCTCTCTCTGTTTTTTTTTTTTTTTTTTTTTTTGACAGGCAGAGTGGACAGTGAGAGAGAGAGACAGAGAGAAAGGTCTTCCTTTGCCGTTGGTTCACCCTCCAATGGCCGCCGCGGCCAGCGTGCTGTGGCTGGTACACCGTGCTCATCTGAGGCAGGAGCCAGGTGCCACGTGCTTCTCCTGGTCTCCCATGCGGGTGCAGGGCCCAAGCACTTGGGCCATCCTCCACTGCACTCCCGGGCCACAGCAGAGGGCTGGCCTGGAAGAGGGGCAACCGGGACAGAATCTGGCGCCCCAACAGGGACTAGAACCTGGTGTGCCGGCGCCGCAAGGCGCAGGATTAGCCTGTTGAGCCACGGTGCCGGCCCAAACAAGTCTCTTAACTCTCCAGGAAAAAAAAAGTTTCCTAATCTCTTACAGTTATCTGGTGTGAGTGTTATTTCAAAAGCTTGGAGTTGCAAATAACAAATATCTATTATCTTATATAGTTTTAGGGGTTGGGGTCAGGAAGCCAGCAATGGCTCATTTAGGAGCTTCTGGCTTAGGTTCTCTAATGAGTTTACATGAGAGACATCAGCTGGGGCTGCAGACTTCCAAAGAATTAACCTGGGCTGAGGACTCTGCACTAGCACTCATTCACATGGTTTCTCACCAACTGTCTCTCTCCGTAAGGATCTTCATGATAGGATAGCTAACTTTCTACACAATCCTCAGTGTCTTGGAAGCTTGTCTCAAAATTGCACTTCATCATTCTTCTCTAGAATTTTCCTATTCAAAGAAGCAAGTCTCTAAGTGCAGATCCCTGCACTTAAGATAAATGAATTCCTACTCTTGAGGGATTGCCTATCACGGAAGGTGACTTAGGACCTATTTTTAAACCACCTTAACATCAATAAAAAATTTTTGCAAAAATGGATTCCAAGCCTTTTAAAAGTCCACTTTCTACTTTTCCCTCCGTGTAAAGAAACCAATGGTGGCCTTGCTGAAATATATCATAGTGAAAAATCACAGAGTCACCCTTATTTACAAAAATCATTACTGGTAGTTATGGCAGTAAGCAAATCTCATTAAGAGTCTGTGAATTTTTACATTTGTTTACATCCAGGTAACTACCACTTAGATCAAGTTATAGAATATTTCTAGTACCCCAGAAAGCTCTCAGATTTCTCATTAGACATCACTGTTCCTACAATAATCATTGTTCTGAACTTTATCACAATAGATGAGTTTCATCCATTTTTAAATTGAATTTACATGAAATCATTGCATGAGGGGCAGGTGCTTGCCATACCTCACACCAGAATGCCCAGGTCCATGTCTCAGCTCTGCTCTTGATTCCAGCTTCCTGCTAACACACATCTGGGAGACAACAGGTGATGGCTCAAGTAGGTGAGTACCGGTTGTTGACATAGAAGATGTGTATTGAATTATGGGCTCTTAGATTTAGCCTAGCCCAGACTCAGCTGTTGTGGGCATTTAGGGAGTGAACCAGCAGATGCAAGGTCACTGTTTCTTTCTATTTCTGTGTCTTTATGTCTTGCTCTGTGTGTATGTGTGTGTGTGTCTGCCTTTAAAATAAATATAAAAAACATTTTTAATAAGAATTATACTATGAAATTTTGTTTACCTAGTTTCCTTAGGTCAATGCTTCCTATTTCTCAGTGCATGGACAGTTATCCGGAATCCAGGCAGAAAGTCATCTGATTAAAATACAGACAGCACAGGTATTGGGGATTTTTATCACAAAAATGAACTTTCCAGGGCTGGCACTGTGGCATAGTGGGTAAGGCTATCAGCTGCAATGCCAGCATCCAGGTGCCAGTTCAAGTCCCAGCTGCTCGATTTCAGATCTAGTTCCATGCTACAGCCAGGGAAAGCAGTGGAAGATGGCCCAAGTGCTTAGTCTCCTGCACCCATGTGGGAGACCGGAAAGAAGCTCCTGGGGGAGTGAACCAGCAGATGGAGAACCTCTCTCTCTGTCTCTCTCTCTCTCCCTTCAACTTTGCTTTTCAAATAAATAAATCAATTTAAAATTAACTTTCCAAGAAATCAGACATTAATTCCTGAAAATAGCATTGGAGTGTAGCACATTTGGGAGTAAAGCAAAGTTTTTTCTTTTTTTTTTTTTTACCAAATCCAGAGACTTTTGTTTATATTAATGCATTATATTTATTTTAAGTGAATGTGTATTGCATCCTTCCTATTTGCCAGACATGGGAATATAAGCATAAATATGGGTAGTTGCTAATCGAAAGGAGCTTGGCTTCCTAATTCAGGAATTATTATAACACAATATTACAAGCAGTAATGAAAGTAAGTGGACCAGAGGCATGGAACCCTAGCTTCATGGGATCAAAGAGGTGATGAGTGAACGATGCCATGAGGCTCAATAGGAATAACTAGAAGCTCAACACAAACACAAGGGCTGTAGACAAGGGGTTACACTGAGCGAGAGGATGCTGGAATTCTAAAACTTGCAGAAAAATAGGCCTATGTTATACAGGAATTGGCATGTGTGGCGGGATGATGGTAGAAGATGAGCTGCCAAGGTGGGTTGTTGCCAGATCATTAATCCCTGTGTACAGTTATGATCATAAATGCTTCTCCCTGCAGGATATCAAAAATCTTTGTGGTAGTTTAAGAAAGCAAGTAGCATATTCTGATTTTCATGAAAATAACTCCAGGATCAATTAAGATAATGAATGAGAAAAGGGTAAAAATGGGAATACCAGTTTGCAGATGGCATTCTGGCACCCCCATGTTTCCTGGCATGCTACCTAATAGTTCAACTGTGTTAGTTATGGGCATGTCCATTTTGGGGAAGGGAATCTGCTTTTTTCCCTGAGCTGAGGCCAATGACTTACAGGGTTAAAAATCATACCCTTAAGCATCATTATTTTACAGAAATCAAAATTATATAAATTATTGTGTAACTCAGTCCAGTATTTATTTACCAAATAATTTAGTTATTTCACAATGCTTACATTATATTTTGTAGCTATGCCAAAAAATTTAGAATATTAAGTTTAGGAATTTTATTTATTTTCGCTTAAACTCCTAAAATTTAGCAATGCCCCAGGCATATTTGTGGTTAATATCTTATTGAGTGAATGAAAATTCATAACTTAAAATATAAATAGCTCATGTAGAATGGGATCATAATAGTTATTCAATGCATTACAGTGAAGATCGAGTTATAATAAACTATAGATTAATGTACTAGGCTTTTCATGATACAGAATAAATATTCAGTACTTCTTATTATTGTATTAGGTTTGCCTTCAATAACACACATAAACTCCCCTCTAACAATGTCTGTAAGAAAATCATTAAGTCCTAAATAAAGATCAGTGTAATAATTTGCAAAGCATTGATTTTAAAAATGCTACAATGATATAAGCTGAAATTGCTGTCAGGAATGAATGTTAGAAAGAAAAGTTTTTGATTACTTTTAATTAGCTTTTGATCTTCCCTTCACTGGCCTCTTATCCTCTCTATAATAAAAAAATAATGAGGGAAAAATGAGTCAAGGTACTAAATCAAAATGAAGGAGTTATATAAAATTCTGTCTAGAGACTTCATTCACATCGCATAAACATTTCTGGTCCTAAGTGTTATAAATGGTGTAAGATCCTTTCCTATAAAACATTCGAAAGAAAACAGTAACTGGACTGTTTCCAAAGAACCAAAAAAGCATATGAAAAAAAAAATGCTAACATAATATTGTTGGAAACTGTGCAGAAAATAACATCCGGAAGACCAACTGCAGAAGCCAGAAGTATTTGGTATGCAGATCCTCTGGAAATCTGTTCTTGGGGAGAAGGCCCCCTTCTTCACGGGGTGTCCTTCCTCACTGAAACTGTCATGGCCCCTTTGAGAAAACTGGACTACACATTCTCCAGTCTGCAAGCAGAAGTTAGTGAGGAGCATCTTCAGTAACTCCACCAAGTTCAAAAAGGGCTCTATCTGGCCTGAAATTTCCAGATCTATGGGGGGACACTTACAAGTGGAAGGTACAATTCCTTTAAAAAACAGACAGGCGCTCTGACTGAGAACAACACCTTCTTAGTAAGGAAGAGATGGTAGGAATGATTTTAAAAATGAATTGTTGGTTAGCCATTTAGCCTAGCAATTAAGATACACAAATCCTATGTTGGACTAACGGTTCAATACACGTCTGACTCCTGACTCCAGTTCCTGCCAATGCGGACCCTGAGAAGAAGCAGTAATGGTTCCAGTAGACCTTGTGGTAGACCCTGATGGTTTTGGTGGCTCCCAATATGAACCTCAGCTTAGTCCTGGATATTCCAGGCATTTGTGGAGACTGAAAGAGCAGATGGGAGCCTTTTCATTCTGTTGCCTACCTCTCTCTCTCTTTTCCTCACAAATAAATAAAAATTTGCAAAGAGCTTGTTTGTGTCAAACAGAATACAAATTTTAAAAAGAATCAGCAACATTTTAGTTACTTTTCTCTATAATTCACAGATAATATATTGTTTTCCACAAACAAAAAGAATGATAGTTTAATAGCTAATCAATTCATCTCTTATTTTTAGATGATCATTGAATATTTTTTCAAAGATGTTAAGATAAGGAAATAACTTTATAAAATCACAATAAATATGTACAATTATTATGTGTCAATTAAAATCATTTAAAAATGTTGGTTAAACGGCCAACGCTGCAGCTTAAAGGCTAATCCTCCGCCTTGCAGCCCCGGCACACCGGGTTCTAGTCCCAGTTACCCCTCTTCCAGGCCAGCTCTCTGCTGTGGCCTGGGAGTGCAGTGGAGGATGGCCCAAGTGCTTGGGCCCTGCACCCCATGGGAGACCAGGAGAAGCGCTTGGCTCCTGCCATCAGATCAGCGCGGTGCGCCTGCCACAGCGTGCAGGACGCAGCAGCCATTGGAGGGCGAACCAACGGCAAAGGAAGACCTTTCTCTCTCTCTCTCTCACTGTCCACTCTGCCTGTCAAAAAAAATGTTGGTTAGTAAAATAAAACGTTATATTTTCTACGTGACTTTGATCATGTTGTGATTATATAGAATTATGTCCCTGAACTACCTATTGATATTTCTATGCAATACATTTACTGATCTTTTGATACCAAATTTTCTTGGAACTAGGACCTCTTTAGAAAGTGACTTCAGTAAATGCTGTTTATAAGTCATCCAGCTCCACCCTTACACACATAAAGTCTGGCAGAGCTTAGCAAAGCAAAGAGAACAGAGAACCAGAGCAGTTATTTCAGAGGGGCCAAGAACTTGTCCACTCTCAGCTACACAGAATTCAACAGTAAAAGCTTAGTAGTCTGAGAAAGCATGTATGTGAAAAACCTGACACCAGAACCAGTCAATCCAGAACCAATAGAACAACGACACCAATGGATAACCAGAGATATTCACTAGGTCCCATATCTTACAACACTATTTTATCATGTTTAAAAGATTTAGTTGTTTATCTACTTGAAAGGCAGAATGAAAGAGAGAGAGAGAGAGAGAGAAAGAGAGAGAAAGAGTGCTTTCATCTATCAGTTTACTCTCTAAATGCCTGCAACAGCAAGACTGGACCCAGCCAAAGTGAGGATCCAGGAACTACATCTGGTCTCCTATATCACTGGTAGGAACCCAAGTGCTTGGGCCAGGAGCTGCTGACTCCAGTTGCTTTAGCAGGAATATGGCTTAGAGGCTCTTTGCCCAGGACTCAACTTGTGGTCTGATGTAGGTTGCAGGTATTCCAAGGAAACAACTCGACCTGCTGCACCACAATGCCTGCCCCATCACTGTTTAATATAACCCTGCAGTAGCTGTCACACAAGCCCTGTGAATGGATTCATGATTGTATGTCAAAGGCCTGAAAGAGCTTGTCTGTCTGCCTATTAGGTGAGATCAGAGCAAAAAGATAGTGCAGTGCGAAGTGTAGTCTAACAGATTGGGGTGCCTTGATTGTGCACTACCCGGCTTTTAGAATTGTGAGACATCCATTTCTAAATACCACTCAGACTAAGGCATTTTGTTATCACTACCCAAGCTGTGACAGATGTCATTCATAAATAGACATTTTGCTCTGGAAACTTTATGACCTTTGAGCTCTATTCCCATGAAACACAAACCTCCTTCAAAAACAAAACAAAAACGTGATAAACTAAGACTGTGTAGTCACTGGAGTATATTACAGTCACTTAATGTCACATAACTTCATCTTCAGTGTAAGTTCTAGAAGTATCTCTATGTCCTTATGGAAGTGAATCTTTAAAAATTTGTATATCAAATAATTTTCCAGCATTTATCATCCCTGGGGCTTTCTTTGACCATCTGTTGATTCTCCCTTATTGTTTGGTGTCTTCTTAATGGGAATGTTGCTAGATGTTCTATTTGGTGGGAATACCAAGTTCCGATTCTGAAAGTGTCCTGTAGAGTAGTTTAAGTTTCCTTTAATAGGGTCGCAAGGATTTCATGAAACATTGATGTATACCTATATTGTATCCTTGGTTTTGACTCTTGTACAGTGAATCCAGACCCTATTTGCATGTATAGCAGCAGATTTAGGAGTTTAGGAGCTTAGGGGTAGATGGCAAGTTTTCTTGTAATTGTCTTTTTGTTGGTAATGCTCATCTAATTTCTGTTGTATGGACTTTGGCTATTTGAAATCTCAAACCAGTTCCAGCCTCACGTCTTTCTATGGTATCATACTATATATCTTGACCCCTCTGTGTCTTAGTATTACGGACATAAAAGATCACATCTTAAGTCTGATACGTTGGCAGTATGAGTGATGTTAACTTCTTTGGTGCTGACTATATCACAACACCCACTGATTTCCTCATCCTTGTCTTCAACTCTTTTAGGTCTTGTTATTTGTATTGTTTTCTTTATTATTATTATTATTACTATTGTTATTTTATAAAACAGAAAACGTGAAGTAGTAACACAATGAGTTCCTATATATTCCTCATCTCATTTCCCCTATAAACAGCTCATACTAATATATTTGTCACAACCAGATTCCTCACTTTTTCATGATTATTTCATTATTACTATGCATTGTTAGTAGGTGCGTATATGGTCTGTTGTTGTCCTGTTGTCTGAACCATGAGAGTACTTTTTTTTCTATCTGTACCATTAAGCTTCCAAAAATTTGTGCTATTTAGCTATAGAAAATAACACAATTACAAAAGGAAAGACTGTTGTTATAGGGGTGCTGGGAGGTAACATATGCAGATAAACTTTAAGACCTAAAGTCTTAATGCATAAGGAAGGAAAGAAAGTAGTTTATTTCTCTTATATAGAAGACTACCTGGAAACACTCATATGACCTCTTTTCTACAGATGAACCACATCATAGCTCATTCATTCATTAGAACAATCTTTCTGGAAATATTTATTCATCACCTCAAATATACTGAATACTGTTGCAGGGTGTGGCAGTACGGAGATGGGTAACATGAATAAGAGTACGTCTTTTCTGGAAGAATTTACAAATTACATGACTCTATGACCAGTGACAAAGATAGTAGTTAAGGTACAAGAAGAAAGATGGAAGTCACTTAAGAAAGTTGGCATGGTCCCGGAACTGGAACTTGGGCAGGAGCAGATTGGCGGAACCAGTAGTTAGAGGTGGTGAATAGAGAGCTGGTATAAGATGTGAAGTAGCTAACAGAAATCGTGGCTCTACCACAAGTAGAGCCTGAGGCGGGTCCAGCAAGAATTAAGGTACTTCGAGTAACTAAGTATCACATCATATGAAGGGCTGGGAAGCAAGCACAGGTGGTGAAGCTAATGAGATAATTTAAGCAGAGAATTGAGCAATCCAAGTTTGTGTTTTAGAAGGAATTTCAGCATCAATGACAATTAGACCAAGATACCTAACCATGTGAACACATATTGATTCATTTCCTTATCTTGTCCCCGATTAATCTCAATTTGAAGAGAATTTATCTGGAAGCCATTAGGAGGTCAGTAGGGATTTCTTTTCTTATCCATGCTTCTACAGACAACGCTAAAATTTCAGACTGTCAGTCAGAGAACGTGGTGCTTGATGAAAGCAAGTGGTATTCATGAGGACTTAACCATAGTTAGGTCAGTGCTGGAACAGGAAAAGGTCAGAAGACGAACACTCAGAATCTGAGCAAGGAGCTTCCATTTCGGAAGCATCAAAACTGCACTTTACTTACCCAGGTCCAAGTTGTAGAAGAGAAGGAAGAGATAAGGGCACAGTTAAATTTTTCTACAAACTATCCTGCTTTGGACTTCCAAATACATTTTAGTTTAAGATGATCTGTTTCTAAAAGCTTCATACTTCTCACATTTTGTCATTAAATAAATCCCCATAGTCTTCATCTAGTGTATTTTTGAATGGTTGATCAGCATGTTAATATTCATGAGAACTCAAATCTCATAGCTTAGTATTTTTATGTTTGAAAATAATATTTTGGGCCGGCGCCGTGGCTCAACAGGCTAATCCTCCGCCTTGCGGCGCCGGCACACCGGGTTCTAGTCCCGGTCAGGGCGCCGGATTCATGTCCCGGTTGCCCCTCTTCCAGGCCAGCCCTCTGCTGTGGCCCAGGAGTGCAGTGGAGGATGGCTCAGGTGCTTGGGCCCTGCACCCCATGGGAGACCAGGAAAAGCACCTGGCTCCTGGCTCCTGCCATCGGAGGAGCGCGGTGCGCCGGCCGCAGCGCGCCGGCCGCGGCGGCCATTGGAGGGTGAACCAACGGCAAAAGGAAGACCTTTCTCTCTGTCTCTCTCTCTCACTGTCCACTCTGCCTGTCAAAAAAAAAAAAAAAAAAAAGAAAATAATATTTTGTTGCAATGAGAACACATCAGTGAAACTGGGGTGTAAGCTTCAATTTGAAGTAAATTATCCTATTAAAATGCTTCAGGGGGCCAGCACTGTGTCATAGTAGGTTAAGCCTCTGCCTGCACCAATGGCAACCCATATGGATACTGGTTCAAGTCCCAACTGCTCCACTTCAGACTAAGCTCCTTGCTAAAGCAGCTGGGAAAGCAGTGGAAGATGGCCCAAGTGCTTGGGCCCCTGAACCCATGTAGGAGCCCTGGAAGAAGTTCTTGGCATCTGGCTTTGGATAGGCCCAGCTCCAGCCATTGTACCAATTTAGGGAGTGAACCAGCAGTTGGAAGACCTCTAGCTCTATCTCTCCCTCTGTCTATCTGTAACTCTGCTTCTCAAGTAAATAAATGAATTTTTAAAAAATGTAATGGCTGATTTTATGATATACTCAGAGATATAGTAAGTCTGTGATAAACTATGCTGAAATTATTAGTGCAACATGGAGTTGTAATGGAACTCACTTGATTATGCTAGCACAGCTTGTTCCTGAAGTTTGTCCTTCTTTATTGATAGCTAATATGCAGAAATATATTTGTATGAGAATAAAATACCTGCAGTGAGTCAGAAGGAAGATGTCATGAAAACAGTGAAAAATAGCAGTTAGCTCTGTGGGCTTCTATGGTCTATTTTTCAAAGTCTCAGCTAGGGAAATAAACAGGTTTCAGATGGAGTTTGCCTCTCCTAACACTTTAAACTGGTGTACATTAGTTCTGCCACAAGAGAGGGTGAGAAATAAGAAAAGAAACAAGTTTACTGAGAAAGTGTCCATTTAGGAGTGATTGCCAATATTCTGATTGCTAGATTTTTCACACCTCTTGACAGTCCAAAGACATTTCTTCACACCTTGTGAAGAAGTCAACCTCCCAAGCTGCTGCATTTCATTCTGTGGTTCGCATACCATCCAACTGAGTGAGACAACACTAGGGTGGGGGGACCTGCTGGCAAGAAAGTTTCTCACAAACAAAAAAAACGCTGTTAAAATGGTTTAGATCTCAGCCCTGAACTTGGTGGATTTCTCTGCCTCACAAAGATGTATTATATGCATTGGGTTGGCTCAGTCAATGATTGGCATTAGGTGTTTGTTCAGGGAGTCGCATGTTCTAAGGAATACTCAAATCTGACTGACAACAAGGACTGGATCAGGCCAAACTGAGGAGCCAGGAACTACAGCTGGTCTCCTCTATTCAGTTGCAACAGCAGTAAAATGGCTTGTGAGGCTTATCAACCAGGACTCAACTTGTGCTCTGATGTAGGTTGCAGATGTTCCAAGGAAACAACTCAACATGCTGCACCACAATGCCTGCCCCATCACTGTTTTAATATAACCCTGCAGTAGCTGTCACACAAGCCCTGTGAATGGATTCATGATTGTATGTCAAAGGCCTGAAAGAGCTTGTCTGCCTGCCTATTAGGTGAGATCAGAGCAAAAAGATAGTGCAGTGCGAAGTGTAGTCTAACAGATTGGGGTGCCTTGATTGTGCACTACCCGGCTTTTAGAATTGTGAGACATCCATTTCTAAATACCACTCAGACTAAGGCATTTTGTTATCACTACCCAAGCTGTGACAGATGTCATTCATAAATAGACATTTTGCTCTGGAAACTTTATGACCTTTGAGCTCTATTCCCACAAAATGTAAACCTCCTTCAAATAAAACAAACATCTGATAAACCAAGACTGTGTAGTCACTGGGGTATGATCTTACAGTCACTTAATGTCACATAACTTCATCTTCAGTGCAAGTTCTAGAGGTATCTCTATGTCCTTATGGAAGTGAACCTTAAAAAATTTGTACATCATATAATGTTCCAACATTTATAGTCCTTGGGGCATTGTTTGCCCCTCTTTTTGCATTTGCTGACTCTTTCTTATTGTTTCATATCCACGTATTCCAACCCACATATATGCACTATTTTTATACAGTATGTATTAATCATTTCAAAATTTATCTGTCATTTATGTTCTAATGAGATCATACATTTTTTTGTTAGGAAGATTGTGTCCTGTTCTTACAACATCCATTTATGGGAGGAGCTCAATGCCAACTGGTTGAATGATCAAGATATTAGACCCTTATAACCCTTGCAACCATGTCAGCTATGGAGATGCCTTATCATGTGAAGCAGTTTGATATAGTGGGGTTGGATCTGACTCGAGTCAGAAGTACCTGGGTATGAATCATGTCCTTTTAGTTTATTAACAACTAAGTTTACTGTTCAGAGTCTCTTGTTGCTTCCTGTAAAACAAGGAAAATATTCCCGTTTTGCATGAGGCCTGTAAGAGAATGTGGTTGAGAATGTTTATGTGACAAACCTACTACAGACCTGGAAATGTACCTGGTAGCATCATCATCTTCCACTTACTCCCTTCCACCCCTGGTTCTATGCAAAATTAGTTTGACATCAACTCTATCCCAGAATTTACACACAGTGCTTATCCCTTATCCATTCCAGAAACCACCAACGGATGCCTAGAACAGCAGAAAGGACCAACCCTGCATCTACTGTTTGTCACATATGTATGTATGTATGTAACAAAGTTTAATTTTTAAATCAAGTGTAGAAAGAATTCAATAACAACTAATCCAACAGGACAAATACAACAATACAGTGTAACAAAAGTTACATGAATGTGGATTCTCTTTCAAAGTATCTTATTTTACTATACTCACCCTTTTTTGAGACAGTATGGAATGATGCAATGCCTGTGTGATGAGATGAAGTGAGGAGAATTATGTCAGCATTGTGACACAGCATTGGTTTATTAAAATAGTGTTACTTGAACAAAAGTGCTGTGATCCATGAAAAATAATTTTTTGAAAAATCAGTATTTAAGAGTAAGAGATACATTAGAAGAGAGAGAGAAAGAAGGAGAGAGGGCGAGAGAGCGTGAGCTAATGGCATACACCCTTAAATGAATGACTCCAATGGGTGGGACTGTGTTGGAGCTGAGGTCAGGAGCCAAGAACTCAATCCAGGGCTTTCACATGGGTGGCAGGAACCCAACTGTTTGAACCATCACCACTGCCTCCTAAGGTCTGCATTCAAGAAGCTAGATTTGGGAGATGCAAGTGGGTATTTAAACCAGGTACCTCAATATACCAGCTCCTGGGCCAATGGGGCAACTGCTCATCTCATGACAACTAATTTGATAACAGAGAAAATTATGAAATGCCTAAAGGACAGGTAATATATAGAGTGTATATGTTGGACAAAGGGGTGATTCATGTCCCAGATGGAAGGGAGTGGGACAGTAGATTTCATCACGCTACTCAGGGTAGTGCATAATTTAAAAGTTATAAATTGTTTATTTTTGGCATTTGATTAAATTAAAATTATTGAAATTTTCGGGTGTTGGATAACTTAAACCATGGAAAATAAAACAAGGGATGGAGGAAGACTACTGTATACTTGCTTAATTATTCAATTTAAGATTATAAATTATTACTATATATCAATAAAGCAGGAAAAATAGAAAAGATTGATAAAGAGGGTTCCTAGGGAAAATAGAAAGTAGAAATTCATGTTTCAGGGGCTGCTGTTCTGGTGCAGTTGTGGCACAGTGGGTTAAAGCCCTGGCCTGCAGCTCTGGCATCCCATATGGGTTCAAGTCCCAGCAACTCCACTTCTGATCCAGCTCTCTACTATGGCTTGGGAAAGTAGTACAAGATGGCCAAAGTACCTGGGGCCTTGCACCCATGTGGGAGACCTGTAGGAAGCTCCTGGCTCCTGGCTTTGGATCAGATCAGCTCTGGCCATTTTGGCCATTTGGGGAATGAACCAGCAGATGAAAGACTTCTCTCTCTCTCTCTCCCCCTCTGGCTCTATCTCTCTATGTAACTCTGTCTTTTGAATAAATAAAGCAAATCCTTAAAAAAAAGAAATTCATATTTTAGATAATGAGGAATGTTCCTAGACATTCTAAACATCAGCTCTCAAAAAAATCGTGTAGACCTCAATAACTTTCCTACATTTCAACTTGTTTACTTAAATACTGGCCCTTTAAAATTATCATGAAAGTATATGCAAATAATGTGAAAACATAGTTCTCATATTCATGAAAAGGAAATTATTCAATCTTATCAAGAACCTGGTAATATCCTTATACTAGGCTAAAATGTCAAAATTACCTCTATTTTTTAGGTTCTTGATTTAGAGGAAGGGAAGGGAAGAGAACAGAAGGGAAGGGGAGAGAAGGAGAGGGGAGGGGGGAAGAAGAGGAAAGGAAAGGGGAGAGGAGGGGAGGGGAGAAAGGGAAGGGAAGGGGAGGGGAGGGGAGAGGAAGAGAAGGAGCGGATAGGAGAGGAGGGGAGAGGAGTGGAGAGAAAGGGAAGGAAGTGGAAGGGAAGAGAAGGGAAGGGAAAGATTTGAGTCTCATTCTGGTTCTGTGTGACATTTTATCTGATGTAGGGCAAGGATTTTAATCTTTGAGAAATCTTTATCATTTGGACATTAGAAGCCATCCCAGATCTGTCTATCAAGTATAAAGAATATAAACATTATTGTGCACAGTATACCAAGGGGAGTGGGCATCTGTCTGCTTTAGCTTGTAAGAATGTATCCCTACTAAGGAGGGAAAGAAAGGCAAAATAGGAAAGAAACCGGGGACAAAAAGAGACTATAAAGGGAGCAAAGCCAGGCAGATTGTAAGAAGTCTAAGAGGAATGATTTTGGAGAACACACTGTGTAAACTAATTCCAATTAGATCACTGCAGCTGAACAGTGTTGTTTACAGCAAAGACATATTTTACCCTGGTTTTTGATGAAAAGGGGATTGGGTAGTTTCATTGCGAAATTAGGTTTGCTTTTAAGAACAATAAATTTATGGAATAGGCTACAAACATGTCTTGAGAAGCCAGACACTGTAATGGGAGCTGATTAAATACACTCAGTGACTTCCCATTTGAGACAATCTCCCTCAGTAGGGAAAAGAATAATGTCACAGGAAAGACATTGAGGAGGCAGAAGGGATTGACGGGACCAGAATGATAAATGGGGAAGGAGGTTATATTACTTCTGAGAGCCAGAAAAACTGAGATTACAATACTTGAAGAAAAGACATTGAAAAGCAAAGATATGATTGAAGCTTTGAAGATGTTAAAAAGGATAGTAAAGGTCAAGATAGATAAGCTTTGTGAACGATAATGACAAACACTGAAATTTAAGGACACTTTCTAAAAATAAGCAGGGGATAGAAAGAGATTACTTTTTTCTGTTATTCAGAAAATCCCTGCATACTCTGTCCACTTCTAAATTATCTTTATTTTGCTGAAAAATCATAGCAAAGCAAGGTGTAGAGCCAAAACCATTACACATCACTGCACAGAAGACAGGAATTCAAACCAGAATTAAAATAGCAATTCATCAAATGTCCATAAGGCTGCACTTTTAGATCTTCAGAGGACCAGTGATGGACACATGAGTAATATGTGAATTTGTTTAAAAGCCTTGTAGATTTTGTTCTTCCAGTGAGGTTTTGTGCTGATTTTGGCCAAGAATCACAGGTCTGTTACTATCCCGGAATTAGGCTTAAGTTCATTTATCATCTTGGGGCTTTTAGAGCCACGAGAGATTGGTATAAGTTAAAACTGCAAATTCTGTGAGGGCATATTCATAGCATGATGCTCACATGGCAGTCAGCTTGTTTGGTGATTAGTTACCCACTCCTGTGCATATGTCTTTATTGTTTCCGTGACAGCGGGCAATCTTGTTCAAACCTACCCTTTTACTGAGCATGTTATACTTTATGGACTTTGCCTTTATACAATGGCTCATTCTTTACCCCTCTCCATTCCTTTGCTCAAGGCTTAATGTTCTGTCACTGAATGCCTCATGATTTCCCTTAATTTCTAGCACTTTAGAATTACATGTAAAGAGTGTTGTGATCTTTTATTCAGCATTTGTATAATTCTTTAGCAGTACTTCCTCTTGTTTAGAAACACAGTTACTGGGTCTCTATGATTCTTCCAATAAAGAAAGAGTTAAAATTTTTGTTTTACCTGATTATGTAATTATATTGGCAAATATCCTGGTACCAAATATGTATCCTTGAGCTCAGAAAAAAACAAAAAGACACTGATGGGATTTTCTTGGGAAGACACGACTATGGCATTCTGATCTGTATGTCTTGAGTTCTCCCGATCTTATCATGAGGAGTTACTCTATATCTTCACTAGTGTCTTTGCTTTTGTCCTGTGAGTTCAGTCATTCATCTCCTGACCATTTAATTCATGACTGACTCAGAAATCCTAAAGAGTTTGACCACAAGGAATCTCCTTCCAGCTTTCCACAAACCTGACAGAATCCTCCTACTCCTGGGATGATTTAAGAGCCCCTAGCTTTCTTCTGCTTTTTTCATGAATAAAATTGTTCAGATTCTTCAAAATCACATATTCTTTCTGAATTTTCTCAGATTCATTAGAATTTTGCATCTTTTCTTCTCAAATATCTACTCTAGGCAGAACTTCGCACCTTTCAAATTCCCCCCTTCTTCCTTCAGTCTTAAAATCGATTTTCTTTCAACCTGAGTTCAAAAGGAAGAGAATAAAAACAAGTAATGAAAAGATGGAGAATTTTGGAAATAAAATTACAGAATGACAGCAGAATAAAACAGTTTTAGAAAAAGAATATGCACGACAGTGATGAGTGTCAGAATTTCCTTGGATGACATGAAAGTCAGTCATTGATCAACTGACAAATATCACTAAGTTGGCAGAGCTCATTTTCATTGTGTTTCAATTTTCTTTCCCAATGGACAATAACTATTCTTCAAATGCCCTTAATATTTTAGCTTAATAATTTATGTTAATAATTACTAACAATTTGATAGAGTAACTCATGGAAATAATCTTGCTTCTTCTTAGATGTATTTAGCGGAATGATGTCTTTTTAACTGATAACACCTTCTATGGCACCTGTTGTAGAAGTGTCTGATTAGCAACCCGAAAGCTCTGCAAAGTCACAGCGAAGTCATTTTCCAACTTAAATCTCTATCTCTCTCACAATATTTAATAGGATCTATTTAATTGCCATTTATTTAGCTGTTCCCCATGTGGCAAAACAGATTATCCAATTCTGCCGTCCCAGAAATAATTGGTAAGATAAAACAAGCAATGATTAAATTGCAGTGAAATAAAATAATATCCCTGTTAATTATCAGGCTGATTTTCAATACTATACATGTCAACATTCTATTATTAGACTACAGATCATGTAAAAGGTATTATAAAATATTTAAAGCACATTGTTGGTTCTAAACATAATTTACACTAATAAAAATATCCTCGGAGTTGTTAAAACACAAAATTACACAAGGAAAAGCTAAGAATGTATGACCTAAAGAGTCGTCAACCCAAGCCCAGGAAGGTAAATGACACAGATCCCAGGACCTTGAAGAAATCTGCTGAGATCAGAGGCAAGGATGCCCCACAGTAAGCTCTAAAATACATGAGGGTTTACTGGACATACGGCAGTCTTGGCAAAATATTAGAGATTGCACCCTTGAGTTATTTTTAAAATCAGGCTTGTTTTAGCAATCCACTGAACTTCTAATGTCATCACAGGATCTGTGGCAGAGGCTGGTGTTGCACATCAAGTATCCATGGGATCCTCCTGCTTTCCTTGAGTTAGTATGTATGTAACAGGGTTGGAACCACTGGATTGGAGGAAATGACAAGAACACCTACAGGTCTGGTTCGTGGAAGCACCCCATTGGGTATTCCAGCTCTCCATTCCCATGTGTGGTAACCTTAAAGCCACATTTTTCAGATGACAGAGACAAAAGATGAAGCAGAGCCACCTGCTCATTTACATTGGAATTCACAAGTACAGAATTAACCTTTAATATGTTATGCCAGTGAGACTTTAGCACTTATTTGTTAGCACAATATTGTTTGTTCTGTTCTAATTAAAGGATAAACTGATTCCACCAGTCAGTTGTTTTAGCTGAAACCTACAAGAGATGGTATTGTTTCGGTCTTTGAGCTGCAGGGGATGAACAAACTGATAGAAGAAATGGAGAAAATATCAATGTTTTATGCACTCACAAAACATTGGTAATATTATTTCCTGTAATTACTTGAAAGGGAGATTATGTGAGAAATAAATGTTACTTACTTTTGGGGTCCTAGGGCTTATTTGTCATCACAGCACAGATGAGCCTTATTTGTCTGCTTCATAGGTCCCTGACTTCTCCTCTATATCTCTGCTAGTTTTCCAAGCTCTCACTTATTTTTAACAGAGAATAGACACTTTCATCACACAAGTAGAGTTAATGCAATTAACATTTCAGATTGCAGTACCTATAATATTGACCTGTATTAATAGACTCATGCAATGTATTTACAATACTATCTCCAGGATTTTGCTAACTGTTAGTTAACTGTTTTTGTTGTGGACAAAAAAATCAGGGCCTTTTCCCAAAGAAGGACAACTAAACAACTACAAAATAAAAGTTATGGAAAAATTATAACAGAATGCGCCATGAGTCACAATTGGAGCAGTAGCTATAAAGTGTTACAGAAGGCAGAGAAGAAATAAATTATTTCTGAGTTGGGACTGAGAAAATTGTTTAGGAAAGTGTATTTTAACAGACATAGTATGGGATTCTCAGAGGTTAGGGGAAAGGAAGGAAAGGGAAGATATGGGAGCATTGCAGATAAGAGTAAAGAGACCACACAGAATAGAATCCAATAGGATGCAATAATATGAACAGGAAACTGATATAAGAGCTCTTCCTATTCTACTCTAAAAAGAAGATAAAGGACAAATGGGGTAACACTACTAGTCAATCCAGAAGATTCTCTCAGTTTTCTTATTTCACAGTGAAAAGCTTTGTAGTGGCATGTTGCATCATACAACTAAGTACTAATATATAACATCTTTCTGGTCTACCTTGGTAAAATTGTAAACTCAATAATAAGGGTCACACTATTTTTTTTATCCCAGAGTTTAATAGCTTACTGGGCACATAAGGCCATTTGTGGTTGTTTGATTGACAAAGGTTTTCCCCAAGTGTCCTGGAGTTTACTTTTATGCCGTGCTTTTAGTGGCCAGGAAACAAGATCTGGACTTCAACTGAGAGTATGACCCGACCCTGCCAAGACTGATTGGATTAGATGGATTTATGGAGAAAAGTGATAAGCCTGCTGTTAGAGAAGCTAGAGTGTATCAGCGGGAAGTAAACCAAAGGAATAAAACAAGCATGTATTTAGTCATTAGTGTTAACTAGTAAATGTAGGCATATATATAATACTAGTATAAACACACAAACACACACACACACACATACTTTAGTAGTTCTACAAACTCCATCAGTTTGCTTTAACAGATTGGTTTTTAGGTTACTAAGAAGAGGAAAAGGATCACCACATGGAGATGAAATTTTTTACCTGTGGTACTCTGTAGGACAAATTAGGATTTACAATTCTGATACTATCAATTCTTGTAGTTACATCAACCTGTCTATGGATGCCATTCATTCAATATTTATCATGTGGTAGGCTTTGAACTAAATGTGTAGGCAGCATCCCATTCCATCTATTCCTTATGGTAATATAATGAAATAAGTCACAGTGATCACACTTGCTGATGTGAAAACCAAGACTTGCGGACATCAAATAGCAGAGTCAGGATACAAATACACAGCTCCCAAGGTAGCCAAAATCAATGTGCAAAATTATGACATTGCAGAATATTCCTTGATATCACACACTATGCACCTGCATGTTTGGAACAGAAAAACAAACTATGCCCTTTCATTTTAAGTTGTCCTTTTGGTATGTGAGGGGTCATATTGCTAAATAAAGACCTTTTGATATGAAAGAAAAAGAATTTAATAAGAAAAAGGGTTATTTCCTAAGAAAAAGACATCAGGTGAAAACTACAAAACATATAGACAACTTTTTGGTACAATTCTAAAGATACAGAATTTCATAACAATTCTAGATTACTATGTTTTTAATCCATCCATCAATTCATACATGCATTCAAATATATCTTTGTTTTCAAATATTTTCCTGAATTTCTAAATATATCGGAAAGTAGGAAAATAGTATTTCCCGTTTACTCTAAGTTATATATAAAGAGTCTTAATATTTTGTTGAAGGATTTTACAGTCAAAATTGGTATCACTAAGTTAACTGTAAATTTATTGTTAAGATTAGCTATGTTGAACAAAATCATCCTTGAGTCACAGATTAAAGGAAACAAAATTTAGGCAGTTTTCGGTAAGGTGCCTATTATACTTGATAAGCTTTAAGCCACTTGAGGTAGGGCAACCTGAAATACATTTCCCAACTTTTTTCTTATAAAAATGATCTTTTTATGGCAATAATAGGGTGATGCTGACTACTTTTAAGATTTTACCCTGAGAAAGTTATATTCTATTTAAGAGCTGGCCTTTATATGATTTAATTTTAATTGTGGAATATAAAACTATATCAAGGAGCTTCCCCACAAAGAGCTTTGAGTGTTTTACAACCTTGAGTTTGGCCAGCTCTGGAAAGCGAGAAAAAACTGGAAAATATTCTATCAAAAATAAATTTTAAGCAAAGATGCCACTTACTTAAATATGTCAAAATAAGTTGTTAATTAATTTAAATCTTGAGAATATAAGAGTGTAATAAATATTAATGCTTGTTTAGAAAGGAGAGCAAAAAGACTTGGACAGACAAACTCATATGTTTTACCATGTTTAAAGTCATTTGTATATTTAGGGATTTATTTTTAAAGAGAAAAAAATAATATCAAATCTTACTCAGACATATAACCATCTTTTATTAATCAGTCTTCCTTTTGATAAATGATCTGAAGTATAGATGTGATGTTTTAGTTAACTTGTACTCTGTAACTTAGTCTCCAATCCTATTAAGTAGAATTTTGATCTCTTTTAATGAGCTTGAGTTTTTTGCAAAATATGGTGCAGACTATCTAGTTCTTCACATCTTATGCCTTTATTTCCCATGCTTTTACTGCTAACCTGATTTTCTCAAGTATCTTTGAGCTGAAATACCTCAAACTGACAGTTTTGGATAGGAACACTCACTGCCTGCAATTAAAAATTAGATGACTTTTTGACAAAGAAAAATAAACACAGAGTCTGAAAACTGGGTCATTATAATTTGCTTTCCAAAAGCCTGTATTTCCAAGTTGCTTCTAGGCTGTGAAACACTCAGAACTAATTTTCAACTTGGTTCTCTGTTCATAGATGTGAAATACTGGATTGCCACGTATTTCACCTCTTTTTTCATTCCAAAAATACATTACAAACATCCCCTATGGTAAAATATGGGAAACAAATACGTGAACCTTCTAGGAAGGAAATGATATTTACAGTTGTGTTCTATTGAAGAACTTTCAGTATAAAACATTGAGACTGCAAAATGGACTACTATAATTATAAAATTAGTACTTTTCTTTTTCTCCATTTCTTTCTACTAACATATAAAATGCTTTTATTTTTCCATCACCTATTTTACTTTGTCACTGTATTTTTAAATAAACACAATTTATCAGAAATATTTTGCATAGATATCTAAATATTCCACTGCAGGCTGAAATCCAAAACTTGTCATTAAAATCTATGCATATCATCCAACATAAGAAAAGCGACTTGATTGATAGTTGTTACTGATCTTTAAACTAATGGATTAACTATAAATTTTGAAATTACTAACCAGTTGGTTAATGCAAGCTAAAGAGTTAATGCTGGAGTTTATTGTTTACTTAAGAGTTTGAATGAGTTACAGTGTTAGAGACCTATAAAGACACCATGTATAAACCTTTCTCTATATGTGACAAAGATATGAGAAACTATCCCTGAGTTCAAAGAAATGGATAGAAGATAAAATTGCTTTAAAAAAAAAAAGAGCATTGAATTTCCCAACACAAAGAAATACTAAATGTTCAAGGAGATAGAAATACTAACTACCCTATTTTGCCATTATTCATTGACATATGTATTGGATTATCATTCTGTATCCCATAAATACAACTATCTTATGTAAAAAAGAAGGATGCATATGTTGACGTGATTATGAAGGATTGAGTCACTAGCTTGGAATTGGGGAGGCAGAGTGCTGTGAGAAATCCCAGCAGTGGAGCTCATTGTCTCACCCTTGCCTTTGTTCACAGTGACCCTGGCTCATGGGAGATTCTAGGAGTGCTATGTGTGCTACATATTCCTGAGAAACAAAGCAAAAACAAAACTACTATTAACATAAAAAGGCTTATTAATAGAAAATAAATTTTGAAAAGATGCTGTTACAGTCACAATTTTAAAATAATTCTACTCAAAAGTTAGTAGCAACCCTACCATGTATCAGGGTGTAATGCTCAGGTGTAGAAGCCACTTTCACAAAAATGTAAGTGATATATAGATAGAAAAAAGAGAGTACATATTTTACAATGGATGCATAAATAGAACATGACATTTTACTTGGGTGTTGAATGGTGAAGAGGAATTTTCCAGCCAAAAGAAATAAAGGAAGCTATTATAGGCAAAGAAATAGCATGACTAAGTAACACAGAGGTTAGAAAGCATGTCAATTATTTGGGAAATGCTAAACAGATCGACTGAATTTCAGTATAAGTAGGATAAATGAATGGGAAATAGTGTAATAAAAGTGATCTGCGGCTCTATATATGAGTTATGAATACCATATTAGGGAGTTTGACCGTATCTTCTGGACAGTAAGGGATGACTGAATGTTTATAATGTAGGAACTTATGTAGTCAAGTCAATGTTTAAAAATAAAATTCAGATGGAACTCTGAAAGTTGAATTGAAGATGTGAGAGACCTAGTCTGAGGAGCTACAGAGAGACTTTTTAAATTTTTTTTAAATTTTTTAATTTTTTTTGACAGGCAGAGTGGACAGTGAGAGAGACAGACAGAGAGAAAGGTCTTCCTTTGCCGTTGGTTCACCCTCCAATGGCCACCATGGCCATCGCGCTGCAGCTGGTGCACTGCGCTGATCCGAAGGCAGGAGCCAGGTGCTTCTCCTGGTCTCCCATGGGGTGCAGGGCCCAAGCACTTGGGCCATCCTCCACTGCACTCCCGGGCCATAGCAGTGAGCTGGCCTGGAAGAGGGGCAACCAGGACAGAATCCAGCTCCCCAACCGGGACTAGAATCCAGTGTGCTGGCGCCGCAAGGTGGAGGATTAGCCTATTGAGCCACAGCACTGGGCTATAGAAGAGACTTAATCAGTAGCTGACCCAGGAGAGGGCAACTCCCAATGGCAGGAAGAGGACAGGAATCAATATGCCAAAGGCAGTAGGAGCAAAGACTAATGGATGGAGTTATCTTGGACTGTAGGTAGCTTAAACTCAATCACTATGATGTAGAGCGTAGAGGAAAGAAGAAGAAAGTATGATAAGGACTCTGAAATGGATGTTCCGTTAAGAAATCACGTAGTTGCTATTTCATTTTTATTATTTTTTCTTTAGTTTTATTAAATTTATTTTATTTGAAGTTCAGAGAAAGAGAAAGTACTCGCAGTCTGCTGGTTCACTCTCTAGATGCCCATAATAACTGGGACTGGGCCAGGACAAAGCCCAGAGCTTAGAACTCAACCTGAATCTCAGAATGGGCAGTAGGGCCACAACCACCTGAACCGTTGCCTGTGGCCTCCTAGGGTACACATTTAAGGAGGATGGAATTGGAAAGTGGAGTTGAAATTCAAACACAGGCACTCCATTGGCCTGCCAAATCGTATCTTTACCACTAGGTCAAAACTGAATAGATCTTAGAAAACTAATATGAAATCTCAACTATTTTAGGAGTTTATAGATGATTGTGGAAAAAAATTATATCTTCCTATATGAGAAAAGTCATAGCATGGATTTTTGTTTATACAACTCCTATGTCAGTTTGCAAGTGGCTATGCTCATTAGTGTTCAGTCCACTTTTGTTGAAGACCTCAGATACTATTTTTTTTACATTCTGGTTTCTGCAGTCTTTAATCCCCTTAATTTTTTTTAACTTATATTTAATAAATATAAATTTCCAAAGTATAGCTTTTGGATTACAGTGGCTTTTCCCACCCATAACCTCCCTCCCACCCGCAACCTTCCCATCTCCCGCTCCCTCTTCCATCCCATTCACATCAAGATTCATTTTCAATTATCTTTACATATAGAAGATCAATTTAGTATATACTAAATAAAGATTTCATCAGTTTGCACCCACACAGAAATGCAAAGTGTAAAGTACTGTTTGAGTACTAGTTATACCATTAAATCACATAGTACAATACATTAAGGACAGAGATCCTACATGAGGAGTAAGTGCACAGTGACTACTGTTGTTGACTTAACAATTGACACTCTTGTTTATAGCATCAGTGATCACCCTAGGCTCTTGTCATGAGTTGCCAAGGCTATGGAAGCCTTTTGAGTTTGCCGACTCTGATTATATTTAGACAAAGTCATAGCCAAAGTGGAAGTTCTCTCCTCTCTTCAGAGAAAGGTACCTCCTTCATTGATGGCCCATTCTTTCAGCTGAATCCCCTTAAACTTTTAAAATCATTTTTTGGTTTTCCTTTGAAGGTGCTGTCTTTTCCCCTAATGCATAACATTTTCTATATTGAAATATTTATTCAGTTTTCTGTTTCAAAAACAAATAGTAAATTTCTTCCTCATCCCTCTATGCTCAGCTTCATGCCCCAACCTTCACTTGCAATCCAGATGAAGTGTGTCTATCTTACATCTTCTGGGACGATGCAATGGCTAACTGCTCTGTGAAGTTATGAATAGTTCCAGCAGCCTTCAGGCTTTTCCACACCTTTTCATGTTTACTGGTGTGTTTTCAGCTTACCAGACAACAGACACTATTTTGTACATATGCCACTTTATGCATTCATTTATTACACAATTCTTTATTGAGTGCCTGTTTAATGAAGCCACTATTCTAGACATTTTATGTAGATTTTAATTTTCCTTCATTTAAATGACAAAGGTTTATTCTTTGAGAGAAAGACAGTACAGCTACTTTTTTCATTCACATCACAAACAAGTTGGTAGACTCTCAATAAATATTGACTTCATAATTGTATGAATATGTAAATATGTGGTATTGGCCTGATGTTACAGTACAGCAAGTTAAGCTTCCACTTGCTGCTCCTGCACCCCATTTCTGAGAGCTTGTTTGAGACCTGGCTGATCTGCTTCCAATCCAACTCCTTGCTAATGCACCTAGGAAGGCAGCAGAAGATGGCTTAAATACTATGTTGTCTGGACCCATGTGGGAGATCAGGATAGAGTTCCTGGCAACTGAGTTTGGCCTGGCTCAGATCTGAATATTATGACCTTTTGGGGAATGAATCATAGATGGAAGATATTTCCCTCTCTCTCCTTCTCTCTCTGCCTTTCAAATAAGTTTGTATAGTCCCTGTCAATATTCCTGTGGAACACGGTCTTTCTACATTTAATTGTTGAATATTATGTTTAGTGGTACATTAGCGTGTGATGATAAACTGAAAGTATGTTGTAAAAATTAAAGGAAAAAAAAAGGAAGGAAGGAAGGAGAATTGAAGGAGGGAGGGTGGAGGGTGGGAAGGAGGTAAGTCAGGTTACCTTCTTAGAATTTTAATTATGAAATACATGAAATCTGTTCTGTTTATATTAATAAAAATTAATAATTTTTAAAATGTGCTGTTTTATGTGTATACTAATGCATATAACTATTATTATATTTCTGTATTTTGAAATGTAACAATGACATTAAGAAGTGCTAACAAATATAACGATTACTTTTCTGTTGAATTATGTAATTACAGTTGTCCGTCAGTATCCATGGGGGACTGGTTCCAGGAACACCTAGGAAATAACAAAATCTGTATGCTCAAGACCCCTATGTAAAAGGTGTGGTTCACATCGCTAGAATTATATAGGAACTACGCACACCCTCCTGTATACTTTAAATCATTTGTTAGATTATTATAAGTCCTAAGGCAATGAAAGTATTATGTAAATAGTTACACTTTCCTGTTTAGGTAATAGTAAGAAAAAAAAATCTGTACGTATTCACTACAAATGCAATTTTCCCCTTAATGTTTTCAATTCATGGTTGGTTGCAATGGTTGTTGTGGAACCCACAGATTCAGAGGGATATATACAACATTTATGTTCTGTTCTTTCACATTGAAGTTGTTCATGCAATTATAGTTCCAAGAATAACTGCCCATTATCAGAGGATATAACTTGTACTGGTTCTTATGTTCTCTCTCATTTTTCACAGAAAAAAACTGTTCATAGAATTATGCCACCTTTACTTTTTCAGAAATTGCATGTAGGTATTGAAATGTCAATATAAATGTCAAAAGAAAACTTCACTTCGACCATGACAATAAAAAAACAAATAAGTAAAAACAGATTTTTATACAAAGTAAGAAAATCAAAGCCACTATATGTGTATTGTGAGTAATTTTATTAATTATTATTATTATTATTATTATTATCAAAAGGAAAATGGTGTGTGTGTGGAGGGGGGCGGTGGCAGTATTTTGGCACAGCAGGTTAAGCCTGCTGGCAAACCATATAGGCACCTGTTTAAGACCTTGCTGCTCCACTTCCAATCCAGCTCCCTGCTGGTGCACCTGAGAAAGCAGTGGAGCATGTCCCAATTCCTTGGGCCCCTGCACCCATGTGGGAAACGGGAAGGAAGCTCCAGGCTCCTGGCTTTGGCCTGGCCCATTCCTGGCCATTGCTGCCATTTAGGGAGTGAACCAGCAGATGGAAGATCTTCCTCTAGCTCTGTCTCTCCTCCTCTCTCTGTAACTCTGACTTTCAAATTAATGCAAAATAAATCTTTTTTAAAAAAGAAAGAAAAAAATGGGGAACTCAAGGGAAAATATCTACTCAAATCTGAAAGCGCCACTGCCAGAGCAGAGAACCGATGCCTGTTAGTTGACCTTTGAAATGCAGAAAGACTCATGAGGAAACCCAGATGCTGAGTGCTTTGCAATCCTCACATATTCTTCAGTGGCATGTATTCTGATTCTTGCTTACCACCCAGGCTTAATAGGTTGGCATTTTCTAAATTAAGAAAGCAGGATATGCTAGGAATCCCTAATGGATTAAATACTTGCACAAACAAAACAGACAGCAATTGAATTAAAAATTAAATAATTAACAATTAAACAGGAAAAAGGTGGTTTAAAGAGAACACTAGGTATCTAAGCAAACATATTTACTATATTTACTAGATAGAGACAATTATTAATCAGTTGATGAACCTTAGCCATAATTAGAAAGCTGTGATTGTAACTTTCTTTCCACTAGCCATAGTCAACAAGTCCGTACTCCCATTTCTTCAATACATCCATAAGCAAAACAGTATTGATAATTATTTTTTCTGCTATATAGAGATCTAATATTTGAGATCATTTCCATAAAGCATCTTCTGTCACATGGCTACTATTATGGTTAGGGTTCTCTAGGTCCACAATAGTAATTATTACAAATCTCACAAGATTGCCACACCTTAGTCACCTTCTATTTGATGATCATTTCTTAGTTATAGAATCTGTATATTCAGTTCCAAAATATTATCTACTAACACACACAAAAAGAACTTAATATATTATATCACCTGCAACATTTCCACAATCCTAGTTTTGATCATTGAACACTCATTTTTATTCATGTTATAATCTTTGTTTAAATCAGATCAGTGAGGATTGGCTTCCTACTTTTAGAGCCCACAGGATGTAATTAAATTCGTTTATTAGGTAATTTAAACATGTGAAGATAAACTTCTGGGAAGGATGCCACTTACCCAGTTACTACTTCCAAGAAGTGTAACGCTTATCAGCTACAGTTTACCTAACTTAAATATACTTTCCATAAAAACATATCCCGAAGTATATCTGCAAAAGCAAGTACTCTTTTAGGCTCTGAGAAGAAACATGGAGCTCAGAAATAATACCCCAAAGCAGGATACATTGTCATGCTTCGTACTGGAACTGAAGGAGACTAAGATGACCTCAAAAGCCAGGTCTCTCTGACTCTCTCCTCCTTCCTTGTCCCCTCATTCTCCTTTTCCCCCTCAGAGTGGGTCAGAGAAATTAAAATTCATCTTCCTTCCCAAAGCAATCCTTAAACAATAGAGGAACCCACTCTCTGATCTCCTCCTTCTGCTCTACACCAGGGTCTTCATGTGACACCATGCACCTCAAGTCCCCTTACCCTGGATCATGACTATCTCATTAAGACACAGGACAGAATCTGTGCAACACCTTGCTAAGTTCTCTACTCATTACTGTTAGATCACATGGTTTTTCTCCAGACATGTTTCCCCACCACCATCTAGATTTACAATAAAAACACACAGCCTTCTCCATATTCCAGGTTTTCATTTCTCAAGGCTCCCGTGTCATGTAAACTTCAATAATTTTTTTTTATATTTGTTCTTTTGCTAAACCATCTCTTCTTGTAGGAGCATCAGCTTAGATCTTCACAATGAATGAGGAAAAGGTATTGCATTTTTGCTCCTATAATACAAGGGTACTTCGAAATATTGGTGGAAAATAGAATTAAAAGACAAATTTATTTTGGTGCAAGAATTTTGAAAGCTGTGTATTTGAGGGACCAGCAAAAACTTACAGAAAATACGGAGGAAAAAATGTGTGCATTTCAAAAACATTGACACCAAAATAAACTTATCTATGATCTTCTTGAAGTATCCTTGTACTCTTACATTGTTATCTCTATTCAAATACTTCCTGTATCTTTTAAAAATCTCTGAAACATCTTCCATCAACATAACAAATAATTGTTTTTCTTATATATATTATTTTCTTATATTTCATTCATATATAATGTTATTTTGTTATCTGAGTTATCTTACTTTATTTTCTTGGGGTAGTTGTATCTATATATTTATATATACATTTAATCATATGTGTTGCCACTTATGGATTATTCTTTCTCTTATCTGCAATTTCACAAAGCTCAGATCTTAAATATTAGGTTTCAATAACAATTTTCTGACCTTTGCAACATCTCTTGCTCATGACTCGGCAGCATAAATTCTGTTGTCTTCCTTACATATGCTGCAAAATGCCAGACAGCAGATATTTATTCATGGAAAGGTTTTCTATTTTTCAAGATAGTATTTCACGCTGCAGATGCTCTTATCTGCCTTTGAGTTTGTCTGAGTTACTGCAGTCGTTGGAAGGTGGTTTATACTCCAGTCTTGGCATAAGGAATAAGTTCTAATTTGAAGCTGAAAATAGTTTTATAGAAAATAGAAACACTATGATAATTTTGTTGCCATTTCATTAATCATCTCCCTTTCTCACTAGTAGAAGCTGATTATAATTTTTCTTATTTTACGTTCTTATACCTGATGCTTTTTAGACTATGAAGTGTCACATGCAAACTGTTCATACAAGCTACTAAATATTTCAATGTCATTAAACTGAATATGTCTTCCTTCAGATTTAACCTTGTGGGAAAAAAAAGGACAGAGAACATTAAATTACATATATCTATTGATCTTAAACTCTACATTGATATTTGACTTGTGGGAATATAAAATTCACAGTATGCTTCAGTGAGTAATTATTTTAGGCATCATATATAATACAGCATCCTATTTTCAATGCATATGCTGATAAGAAAAGTAATTCTGGGGCCAGCTCTGTGGCACAGCAAGTTAAATTGTGGCCTGCAGGGTTGACATCCTATATCAGTGCTGATTTGAGTCCTGGCTGCTCCACTTCAGATCCAGCTCCTTCCTAATGTGCCTGGGAAAACAGTGGAAGATGGTCCAAGGCCTTGGGCCCCTGTACCCATGTGGGAGACCCAGAAGAAACTTATGGTTCCTGGCATTGGCCTGGCACAGTCCTAGTCATTAAGGCCATTTGGGGTATGAACCAGTGATGGAAGATACTTCTCTGTCTCTTATTGAACTCTACCTTTCAAATAAATAAATAAATAAATAAATCTTAAAAAAAAAAGAAAAGAACTTTCTTGTGTTCAGAAAATATTCTATAGGCCAGGAAAAATCTAGAATAACCATATACATAATTGACATAAGTACACAAGGTTAAGTGGTCATCCTGTATCCCAATTGTCAGTGACCCCTGTGAACCAGCACATGGAGGTAAAGGAAACAGGACTCAGAGACAGGCTGCTCATATGAAACACAAAGCAGCCTGCCTGCATCCTTCTCAAGTCTTCTGTCATCCTTCCTAGCCCCTAATGCTTTCCTCTTTTCATGGCATTTTCCTCCTGGGAGGAAGTCTCAGTTAGGAAATGTTACACTAATTATATTCTAATATAAAACACTTGGCAGGGGAGTGATATAGTCACTCATGGAGCCCAATGGGAAGACCCCTGAGGGATCTTTATGACAGACAAGGTTATCAATGCTCTCAGCAGAAAGTATACCTAAGTTTTCGACAATTGCATTTCACATCATTGGTCTATAGTCGATGTTATGATAACTTTTATATTTTTCACAGCATTGAGTTAACTGAAAAAAGATTCACAAGGAATACTTGCTGAATGAACCAAATAGAAATGTACTCTAAGGCCTATTCCTTGGGGATGCTACCCCAGAAAGGTTAGCAGGATTTCACTGCTTATTAAGGGAGCCCACTTCTCTTTTATCTGTAACAGCTTATACAGAATGCTCTTACAAAGTCATTTTTTCAGGTATTCAGATACTTTAATAATCTACCTTTTATATGTTTCTGTAGCATTTGTGTTTATAAATGTCAGATGATAGGATTTCTTATATAACAATTTACATTTCTTATGTAACAATTTACTTTTGAACATATAAATGCTATTTTCAGAATCTTCCTAAAAATACTGTAATGTCCTAATATTGTTTCATTAACCAATAGTTTAAGTAAGCTTATTTCAAACAATTAATGCTTAATATTTAATAAACATAAACTTATAAACTACCAAATGTCTGAAAAATCAAAACTTGCTGAGTACATTGACTCTGAAAGTTGCCTGAAAATGGCATTCCCTTTTACCCAACCATCACTCAAGGAATAATATATTTATTTCTTAGCCTTCTACGAAACTGAATCAAGGTTGGAGCCAATAAAGAACACTTATTACTGTTGGCATTCTGAAATATCATGTTAAATACTGATGGCTTATCAATATTATTAGGTTTTCTTTCAATCTTTCAAAGGCACACAGCTCCCAATGTGATCTAGGAATTCATCATCAGTTATGTGCTATTATCTCAGTAATTGGAGAGGAGTATAGGATTAGAATCTCTACACCCAAATGAGGAAAGACAATCTTTCTTTCATTTCTCACTCTTAACACCTAGGTCATAGGCACAGATTGATTTGAGCTCATCCTATTATTACTGATACTATTTTCTCCTCTCAACATTCCACATAAAAACTTGATCTATTTAAAACTCCATAGAGATTTTTGATATGTAGAAGCTAGAAAAAACTAACTTAATTAAAAACTGTAAGTAGGTATTCTGTTTTGAAAGAAATGGAGACATGACTTTATGTCTGAGATACTCTATTCCGTGCTTTGGGAAAGCCATTTTGTTGGTAATCCTACATTCATCCTCCCAGTCCATTGTTTTACCCTTCCTTGCTCTGCTCTGAATCACCGAAATCTAACCTTTGGAGTCTGAGTTTTTTGTGTTTTGTTTTTTGTGATTTTTGTCTTATTTTTAAAATTTGTATTAATATAAAGAGAACAGATTTCATGTATTTCACAGACACAATTTTAAGAAAATAATCATACTTCCCTCCCAACTTTCTCCCCCACGATGGCGGATTTCCAGCCATGGTCCCTCATTGACTGTGCCACTTTTGGCTGGCCTCTGGTAACACTGTTTTTCTTCCATTATTCCTGATGCACTGAGAAAAAGGGTTAGGTAAAAACTCCCCCAAATTGCTCATTTCTGGACACCTCAACATCACTTGTTGGTTCCATATACTCCACAGCCATATTCTACTTGGAGGGGAGATTTTGGGTTTCTCTGTCATTCTGTCTCCACCAGCCGCAATTTACTGCCTTACATAATATGTAATAATAGGTGCTTAATGGATCAGTGCTGAAAAATCAGTCTGAAATAAAACAATATTTTGGGATGTCTGTAAGTATTTACTATGCACTAGATGCATTTACAACTTTTAATAAATAAAGACTTTGATAGTATCACATAGTGCTGGGATTGTTGTTGCCTTTTCCTCTTACCTTCAAAGCTTTGTGAAAGGTTCTCTGGTCCACAATTTATCTGTAAAATGGTGTTATTAATGCTCTATCAGGGCTGGCTCCATGGCACAGTGGGTTGGTCTTCCGTCTGCTGCGCCAGCATCCCATACGGGCACCAGTTCTAGTCCCAGCTACTCCTCTTCCAGTCCAGCTCTCTGCTGTGGCCTGAGAAAGCAGTGGAGGACTGCCCAAGTGCTTGGGCCCCTGCAGCCGCGTGGGAGACTAGAAGGAGGCACCTGGTTCCCAGTTTCAGATTGGTATGGCTCCGGCCGTTGTAGCCATTTCAGGAGTGAACCCACTGAAGGAGGACCATTCTCTCTGTCTCTCTCTCTCTCACTGTCTGTAAATCTACCTCTCAAATAAATAAATAAAATCTTTAAAAAAATAATGCTTTATCTTAGTGATGTCGTGGGCATTACATGAGGGAATTTCTAAAAAACACCCTGCACTCTCTCTAGTGCATTGTAACTGATCCTCTGCTCTCGCTTCAGTATGAATGTATTCTCAGAACTTGGCTAGCTTTCCTCGTTCCCATAGGGTAATAGAGCTGTTACAAAGAACAGGTTCTGAATACCCAATCAATCAAAATTAGCAAATGTGGAAAAGGTCAAGGCAGTATAGCATATCTTTATAATTCATAGATTATTGAATGCATTAACATTCTAATCTCTCATTCTTAAAGAAAAGATTATAATAAAAAGCCAAATGACTACACATTAATCCTCTCCAATGACAATGGTTGGTCCTTTTCTGGGAAATGTACAAATGTAACCTCTGCTGACACCGAATTTAGATGCCAGACTGTGCTTCTGATTTAGATAACAAATGGATACCCTGGAGGGGTGTAATGTGAAATACACTAGATGCTCACAAAGGGAAATAGCTTTCTAATATGCTGTGGGTTAATTTCAACCAAACAGCAAGGTCTAGAAAATTATGTAATCGACACCCTGCTTAAGAATATTTTGAGCTTCCACAAGCAGGTCTAGGCTTTTTACACCGGCTTTAAACAAGCAATCAAACATCTGCTTACAAAATTAAAGAGTCAAAAGACTAACTGATGTGAGTTCATGATGACATTGACAGATATTTCTTTGTAACCGTTGGGCCATGTTCAACTCAATCATTTCTACTTTCATTTTTCATGACATTTCCAGGGATGACATGGGCTCATGATCACAATCTGCAGAATTCTAAAGGGCTTGAGGGACCACTTATCCTATTCCTCTCATTTTTAGATGAAAAAACTGAGAACCACAGAGGGAACATGGCTTGCCTGAGGTCTCCAAGTTAGCTAGTATTTGGGTTAGAATGGCACTAAAATCAAGTCAGACTTCAAAAAAAACCCTATTGAACTTATATCATACTGACTCCTTGATCTTTTAAATTTACTTTTAAGAAAGATCTTAATAAAAAAAGAAAAAAAAGAAAGAGCTTAATAAGATTTGTGAGGAGGGAATCACAAGTCAAGTTGTTTGGATCATTTTGAGACAATTATGAAAATCACTAAGGATGAATATCTTGCCAAGAGTGCTGTTATGAAGTCTCAAAATACCAACACTTCTTGCAAGCAGCCATCTAGTGGACTAACATTATTGCAGCAATATTAGGTAACATCACTTAATTCATGAATGTGATTGGTTATTTGAGTAATTTGGTAATAATAGTTTAAAATATAATTGGAAATGGAAGGAAGACCTTTCTCTCTGTCTCTCTATCTCTCTCACTAACTCTGCCTATTAAAAATATAATTGGAGAAATTTAATGCAAATATGTGAAACATCATACATTAACTTATTAGGGAATTGCATTGGCATGGTAATCAAGGGTGGGAAGAATGGGTGCTGATGATAGAAAAGGCTTGTATAAGTAAATGGCCCATAAACAAGCCTACTCTCTGTAAAATAGATGTATCAGCATGTAACCCATATTCATTCCAGTAAGTATCAAGGTTTTGTTTTGGTAGGCTGAAGATGGATTTCATTTTGATTGACAATGACAAAGAAAAAATGAACTATTGCTTACAAGTAAATAACCTTCATTACCTAGAATGTGTCAGATCACCTCTTTTCTGTTTGAGGCAATATTGAGGATGCAGTGTTAGCCCAATGATGGAGAAGTTTACACTGTCATTTTTTCTTCATAGGCAGATTATACTTAGTTTGGGGTATCTCTTTCCTATGTGACATAGTGGGAAAATCTTTTTTAATCCCTCAAGATTTATATATTGGTTACTGTTGTACAAACTCTGCCAGTAATCATGGAATTCTTATTTTTTAAAAGATGTATTAACATAAGTATTTGAAAGGCAATGTAATAGAGAAAAGGGGAAGAGAGAGCAAAAGCCAGAAAGAGAGATCTTCCCTCTGCTGGTTTACTATCCAAGTGGCTGCAGCAGCTGGGAATGAGCCAGGGAGAAGGCAGGAGCCAGGAAGTCCATCCTGGTCTCCCAAATGGATGACTGGTACTTGGGCCACCTTCTGCTGACTTTTCAGATACATTGGCAATAAGCTAGATCAGAAGCAGAGTAGCAGAGACTTAAAACTGGCCTCTGATATAGAATGCTGGCTTTACAAGTGGCTTAATTCATCGTACTGCTACCCGCCCCAGGAACTCTTCTAAACTCTCCCTTAAGTGCTAAAAAACATAACCACCTGAGGGGCTTTTTGAGCTCTTTTTCTCTGTGGCATTCACACATTGACAGGCATAAAAAGCCAATAGAATAAATATCATTTTAAAAGATGCAATCTTTCCTGTTTCCTGGCTTACCTACTCTTTCTACTACACTATTATTTTTGTTTTGCTTCCCTAGCTCCTAATATAAGCTCTCATACTATTTGTAGAACTCTTTACTTAGCATAGGTTAGTCTTATGTATATAAAGTTAATTGAAAATAGATCTTAATAAAAAAGAAATAGGAGAGGGAGGAGGAAGAAGGGTGAGAGTGCAGGTGTGAAGGCTGATAGGGTGGGAAGAATTACTATGTTCCTAAATTTGTATTTACGAAATGTGTAAAGTCTATGTACATTAAATAAAAGTTTCTGGGAGAAAAAGATTCATTCTCAACCCTACTTGGTGTTCTGAAACCTTGAATTTTATGGACCATACAAGCCAGTGCTCGATTTCTATTGGCTACCCCATCCAGGACTCAGCTTTCACTGCACTGTGCTAATATTTTCTTCTGTGGTACCTCTGGTGTTGAAATTGGAATAGCTTTGGGCCAGCACTTTGGCACAGTGTGTTAAAGCCCCAACATGCAGCACTGGCAGAAAATAGCAAACTATGGTGACTCATGGATCAAATTTAACCCATCCCCTGGTGTTTATAAATGAAGTTCCTTGGAACAAAAAAACAGAGCTGGGATCACTTGTTAACACATTGTCTACAACTGCTTTTAGTTGAGTAGATGTAGCAGAAACCACATGACCCCTCCCAAAGTGAAAATATTTATATTCTATGGCCTTTTATAGTAAAAGCTCATTGATTTTTGGCCTAGAGAAAGAAACTTCCACAGAAAAAGATGGGAAAGTGTGAGAGTTTTAAGGGAGGAACATATTTGCAGACCAATGTGGCTGGAGTATAATGCACAAGGTAAGTGGTTGAAGACTATCTTCTCAGTGGGCTGGGTCAACACTGTGATAACCAGATTGGACTTTATTCAATGAGGGGAGTAAACAGATATTTGACCTTTATTCCAAGAATAGATAACATGATCTATGTCTTCATGCAAAATATTGAACACATTTGAAGAGATCAGGTTTCATATATTTTAAACAAATCTCATTTCTTCACAGAAAAATAGCAAGCAAGACAAAATATTTGACCTCACTTTATAAGCAATGAAAATAAAATGTCAGAGAATTTAAGTGAGTGCAAGGAGATCAAAAAACAGTGAGTGAATTCCTACTTGCCCAAATTCAAGAGGCTAGATCCTACTTGAGAAATGAAATGTACAAACAAGGCAAGTGTAACTATAACCCTTCCACTCTGATGGCACCACCCATGTTTTGAGGAAGTTTCAGTTTGATGACATCCCTAAACTTCCTGCCCTGTGCATGACAGAGATCCTTGAGAACAGGGACAACCTTCAACCTGCCCTGATAAATCCACTCTAACTTCAGTCTTAGAAATGTATCAGATGCTGGCGTGATGTTTTTGGAGTTAAGGATTGTCTTAGATATGAATTCCAAATCAAGCATCAAAAGAGATTATGCCTTGACTCTGATTTGTATGCAAAATATAAGTAACAGTATGTGACGGAATTGAAAATGCCCAAATCAAACTACTCTTCTATTTACTCTTTGACCTACCACCTGGCAACTGCATCCCCTTGTGAGTAAGTGGAGTTTGGCAGACAGTGTTTATCCAGCATTGAAGCCAGAAAGGACAGAGGGTGGAGGAATCCTTTTGTTCAGGTTTGACACATCTTCCTACTATAACTGTTATCCTCTCACTCTCATCCATAATCCTAACTAAACCTCCATCAAGTCCCTCTGGATATTCTGTTCCCCAAACCCCAGACTACAAAGCCACTGCTAATTCCTGGCAGGATGGCTTTGCTTTCATCTTTAGCTGGACAGCAGCAACAGTAAGTTCAGGAAGGGAGGAAGGGCTGAAAACCAAGTCAGGATCCCTGCCTGTGCCACTGTGGAACAAATGCCTAACAAGACTAAGCGTAAGAGTAAGAAGAACTTCCTTTGATGTTGAGCTGAACCTCCATTAAAGAAGTCATGTATGTGTATATATATATTAGTATTTAAGATATGTTTTAAATAGAAACAGTGATATTCAGGTCTCCCTGAAGTCACTGGGTGGTGGACAATATCTAGGACTACCTGTACTCATTCAGTGACCACTGGCTACCTCTGACTATTGAACATGTGGAATGATGTGATGATCATTGTGTAAAGTAGATCATTTGTGTCACACCACTGAAGTGAAGCTGAGTGGCCACTGAGAAGAAAGATTAAGCTAGGGACACCTGCTTCAGAACCTTGCTCCTAATATCAGTCCAGTGAAACTTCCTGCCACAACTTAAAGACTAATTTTACTGAGCAACTGACAACGTAACAGTTGATTATGATTTAAAACCAGTTTTACATTACAGTCACCACTACTTGCCAGTCAGAGCTCTCCAACTTCTGAAACCCACTGCAAGGACCCTGGAAATTTTGTTCAAAATAACATGTGCAGATATTTCTGTCCTGATAAGACCTCAACTTTTAATCTGCTCCTTGTACATAACAGTGGCCACCCAGCCCATGCATGTATATCTTGAATTGTAATTCTATTTTTGTTTTCTATTCCCAATAAAAGTTATTTCCCTTGGAGATTCATTTCTACATTTTTGTTGGATTGTACAATGTGCTTGGGCAACATGTTGAAATTATAATATTTTACATATATCATACCAAGTTACATATATGATTAAAACTAATTCCATCTTATATTTTTGTTATTAAGTGAACCTTTTTAAACATTTAAAATTATGTATTACATTTGTACAGTGCTGCTTTGTAGGAAAATAAAGCTGGAAATCACAAAGAGGGAAAGATAAGATGTAGATGTACGGAGAATAAAAATTTCTACCTAGTTTCAGAATTTCTACATTGAAAAGACCCTCAACATCAACAATGTCCTTTTCCAAAGAGAATAACACATTAACCCATTTCTATCTTCTGAAACCTCCCACTACTGAAAATTACCACTCTTCCAAACAATATTTTATCTTTAATTGGTATCAAGTGGTTCCAGTTTACTCCCTGAAAGACAGCAAGCTCTTTAAAGGAAGGGATCATGCCTCATTATTTTTCTTTATTCATCATAGTGTCTACCAAAATTATGATGAACATAAGCACTCAATAAATAATCAATCATCTGATTAGTCAAAGCAAGATAAAGAGTGGAGTTTTAGAACAACTATTGAGTTAATGGCCAGCTCAGTGTGTGTGTATGTGTTTATTCATGCATGCCACAATAAGCCACATGAATTTATTAAACATGAGTTGTTCCCCTCAGCTATTGTTGCTAGGGAAACATGTAACAGTAACACATAAGACGTGTCCTGACAGCCATATTCCTGGTGAGAAATCTGCATTCAGTTTCTGTTCCAAGCCAAGAAAGACTGTTCCTACAAAACATGGTTTTCTCTTACTTTCCACCCCATAATTGATGAAATATATTAACCTCATAAACAAAATGCTTCTGCCAAAAAAAAAAAATGAGGATAGGTGTATGGACTGAAGATTCAAAATCCCACAGAATCATGCAGCCATGCCTTTCACCAAGACAACTAGAAAAAATCATAAGGGTTTTGACACAACGCATAAATAGTGTCGACCATACTATGGGGCAGCAGAGACCCACCAGCAGTGTCTGTATTTCTGAGGCATAGGGTTGTTTTTAGAGAACTTCAGAAGAGAATCCAAAGTGTTTACTGAGTGTTTCCTGTGTATTCATCTGAGTTTTTTGCAAATACTTGTCTATAACTCAGCTTATTCTCAGGTTATCAGTTAAGAAAATGAGACTTAGAGAACCTGATTCATCAGAGTTCACATAGCTAGTCTATGAATCAATTTGGATTCAGAATCAAATCTGTCCATCATACCGCTTGCATATTCTTTATATGATTGTTTGTAGTAAATTGTTTACCATTTTCAGTCCAGAGAGTTTGCTCATTCATTACCAACAAATCTTTTTGTTTGTTTCAATCAGTCCAAAGTTAAAGACCTTTTCAGGATTGCTGTGATTAGTATCCAAACTGTGTGAGTCATGATTATGACACATGTAGTGGGAAAAACTCAGATGAATGTCTTCCTTGATGAGGATTAATTTTGCATGAATACAAGCCATATGCTACACGCTGGATGTGCACAACTAAGCACTGACACTCAGGGGACCCGAGTACCCAAAGAAAACTGTAATAACACAGGTTCATTTCTACCCTGCAGCATTAGTTAACCATTTCTTTGTTCCATACAATGAAGATACAGCCAACAAAAACCCCAAATCCTATATTTGTCAGATCAGAACTATGAACCTTTCCATTTCATTTTTGTTACAATCTCTCAGTATTTTATCTTGGAATATCTACAACAGAAGAAATCTTAAAGGCTGTTGAGGTGGGAGTAAGACAGTGAGAAGTTTGTGGGGATGGAGTATGAAGAATTTGATGCAGCCTGATGAGTTGTGATTCTTAAAATACATACAGTCATCTCCAGAACAGAGCTTTCAAAAGACAGCTAACCAAGGTCATGAGGCTTTGTAACATCCAATTTTCATCTTCATTGGCCACAGCAAATCAGAAGTTTGCAGATTTTATAGAGAGGCATGAAAATCTACACGATGTTTAGAAATTACAAGTAGGTGCTACCTGCAGGCAAAAGAAGCGTCCTTTGATATTGGTCCTCTTTGATTCTATTTTAAACAGTTCTGACTTCAGTTTGGAAACCTGTGTAGAGAAAAAGGCAACCTAGGGCAAAACTGAATGACGCCTGAACATTTCTATAGGAGATGGAAAGGCAGAAGGCTTCAGACATCCCCTCCAAATGAAAGCTTTTGTTCTTGAAAATCAGACCTTAAATAACTGGGGACTATGAGTCACTCACATGGGTCCAGAAAATAACATGAACATCCTCTACTCTGTTACAGAGATCGCATATAAGTTCAACCTCATCAACCATTAAAATTACGGTGTTCATGAGATCCTTCCTCAGATGGGAGGTTGGAGATCAGGAAAGTATCAGGTGGAGACTGGCAGATGGTGCTATTAGCTGAGCACTGATGGTGGCTTCAGGGATGGTGGTGGAGCTGGAATTGGAAGTTATTGTCACACTGGGGGTGATGGTGGTAGCAATGGTGGTAGAGATGGTGATGGTGATGATGAGCTGGAGATTATGTTGGATGTAGTATTGGTATAAAGAAATTAAGGAATCAAAAAAAGCTATGGAGCAGAGATACGACAATGAGGTTCCCAAAGAAATACCTAGACTATGTACTAATCTTTCTATCTATGGCAGATCTCTACCTTAACCATAACAATTTAAAGCTTTTAAATTCTCCATTCACTGACAATTGATTGCAGAAGCTCTGTCTTCCTCCCAAGCAGTTAATTGAAATCTGGGTAGTGCATAAGGCTCTGTTGTTGATGCTGCACTGGAGAGGCAGAAAAGGCCCTTCCAGCTTCCACTCCATGAAACTTTATCATAGATCACAAAGTATTTGTTTTTTTTTTTCTCCTCCTGGTTCTGCCTTCTCTCAAAAAATGTCTCCAAATGGAAGACCCATGGGTGAGGAAGACAAAAAAGGCAGTGACAATTATTTGCCTGGAAAATATTATCCATTCTGTTTTTAACATGATGCCCTTTCTGTTTTGCCCCTTTCCTGTTAGAAGAGTCTTCTAGGGAGAACCTCAGGGTTAGTTTCATTGACAAAGATGAGATCAACTACACAAAGAAACTGCTTTAGCCAAGTTAAAGAATACCCTCAGAGGAGGCTCAGAGGGAAACCAAAGTGAGGACCCTACATAGTATTACATCATTATTCAAGTGTATTGCATTCAGAGTCCCAAAGTGGGCATCAGCAGGGAATCAAGTCATTAATACCAATAGAGCAACATAATACATCTATTTGTACACACATCAAGGCAAGGTTTGAAAATGCAGATGATTACTACCAGAAAGTTTGACTTTTGCCTAGTTATTACATGGTGAGTAAGTATAGATTTGCTCAAGGCTTGAGCCTTAAAATATATCATACCATTATCTAAGGCAATGGTTTACATAGCTGGCCCAGGGCATATTTATTAAAATTTCTGATTCTTGGGCACCATCCTTACAATTCCTGGTTTGAAGTTGGATACCTGGGGTGCGGCTTGGAAATCATTGTCTCACTTGTAAAGTTCTCTAAGGGATTCTTGGTCTGCCTACAAGACCATGAAGAGTTGATCTGTGTGCCAGGATTCAGGAAGACCTTATATAAGTGTTTTGTCCCCGGTAATAAATGTATCTGTTATCAGGAGCTATTGCTCACACTATAAATCATTCTTTATGTTCATGGTAATAAAATAAACTGAACGTTAAGATCAACAGGAAATGAAACAGATGGAAGACATTCAAATTTGAGTAATGTGAGAGGCAAAGGCACATTATTTGCCAAAATGTGAAAGGAGGGAAAAGAACTGAATTGTATGGGATAGTCCCAAGGTCATTGCATCTAGATTTGTCAAAATCGCATCCAGTTAAAAATGACTACTGATCGGGCCGGCGCCGTGGCTCAACAGGCTAATCCTCCGCCTTGCAGCGCCGGCACACTGGGTTCTAGTCCCGGTCGGGGCGCCGGATTCTGTCCCGGTTGCCCCTCTTCCAGGCCAGCCCTCTGCTGTGGCCCCGGAGTGCAGTGGAGGATGGCCCAAGTGCTTGGGCCCTGTACCCCATGGAAGACCAGGAAAAGCACCTGGCACCTGGCTCCTGCCATCGGATGAGCGCGGTGCGCCGGCCGCAGCGCGCCGACCGCGGCAGCCATTGGAGGGTGAACCAACGGCAAAGGAAGACCTTTCTCTCTGTCTCTCTCTCACTGCCCACTCTGCCTGTCAAAAAAAAAAAAAATGACTACTGATCATTTGGAGATATAGGAGTAACATTCCAAACCAAGACTGGTGTTGGAAGTAAAACTGAAGTCTGTGTTCAGGCTTTTGGAATCCAAAAGAAAGATCAAAGAGCAAGAATTTGGGATCCAGAAAGAACAGAACAGTTTGTCTTAAATAGTGATTCTCTGAGTGCGGCACTCAGCCCAGTAGTATTTACATCACCTGGGAATTTGCTAGAACATTTCAAGCTTTCACTGAAGACCTACCAAGTGAACCTTGAGCATGGAGCCCAGGGGCTTGTATTTTAGCAAGCCTGATGCAGCTGAAGTTTGAGATTTGTTGTACAAAAGGAGGCATGCTCAACCCAGAGGTGACTGCATCCTGCAAAGAGGAGTGTGGCTTTCTCTAGCTGGGCTCAACTTCTTCATACACAGCTTTTCACTTGGGTTCAACTCAGAAGTTTAAAACTTGAATAATTATCTGTCCCTTCCAGGTGATTGTCACATAGAAAGTGAATAGAACAATCCTTTAAAAGTCTCTACTTATTGTAAATCAAAGAAAGCCTCAGTGTGTTAAAGAAAGTTTCTTTAGCATCTGCCACTTTTATCATGGTTTTAAGAATATTGGGGTCTGGCACTGTGGCACAGTGGGTTAAAGCCATGGCCTGAGGCACCAGCATCCCATATGGGCGCTGGTTCTAGTCCCGGCTGTTCTTCTTCCGATCCAGCTCTCTGCTGTGGCCTGGGATAGCAGTAGAAGATAGGCCAAATCCTTGGGCCTCTGCACTGACATGGGAGACCTAGAAGAAGCTCCTGGCTCCTGGCTTCGGATCGGTGCAGCTCCGGCCATTGTGGCCATCTGGGGAGTGAACCAGTGGATGGAAGACCTCTCTCTCTCTCTCTCTCTCTGCCTCTTTCTGTAACTCTTTCAAATAAATAAAATAGATATTTTTAAAAATAAAAAATAAAAATATTGGAGTTAAGCTTCTCCATCTTAATAGCCAGCAGAGGCCTGAATATTATTTTCTTAAATTTTGTTTAATTTATTTGAAATGCAGAAGGAGATACTTATCTCCCATATGCTGGTTCTCTCCCCAAATACCTGCAATAGCCAAGGCTAGGCCAGGCAGAAACCAGGAGGTAGGAACTCAATCCAGGTCTCCCACATGAGTGGAAGGAACCCAAGTACTTGAGTCATCATCTACTGTCTCCCATAATGCACATTAGAAGGAAGCTGAGCTCAGGAGCAAATCTGACACGCGAACCTATATTTTCCTATATGGGATGTGAGCATCCCAAGGGTCATCCTAAGTGCTGAGTGTTATCTTTCAAAATGTAAGAATTAAAGGAAATAATAAAAGGAATAATAGAAAGAACTATAGAAATTAGTGGGAAAATCAGATTGTGATGATAGGTGGGTTGTGTTCTCTAATGTAGTTTATACTTAGAAATAGGCATAGCTCTTACTGATCACTCAGACTTCAGGGTGACCAAGTCAACTTAAAAGTTAGAGAGCGGGGGCTGGTGCTGTAGGGTAGCAGGTAAAGATGTCACCTGCATCCCATAGGGGCGCCGGTTTGAGTCCTGGCCACTCCACTTCCAATCCAGCTCTCTGCTATGGTCTGGGAAAGCAGTAGAAGATGGTCCAAGTCCTTGGGCCCCTGCACCCATGTGGGAGACCTAGAAGAAGCTCCTGGCTCCTGACTTTAGATTGGCATAGCTCTGGCCATTGTGGCCAACTGGGGAGTGAACCAGCAGATGGAAGACCTTTCTCTCTGTCTCTCTCTGCCTCTCCTCTCTCTATGTAACTCTTTCAAATAAATAAATAAATCTTAAAAAAATAAGAGAACCAATCTAGGCCATGAGATTTCATTCAATTTAAACATTAAGCTTAGCCAGATTATTCAACCTGTTAATATTACTATATATCTCCTTTACCCAAGTGTGGTATTAGATATTAATAAATAGATAAGGAAGGGAGAACATGTGAAATAGCTAGCTCCTATTACCAAACATCTAAGTAAGTTTGTATGGCCTGTTATTTCATTATTTAAAATACATTAATTCATAAATAATCTTTCACAAATCTGAAGTGACTGGCACAACCTAAACAAATAAGCACATTAAGAAAGGTAGTTTATCTTGCTGCTGTGACCTGAGGAAAGCAGAGCAGTATGAAAGGGAGTAACCAGAGGTGTCAGGAAGGGTGAAGTTTAGGGTAATGGTGAGAGTCTTAATTTCTGGGATATAAATAGTTGTTCTGGAGGATGTGAGCTTTCCAGGCCAAGGAAACATAGGTGAATTTCTGGGATATAAATAGTTGTTCTGGAGGATGTGAGCTTTCCAGGCCAAGGAAACATAGGTGCAATAGTCTCAGGTAGGGAGTGAGTTTGTGAAGTTTCAGGACTAGAAAAAAGGTCCAAAGGGCTGGAGCTTTATGACAAGGTGATAATATGGTAACACATAAGTATTGAAACCATGTGTTAGAGGCCCTGCAGGCCATAGTTTGTTTTTATATCTATTGGAATCTTCATATGCCATTAAGCAAAAAGTGTTGTATTTTAAAGAAAATCACTCCTCGTTGACAGATGTGTTCCCACTTTCATGCTAGGAGCAGCATAAAATCGTATACTTTGATAAGCACATTGACAGCGCCCAGGAAAGCTGATTATTCCATAGTTGAAGACCCAACAATTGCATTCCTGTGGATATTTTATTATGGAAATGAAATTGACATGTAATAGAAGACAAAGAAAAGAATTTTTATAGGAACATGTTCATAATAGAATGAAATGGAAACAACATCTCTTCAAAGTATACTTTCTACTTAATTCCTATGACTTCTGCACCTTTGTAAAGTAGAAAAATCATAAGTAACTCTAACCATTGTTGAATCAAAGGCTGTGTATGTTGGAAGAAAAGCTAAGAGAATTTCCTGCTGGATTAGATGAGGATGTGAAGTTCTAAAAGAAAACTCAATAATTATTATAAGATTTATAACTTGAGTAATTGGTTGAATTTTGACACCACTAACTAAAATTATTCACTTCAGTACTGGCAAGTAGTATTTGGTTTCATTGTAAAATGTTTAGTTTTTGTGATATGTGCTTTTGGAATTACTGCATATGTAAAACTGAAAATCTGATGACTATGTACTCATTAAGAAAAATTGACACTTCCCAATTTCTTCTACTCATTGTTCACAGTTATGAAAAGAAGGCAATGTAATTGAAACAAAATTCTCCACAGCTTCTAGGATATAATTCAATTTTTTAAGAAAGAACTCAAATGATATATTAAGGAGAGAAGAGTTAGGCTTGTATTCTAAAATTATAAACCAGACTTTATCATTAGTTTGCATGGTAGTCTTAAGTAACCCACTCAGTCTTTCTGTGATTAGCTTCATACTGTCAAATGAGATAACACATGGCTTACTTTATACAGATGATTTTGTCACAGTTAGTCAGCTTTTAAAGTAGCCTGTGAAATGGACATTAGAGTCAGACATCTTAGCTGAGTTCTTGTTAGATAATGAGATGATTGTAGATCTGGAGAGTTGGGCAAACTCTGAGGTATTGTTGTCTAAGACGGATGGTGATTTTCTTTACTTCCTGAAGAAGGTGTGGTCTGATGTAGAGCTGCTTGGGTTTGGGGAAAGGTTTAGAAATAGCAGAGAATGTTACTGAATATAAAGGATTTATTTTTCTTGTATTTTATTTGAGAGACAAGAAGACACATAGTGAAAAAGGGGGATGTGGAGGAGGGAGAGAGAACAAGAGTGAACACACCCCCATCTGCTGATTCACTCAAGTATCCACAACTGCTGGGGCTGAGCTAGAGTGAGACCGGAAACCTGGAACTCAATTCCTGGGACTCTCAAATCAGTGGCAAAAACTCAAGCCATTATCTGTTGCCTGTTAAGGTACATATTAGCAGGAAGCTAGAATTGGGATTAGAGACAGGATAGAACGCAGTCATTTTAATATGGGATGTAGGCATTCCAAACAGCATCTTAAATGCCAGGCCAATTTTCTGCCACCTTTTAGAATTTTATAAGTTCTCATTCTGCCAACTTTTACAAAATGCTAGTTTTGTACATCACAAATTTCTAGTCTCCATTTAGGCCACAGGGAGAATTGCACTTCCTGGACCTTTTCCCTCCCTCCAAAGGAGTCCTGCCACAGTTATGAGCAATATTCTGTAAGTGAAAATGGCCCATGTCATTTTAAGTCAAGAATTAAAATCATCTTTCTTTGAATTCTTCTCTTTCCCCAGCAGGTTGTGAGTTAGGAAGTAATCTACCCACTTTGGTCTCTGAGTACAAGACCACAGAACTACCTGATAGACATTTGAGAGAGAAAAAAAAAAACTTTATTGGTTTTAAGCTACTGAGATTTCAGGTTAGCATACTTAAGGCAGTAAGCACTGATACGTGAGAAAGGGTTATGGTACATGCCAGGTGAATTTGTTCATGTGAGATTTTTATAACTGTCTGTGGCCAGCACCTGCTTCAGAGGACAGGTACCCAAGAGTAAACCTGTAAAGAGAAGGAGTTGCCCAAACCTCATGCCCCTAAGATGATGGGACTGTACTAGGCCCTTGCTGTATCAGAGTAGCTTCCTGAAGAGCCTGGCAACATTCCACAGAGCCAATGGGGTAGAAGTTTTGGCCTTGAGTTTTAAATAAGGGCAATATATTGAGTGAACATATTCCTGGTGACTGCAGAGAAATCTGGGTGAAAATTTAAATCTCTGCATGGTTAATACACATCAGAGTTTGGACATTTAAGTTATTGTAACCACATCTGTAAGTGATAGTAAACATAGTTGGATTGTGGTATTAACCATTATTATTTGTCTCTGATAAAATTACAGACTGATTTGTAAGAAAAAATCCAAGAATCAGATATTCATCTCATTGGTGAAACCACCATGATTAAATAGGCAAGGAATGCTAAGGAGAATATACAAAAGATATAAATGAGGTAATAGCAAATTCTCAAATTAGTAGGACTTTTCATTTCCTTTCATTTCATTTCTTTCCCTCTGAGTCTACTGACCCAAAATTCACGACATTTTTCATGGCTATCCCATGACATGAATAGCCTTTTATAATTCCTAGCCATTAAATTTCTCAACATTCTTTGAATCATTCCAGATCTTGAACAGAGAAGCTAATTGTTAGGATACAATCCTAACAATGAAGTGATATTTATAGGTTTTATTTTTAATACCAGAGGTTAATTATCCATGGAGTAGATACCACTCTGATCTACCAGAATGCAAAGCTATATTTAGTTATACCCGACGACAGGCTGGAAAAAGTTGTTTTGGGAAGTAAGCAAACCATATTTAAATATTTTAAAAGTTTAAATATCGTCATCCTTTATTACCAGTATTTATACATGCCCTCTCCTTTTAAATTATGCAAAACTGTGAAAACACCCTTCCTGGAACCTCGGATCTGATTATTTTCCCATCTTACGTATTTAAGATTTTGGTTACTGGATAATTTATATTCTTTTACTTCTTGTTGAATTTACATAAAATATTTGTCTTCTCCAGGCTGACACCTTACATGAGAATGAGTAATGCTGGGCTTAGTATTAACCTTATTTATTCTATTTCTAACACCACATTAAAACTGAAAATTAGAGAAATTGAGTGAACTGCGGGTACCCAAAGGCATTGCCATTTTGCATGTTCCCATAGCGAAGTGGAAATTTTGAAACTGAGTCATCAGAGCCACATGGACAAGTACCTCCACTATGAATATTTCAGTCTTTCCTTCTGAAGCAGCAGGTAGCTTCATGTGCATGAATCCAAGGGTCTGGACAGGAAAGAAAAAGTTAGTACCCATATCAGTATTCTTGATCCATAGGTTGGTGAACAACTGATAGGGTTCTGAAATTTGTCTTTAACACAGGCTGAGCGAATAACTCCATTCCTTGCTGTCCCTTTCTTCCATTTTACTGAAGAGAAAGATCACGAAACACGGCAGGAGTCAGTGCCTGAGTGCCACGGGTATTCCAGGGACTATATTCAGTTTGTTTCCATATCACCTTATATCATATTCACAAAGAACTTCAATGTTGAAAACATTATTTCTTCCACTTCTTGAAATAAGAACCATAGATACAAGGAAGTTGCAGGCAATGTCACACAAATATAATGGTACATCCAAAAGTATACAAAACAATGAATTGGATCAAAATGTAAGTTTACACTGGTAGAAAAATTTTGAAACACATTCATAGATGTTCTTTTTTTCTTTCTAAACAGGCAGAGATAGTGAGAGAGAGAGAGACAGAGAAAAAGGTCTTCCTTCCATTGGTTCACCCCCCAAATGGCTGCTACTGCCCGAGCGTTGTGCTGATCCAAAGCCAGGAGCCAGGTGCCTCTCCCGGTCTCCCATGCAGGTGCAGGGTCAAAGCACTTGGGCCATCCTCCACTGCCTTCCTGGGCCACAACAGAGAGCTGGACTGAAAGAGGAGCAACCAGGACAGAATCCAGTGCCCCAACCAGGACTAGAACCCGGGGTGGGGTGGTGGCGCAGCAGGCAGAGAATTAGCCAAGTGAGCAGCAGCGCCAGCCTCATATATGTTCTTGATATGCATCTCCATGAACTCTTTAAGTACTTTTATACATTTATTTTAAACACTTATGACCCAAAATGAGCTTATCTTAAGTTTACATATTTTTAATTGATTTTATTTTTTTATTTGATAGGCAGACTTACAGTCAGAAGGAGAGGCAGAGGCAGAGAAAGGTCTTCCACCTGCTGGTTCACTCCTCAAATGGCAGCAATAGCTGGAGCTTGGCCAATCCAAAGCCAGTAGTTTCTTCCAAGTCTCCCATGTGGGTACAGGGCCCAAGAACTTAGGCCATCTTCTACTGCTTTCCCAGGCAATAGTAGAGAGCTGAATCAGAAGCGTAACAGCTGGACACAAACTGGCACCCATAAGGGATGCCAACGCCACAGGCACAGGCTTAGCCTACTACACTACAGCACTAGCCTCAAGTTTACAGATTTATAAATGTATAATGAAAGAGAGAGAGAGAGAGAGAGAGAGAGAGAGAGAGAGAGAGAAGAGATCCTCCATCCACTAATCTACTTGTTCACTCCTCACTTAGATTAAGTAGGGCTGGGGCCAGGCTGAAGGCAGGAGTCAGAAGCTCTATCCATGTCTCCTACTTAGGTGTCAGGGACCCAAGTACTTATGCCATCATCGACTTCCTCTCAGGCAATTAGCAAAACACTGAATGAGAAGCAGAGATGGGACATGCATCCAGGCACCCAGATATGGGATAATGGACAACTTGAGTATTGATTTAACCTCTTGCATCATAACATCTACCCCAAGGTATAATTTTTCAAATCTCCATTTTCTTATTCATGCCTGTAAGTCAGTCTAAAATTCCCCCAAGAGAGATCTTTCTAATGTATATTTCCTTGGTAGTTACTAAAATAAAATTGAGATGTCTGTGAAATATTATACAAAGGGAATATCTTCAAGATTACATAGTGCTGGATTCAAATTCTGATGACTTCTCGGACCACCTGGGCCTAAAGTTACTTACTTTTCCAAGTTTCGGTTATTTCATGTATACAATTGAAGTAGCAACATGTGCCTATAAGCACTGTGAGGATGAAATGTGATAATACAGGTACAATGCCCATTCTCTCTAGAACAAAACTCCTGGTCCCCCTTCTATTGAATGCGATGATAAAACAAAATGTTATGTTTACTACACTGTTCATTTTCACATCACAATCTTTTGCTCACAAGATTTCTTTTTCTGTTTTCTAGCCTAATGTTAATGTTTTTATAAGTGAAGCATCCATATTTTCCTGATGCTTATATTTTGAATGGTAATTGAAATAAGTATACAAAATCAGTGTTCTGGGTAATAAAGCATACTCTCTTGGGCCTATAAAAATGAATTTACATACTCCTGTTGCTAATTAAATATTCCTCCCTGCATAACCTTTATGGGTAGAATGTTAACGCTGATGACTGCCCTTTGAGCCCCACTTAATTTCCGCATTATGAATATTTCCTTTCAATCAATCACAAGTTCAAGGTTTGATTTTTGCCCTCTTTTCAATTATTCCGTTTCATAGTTTATAGCTATGTGATTTGAGTCTTACATTTACATTGTTTATGCATTGTGCTGACAAGGAATAAACAACTAAAATACCTACATCTCATTTTCTTCTAAGCATATTAAAGAAGTATGTCAAATTGAGCTGTGCAAAATAAGAGGTTTGTACATTCCTTACAGTCAAGGTCTTGCTTTGCTTCCTCAAAATGCAAGACTATCATCTACCCCATTCAAATTGTATTAAATGCAGAATGATTCAAATAGTGCCAGATGCCAATTTAAATTTCAAATGGAAACCTGCTCATTTGCTGACTCTTCATTCACTTCTCTTCCTCCCCACCCCTCCCACTTTTTTCCTACTTCTTTTTCCAATTTATTTTAAAGTACTTGATAGGTATTGCTCTTGAGAGAACCTACTCAAAGTGAGTAGTGCCTTTGAAACAAAACTGTTTCCGTATTTTCCCTTGTGCAATAACAATACTTTCTGTCGTCTGACACTGATTATAGACAAAGTTCAGTTACCACTAGGCTATGCAAGAGAAAAAAAAAAAAGGAGTGTCCCATTCATTAATTCAATTGCTCAATCGGACATGTCTTTTTCATATTTTTTCCCAGCCTGAGATAGAGAATTTAAAAATGATTGAAGTTTGAAAAAAAAAAAAATAGATCCGTGTAAGTCAATTTAACATGTGGTTTTTGGTCATTTTTTTAAAGTTTACTTATTTTATTTCAAAGGCAGAATATCAGAAAGAGAAAGAAAGAGCAAGACAGAGATCAATCTTCCATTTACTGTCTCACTCTCCAAAGCACCACAATGACTGTGCTTTTTCAGGCCAAAGCCAGGAATCAGGAACTCAGCTAGGTCTCCTTTGTGGGTGGCAGGATGCCAAGTACATAAGCTAGTCTCCAGTCAGTTTGGTCTCCTGCTTTCCCAGGCACAGTAGCAGGAAGCTGGATAGAAAGTAGAGTAGCCGGGGGATTTGAACCAGCACTCCAGTGTGGGATTCAGTGTCACAGGCTGCAGATTTCCTGCTGCACAACACCAGCCCCATGTGTTTGTTTAAATATTGTGATCTTTTGTTAACTGGCAGTGATCAGAATGGACTTCATGGTTAAAGAAGAACCTAGGGACTCAGGTGGGCCCACTGCCAGTTCTGTTTTCTATTAGGATTTGGAGAGTAGCAGCGATGGGGGCCCTGGGAAGAGGTGGGGTTAGTTATGAGGAAGCTTGGGCCTAAAAGCCGGCCAGACTAATGTCATCTCACAGCTCCTGACAGTGACAGCATGTACAAACTGCGGTGCCTGCCCAGCACACACCCAACAGAACAGGGTGCAGGCTCCTTGCAAGGAATTCTTATCGAAGATGATAAGATGTACGTTTAGATTAAAACAAGCTAGAAAGGGCTCCATTAAGACTGCCTGCAACCTTCATAGTAACTACTGTGTAACCACTAGCTTTGTTGCCTGGAAATCACAGTGGTAAGGACGTTCAAACACCCCCCAGACTGTGAGGCCTCTGTTAAGAGCTTCTCTTCTCATTTAAGTAAAACTTCACTTCTATTCTCACCATTGTATCTGGGCTCATAAATCATCATGGAGAACGGGGCACAAACAGACTCATCTCACCCATTTTCCCACCAAGATTTCTTCTCCAAGCAGTGAGTAAGAGACTACCAACAGCCTCATGCTCCTACATGGTCTTTCCTATCCCCTCCTGTCCTTCTAATCCAGTAAATGGGCAGCACTCCCTGGACATTCCCACCTTCTGGAATTCAGTCTGCTCAGCAGGGATCAAGGCATCCCTGGACACAGGATAGGGGGGATGAGCATCTACTACTCCCTGCTGACCTCTCCCTCCTGTGGGCTCAGTCATGCGATGCTTCCACAGCCCAGGGCTTGAATGATGCTTCCAGTAAGGAAAAGGCACCCATAGCGGCTGCCAGCACAAAGGGTATTCCATTCACACTCAGACCTTGATCTACAGATCAACCCTGGGAAACATTAGGAACATTGAGTTTTAAGGAAATTACCCCTAGAAATTAAAAAGGACTGTCATAACTCTGAACCAAGTCTCTGACCATGGGATGTCCAGCTGGGTCCCTGGAACTCTCAAATGATGAGACTCAAACATGGCATGGGATTAGCAACCTTTTTTCATAACCTAAATATCCATTATCAGGTTTTAGAGCCAAACTTGCGCTGTGCTAGTCTAAGGGACAAAGAGTTAAACCCAATAAATACACTCCCCTCCTCACTTCAGACTTTGAAAAAAAAAGGGGGGGGGGCGGATTTTTAAAGTTTTTTATCTACTTTCAAATTGTATACAATAAGTATGTTAATTCTCTCTCTCTAAAATTTGGATGTGTAACAACCTCACACATGACAATGCCAGGGTAATGTCTCTTGTGGTAATTTGGCTCAACTGTAACTGGTACACTGAGTTTATAGGGGATTTCTCCCTTTTGGAGCTAAGAAGGTCACTGCTTAATGCTTTGTATGAAACATGTATGTCACTGTTTTCCAGCTAGAGCTGTTTCATGAAAAAAAAAAGGGAGACTAAATTCTGAATATGCAAGCTTTTATGTTATTATACCAAAGTGATATAACACATTTGTCCAGAAAAAATATATTAATCCAAATGCCTGTCAGTTCACATGGCTTATGTGGATCTTTGATGATTTTGCTTTAAATTTGTTTTTTTAAAGAATAATGATGTGGTCAAAGTTGGTAACATACTTTTGTTCCTATGTTTCTAGTTCAAGATATGTTATATTTACTCTTATCAGCTCTTTAAAATCATAAAAAGGTAATTTTCGCCTAAAGACAATAATTCAGATAAAAGTTATGGTATTCATTAATATCTCAGTGTCTTAAGTCATTGATGTATAGTTACTATGTATAAATTGAGTAAGGATAAATATTTAAAATGTAAATTTAAATATTTTTAGCATATTAAATTTTATAAGGACTATTTGGGTTTGTTAACAAGTAGGTTTTCATAAATTTTCCATATATGATAAATGAATCAAGATTGCTTAAAAGTAACAAAGGTGGAAATTCTATATGTTCTCTTAATTTAAATATTTTTAACCGATCATTTCAAAATGTAAGTCAAAGAAATCAGCAGGTGGGCGAAAAGATCTCAAGCTTGAAAATGTGTTCTTGGTGAGAAAGGTTATGAAAGAAGAATTTTTGTATACAAAAGCTATCTATTTTTCTTTGAGATAGAATTAGAATCTGATCCTCTTAATGCAACAAGGCTTTTGAAATACTTATGTTAGTAAATATTTGGAAATAGTCTTAATCTCCAATTTGAAATCTGTTTAAAAACTATAACATTTCCTTTTAATAGTTTTTGCTTAAAGCTATTAAAAACATACTCTGTCAATTTTCTAGCCAGCTCCAGTAAGCTTACTTCTCTTCCTTAGACCTCTGTTAAAATTGTCCCAAGTTATGGGATGATTCTATGTGATAACTCTTATATTTGAGGATTTAATTATTATTTTTGTGATGACCAAAGAGACACAGATTTTTGTATTCAGCTGACATAATTTGTTGTGTTCTCTATTGTCTCTGTCACTTCAGTTAGTCTACGCTCACCATTGTATCCAGTCTCGTAAAACATCATCGACACCAATACACAAACTCAGACTTATCTCACCCGTTTTCCTGCAACAGTTATAAGGCAGTCAGTAGAGACACAAATTTAATTTTAGGAAAGACAGATGATTTTACCTATAAATTAATTCTAATCTTGTATGGTCAGCCTCTGTCATTTATTCTTTAAATTCACATTTTCTTTTAAATCCATGGATAATATACAAACAGGAAAGGGAACAGATCCCAGTGGTCCAGTGAGACAAACTTTTACAAGATGAGCATACTCACATAGCAGGCGCTCAGAGCAGGAATTGGCCTCAACACACCCAGGAGTGCTCTGTTCCTTCTAAACATTGTGGCACTTCTCAAGGGGACAAATCACCCTGAACTCTAAGCTCAGGCTTCAGCTTTACTTATTACTGACCTATGTAAATGTAATTACCCCATGTGTGACTTTTATGCACAAGAACCCTTATTCTTAGCATCAGTAAAAAAAGTAGAGAGAGACTAAGATGGCAGAATAGAGAGGGAGCTTACTGCTATAGTCTAGGGGAAGATTAAAAAACTGCAATCTCAGGAAAAAGTTAGGGGGAAAACGACAGACGAAACTCCACACAAATTAGAGGGACACTGTGGATCGACATGGAGGGTGTGGATGCTCATAACTCAGGACCCCAGCAGCAGAGAGCCTCAGCACCAGCTGTGGAGCATGAGGTGAGACCAGACCTCAGAGGCCAAGCCACTGACAATAAAGTTGCAGGAAGAACTTGGCATGAGTCTGGCGTGGAGCACTGTGGGAAACAGTATACATTCCAACCCAGAGGAAAAAAAGGGAGTCACATTTCTCTTTCCCCAACCACCTGGCACCATCATCCTGTAACTAGTTGAGAGGGGGTGGGTGCCATTTTGGATGTAATTAGCAGCTATGCCAGTTCAAGTCAGCATGACTTGCAACCAGCCAAGAGGAGATGCCTGAGTCTGGCTGGGGGAATTGACAGGGGACTCAGTGCTCATGCCTGGGAGCTTTGTGTACTGGGACTATGAAAACACTGTGGCTGCATGTGAGGGCACAAGAGGTGGCTGGGTCTTTGGGCAATCACTGTGGTGGCTCCAAATGCTTAGGACTTCCTGATTCCCTAATGAGGTTCATTGCTGAAGAATCTGTGCTCACACTGAGGATTGCACAGATCCTTTGTGTGGTTCTTGTGGCAGTGGGAATGAATATAATACTCACTGGGGCTAGTGACTAGGCGTTGGTCTCCTTGGAGGAGAGGAGGTGAGCTTGAGACTTCAACAGAGCAGACTAAACCTCCCCTCTGATTAAAAAAAAAAAAAAGATTTACCCACCCACTTTGGGTGTCACCTTGGACACACCTCATCCACACCTAGCACATGCCTCAGGGTATTCACTGAAATAGCATACACTCCACTAATCCACAGAGGCATAGCTCAAAGATAAAAGCCATAACAGGGGGAAAATATATATATCTCTACAAATGCCTAAAAATAAATGTAGCAACCCCAGAAGCAAGAATGAGGAAGACAATGTGACACCTCCAATGGGACACAAAAACACAACAATACTAGAATGTGAAGATGAAGAGGTTGAAGAGATGCCAGAGACTAAATTCAAAAAATTGATCGTAGGATTACTTAGAAGTTAGTAATCAGAAGCAAATCCACAAATTAAAAAAATCCATACATGACATGAATGAAAATTTCTCCCAGGAAATTGAGATTTTTTAAAGAGAAAATAAAATTAAATATTGGAAATGAAGAATTAAATAGATTAAGTAAAAAGTTGTGGTGAAAAGCCTTAACCACAGACAGCGATGCAGAAAAAAAGAATATCCAAATTAGAAGACAAATCTTTGGAAATTTTACAGTCAGATCAAAAGAAAAATAGGAAATTAGAAAACTAAAAAGTAGTGTTGGAGATTTAGAGGATACTATCAAATAATCCAATATATGAGTCTTAGGAGTTCCTGAACGTGTGGAAAGAGAGAATGGATTAGAAGGTCTTCTTGGTGAAATAATTACAGACAACTTCCCTAATTTAGAGATAAAAAGGGACACCAAAATACAGGAAGCAAATAGAACTCCTAATAGACATGGTCAAAGATCTTCACCATAACACATTGTAATTAAACTCTCCACAGTAAAATATAAAGAAAAGACTTTTTTAAAGATTTATTTTATTTATTAAAAAGTCAGAGTTACACAGAGAGGAGAAGCAGAGAGAAAGAGAGAGAGAGAGAGAGAGAGAAAGAGAGAGAGAGGTCTTCCATCCAATGGTTTACTCCCTAATTGGCTGCAATGACCAGAACTGCGCCAGTCTGAAGCCAGGAGCCAAGAGCTTCCTCCAAGTCTCCCACGTGGCTTCAGGGGCCCAAGGACTTGGGCCATCTTCCATTGCTTTCCCAGGCCATAGCAGAGAGCTGGATCAGAAGTGGAGCAGCCCGGTCTTGAACTGGCAGCCATCTGGGATGCCAGCACTTCAGGCCAGGGCGTTAACTCGCTGTGCCACAGTGCCAGCCCCAAGAAAATATTTTAAATGTGCATGAGAGAAATGCCAGATTACTTTCAGAGGATCTCCAATTAGACTCACAGCTGATTTCTCATCAGAAACCCTACAGGCTAGGAGAGAATGACGAAATATATTCAAGTGTTAGGAGAATAAAATTGTCAACTCAGAATACTGTACCCTGCAAAGTCCACATTTATTAATGAAAGTGAAAAAAAACCTTCCACAACAAACAGAAATTGAAAGAATTTTTCATCACTCTTCCAGCCTTACAAAAGATGCTTAAGGATGTGCTACACACAGAAACACAGAAACATGGTCATCACTAAAAAAAAGGTGAAGGCAGAAAATCTCCCAGTAAAAGAATAAAGAAAATCCAAACTAAAATTTAGGAATATTTATGGAAAAATGGAAGGGCAAAGTCATTACTTATAAATAGTCACCTTGAATGTAAACGGCCTGAACTCTCCAGTTAAAAAATATAGACGGATGGCCAGCACCATGGCTCACTAAGCTAATCCTCTGCCTGTGGTGCCAGCACCTCGGGTTCTAGTCCCAGTTAGGGTGCAGGATTCTGTCCCGGTTGCTCCTCTTTCAGTCCAGCTCTCTGCTGTGTCCCTGGAAGGCAGTGAAGGATGGCCCAGATCCTTGGGCCCTATACCCACTTGGGAGACCAGGAGGAAGCGCCTGGCTCCTGGCTTTGGATCAGCGCAGCATGCCTGCCGCAGTTCGCCGGCCGCAGCGCGCCGGCCATAGCAGCCATTTGAGGGGTAAAGCAATGGAAAGGAAGACCTTTCTCTCTGTCTCTGTCTCTCTCTCTCTCTCTCACTGTCTAACTCTGCCTGTCAAAAAAAAAATTACAGACTGGCTTGAATGGAATAATAAAACAAAGGCCATCTATATTTTTGCCTACAAGAAACACTTCTCATCAACAACGATACACAAAGACTAAAAGTGAAAGGATGGAAAAATATTCCATGTTAACAGAAACCAAAAAAGAGCTGATGTAGTCATCCTAATATCAAACAACATAGACTTTAACACAAAAACTGTTCAAAGAAGGGCACTATACAATGATTAAGGGATTATTTAAACAGGAACATGTGACTATAATAAATGTATATGCACCTAATTACAGGGCACCTGGCTATTTAAAAGAAATGTTAATTGATCTACAAGGAGATATAGACTCCCACACAATAGAAATGGGGACTTCAATATTCCACTTTCAGCAATGGACAGATTAACCAGACAGAAAATCAGCAAGGAAAAACAGTTAATTGACACTGTAGACAAAATAGACCTAACGGATATCTACAGAACTTTCCATGCTACAGTTGCAGAATACACATTCTTTTCCCTGCTGTATGGAACTTTCTCTAGGGTAGATCACATACTAGGCCATAAAGCAAGTCTCAGCAAAATCAAAATAATCGAAATCATACCATGAATCATCCCTGACCACAATGGAATGAAGCTTGAAGTCAATAACTCAAGAATCTCTAGGACATATGCAAACACATGGAGACTGAACAACATGCTCCTGAATGAACAGTGGGTTGTAGAAGAAATCAAAAGAGAAAAAAAAATCTAATATTAAGAAACAGTTTCTTTTTTCATAGTATTTGTTGGAACTCTTTACTTAGTATAGAGTTAATCTTCTGAGTGAAAAGGGAGAATGTGAATAAGAGAGGGAAGAAGGAGAATGATGGGAGGGTAGGTACAGTGGAAAAAATCACTATGTTCTTAAAGTTATATTTATGAAATGCATGAAGTTTGTATATCTTAAATAAAAGATTTCTAGGGAAAAAAAGAAAAAAAGCAAATAAGTAAATAAATATTTTAAAAAAGAAAAAGTAGAATTAAAAACTGACTTTCATCTTAGTAACAAGTCTAATTCTTTTCATTATTTAATATTTTTTAAAGAATTTTTGAAATATTTTATATTTACAGAAGAATGAGACAAAAGAGTTATACTATTGACAGTGCTATTGTATATCATGCTATAATGTTTCCTCTAGAATTTTGGATAAAATTTCCTTATCAAAGAGAAAAAAACTCAACATTTTGACAGTCCCATCCAATTTTTACTAAAGCCATAAATACTGGTATAAGTTGAGAAAAATAAATTTTAAAAATTTCAAATCAGGATGAAACAAGTAAAAGAAAGTTTGCTGAACGGTATTGGAATACTTTGAGCATTCCACAAGAGAAAACACTAACAATGACTACCACAATACAATTCTAGATTATTAATAATCATATATGCCTTGATCAATATAATAGTGCTAGCACTTGGCCGGCACCACGGCTCACTAGGCTAATCCTCTGCCTGAGGCACAGGCACCCTGGGTTCTAGTCCCGGTTGGGGCGCCGGATTCTGTCCGGGTTGCTCCTCTTCCAGTCCAGCTCTCTGCTGTGGCCCAGGAGTGCAGTGGAGGATGGCCCAAGTGCTTGGGCCCTGCACCTGCATGGGAGACCAGGAGGAAACACCTGGCTCCTGGCTTCAGATCAGCATGATTTCTGGCCGCAATGCACCAGCCGTAGTGCCCTTTGGGGGATGAACCAACGGAAATGTAAGACCTTTCTCTCACTAACTCTGCCTGTCAAAACAAACAAACAAACAAACAAAAAAATAGTGCTAGCACTATCATTCCTTGACATAGTATTAATCCATTTCATCATTCTGAGGCCAATGTTTGTAAAACTGTAATTTTAACTGAGGGCATCAAATGTATTTATAAATGTGGCCTAGTAATGCATTGATTGATCTGTTGTTCCTGTTCTGAAATGCATTCATTTCATTGATCACCCAACAACAAGGAATTATTGAAAAATAAAGGCAGTACCTGGAAGTAAAGTCTTCTGTCTGGGAATTGATTACTGTGGTAGAAAAAGAAATTATCCTGTTCTTGATAAAGATAGACTTTGCCCATTAATTTGGGTGTAAAACTTCTTCAAATCCTTTGACAAGTGACTGAAAGTCTCAATTCCCTTCCCAGACCTTCACTCCTCAAATGCCTCTGCTGCTTACTGCCCTCTCTTGTCTTCTCAGCATAAAACTATTTGGGGATCAAAGGTGATATGAACAGGCAAGGAAAATGAAACAGAACACCCTCACTTTCTCTGAGCCTCTAAATTTTGTGCAATCTGTGGGAAGAACTTTGCCCATGAAATCTGAGTCCACTTTGTTCAGCGCCCTAAGTGGGTGGGCCTCCTTCATGGCTGTGTGCCTGAAGCAGTGAGTGCCTTGAGAAGCATCATGCAGTATTATAGTTGTATGGTTTGGTGGAAGCTCATGGATTGCACCAAAGTCACATCTGGACAAAAACTAGAATTAACAATCATGGTCAAGAGGAAAATGCCACTGTCTTGACCTATTTAGTTGTGTAACTGTTGGGCCAGAGTTTCTGGGAAGATTAGTTTTCCATGACAAAAGCATGCCCATAAGACCAAATTAGTATGGGATAGCCCTTGTCTCAATTCTGTTGGAAAAATGAAAGCAAAATTTAATATGAACTTATTGTGAAAGAAGGAACCCTCAAAGGCAGAAATACTGTAATGGTTTTAGTGTATGAGAAACATTTTTAAAAATTGACAAATGACGGGCCAGTGCTGTGAGGTAGGAGGTTAAGCCTCTGCCTGTGGCACCAGTGGCCATATAGGTACTGGTTTGTGTCCTGACTGCTCCACTTCCAGTCTAGCTCCTTCCTAATGCACCTGGGTAGGCATCAGAAAATAGCCCAAAGCCTTGGACCAGTACACCCATGTGGGAGATCTGGAAGAAGTTCCTGGCTCCTAGATTTGGATGGCCCAACTCCAGGCATTGCTGCCATTTGGAGAGTGAACCAGTAAATAGAATCTTTCCCTCTTTCTCTTTCTCTCTCTCTCTCTGACTCTCCTTCTCTTCCTCTGTATCTCTGCCTTTCAAATAAATAAATAAATCTTAAAAAACATTGACAAATGGTTTTTAAGCACATCTTGTCCATAACACCCTAGACTAAAAAAAAAAACCTCTGGATAAAAATACAAAATCTACATTGTGTTTGCTCTCTATTAACTGGAAAGTTAAAACATATTTACTTGAAGCACTGGGAAATAAGTTAAAAATAATCCAGGCAAAATTACATAGCTTGATCACAATGATGTGTCACAAATGGGATGAATAATGAGAGAGTCAGCAAGGTATTGGGAATCAAAACTTGTCTATGAATGTGTTAGGTGAAACAGAATTGTAGGCACCATTTGTTAATTTTCTAATTTGATAATAACTTGTAGATGACCAGAGCAGGCACTCCTGAGCTCAAGGAAAACCAGCAGATGTCATAATTAGTCTCAGCCAAATGCTGGAATTATGATATATTATAGTTTTGGCTGAGTATCTGTGCCTGACAAGCAGCAGGTGACTGACCAACATCTGTACTTTAAGTGAATGTTTTAAAATATACAACACTGTAGTTGTATCAGTGGTTCCCAAGACCATGTCCATTTTTGGTTTAGCCAGCAAGACTCAACACTCAGCATACAGTCCTATCCATGACCCTGATTTACTACAGTGAAAGGATGAAAGACACATGGCTTGAAAGTCAAATGAAAATAGACACAGCTTCTAGGAGTTGTACAGGACACAATTCTTTCAGCAATCAGTTGTGACAACATGTATGAAATGCTGTCTATTAGGAAAGCTCATTGGAAATCCAGTGTGCAAATGTTTTATTGATGGCTAGTCATACAAGCTCCCTCTGACATATTTGAGTATCTGATGTTTTATTTGCAAGAAAAAGAGTAGATATGAACATTTTAGGCACTGCCAATCATTTTCATCAGGAAATAGTGAGGACCCTTCAAAATCTTCATTTTCAGGCCGGTGCCACTGCTCTCTTGGCTAATCCTCCGCCTGCAATGCCAGCACCTCGAATTCTAGTCCCGGTTGGGGCACTGGATTCTGTCCCAGTTGCTCCTCTTCCAGTCCAGCTCTCTGCTGTGGCCTGGGAAGACAGTGGAGGATGGCCCAAGTGCTTGGGCCCTGCACCCGCATGGGAGACCAGGAGGAAGCACCTGGTTCCTGGCTTCAGAGTGGTGCAGCACGCTGGCTGTAGCGGCCATTTGGGGGGCTGAACCAACAGAAGGAAGACCTTTCTCTCTGTATCGCTCTCTCTCACTGTCTAACTCTGTCAAAAGAAAAAAAAATCTTCATTTTCCAATGCCAGCCATGGCCCAAGCTTGTAGGCAGGCTTAAAGTTGTAACCTTCAACATGCTGTTTTAACTCTTTCCTGTTTTACCTACTTCTAAGTTGGGACTATTTGATTGTACTTATCAGTAAAAAATATAGAAACTTGATAGTTTCTTAGTTTATTTGATAGTACCTGACTTTTCACAGTGGATACCCTTCAGAGATATACCTTATTTTAAATAAAATAATAGTCACCTCACTAGCCAGCGCCGCGGCTCAATAGGCTAATCCCCCGCCTTGCGGTGCCAGCACACCGGGTTGTAGTCCTGGTCGGGGCGCCAGATTCTGTCCCGGTTGCCCCTCTTCCAAGTGCTTGGGCCTTGCACCCCATGGGAGACCAGGAGAAGCACCTGGCTCCTGCCTTCGGATCAGCGCGGTGCGCCAGCCACAGCACGCCGGCCGTGGCGGCCATTGGAGGGTGAACCAACAGAAAAGGAAGATTTTTCTCTCTGTCTCTCTCTCACACTGTCCACTCTACCTGTCAAAAAATAAAAATAGTCATCTCACCATCTCTATCCTCACCAGTTCCAAGCCTTTGTGTTGTTTGCTAATACACCTCAGGTTTGAGAAGTACTTCACCACTTATATTCCCTTATTGATGCAACATTCTAAAGATTTAATCTACTTATTTAGTCATGATAGTCATAATATTAACTTCTTTCACATTATAAGAGGAAAGACATAGAAACTGAGAATATATCTTAGTTACCAAGAGAGGCAAAATTATCTAGGATACCAGGGAAATAGACTGTGTCAATTAGAAATCACCAATTTCTTTTGTCTCCATTTGCCTCTTATAAATAAATTCACAAAGGCATGACAACTTGGAGGCATGATCGGGTGCCAATAAATGCTAGATGAAATGTGCAAATGTTAATTCAAATGGGAAAATATTAATTCAGTGATGTTGAATATTTAGAATATCCAGTTGTTTAGAATTTTATCAGAGAACTTGCTTTCTTTCTAAATAATAGTTATAATATCAAATATTTTGAGTCTTACAAGTAAATATACCTGCCCCTTATATGTATTTGAATATTATCTTAAATTTCTGATTTTTCCTCCATTTGAATAGTCACTGTTCCTTTTAATTCCCTGTTGACTATGAGCAGTGGTCATTACAAGCCTAACTCTCAGGAATCCAGTCATCTGTTTTCCTGAATGAAGACAGACATTCTGCATGTTCAGGAGGGTTGAAGAATTGGAGTAATTTCTTGCATAAGATACTGATATAGGAAATGTAGTTTGCAGAATTCTCCCCACCTGACAGGAAACATATTTTCAAACAAACTTTCCCTTGATAGTCTAAGTAAAAAAATAAAAATAAAAATGAGACCCAAAGCTGCATTTATTTCCTGTTTTCTTTTTCTCCTTTTGCAGCATAGCAAATTCAGCTTTCTAGAAATTATTCTGAGCACTATTTTCTCTACTCATGCTAGCATAGTCTGCTTTTGAATATAAAAGCTGGTTATATGATGGAGACCACAGAGCTAGTTCCATGGTTGAACCAGATAGAGGTAGACCTTATTCCAAAGCCCGTGCAAGCAACATGACAAAACACTATCAAGTATCTTCACTGGCTTGGATATGATCTATATATAATCCTAGCTCCCTTCTTTACAGAGGGAGAAAAGGAGTCCGAGAGATCAGGTGACAAGGATAGGTTTTTCTTTGCTGTTTGGTTGGACCTCACACTACAACTTAGATTTCTTTGTTCCAGTATATGGGGTTGGCTACTGTGCTGTGCCAAGGTTTTCATACCTTTTCATGCTTCAATTCATTCTCCTTAGTTGTATTTTTTCCTCTCTTTTTCATTTCTTATATTCTATACTCTTGTATCATTTATCCATAAATTTCAATCACTAGCATCATTATGTGAGAATCAGCAAGTCCCTCTGTGCAATACAAATGAATACCCATAAAACAGTGTAAGGAGGAAAGAACCTCATCGCATCTATGCTCTTGTCTGATAAATATATGTTACAGTAAATTACCTAATTAAACAAGCATAACATGAAAATTAGATGTTTGCTTCTATACATCTTTGAAGAAGAAACCATTTTCCTTTCTGTGCTATTTATTATTCTTTCAATTTGCAAAAGCTGAGTAATCAGGAATTCTACACCACAGCTTTAATTGCAAGCATTTCCACTAAGTGCTGATGTAGAATATTCTGTTGCTGAGCTTTTGAAAAGTGACAACTTTTTCTTTTCATTTTTTTCCTAGTAATTAAGGTGGCCCTATATACTCATACCACACCCTTATCAGCACAGTATTGTTCTCTAATATATACAGTTTCCGTTAGTAGTTCAATGACTATACAAAAGACACAGGCCATTACAGTTATAATAACCATAATAATAGCTGAGGTTGAGTGTCTACAAACCATGTACCAGGCATTATTGTAGGCACTTGAGATGTACTGTTCCAATGTTAGTGAAACATTTCAAAACAGATCAATGACAAACTGATGCAACTCAGTTGGTGGGTACTTATTCTTCTCTGAAGTCTTCATTTGTGCAACTTCATAAATCATTATTTAGCTTCTCTTCTCTCTTTCCTTGTGTACAAGTTGTTAATCAATGCATTCACTTATCAGGAAGAGTGAAACGTGTTGGGTTATGTACCCATTCTCTCTCTCACTTTCTATATTTCACCTACCAACCAGTTCTGTAAATCTTATCTCCTAAATTGATACATAAGAATTCCCGGGATATATTTAAAAACAAAACATTCCGCAGATCCTGAATAAGCGAGCCTGGGATGTGTCATGTGACTGAATTTATACCAAGCTTCCAAGTGATGCCACCCTGCTGGTTTAAGGACCACTATATGAGGAACAAAGTCTTCAAGGATTCTAGAGTTGACTATTTACTCACCACACTTGGTCACTGTCTTGGCTAGATGAGAAGCACAGAGGGCCTGTTCTGTGGATGAGTTCCTGGGAGTAAGTCCCACCAGGCCAAAGGCTTGTTCTGCTTTGGTCACAGTTCCTGTTAATTTCCCTTTATCCTTCTTTCCCTAATGATCTTATAAAGTTCTACTTGGGCAATAACATGTTATTTTAGTTAGTAGATTTCAAGTCCTTAATTTTAGACAGTAGATCACAGATACCTGTGAGTTCTAAGAAAAAACTATTTTCAGATACTTGCATCTTAACTTAGATGTCTTAATCTGATGAAAATGTTGTTTCAGAAAGTCTCTAAGGAACTTTTAGACAATGACCTGGTGAAATCTGAATGTGGGCTTGTTGTCTTCTAGTAATCCCCAAATTGCAAGTAATTTTCCAATGATCCAACGGTGCACCCTCTCTGACCTCTGTAGTTTATCTCATTGTCCCAAGTGATACGTTCTTTCAATCCCCTTTCTTATCTTCAGAGATGACCTTGTGAGGAAATGCTTTTAGCTCAGGAAATGCAGCCTATGAAACAATGCAGCCAAGGAAAGGGTAAAGGGCCAAGGTTGGTGAAAAAATATAATTAAAAGTGTTCAATACTTTTAATTGGTAACTCAAAGAAAAGCAAATGAGAAATAAATTATTTTTCTCTCTATTTGTAAGATTAACCAAAGCTAGGCCAGTGCCATAGCTCACTAGGCTAATCCTCCGCCTGTGGCGCCGGCACCCAGGGTTCTAGTCCTGGTTGGGTGCTGGATTCTGTCCCAGTTGCTCTTCTCCCAGTCCAGCTCTCTGCTGTGGCCCAGGAGGGCAGTGGAGGATGTCCCAAGTCCTTGGGCCCTGCACCCGCATGGGAGACCAGGAGGAAGCACCTGACTCCTGGTTTCGGATTGGCGCAGCACACTGGCCGTAGTGGCCATTTGGGGGGTGAACTAACAGAAAAAGTAAGACCCTTCTCTCTGTCTCTCTCGCTCTCTAACTCTGCCTGTCAAAAAAAAATATTGACCAAAGCTAAAAAAAAAAATTTCAGTATAACTGATGATAATTCCCTCAAGAAATTTGTGGGGAAATGGAATTAAAAGACAGGTTTAGGGACAGGCAATTGTGGTACAGCTGCTTAGAATTTCCATATTACATATGTCCCTGGGATTGCAACCCATCTCCGCTTCTGACCTAGCTTCCTGCTATTGGAGAGGAAGGAGGTGATGGCTCAAGTACTTGGGTTCCTTCCACCCATGTGGGAGACCTGGATGGAATTATTGGGCCTTTTTTTTTTTTTTTTTAATTTATTTATTTACTTGAAAGAGTTACACAGAGAGAGAAGGGAAGGCCAAGAGAGAGAGGTCTTCCATTTGCTGGTTCACTGCCCAATTGGCTGTAACAGCCGGAGCTGCACCAATCCAATGCCAGGAGCCAGGAGCTTCCACTGGGTCTCCCCATGGGTGTAGGGGCCCAAGGACTTGGGCCATCTTCTACTGCTATCCAAGGTCATAGCAGAGAGCTGGATAGGAAGAGGAGCAGCCAGAACTCGAACTGGCGCCCATTTGGGATCCCAGCACTGCAGGCAGCAGCTTTACAAGATAAGCCACAGCACGGCCCTGGCTCTAGTTTCAGCTAGACCCAGCTCTGGGTATTGAGGGCATTTGAGATGTGAACCAGTGGGTAGAAGATTTTTCACTCTCTGCCTTTCTCTTTCTCTCTCTGTTATAATGTCTTATAAAAATAAATAGCACTTTCTAAAAAATAAAGACATGTTTATTTTGGTGCAAAGAGTTTTGAAATCCATGCATATATTATTCATAATATAAGCTGTTTGAAGACCCATCATATATAGGAAATGTGCATGCTCTTTTCTTGGGCAACAATTCAATTATTAAGAATTTATGCTCAGGGCCAGTGCAGTAGCATAGTAAGTTAGGCATCCGCCTGTGGAGCAGGCATCCCATATGGGCACAATTTTGATTCCTGGTTGCTCCACTTCCAATCCAGCTCTCTGCTATGGCCTTGGATAGCAGTAGAAGATGGCCTAAGTGCTTGGGTCTCTGTACCCATGTGGGATACCCAAAAGAAGCTTCTGGCTCTTGGCTTCAGATCAGCCTAGCTCTGGCTGTTGTGGCCATTTGGGAAGTGAACCAGCAGATGTAGGACCTCTCTCTTTCTCTCTCCTTCTGTAACTCTGCTTCGCAAGTAAATAAATAAATCTTTTTAAAAAAGAATTTATCCTAAATAATTAAGCAAATATGCAAAATAGTATTTAATACATATACTTAGATAAACAGGGAGGAGAATACACGGCACTTCTGAAAATTAAACATGCATAAAATATTAATAAAATATTAAATATTAAACATTAAAATATGAAAACTGTTGCATTAGATCAAAATATATAGAAATAAGCAGTGTTTGATCCTCCATGTCCTAAAAAAAGAATCTTTTTATAAAGTTCAGCTTAATAACTACAATATGTGTAAAAAATAGAATATCAGCACATTGTCCTAATGTACTTATATAGGAAAGATATGGAAGATCTTTCAATAATTGCCGCATTTATATCCCAATGTTGGAATTACATCTACTCATTGATTTTTCTGTATTTCACAGTTTTACTATAATAAACTTGGTCAAATATGTAATTGAAAAATAAATAAATAAATTAGCACTGAGATAACCAACTAAATTTAGAAAATTTAAGCTCATTTCAAGCGACCCACTGTTGAGGATGCTTCAAAGTATTTTCTGCTACTGATGACGTGATAATATGTGTTATTAGAAAAAGTCATTTCAAGTTATTGTATTGGAATTCAGTAATTACTTTTTCAATAAAGAAAGTGAAAACTATTAAAAGAAAAATGTGGAATGAATTAGCTTTCTACCCTACACCCAATTAAACTATCATAGCAAGAAAGTAATGAATTAAGATAATTTGAGGATAGGCATAAGGCTTTACAAAGCAGATATTTAATACTCTTCTAAAATCCATTAAAAGACTCCTAGAGAAGATCACAGCAAAGTGGGTAGTCCACAGACACTTCAGAGAAAATGCAGCATGCATGCTAAGTAGCTAGCGAGTTTGTGGGCTCAGAAGTCTTGCAGACATATTCACAAAGTAGCTCATGCAGGTAAAGCATGGCTCATGACAGTGGGCTGAACAGGAAAGCTGCATTTTCCACTGGCTCCTAGCCTTAGAAAACAGCAACATATCCTCTTCTTATGTGTTCTCTCAAGAAGTCCATGTTATATTTCAGTAGTCATTGAGTTACAGGCATTTAATTTATTATGAAAGTACATGCTTTAAAATGGTAAGCTGTTGCCACTCCCCTGTTAAAAACTCTACAAGGCTGTTCAGTACATTTAGCATAAAAATGCAGTCCTTATGGGGGACTAGGAGACTCTATGGGCTCCAGGTTTTGCGTGGAAAAATATAAATTATATTTCACGTAACTGTTTAGCTCAGTGATTCTGAGGTATGTGTTTGGTGGAGCACATTGTTTTACAAGGATACACATTTTCAAGGACATCCTTCTCAGTCGCTTACACTGGCCTTCTCTTAGTTGCGTAATAGGGCAAGTCCATTCCTGTCCCATACCTGTGCACTTGTTATTTCCTCTGCAGAGAACATTCTTTCTCCTGATCTTTGCAGCACCAGAAACACATCATTCATCCTAGATTCAAATGCCACCTCCTCAGAATTCTCCAACAAGTAGCCCAATAAAAATAATCCCCTATTACTAACCCAGTCATTTCCTATCATATCACTTTCCCTTAAAATTTAATTAGTTACAATATATTTTGGGATCCCACACTACTTTTTTGTGTCTCTCCTTAGTAGAATGCGGAACCCATGAAAGAGAGAGGAGGAATCCTCAGTCCCTAGGACCAAATCTGCTGCAGAGAAGCTTAATATATTGTTTAACAAATGGCCTGATCACCCTGGGGGTGGTCTGGATTATTTCATATGAGCTGTTGGAATGATAGAGGAAAGCAGCTGGGGAAAGAAGGAGAATGCATGGATCCCAATTTTCTGGAGTCCAGCCAGAGCTGACTCGCGTGACCAGGACACCACACAGCTGCTGTTCTGTTCGTTTTCCTGAACTTTGACATGAACCCAATGACCAACAGCTGGGTCAGTTCTCAACACTGATGTGTGTTACTCTTGATACAATCACATACATGAAACATTTCTCAACATGAAAATGTTTGCATTTTTTACATATTTTCAATGATGTTTTAAAACATTTATGTGAGAGAAGCTGGGTGGTAGGAATTGTGTGTGATTTTTCTAAGCATGATGTTTTACTTCAAAATTGCTGTAAGTCTTTTCAAAACACTCCCTGGCCCTGTTTCAACGTACCTCACCACCTGAGCAGACACCTTCCTCTTGCTCCTTGAAAATCACTGAAGCATAGCAGTGTTTTTCCATCCATTATCCTCCTAGCCTAAAAGGTGCATAGCTATATTTTTAGGAGTCCTTGAAAGTATGTGTCCTTCAAAAGGGCTGTGATCCACCAAATGCAACTTTCAGAATTACTGAGGTAAACAGGTGAAGCTAATGTACTTTTAAGACACTATGGTTCACAGTCAACTATTAGATATTTTTTGAACAAATACAAGACAGGAGCTCCCAAGCTCCAATCAAAACATTATGACAGAGGGGGAAATGCCAATTACCATGATTTGATCAGCACACAATGCATGGATATATTGAAATGTCATATGTAATCCAAATGTAAATATGTATAATTGTTAATAAATTTAATGTTTTTAGAAGTAAATAAAAAGGGAAATCATACTAATGTCTCAAGAACATTTCTATCAGCCATTCATACTCTAGAGTAATTTGCTTAATGAGCTTATTTCCTCCCAATACCATCTGCTATGTGAGAATCTAAGCTTTGCTAGAAAGAAAAAGACTAATGTTGAACAGGGAAGCCTACTGCTCCTATCTGCAGATACAAATACCTATGCACAGAGTATTGCCATGAGGAAAAAGGCAGGGGATAAATGAAAATGAAAGTAGGACTTTCTGTGCTGTAACAAATTATTTTTTTTTAAATATTTATTTGAGAGAGAAAGAGAAAGTGATCCATTTGCAATACTTTGGTTCCCTCTCCAAATGACTGCAACAGCCAGATCTACACCAGGCAGAAATCATGAACCAGGAACACTATCCTGGTCTTCTACATGAGTGGCAGGTGCCCAAGAGCTTGGTCCATCACCTTTGTCTTAGGGTCATTAGCAGGAAACCAGATCAGATATGGAGCAGCTGGGACTTGAATTAGCACCCTGATATGTGATGCCAGCAATGTAAGCAGTGGCTTGATGCACTGTATCACAACACTGGCCCCCAAATGGTCATTTTAAAATCTTATTCATCAGTCTTGAATTCAGGAAAAGAAAATGAGATTACCATTTTTAACTATTTGTTGCTGACAAAAGCTGGAATTCAGACTATTTCCCCTGGTGGTTTATTTAATCTCATTATAGTTTATGGCAACTTTTATAGTTAACATGGAAAAACTAGTCCCCAAGCCTAACAATATTAATAAACTGAAGTATGTCCAGAATTTTAAAAACAGTCCATGAATTCTTTAGCTCCCTCTTAACTATCACCTCTCAAGGGTGGAGCTCCATTTACTCATTGCTGAACTCCCATGATCCTATAAATGACCTGTAGAGTAAATCCTCAGTGACTACTTTTGGGGATCAAGGTTGAGATTTGAAAATGCAAATGCTCCAAAGTTAGTACCTATGCTGTAAGTTTCCAGTCTCAGGAATTGTTCACATCTGTGCATTGGATGTGATTCCCAGATCATATGCAACATTCCATTCTTGGGTTATTGACTTCTTGCTTGCATTAAAGAGGCCCTTTTCATGCCAGAAAATAGAAGGTCAAGTTGAGCCTCAACCTCCCAGCAGGGGTGATTGTAACTAATCTTGGACAATTCTTGCTGGTAAGCAGGAGCTTATGGACTAATAGGCAGTTGGATACTTAGAATATGAGCAGGAAAACAATTGTTTCTCATCTCAGCCCAAACAGCAACTTCAGAGAAAATAAACAAAGCGTGCCTTACTGCATCATTTCTGCCAAAAGAACAGTATAGTCTCGGGTTTTTCTAACCTAAGGAAACACACAGGACTCACAGATGGATCAGAGGGAGAGATCAGGTATGTACAACAGTTGAGTTGTGTATTTCCCTCAATCATTTAGTGACTAGGAAGGAGCCGAGGTTCTCTTTTTCTAGAGAGCCAAATTTTGAGCAGAGAGTGAGGTGATTTGATGCAAAGAAAACTCAAAATACATAAATGAAGCAGGGGTGGGTATTTGCTGTAGTGGTTAAGGATCTAAGATATTTAAGTCATATCTCAAAGTGCCTGGTTTAATATCCAGCTCTTGACTTCCTGCTAATGCACATCCTAGAAGGCAGTGATGATGACTCAAGTAGCTCCTATCATCCACATGGGAGATCTGATTAAATTCCAGGTTCAGTGTCAGCCTTGGGTCAGCCCCAGACATTACAGGCATTTGGAAAGTACTATAGTGAATGGGAGCTCCCACTGTCCATCTGTCAGTCTCTTTGCTTCCCAAATAAACAAATAACTTTTGAATGAAACAAAAATGAACACCCAGAATGGAGAAGACTTAGAAAAAGTTTCATAAGAAAAAAATATTTCCGGGCTTCTCAGTTTCTTATGCATATTGTGTAGACAGACAAGAGTAATGTGAAAATCTCCTTTTTACAACTCAGTCTAATGTGGCATGGCATTATAATTTCTGGCTCAGTTGGCAAATGACTAGAAACACTGCTCTGTGCAATTTTTCCTAAAATATGATAGTTCTGTAAGTTGTTCTATGGATATACTTGAAACCAACCCAATATAGGAGTATGTATTGCCCTTAATTCTATTTTTATTACTAGAGAACTTCTTTAGGTGCCTGTGTGGAATTACCTCAGTGGTCCCCTGTATAAACTATGGTTATGGATTTCAGAGACAAAAAAGAAAATATCTGACCAGTTTTAGCACTGAAGATTTCTAGAATGGTAGTGTTAGCGTTTATTTCTTTTGTACTTCTGGAATCTTTTTGGCGCATGAATATGCATAAGAAGTTTATAATAACAGATGGCTAATGATATCTTCACTTCAGATCAGGCATGGTATGTCTTGAAGTCACTGGATGGGAGGAAGAAAAGCAAGCTCTGTTTAGGAAGAGGTTTAAGGGGCTGGTGTTGTGGTGTAACTGGTTAACCCGTTACCTGCAATGCTCGTATACCAAATGGACATTTGTTTAAGCCCCAAGCCGTTCCACTGCTGATCCAGCTCACTGCTAATATTCCTGGGAAAGCAAGGGAGTATGGTCCAACCCCTTGGGTCTCTGCACCCACAGGGAAGACCCAGCAAAAAAAGAATGTCCCTAAGTTTGGAACAAAAACACGGAAGACAAGTGGTGTTCCTTACGAATAGGGTGACCTTCAGTAAATTACACAGCTGCTTTGAATTCCAAACTTATTAGTAAATTGAGTATAGATAAGAGAGTCAAAGGAAAGAAAGGCAGAATAATGTTACATTACCAGGTTAGTCCTCACTAGAGGAGTTTTGTTTATTGCAATGAGATTTCCGAGAACCCTGGTATAACATAGCTCCCACCTTGCTGTTCAAGGATGGTCCTACAGGCATCAACTCTCCTGCACCTCGGGGTTGTGAATATACATAAGTAGCTCTGGTTTCCCCTGGCATATTTCCACACAGCCTTAAAGACTCTTGAGGCAGAAATAGGCCCTTGGTGAGGCAGAGGAGGACTGAAAGGGGCACCATCATCAAGCATCCAAATGTTGCTGATAGAAGTCTGGCAACCACTGGCCACTGCATTAGTGTTTGGATAAACGAAGGATGGGGGATATTTTCAACCTCATAAAATAAGTGCCAATATGCATACCTTATGTTCATCTGTTTTGTTATCTAGTATGTGTTACCTGTCTCTAAAAACTCCAAGACAATAGGCAGACTGGTTTAACTCACTCTTGTGACACCTGTTCTTGACCTTATAAGAGGGTCAAACCTTGTTGAATAAATGAAATTACAAAAAAAAAAATTTTCTTTTATATTTCAGCTATAACTTTTATATATTTTAGTTCTGAAATGTTATTTTTTGTTCATTTTATTGTATTTTATCATAGCTTTTGGTGTGCTTCTCATTATCACCTCTTTGTCAATGAATTTTCCTTTTATTATTTTTGCTTTGATGCAATTTTATACTTCCAATGGCCACATTAAGGATATTTTCAAATCTTGTTTACTTTTAGATGCCTTAATTTAGCTTTTATGTTACATCATTACATTTCTTTAAATCCTTACTAAACATGCTTTTAATTTTAATGCTTTGTTCAAGCGTTCTTTCTGTTTACAATCTGCATTTTAATTTTCCTTGTGAAGGAAATGGTTTATATTTTTGGATTAGCATAATTCCTCAATGCTGCCTCATTTGATCAATATACAGACACTGAGTAATAGAAATGATAGGGCAGAACTACACTGGCTCCTCTTTTGGTGAGAGGAATGTTTTTAAGCTGAGGTCCTGATGATCCTCACCCTGTCTTCTTTTTACTATATTGTATATAGATTGCAATGTGTGAAATTATTGGCACAAACTAATTTGAAACCTATGAAATTATCCTTAAGTCACATTGGAATATAATAGCATTTATTTTAAGAATGCAGTTAACATAAAATGCTACTATTGTCGCTACCCAGTTAATTACTTCCTTTTGCATAATTTATCATAGCTCTGACTGGTATAAATCTATAATGTGACAATAAAATAAGCAACAAGCAGAGGAGTTAAACTGGTCTTGACAACAACAACTCAATTGTCAATTTGATTTTCCTGTCCTCAGAAACAGTGCATGTAACTTATTTTTCTCCTCCACTAAAACAGGTGCCTTCAGACTCTGTGAAACAAATGTTGTAATTCAAAGTTCCCTCATTTGACTGATGTCTTGCAAGATAAACAAATGTAAATATAAGGAACTGTGATATCTTTAGGGTGTATGCACACACACACACACACACACACACTCATACAGGCACTCTAAAAACTTACTGGACAGGCAGACATTTGGCTTAGCAGTTTAAAAGCTCATTATGGCTGGCACTGCAGCTTAATAGGCTAATCCTCCACCTTGCGGCGCCGGCACCCTGAGTTCTAGTCCCAGTTGGGGCGCCGGATTCTGTCCTGGTTGCCCCTCTTCCAGGCCAGCCCTCTGCTATGGCCCAGGAGTGCAGTGGAGGATGGCCCAAGTGCTTGGGCCCTGCACCTGCATGGGAGACCAGGAGAAGCACCTGGCTCCTGGCTTCCGATTAGCGCGATGCACTTGCCACAGTGTGCTGGCCACAGCAGCCATTGGAGGGTGAACCAATGGCAAAAGGAAGACCTTTCTCTCTGTCTCTCTCTCTCTCACTGTCCACTCTGCCTGTCAAAAATAAAATAAAATAAAAGCTCATTATGATGCCCACATCTCACAGAGCAGTGCTAGGTCCATTGCCTGTCTTCAGCTCCTGACTCCAACCACTTGGTAATGCAGACCTTGGAAGGCAGCAGTGGTGGCTCAAGTAATTAGGTTCCTGCCACCAAAGTGGGAGACCTAGTTTGAGGTCGAGGTTCCTGGGGCCTCATCCAATCCTCTCATTGCAGGCATTTCCGGAGTGAACCAGTTGATGGGAGTTCTTTTTCTGTCTGTCAGTGTCTGTCTCTCAGATAAAAAATAAATAAAAATATAAATAATAGTTCATGGAAATGATATTAAAAGTTTATTTCAGTACCACAAATTTGAATTCCATAGAAACAAATCTCATAAAGTTCATGGAAAATGTATATTATGAAAGAACTATGCATGGGTTTTAAAATTTTTGCACAATAAATGTATCTTTACATTCCATTTTTCTGTAAGTGTTTTGAAATGCACTTATGTTTGTGTATGCTTATTTTTTCCCCACAGATCTCATTCGGCATAAAACAAGGTTACTTAACAGTGTGACCTTAAGGAACTTGCTTACTCTATTTTTATCTCTCATCTACAAATTGAAAAGGAAAATGGAATACTAATAATCCTTATAGCTGTTCTGAAGATTTCATGGAAAATTAATAATGCACACACACACAATTGTAATAGACTGAGGTTCAGCTACACCAGCTGACTTTGAACAATGACTGACTTTGATGAAGCCATGGCTTCTCACAGTTCTTTATTTCCTCAATTGTAAATCAGGATAACATCTGTGGTTGGCTACTTACATTATTCTAAGGATAAAAGAGGTTGATACATTTGTTCAAAATGATTTAAGAAATTAGCAATGTGGTACAGTGGGTTAAGCCACCTCTGGTGAGGCTGGCATCCCTCATTGTAGTGCTTGTTTGAGTTCTGGCTGCTCTGCTTCCTATTCAGCCCCCTGCTAACGGTCCTGGGAAGGTAGTAGAGGATGGCCCAAGTACTTGGGCCACTACGACACAGGTGGGAGGCCCATAAGGGTTCTGGCTTCAGTCTAGCCCAACCCTGGTCATTACGACTATTAGGGGAATGAACCAATTAATGGAGGATCTCTCTCTTTCTCTGTTGCTCTTTCAAATGAGTAGGTAAATAAGTATTTTTTTAATTAAGTAAATAAAATAATGTGTGCGACTCACTTTCAAAACCATGATTTTAATAAAATCTCATACAAAATTTAATGTGCCTTGTAAAAATAATATATAATATATGTATATATTATTATTAAAGTGATAGACAATGATTGTAGAAAAATTAGGAGATGCACATGAAAAGAGATGGATGTGTATTGGGCCTGGGCTCTCCTTCCCTTCTTGCTTTCTATAGTTCAGCTAGTAGCCATGTTGGAAGAGCTGAGAGAATGCAATAAAAGAAAAGGCAGATACTAGAGACTGGGTCCCCTTTGCAGAGATCAATTTCTCTATGAAAATGCTCCCATGCTTACATATGCACCAGGATATCCCCTGCTTCCCTTCCTCTATGTTTAATAGATTGCATAGCAGCAGGGTGCTTCTCACCTGGAAGCTTTCCATAGCATGACAAAAGCTGCTGGTTCCAGCACATCCCTTTATGGAAAAACAAGGTGAGCTTCTGCACCATCTGCTCTAAATTTGGTCTCAGTGAAGTAAATATTAAGCCACATATTTCCCAATCCATGATATTTTTAAGAGTTTTGGACCCATGTATTTGGAGATGCATAGCTAAATGCCACCAGACTTTTTGAGAACTTCCAGTCTTCTGTATGGCAAGCTGACCTCAGTGATGTGGCCGCAAGGTTTCAGAAAGGCAGAGCTTGTTGGCTATGACCTGTATGTGTGGAGAGCTTCTTCAGGGTAAATGGAAATTTCTTGACACTGTTATCTTCTCTTTGCAGAAATGTTACTCTGATTTATTCATTCACTTATTCAGTTTATTTTTCTATTTTTGATAATTGCAAGTACTCATATCTACCATAACTGAGAAATGATACTCAGCATACCTTCCAATAACTGGTGTTGCTTTTGACCTAGACTATCTCATCTCTGTCCTTGCCATGTGAAAAATTGTAACTCCCAAGAACCCTAAGATTTTTATTAGAGGAAATTAACTGCATAACCAACTAATTTTAAATACTCTTCTCTCTGTTAGCAAATCAACCAACAAACTCTGTAAACACTTAACACATCTTGAACACAATTTAACAAAATTTCTAATAATCATCACAATAATATCCTTCCAATACCAAAACCGCCTTTCTGGAATAATGTAGAATCTGAATAAATGCACAAATTTAATATGTGTTACTATAACAGTAGTTGGACATTAGTATTTAAAGTATATTTAATAACAAATGACTGAATTTTGTTTAATGCATAAATATATTATATTTTGCGCTTTTTTCTATAGTTTGAACCTAAATACCTTGTAGTACCCTAAGGTATTAACGCAATGATTCAAACTTCTAAAATTAGATTGGAATTTAGCTTGGTGTTTACTTTGACTAATTACAAGTTATTTATATATTCCAAGGATCATACAACTCACAGACAAAAGAGCAGTAAAATAAAGTATAATTTACCCTTAAAAACAAAGATTTTTACCCTTAGAAACAAGCTATGTTGATGGTTGATAGAGGTAGACCATGAAAATATATTCAAAATGATTTAATCTGCATTACTCTCTGATCCTTTAAGACTTCATCCACATTAGTATTGGATCCTTTGCATAAGGCAAGACAGAGGCAGCCAGCTGCCTGCCTGTGCCCGCCTTCCTTGTGCTTCTCTCTCTCCCTTGAGGAAATGGTTTGCTGCTTTTTGATAAACATGGTCACAGAAGCATAAATGTCTAAATCCTACCTTATGAAATAAAAATACCAGCAGCATTTGTATGAAATCGTGGGCACCTCTAAGACCAGAATAAGGGCTGGTTGTCACAGTAGAGGGCATGCAATGAGCAGGCCACGTAATCAAACCAGATGCAAAGTCACGTTATGTTGGGATATTAAAAAAGCCTATGATATAATATTTCACAGTGTCAAAAATAGTGTACATAAAGGTCCAATCATGAGTTCAAATTTGGTAAGATTTGAAGGAAATATATCTTTTAAAAAACTGAAAGTCTTTTGTTGCCCTAGATGTGAGACAACTTTGATCAGAGGATGTTTAGGATTTTGACTGGCTCCCAGGGACCTGCCTCATGTTCTGTTAAACTAAAAGTCATACTGGAACATCTATATCCATAACTATATTTATATCTATGTAGAGACAAATTCTCAGAAAAGTCTGGTTGCCAAAAGTCCCCCCCAACCTAATTTTTCACTTGAGCTTTATGAAACCAAGTGCTCCTCAATCTGATGCAGAATATTTAGTCTCCACATCCACATCCAGGGAACCATGCTTTTCATCTTGCCTTGAGGTTTCATGGGGATTGATACTGATTAATAAGCCATCACCCTGGCTAAAACAGAGGAGCTCTGTTCTCGGCAACATTAGATGTTGCAAACCTCAGAGATACCAACTCCACTGGACTGAAGATAGAGCACAGGCCTATAGAGTTGATGGTCATAGACCCAAGACAGTTGCTGCCTGGATTAAATTAATCAAGGTGCTGTTAATCACTACAATATCATGCCTAAGAAATGAGCGAATAGGGTTTGTATATTTTTATAAATATCATAAGTGGGTGAAACACTAATAAATTGTGCACTAACTTTTTTTTAAAGATTTATTTTATTTATTTGAAAGTCAGAGTTACACAGAATGAGGAGAGGCAGAGAGAGAGAGAACCATCTGATGGTTCACTCCCCAATTGGCCACAATGGGTCTTGACCCAGTGCCCATATGGGATGTTGGCGCTTCAGGCCAGGGCGTTAACCCACTGTGCCTCAGCACCAGCCCCAAACTAACTTTCAAAACTTCTTAAATTCATGATTCATTTTAATTTGCAAGAATCATATGGCAGAGGTTGGAAAGACTCACCAAATCCTTTCTGTCTTCCACCTAAATAACTATGTCTTCTAGCTTCCTTTGAGATTGGGTGCAACAGTGACCAACTTTCAAGGCAACAGAGTTTGTATGAAGGTGGAATACACCACTTTCAGGCCTACTTCATGCATTCTCCTATACAGTCTTCTAAGATTTCTCTTCATTTTCATCAGTCAGAGGAAAGTAAACAGTGAAATACTCAAATACTAGAACTTAGAGAAACCATTAGATGGAAGGTACTAGGGACCCTAAATTGCATGAGGTAGAAACACCTTCCAAACTAGCTAACTTAAATTTACTATAACACGAATAAGAAATAAAATTATTACTATAGAGATTACCCACTTTGACTAATGCTTTACAATATAATAGATTTTTTTAATATGAGGTTGAATATGAGGCATATCGCCAAATCACATTATATGAGAATGTAGGCCCTATTTGTCAGGAAAGAAGAGCTAGAGTATGAAGCCACCCAGACCAGATTTAAGAAGAGTAAAGCTGGGGAGGGTCTCATGGCAGAGTTGCCAGTGAACACACAGCAAAGAGTGCACCTTTCCTTCCAGACTAACAGTTGATATAGTAGTTTTTATAGTTGTAAAGCAGCAGGAAAGAGCTTGGAGGTCTGAGCTAAAACTGGGCTGCTGAGATGGAAGGGGGATTTGGACTAGTTCTAAAGGCTCTGTGAGATTACAGTGTGAGGCTGGACTCTGTGGCTGAACTGCCGAGTCGAGATGAGAGAACTTGGGAAGAGTGGGAGGAGCTCAGGCTAATAGCTGGACTCTTCAGATAGTGGTGTATCCAGCAACCCAGGCAAGGCAGAGGGCTGATATTAGCAGGGCAGAGAAATGGGAGCCTGCTTGCTGTTATGTAGCTGAGAGTTCAACGTGGATCTAAGGTTTTAGCCATTGCTCCATCATGGTTTGCAAGCCATGGTACTTCCGATTTAATAAGACAAATATTTTGCATGTTTAGTGACTTGCATTTTGAAATATCTTTGTGACCCAAAGGGCAAGACTTAGTCTATTATCAAAGTGTCACTCTTTAACACTGCTTAAATATAATGATGTCTATAATGATGAAAAATGATTATGATTCTATCAATATTAACTTATTGAATTTCTAGTCCTTATAAGTAATATTGTATTTAGTTTGTTTAATTATGTCACTTTCTCAGACATACTCAAAATTATTACTATTATTCCCATTTTAAAATATTAAAACTGAAATCATGAAAATGTCAACTAATAAAAACAGTGGAGAACATTTATATTTGGAGCTACAGGTTATTGACAAAGTCCATGCATTACCCTTATCCTACAGCTATTCAAGCATAGACTATTATAAAATTGTTGATATGTATGAGTCAACTTAAAGGACAGGGAGTTCTTTGAGTGTGCAACTTGATAGAAGTTACAGTAAAATATCTCAGTGCTACAACTCAAAGGCTTTCTGTTTAATGATGTCATTACCATATAGCCAGGACATTATATTGCATTTAAGAGACATAAAGTAGTCATTTAAATATTTACTGCTTCGGGCTTCATATTTATTACAGATAGCAGCTTCGAGATGGGGATTTAAACACTGCTTTCCATTTATTTCTTAAGCTCGGTCATAAAGGATGTCAGCATAAAGCATTCAGCATTTCCTAAATGGTGACTTCTTCTTAGCCAATTGCATCTGGTCAAATCCCTTTGTTTACTTGCTGCTGATGGTTCTAGCAAGTGATTTAATATGAGAGACTGAATGGACAGTTGCCGATTTTCCAAAAGTTTTCCTAGAAAGAATATAATTTATAGCATATTTAAAAGCAATATTCAGAGGCAGAAAAGGCCTGAAAATCCATTCAGAAATGTCTGTGCATACCATGTTTCCAAGGATCATAATTTGTAGAATTTAAAACCCATGAGAAGCCCCAAGAGATGATGGAGCAGAAAGAAAGGAAGGTATAACCAGCATAAGGCAGAGTTTCCTGGGGTGTAGAACTCTAGGCTTTGAGCATAACTTGTAGGTAATCTCCTTCTCTTTTTTTATTTTAAAGAGAGTTTTTAAAAATAGATGAGATTGCAGTGATTAGAAACAACACAATTTACCTATTTTCAGAGTATATCCCCTTTGCTTCTGAAAAAAAAAAAAATGAAAGTCTTGTCATAATGTGAAAAAGCCTGTTCAGTCTGAGATACTAATTCAAGAATAGAAACTATAGGTTACAAGAGACATCCCTCCAAAATTTATGAAAAACACACAGTATGAAGAAACTATGTATGGATTTCAAAATATTTTGCACCAAAATAAACATCTTTTTCATTCCATTTTTCATGAAATTTTTGATGTCCCTTTTTACTATATGAAGCATATACTCTATAGTATATAATTTATAAAGCATTATAATTATTATAACTATTTCTTTTTTACTTATGAGAAAACTAAACCTCAGGCAGTCTTTTTGGCTAACACCATGGCTTCTATAACAATCAGTGTCTCCTCTGTGATAGCTTAGATTGGTTTTCCAGAACTCACATTGCCCAGAGAGGGGTCTCTACTCACTTCCCTCTCCACTACTCACCATACTTATATTTCACACTATTAATTAAAATGACTGTAGCTGGAATGTGTTACTTAAAAAGTTGCTCTAGTAAAATTTGCTTGACATAACCATGAAAGCTTTTAAAATATTTGATTAATTAGAAAGGCAGAATCACTCACTCACACACACACAAACACACACACAGAGAGAGAGAGAGAATCTTCCATCCCACCCCCTGGTTCACTCCCCAAATCTCCAAAGCCCACCAAAGCTGGGGCTGGGCCAGGCTGAAGTCAGGAGCTTAGAATTCCATATGAATCTCCCTCATGGATAAGTACTTTTCCAATGTCTGCTGCTTTCCAGGCATATGATCAGGAAGCTGGATCTGAAGAAGATTAATTGGTGGCCAGCATTGTGGGACAGTGGGTTGAGCCACTTCCTGTAACGCCATCATCCATTCTGAGTGCCAGTTCAAATCCTAGCTGCTCCACTTCTGATCTAGCTCCCTTCTAATATGTCTGGAAAAGTCGTGGAGGGCATCCCAAGTACTTATGCCCCTGTCACCCTTGTGGGAGACCAAGCTCTTGGCTTCAGTCTGGCCCAGCCCTGGCCATTGTGGCCTTTTGGGGGCTGAATTAGCAAATGGAAGACCTATCTCTCTTTCGCTCTCATTCTCTCCTTTTCTCTCTCCGTAACATTGCCTTTCAAATAAACAAAATAAGTCTTTCAAACAAAATGACAGAGAGAGAAGCAGCAGAATAATAGGTACTGAAACTGGTAATCTGATGTGGGATGTTAGTGTCTCAATTGGCAACTTAACCTGCTGTGCTACAATGCCTGTTCCTAGGTATCCATCAAAATTTTGAAGATTTTCTCGTGTGGTATTTGCAAATTTCCATGGTGTAAATACTCCCACTAAAGATGATTTTAACTGGCCAAACACATAACAAAGGACTCACAACATTTTTGTGTATTTTACAGTTCTCCTCAGCCCATATAAGCCTACTCCATCACACCACTAGCAGTGTTTATTCAGAACCATAACCTGCTCTCAGAGAATTTATGGCCTAGTAAGGAAGACAGATATTCAGTTTAAAAAGTTATATAATATAGGATAATAATTGATAGACTGCAAATATGTTTTAGCAATAGGCAGGGCATAGGCAAGATATGATCAATTATTGAGGGAATGAAAGGGAAGAGTTTTTTGCCAGGGCACTTGAAGTTCCAGAACCCTAAGGGTGAGTGTAATTATGCTTTTCTTTTACATAAGTTGCAGAAGCTATTCAAGCAGAGGGAATTGTGTGTTCAAAGGTATGGATGTATTACACATGAGGGTATTGTTCTTTACGCATGGTGCACTGGAAGGACTGGTCAAAAATGGATGTAGGCCTCACCTGGAGGACATTGCATTCTTTACTTGTTGTCTAGTTGTTTACTCTGTTGGATACACTCTATGACAACTCAGATGTATCTGCATCTAATTTTATATTTAAAATTTTGCCTAACATTTTATCCATATATACAGGTTTATCTAAAAATCAACGTATTTTCTCCTAATACTTTCAAAACTCATTTTGTTTTTCCTTTTTTCTGGGAAACATTCTTAATTGCTTCCACACTCACTCCCATTATCTCCAGATTCATGCACCCAAGCACAGTGAATTTTCTCTGCTTCTGGGTCACTGCATGTGCTTCTGTGCATTTGTTATCAACAGTGTAAATATATTTTAGACATTTCTCTGTATCATTGAACAAGATGGTTACTTGAAATTTAGGAAGTTTTTTTTACTGTCTGTGTTGCTAAAGCCTAGAATAGGGCATCATACATTCGAGATACTCAACACATGAGTACTTACAAATTGTGTTGAATTCACGAGCTGTTTCTTGACTGCGGTTCAAAAGATCGAACAAAGACCAGTGAGGTTCCAATTGTTGGAAACATAAATATCCTCTTTCCTGGTTTCACTTTCCGATGGCTGTTGCCATATACTCAGAGGGAATGAATACTAACAATGCTTAGGGAATGAATCCTACCATGCCCCTTCTTCCAGCTCAGGGTTTCCCTTAGGCTGAAATACACCCAGCTTAAGCTCAGCTCAAGCAAGATTATAAGTAAGCTGATGAGAGGAAGGAAGGATTTTCAGGATGGCCAGAAGTGAGGCATGAGAGCTGATCCTTACATCGCTTTAGGGCATTTCTAAAGTTGGCAGGAACAGAGGTCTATTCCCACCAGCTACAAAAACCATGAATTTCCTTTTAAAATCAGAGAATTTCAGGTCTGGAAAAAGTTTCAGTTATCTACATTAGTAGATCTTGATTTACTGTCCTGTATTCTAGAGGTAGATTGTCTTGGGATATCTACTTACTAGTACTTTTTCTGTGGACATACTATGACATTTAGCTACTACCTGTATAAGATGGAAATGACAATATCAACTAAATTACTGAATTATGCATCATCTTATTTATTCCCAGCAATATCCCATGCTTATATTTTAGTTACATCTCTACCATATTGTATTACTGACTAGTAGGAAGTAAAAGGCAGGATGCAAGACCCTTACTGAGATCAAATCCCATCTCTGCTATTTACTGATTTTTGTCATCTTAGAAATGTGACTTGATCTACTGGAATCCAGTTTTAACATCCCTAAAATGAGCATAATAATAACTACCACGAAGGACTGCTGAGACAATTATAAGATCTGAAGAGTTTTAAATAGTGTCAGCCCCATAATTAGTAAGAAGATAAATTGGAATGATGTTAGAATTTGATTAACGTAATAATTGAATTTTTATATTTCAGGAAGAGAAGTTAATCCCTATAAGGTCCCCACTATTTTTATCTGATTCTTGTTACTTGTTCAACCAATATTGCTATTCAGAATTTCTATTGCTCATTCATTACCAACTCATCAATGAAATTTCCAACGTAACTGCAGAATATATATTATTTGTAATCATGAAATACATAGTAATTTCTGTTTGATGATTAACTTCAAACAATGACATGCTTACAACTTTAAAACTATATTCAAAGATTTGTAAAAGCCTCTTACATTTTCTTCTGATTTTTTTTTTTAGCTAGTGTTAGGATGTAGCTTTTTTTCCTTAAAATAAAATTATTTGACTGTAACAGAATCTCCAAAACTTCTTATTTCTTTGTCCTATTTCTTTCTCCAATAAGTAAGCCTGACTTATGATCACTTCTTTTTTGTGATCAAAAGTTCAAAGGTGGACCAGAGCTGTGGCATAGCAGGTAAAGCCGAAGCCCGCAGTGCCAGCATCCCACACGAGTGCCAGTTTGAGTCCCGGCTGCTCCACTTCTGATCTAGCTCTCTGCTATGGCCTAGGAAAGCAAGATGGCCCACGTCCCTGGGCCCCTGAACCCACTTGGGAGACCTGGAAGAAGCGCCTGGTTTGTGCCTTTGGACTAGCACAGCTCCAGCTATTGTAGTCATGTGGGGAGTACACCAGCGGATGGAAGACCTCTCTCTCTCTCTCTCTCTCTCTCTCTCTCTCTCTCTTTTTCTCTCTCTCTCTCCCACACACACCTGCCTCTGCCTTTCTGTAACTCTGCCTTCCAAATAAATAAATTTAAAAAAATAAAGTTCAAGGTGCTGCTCTAAAATAAATGGCACAAAACCTAAACCCCAAAGGCCAGACTAATTAATATGCATAGAATGACTACATTATACAGTCCCTGGAGAACTCTTGCTTACCTAGAAGCTGTTCAGACTCACATTAGGCGTCAATTTCATCATACATGTCTCTCAATCATCCTAGAGGATAGAAATTCTCTTTATTCATCGCTAGATCTCCAGCTCCTGGTACGGAATAGGAATGACCGTGAGTATGTTGAACGAATATATGCTTGATTTTTCATAACTAATGAATTACTATTGTCCATCCTTTTTTCCTCCATTCCATCCTTCCTTATTCTGTCTTTTCCCTTTCTCTTTTAATCTCTTCCTTTCCAACATTCCTCCCGGTCTCCCTCCTTTCCTTCCTTCCTTCTTCCTTTTACTCTTTCTTTTCCTTGTTAGGTGACTATTTAAAGACCAAACACTAAAGAATGAGGGTTGTATCTACATGAATTACTCTTAGTTCATTATAGTTTATTTTAGTTCTAGACCTTTTTCCTGGTGACTTTCAAGAAATCTTCTTAAGTTCAGATTAGTAAAATCTGATAAGAAGTCTGTACTACTTTTCTATGGAAATTTAAAAGCCTTAGAAACGTGTTAACAGGGGCTGGTGTGGTGGCATAGCGGGTAAAGCCACTGCCTGCAATACTGTGATCCCATATAGCACTAGTTCATCCCAGCTGCTCCATGCTAATGTGCCTGGGAAATCAGCAGAGGATGGTCCCAGTGCTTGGGCCCCTTACACACCGCATGGGAGACCCAGATGAAGCTCCTGGTTCCTGATTTTGGCCTGGCCCAGCCTGGCCATTGTGGCCATAATGGGTAAAAACTAGTGGATGAAAAAATATCTCTTTATCTATCTCTACATTTCTCTGTGTAACTCTGGTCTTTCAAATAAATAAATAAATATTTTAAAAATGTGTTAACAATGAAAATTCTGGCTTTGCTTTCTAATTGGACTTCCCAAGATTAAAGAGACTTTCATTTAAGTACCTGTTATACCTATCTCTTTTGGGAGAGAGTGTGGAAGGAATTAATGTTTATTGATTCTGCATTGAATGTGAAACCCATTAGTTATGTTCATTTTAAAATTCAATTTTGTTGAATTATTATATAAAGTCCAAGATGAAGTTTGATGATGTAAGTAGTTTGTAACCACAATGTCAACTGTGATAAATATTTCACCCCCAAATTTTCTTTTTATCTCTTTCTAGTCAATACCCTACACCTACTAGCTGGTTGCTAGTAACTATTCATCTGATTTGTACATTTGTAAGTGATATCATGCGGTACTTATCTTCCGGTGTTTGGTTTATTTCAGTTAGCATAATAACCTTCAGTTTGATTCATGCTGTGAATGACCAGATTATATCCCTCTTTAAAATGGCTGAGTGGTATTTCATTGTGTATGTGTACCACAATTGCTTTATCCATTCATCTGTGGATAGACACTTTGTCGCTTTCTGAGGTTTAGCTTTTTAGTAATGTCATATCAAAGAAATTATACAGTTTAGAAAATTTTTATTAGTTTATTTCACCATTTGTTCTACTTTAATTATTAATAGATTTTATTAGGTGGGGGTTGCTATTTTTATTTTATACATAGAAAAATGGAAACTTAGAGAGTATAAGTGAATTGCTCTCTCTAGCAATATTTTTATCTTAGAAATTTTGTATACTGTGATAGGCTGAAGAGTTGATACTCTTTGGAAGAATTTAATCAAATTCCATTATTTAGGAATCTATTTATATTCAGCTAATCTTGACATGTTTGAATATAAATGAAAAGATCAATAGGTCACATACATCTGGTCTAACATCTTAGCAACAAGCAAGGTGTGCTTAAAGAAATTATCAAGGAAAGCAATTAGTAGGTACGTACCAAGAGAAGATCCAAAGGCTTTATTCAACCCTGTCTCTTTTATTTAAAAAATTACTTATTTATTTGAAAGGCAGAGTGCCAGAAAAAGAGAGAGGGAGAGACACAGAGAGATTTTTTTTTCTGCTAGTTCATTCACCAGATGATTCCTCAGCCTGGGCTGGACTAGGCCAGAGTCAGGAACCTCATCCAGGTCTTCTATATGTGTGACAGGAACACAAATATTTTGGCTATCATCCACTGCTTTCCCAATCACATCGCAGGAAACGGGATTGGAAGTGGAGCACTGGGACATGAAACAGCATTCTGATATGGCATGCTGGCAGCACCAGTGGCAGCTTAACCTGCCGTGCCACATGCTAGCCCAAACACTGCCTCATAAAATGAGATTGAGCCACTACACTTAGGCTCATTTTAGCTGAAAACAAACTATGAGATAACAATAAGACATACTTATGAGGCGTGGGTTTTGTGACACAGTAGGTGGTTAAGTTGCCACTTGAGATGCTTGTATCCCATATCTGAAAGCCTGGATTTATGCCTTAGCTTTGCTACTATTCCAGTTTCCTGTGAATGAAGATCCTGGGATAAAGCAGGTGATGATTTAAGTACTTGGGTCCCTGCCACCCACTATCACACACATGGGAGACCTCAATGGAAGTCCAGGCTCATGGCTTCAGCCTGACCCAGCCTGACTGTTGCAGGCATCGGGGGAGTGAACCAGTGGAAGATGTATCTTTCTCTGTCTCTCTCTTATGCTCTGTATTTCAAATAAATAGGTAAAACTATAAAAATTATTGTTAATAATGCTTTACCAAAGGAAACACAAGTAAAATATGGTAAATCAATCTACCCAGTGCAATAATTATTGACAAATTTCTTATACTGGAAATGAAGATGACTTCATTATTGACATGCCAGGATACATATGTCCCTCTGATAAAATAAAATATAGGTTGAACAGCCTTCTCCACAATTCTTGGGAAAATAAGTATTTCATATTTCTTAGTTTTTCAGATTTTTTAGTATTCAGACTTTATCAGTTGTGCATCTCTAATCTAATAAACTAAAATCTGAAAACACTCCAAACTCTAAAATCTTTTCAGTTTTGTGTCCACACTCAAAAAGTTTCAGAATTGGGAACATTTCAGATTTTGAATTTTCAGACATAGGCATGCCCCACCTGTATGTGCTTTGTTTTGTTTATTTAAAGAAAATAAAATAATGTAGACAAAGATTTGGATTGATATATAATGAAAAGATAGTTTTATATGGCTCTGCACTAAAAGATGAATTTGAAACTCAGCCAAAAATACGAGGATAATTCTGGCATAATGTGAGAATTTAGGAGAAAAAGTATCCCCAGAGAAGCTGTGTAGATCCTATAAGGAAGACTTTTCTTCAATAGTTAATCTTACTTGACACCTCTTATTGACCCTATCCAACTGTCATAATAAAGAAGTAATGTGTTTCCTTGGGAAAAATCACAAGTATACGCTCAGGCCACAGGACTCACATTTTTTTAAGATTTGAACATTTTAAATATTTTATTAGCCTTAAATCAGGTTGAAATTATGCACTATGGAAAATGCAATCTTTGGAAGTATTCTAAGTAGTGAAAATCACATTCATCCCTTTGACATTCAACTCAGAAGCCCGAGTGGTATTAAGCAAGTAGGTTTGTCCCATGCAAGGATTCAGTCTCTTTTCCTTTATTGACATAGACATGAGAAGCTGTTACTGAAGATGGAAAGAGACCTTTCAGAAGCAATTATTCTTTTTTTGTATTCAAGCTATTATCCTCACAAAATCTATTGCCTTCTTTGAAGAAGTCGTTACACATTGAGTTTGTCTTTGTCTCGCCATTATTGTTATGAGGTTGAACTCCTTTCTCAGGTAAGGGGATGATGTTAGCTGATGAATCAGAAATTAGATAGATGACCTGATAGGCAAAACAATGAGGGGTATTCAGGTAGTTTAGGTGTAAGGGGAGTCGAGGTAAGGAATGACTTATTTTGAGGTTTGATTGTACCTCCCTGGGTTCTGACATGAAATCGGTCATACTGCACATCCTATGCAGTTGGGCTAATCTGTGCAACCAAAATCTTAACTGAAATCATTTCAGAATGGTGCAAGTTGTCAGCTTCCTCTTGGCAAACATAAAGTGTGTTTGTAGCTGAGTCTCTGACAAGAGCTGAAGAGTTCAACTTCATTTATTGATGCTCACTGGAATTGTTTTCAACATATTCTAAATGAATTAGCTCTGATTCATATAGAATGACACTTACTAACTACAACCACAATAAAATGAGCAAATGTCCAGACTTCTACATAAATTAAACAGAACATTCATATTCAAAGTGCTTTAGTGTTTCTGACATTAAATTTTTTGGGGGCTTTGTAGTCATTTTTTCATTTGATGTTATAAACACCTATTTATTGCTAAAGGCTATCAAGGGGCATGACCAAGAGATAATTATATTTCCAGATATTTTGGATATGTGTACAATTCCTGGAAACTATTTGTTGTTTATAGAGAAATGATCCACAAATAAAACAGCAAAAATTCTATAGTGAAACCCAAGATACAAAAGCAACTCAGAGTTGGAGAGTAGAATTACTATTCAAGGCCGAAGTTATGCTTTATGTAAAAGATTTTTCCATCTTCTATAGCCCAAATACTCTCATATTTCCAGATCCATAAACTTGAAAGGTCCTCCTTTAATGCTCATTTGATAATTAATTATAAATTATGCTCCTATAAATGGAATTACTTATTAATGAGAAAGAGTGTTTTTTAGTTTTACAAAGCACTGCTACTTCTGTTTTGTCAGAGTTGGGTCAATTCAGTCTATCATCCAACATTGTGTGAATATTTCCATTTCTCACATTACTACGATTGAATTACTACTACTGGCATGTATATGGATTCCTATAAGAATTAACATCATTACTAAAAGGAAATCAACAGTGCAATGATATTTTCTTTAGTGTTTTCTTCCATAATATAAATCCCCATTCTCCTTGTGACCTGGACCCGTGAGGCCCCTTCAGGAAACAAGGAACCACTGCACTAGTCACAGCCTTGCTTCTTTCCCCTCCTTTGCTCACTCTTGCCCAAGGTGGGGGAAATGTTTTCCATTCAATTGCTGACTTGGAGGAAAAGAGTTGGCATGAGTGTTTTGGTGCTGTACATTTTCCTCTTTGAACTCTGTATGCAGGAGAAGGTTTATCCATTTTGGGGAAGACTAGTGCTCCAGCCTTGCCCCAGATAAGACGGAGTGGTCATTTTGGCTTATTTCAAAGGTGGAGTGAGCTAAAACGATGGCCAAAAATCTAATACTTCATTTTCCAAATAGTTCATCAAAACAACGCTGACATTTTGCACTCCATCTATTTTTAATTAAGAGATAGGAAAACAGAAACAAACTTGAAAGATGCAAAGACTGCGTCTGGTCGCCTCCCAAAATATGTTTGTGTGTGCATGTTTATTTTTTGCAAATGAGGGAGATATATTTTACATATTCCTATTTCTACTTATTACTATCCAAATCATGAGAATAGATTATCTACAAGCGTTAGTCACATAAAATTTGATATAGATTCTGCTCGTAGGGCTCTACTCTAACTTTTCTCTGACCGCAAAAATATCAAAACAAAGTTCAGCAACTCTGACCACCTTGCTTCCTCATGCATACAATCTCGTTTTCAACTTGAGTGTCAAAATTAGTTATGACATGAGGGATATTGATTCCTGTCTCCTTGCTTCAGAGATGAGTGATTCGTGGCATTTCCACCTTTATTCCACCACTGGCTTCTGATGACCTGGTTCTTGGGGTATCAAAGAGAGAGGTTTGTAGATTTCCTGGTGTAAAGAGTTCCACCACAACTGATTCCAAGATGCCAACAGTTTGGCGACCAGAACACAGATGTTTTTATATTTAATAAGTAGCACGCTAATGAAAACAACCACTAGTTCAATCCAAAAATCCAAATCCAAATTGTCTGATGCTCACTCAGGTTTTATTCTGCCATAACTCTGCATTTTCAGATGGTTCTTTTTTCATTTAATCTGCTGTAAACTCTCAAACTAAATTTCTTACATAGTACTCTGGATTTCTCTTTTAAATTTCCCTTTTTGAAAAAAATACTTACTTATTTATTTGACAAGCAGAGAGAAAGACAGAGAGAGATAATCTATGAGTGTTTCACTCCCTAAAAAAGCCTTAATGCAGAGCTGGACCAGGAGCCCGGAACTCCATTTGAGTCTCCCACATGGGTGGCTGGGGCCCAGGTACTTGAGCCATCTTCTGCTGACTTCTCAGACACATCAGCAGGGAGCTAGATCAAAAGCAGAGCATAGAGGATGCCAACCAGTGCTCCAATATGGGATGTCAGTGTCACAAGGGTGACCTAGCCTGCTGCACAATAATGCTGGCCTATCAATCTGCTCTTTACGTGGAGAGCAGAGAGGTGGTCCTTATGTGTGACTCTTAACATTTGTCTTACCCTTGAAGAACACAGTTATATCAATGCCTCCCAATTGCCCTAAGGAATAAATTTAAACTCCTAAAGTAATTTATAATGCTGTCCAGGATCTGGAAGTGGTTTCCACTACAATTTGATAGCCACCACCTTATCATTGATCTGGTTCAAAGTGAAACTTATCTGAATACAAAACTATGTCATAATCTTACCTATGTCAGAGTCTTCTTTTCAAGACAGACTCCAGGTACTTTTCAAGCATACTGTATCCTTTAAATTGAGCCCTCTGTTTCTGCCAAGTGTCCTTCTGCACATACAGTAAATGTATTCATGTGATATCCAGAAAATGTGAATGTGTTACCTTATGCTGCAAAAGGAAGTTTGTAGATAACATTAACATTATTAACCCTGAAAGAGGGGAGAGTATCCTGGATTATCAAGGTGGGTTCATTCTAATATCATAAGTCCTTAAAATTAGAGGACTCTTCTTAGCACCGTCAGAGAAATGTGAATGGAAACAAACTCAAGCCACTGCCTTTTTTGGGAGGAAAGAGGGCCAGGACACAACTAACATGAAAGCCTCTAGAAGATGAGAATGATCTCACTATACACTGAGCGAGATAACAGGGCATGATTGCTACAGCTGTAAGGAACTGAATCTGCTAACAGCTCTAATGAACAAGAAATGAATTCTCCCACTCAGGCCTTAGAAAAGTGTGATGCCCTGCTGACAGCTTGATTTTTGCCCGGTGAGATTCTCACTGAATTTCTGCCCTCTGGAACTATAGCATAACAGGTTTGTGTTGCTGAAGCTGCCAAGTTTATGGCGATTTGGTATGGCAGCTGCAGGGAACTAATGCTGGCCCCTTCATCAAACACCAATAAGCAGCTCTGAATAGCCCTCTGCACTCTGCCTGGTTGACTTAAATTCAACCCATTCCTCAGGTCCCAGCCCCGTAGCCATCTTTTCCAAGTGATCATCCCTGGTCTCTTGATCTCACAACGATGACACTACTTTCTCAATTTGTTATCCCTGCCACTCATTTAAGCAATACAGTTGTTTAATTGCTTGTTCAAGTACGTGTTCCTGGGGTGGGCATTCGACTTAGAAGTGAAGACTCCAGTTGAAATGCTTGCATTCCATATTTGAATGTTTGACTCTGACTTCTGATTTCAGCTTCTTGCTAATGCCCAACCTGAGAGGCAGCAGGTAACTGTTCAAGTGTTTGGGTCCCTGTCACTCAAAGAGGAGATGCAAACTGACATCCTGGCTTCTGGGGATGGCCATTTGAGGAGTAAATTGGTACTAGGAGCTCTTTCTCTCTATTCTCAAATAAGTAAAATGTTAAAAGAAATACTTCTTTCCAAATCACTTTATAAGATTGAGAAACATTGTACTGTTGATTCAAACATTTTCTGTATTTTATATTTTCTTAGGATTTTACATTTTCTCATTGGGTAAATGTTTTCTTTATTTCTGTTTTTCCAGTGGATGCCATAGATTGTGGTATGTTATAACACTAACCTCTAGTGGGATGATGTTTAGAGAAGAGACCCTTAGGAGATAATAAGGGTTAGAGAAAGTCATGAGTGTGGGGCCTAGGCATTAGTGCTCTTATGACAAGACGTCAGATATCCTGTGCCTGTCCCCAGCCACCCTTAAGTGGACAAAGAAGTCCAGAGAGCACATAGTGAGAAAACACCCATTTGCAAGCAACCGGTTCACAGAACAGTGAGAAAACAAATTTCTGTTTTCTTAAGCCATCCAGTTTGTGGCATTTTGATGTAGCAGCCTGAGCTGGCTAAGATAGAAGGTAATCTTGACGATTTCTCACCTGAACTAATTAATGCCTGAAGTCAGACAACATGTTACCTTCTCAAACTTCAGATGATTACTATTCCTAGTGTGATAATTACTTTTAACAATGATTTCCTTTCTTGTTACCAATTTCTTTACTCATCATTCTTATGTAACTCTCAGGCCTCTTTGAAATCATTTTCCTCTTTTTGAGGTGTATCAGTTGAAATTCAGTTGGTGAGGCAGATGTTTGGTGCTGCTTGGGACAGTAACATTTCATACCACAAGTCTTGGCTCCAGTTGTGATTCCAGCTTCCTGTTGATATACACTCTGTGAGGCGGCAGGTGACAGCTCAACTATTTTGGTCACTGCCACCCATCTGAGAGAACTGGATTAGGTTCCAGGTTTCTGGCTTGGGTCTGGCCCAGCCGTGGCTGCTGGGGTCATTTGAAGAATGATCCAGTGGATGGGAGATCTTTCTCTGTTACTCTGCCTTTCAAATAAATTTTAAAATTAAAAAAAGAGAAACCTTAAAAAAAACATCTTTTATAGTAAAACTCTCAGGTTTTGTCTATTAGGAAATTTCTTTAGATGGACTCCATTTTAATTCTGGACAAATTTTCTTTTCTCTCTGCAACATTGAAGATAGCATTCCACCTGCTTTTGTGTTACCTCCTGACATTAGAAAAGCTTGCTCTTGGGTTAAATAAATGGTTTTCAATCATTCAAGTCATACAGTCAGAACTGAAAGAAACTGATAACTGGGTACCAAGACCCTAATTACTTAGAGTGAATATGACATCTTATATTTTAAAAGTACCTCAGGTACTTATAAAAAAACACTTTTATAAGTACCACTTATAAAAACCACTTTTATAAGTACCACTTATAAAAGCCATTGGTCTAAATGCTTTTGATTTGTAGGTGATCTCTCTGCTGAGTGGTTTTGGGATCTTCCTATTATTTCTTTTTCCTTTCCATTTGTGCCCTACACTTTTTCTGTAGCATGCCAGCATCATAGACATCTTTTTACTACTCCTATCTATAGGTTCATATCATTAATAATCTTGAAGGAATTTACCATGAATTATTACTTTAAAAATGTTGTCTCTAATATAATATGTTCTCCCTGATCGGTGACAACTAACCGAGCACCAAAAAGGAAACCTGTTGAAGTGAAATGGACACTATGAGAAACAGTGACTTGATCAGCCCTTGTCCTGACTGTTGATGTACAATTTAATACTTTATCCATTTTAGTATTTTTTTGTTCTAGTTAATACTATTGGTTGAACTCTGTAATTAACAAACATTTATTCTTAGGTGTTGAAATTTAACTGAAAAGTTATCCCTGTTAAATATAAGAGTGGGAATAAGAGAGGGAGGAGATGTACAATTTGGGACATGCTCAATCGGAACTGCCCCAGATGGTGGAGTTAGAAATGTGCCAGGGGATTCCAGTACAATCCCATCAAGGTGGCATGTACCAATGCCATCTCACTAGTCCAAGTGATCAATTTCAGTTCACAATTGATCACACTGATAGGTCTAAGAGTCAAAGGGATCACACAAACAAGACTAGTGTCGGCTAATACTACTGATAGAATCAAAAAGGGAGAGAATGATCCAACATGGGAAGTGGGAGACACAGCAGACTCATAGAATGGCAGATGTCCTAAATAGCACTCTGGCATCAAAATCAGTCCTTAAGGCATTTGGATCTGGCTCAGAAGCCGATGAGAGTATTTTAGGCATGGAAAGTCAAGACACTCTGGGAAAAAAAAAAAAAAAAAACTCTAAATGAAAGATCTCTGTGAGTGAGAACCCAGTAGCAAGAACGGGCCATCAAAGAAGGAGGTACCTTTCTCTGAAGAGAGGAGAGAACTTCCACTTTGACTATGACCTTGTCTAAATAAGATCAGAGTCAGCGAACTCAAAAGGCTTCCATAGCCTTGGCAACTCATGACAAGAGCCTAAGGAGATTACTGATGCCATAAAGAAGAGTGTTAAATTGTTGAGTCAACAACAGGGGTCACTGTGTACTTACTCCTCATGTAGGATCTCTGTCCTTAATGTGTTGTTCAATGTGAATTAATGCTATAACTAGTACTCAAACAGTATTTTACACTTTATGTTCTGTGTGAGTGCAAACTGATTAAATCTTTACTTAATATATACTAAATTGATCTTCTATATGTTAAGAGAATTGAAAATGAATCTTGATGTGAATGGAATGGGAGATGGGAGGGTTGCGGGTGGGAGGGAAGTTATGGGGGAAAAAAACTATTGTAATACATAAACTGTACTTTGCAAATTTATATTTACTAAATAAAAGTTTTTAAAAAAATATTGTCTCTCCTGTATTCTAGCTCCATTTTCTAGGACACTGAAAAGTCAGGTATTAGACCTTTTCATTCCATCTTCCATGTCTCTTAATATCATTTTATTTATCTTCTATTTTTTTCAAATCTCATTTTTCAGTTTTTCACCTTACAAATTCCATTTGTAAGCAATTTTTATCTCACTAAGCAAAGGCTATCTAAATATGATTCTGATGCAGTTTTATTTTTGAGTATTTTAAATATATTTTCATATAATTTTGAACAAATGGGATATTACAGCAAAAAAACATAAGTGCCATGAAGCTTTTATCTGTTCTCTTAAGTGGTGACATCTTATATAACTATAGTACAGTATCAAATAAAGGAACTGAAAGTTGTATACTCTTAAATAAACTACTGAATTTTTTGGTTTAAACCATTTCTACATTAATCTACTTTTGTGTTTGTGTTTATAGAGCTATGCATATACCTGTTAATTTACTATACATATATATTAGATATGTTAGTCAGCTAATTATTATTGTGTCTATGTTCAAGCCATTGAAGAATTTCTCTTGAAATCCTTATAAAAGTAGTAAAACATGTATTTGCTATAATCATGGCAATTTTTTACTGCATATTTGTGTCATTCTGAGTATCCCTAATGCTGAACACATATCTCTTTAGCCCATTTCTTGGATTTCCTGTGATTAGTTCTTAGTAATGTTTTATTTATGTTCAGCTAATGAATAAATTAATGAAAATTAGTAGATAAATGACTCAGTTTATAACCTTTTGGCAGTGTTTCAGGATCATAAGTATCCACACAGTCTTTACTCAGAAAATCTTCCTTCAAAAAATTAAGGGAACCCATGGTGATTTGAACATTAATTTTATAGATATTTCACAATATATACATACAAAAAGCTGCCACCACAAAAATTATATTGTAAAATAGATCAAATATGTTAACTAGATGTTAATTTTTTACCAGAAAGCATTGAAGAAACTCTGCATGACATCGGCATAGGCAGAAAGTTCTAGGAGGAGACCCAGGAAGCACAGGCAATCAAAGCCAACACTGACAAAATGGGGTTACATCACACTGAGAGCTTTTGCACTGCAAAAGAAACCTTCAGCAAAGTGAAGAGGCAACCAACAGAGTGGGAGAAAATAGTTGCAAACTATGAAACTGATAAAGGATTAATATCCAGAATCTAAGAAGAGCTCAAGAAATTCAACCACAACACAATAAACAATCCAAAAAAATGAAGAAATAGGGAAAGGACTTGAACAGGCATTTTGCAAAAGAAGAAATTCAAATGGCCAACAGACACATGAAAAAATGCTCAGGATCACTAGCCATCAGGGAAATGCAAATCAAAACCACAAGGAGGTTTCACCTCACTCCAGTTAGAAAAGCTGTTATAGAGAAATCAACAAACAATAATTGCTAGTATGGATGTGGGGAACATGTTCCCCAATCCAATCTTAGAATATAAATTTGTGCAGCCATTGTGGAAGACAATGTGGACAGTATGGAGATTAACTCAGAAAGCTGAAAATAGATCTACCATATAACACAGTAATCCCGCTCCTGGGAATTTACCTAAGGGAAAGGAAACCAGCATATGAAAGTGATCTGTACCCCCACATTTATTGCAGCTCAGTTCACAATAGCTAAGATATGGAATCAACCCAGATGTCCAACAACTGATAATGGGATAAAGAAATCCTATTACAATTACACTATGGGGTACTACTCAGCAGTAAAAACTAAATAAATAAAATCCTGTCTTTTACAACAAAATGGATGTAACCAGAAATAGTGAAATAAGCCAGTCCCAAAAAGACAGCTACCATATGTTTTCCTGAATATGTGGTAAATAATAGAGTATCTAAAATGTAATATATTAGAATGAAATTGACATTTTGAGATTCAATGGTTGTTTACAGCTCTTGTGTCTACTGTTGAAGAACAGTGTTTTTTCCCTCATGCTATTTGCTGAACTCTTTATTTGGTATAGTGTTAATCTAATGAGTATAAAGTAAACTGAAAATAGATCGTTGAAAAATTAAGAGTGGGAATAGGAGAGGCAAGAGGAAGTGTAGGAGCATGGGTGGGACAGAGTAGGGTGGGAAGCATCTCTATGTACCTAAGTCAGTATATACGACATACCTGAAATTTGTATACCTTAAATAAAATTTTTTAAAAAGGTGATGTCAGATGAGCTGACTTCTGAAACAATAACAATCAGAAGAAAAACATTAAAATGTGCCATATTACAAGCCATTAACCTTCTACATATATAGAGTTGATGATTCCTGATTGAAATGACTGACCCAATGTAGACACATCTTTGAAAAACTTGTTTTTTCAAACACCAGAATCATACCACTACAGTCTTGACAGTGTATTTGTTATACTACAAAAGCCTAACCCCTCAAGGTCACAGACGAATAGGATTTTTCTCTTTCAACATTTGTATTAAACTCAGCACAAATGAACTCTTTTCTTTCCTAGAATTACATTCATAAATCACAAAAGTAATATACGGATAAGTATAGGTTAGAATTACTTTCCTACTCAATCTAAGCAATGGTTTATTTAACCTGACATTTTCTTTAACACATCAAAATGTTAGTTAAATGTAGCAACATTTTCAAGATAAAAATAAATGCCATAAACTCACCTACTTTGTGTATGCACATACAGTTTATGTATTATTTGCTTTCATAGGACAAATATAATTAATTTGATGAACCTTATCTCATATGAATTAAGCAAGTGATAAATTTAAGCAATGGTAGAGACTTGAGGAAATTTGGGATTATAAGAAGTATGAAAGAACTCCAATTCCTCTCTAGGCATAACTTTTAAGTATTTTTTAATTGTATGGATGAATGTTAATGTCAGAAAAATTGAGATCAAAACTGTTTTTTTTTAAAGAATAACTTGGCTGGGAAGAAGTCTGAATGTAAGAAACATGATAAAAAAATAGCAATTTAAGAGGCTGGCAAATGCAAGGAAATGAAAAACAGTGAGATATGTCAAGCACTGCAGTATAAATAATACAAACATATGCAGCTTTTCAGATTAAATAAAGTACACTCCCATTTTTTGATGTTCACCGCAATACCATTTAGTAATACAGTTGAAGGCATCCAAGCAACTATTTAAGCAGTATTTACCAAAAACAGTTGCATAAAAAACCTTTGAGCCTCATGAAACACAGTTTCAGCATTTGATGTGCTCTTTTCAGTGTCCCAGATTTTAAAATTTCTTTCTGGAAAAAAAAAATCAATTCTGTGAAGACCTCTGGAGTCCAGTTGTAGCCAGCTTCCATAGAGGGTGACAATGACAAGACTACTTGAAAGGATAATCTGTGGGAGAAGCAGGATGAAGGAAGGAGTTGCCAAGGCTGTACTACTCAAACTTGGCTGCAACTCTCCAGTTTGCATAAGGCTGCAGGCCACATATGCCAAACATTAGGGTATCTGCTGCCAATTTTCCCTTTCCCATTCCTGTTGCCACTGGGAATATGGTATTGTAAATATTCCAGTTATACATAATCCTTTCTTTGGTTTTAAGGATTCTTCACAAACACTATTGCATTTTTTATTTTAATTCAGAGCAGATTTCACACATTTTATAGGTACAGTTGATTAGAACTTATAATTGTGTCATTTTCTCCCATTAGCTTTTTAAAAATCTTTGTAAAGTATAAAACTATTATTCTACTTCTAGGAACAATTTAAAACAGAAGAAAAATAAAACAAGACACAATAACACTATACATATGACACAATTTTAACTAACTTTTGATTTTGTCAGAAATGCACACTTTATAATTGAGGAATCAGCATTCAGCTAACCAGTGCTGGCGCCTCCTTAGGATCATAAGAGGGAAAAAGGAAAAGAACAAGACCTGACTGTAAATCATTTCTGTGGTTTCTTCCTAACTCTCAGGATGAAGTCCCATCCCTCCTCAGGACACAAAAGGCCTTTCATGGTTTTGCCTCTTCTGGAGCTCTGGATTCCTTTCTCTGTCCTCACGTGCTTTCTTCCTGCCAGCCACAGCAACCTGCAGTATCTCCCCAAGCCCCAGCCCTTTCATGGTCTGATACCCTTGAACCACCACAACTTCCTACAATCTTTATTCTGGTTTTGTTTAACCTGGACAATTTCTACTTATCCCAAAAGACTTGCTTCAGAACTCAGCCCTTCAAATATCCCATATCTGGATGAAATGCCTTCCCCTGATCTCCTGAAATCACATGCATATGAATTTCATAACCCTTGCCAATCCACATTCTCTTAAGTATTTAACTCACCTGGTTCTTCCTCTGTTTTAGAAAAGTCAGTGTCTGTCATTTCAGCAGCCTGGTACAGATCAGATACATTAGACACATCAGATGCTCCGTAAAGGAACACGTTTCCATTTGTTTTTCCACTATTTTGTCCAGGTCATACATAGTGTCTTCTGCCTGGCATTATTTTATTCAGACAACAGTTAAGGCTCCACTCAGAAAGCTATGTTATAGATCTATTCCAATGCTGCCTCATAGCATCTAATTGTTCGATTTGTCTGTCTGGTTATTGGCAGCCTGCTGGGTGTTAGGAGGGAAGCTCGCAGCTATTTTAAGAGCTACTTATTGAGTTAGCCTTGAAAGTTTTGTTTATCATTTTCTGTATTCTGCTTCCTTTTATGTTCCTTGGGACCACTCAACAGCATTTAAAGCCATCTTCCAATTTATTTTTCAATGTATATATCCAGCTGAGTTCTTTTTTTATTACTTGATAGCTCCTCTTGCAGAATTCTCAGACTGGCTTCTGGAGAAGTTCACATCACATTATTTCAGCTCCTTAGTTGTTTATACTATTATGCCAAGGAATCAGTACTATCCAAACTCTAAGAGGGACTGCCTTTGTTTTCCTTCCTGCTGTATTCCCTGGCACAATAGCAGAGAGGAATAGAAAGGCAGTCTCTTTTAGAGATTAGATAGTACTGCATAGCAATTAGAGCAAGCAGAAGAAAAGATGTAGAAGCTGCATAGACATCCACATGAATCCTTGATCTTATGTTTAAGGCTTCCTCCTGAGCTGCTGTTTAAGAAGAGGAAATTTCTGTTAGGAATTCATCCTTCCTTCAAGAATGTGCCAAGTCATGTAATTAAAGCTAGGAAGGTGGTTGATGCAGGAAAAGCAAATAAAGAGCAGTGACTCAGAGGAGGCGTAGGATCTGCCTCATGAATTTCTTGTTTATGCTTATAAAGGGGAGAATCAGACTTTGGATGAGACAGAGAAGGCAGCAGCTAGCACAGTGTTATCTCTGAGACCCCAAACCAGCTCTGCCACTTGCCTTTCTGTCACTATGGGGCTGCATTCCATGTCAATATGTAGTAGAGGAAAACAAGTTGCATTAGATAGACTGGAAAATAAATGTATTTTCTTATTAGAAACCCTCTTAGAACCTTCCTTAGAGTTTTAAATTCCTAGTAAGGGGACTGTAAAATGATCAAGTGGTTCTTAAACAGGAGGGGCATGGTGGGGAGAAACTAGGTTGGTTTTCACACTTGCAAGAGGCAGACAGTGAGTTTGAAGGGATTTGAACAGCTCATTATTCCCATGAAAGCTCCCTGCTTTCCTCAGTCTCCTTTCTCCCCAGTCTCATGTGGAGGATGCTCAGAGGGCCAGGAAGACACTGGGCACACAGGGCTCTGGTCCCATCTGAGAAAACTGAGATTAGAAAACACTTATCTTTTAAGAGTACTGCTATCTATCCTTTCCTTAAGAAAGAGGGAGGGAGAGAGCTTACCTTTTTCACTCAGGGGCACAAGCAAATCTCTTCAGCGATGGGAGGGATGCTCCTGTGCTATCCACAGGTGTCTCTTTATACAAACATTCTTAAATTGTTGATAAACAATTTCACCCCAAAGGCTCAGTGTAGAAAAATGAGAGATCCAGGAAGAACTGTCTCCCAAAAGGGATACAATGTTAAAGTATGTTCCAAATGTATTTAAATCACAGAAGCTTCCCCTTCTTTTTTCTCCTCTTTTACCTAAGCATTTTCCCCAAGTAATGATCACTGGAATCTTTCTGAAAGCCACTCTTAAAAGGGCTTGCCGTCTGACACTTTGATTCAACAACTCAAGACTGACTACTGTATGTCCATGAACAAGTTTCTTAAGTCATTTGAGGCCCAATATTTTTAGCCACAACATGGGAAAAAATAACAAAAAGATGAAGTATTTTAAGAATTTATTAGTGTATGTGATATAACCAGTAAAAGAAATAAAAGTAGTCAAAATGAACTTTTAGTCCCCCTGCTTCTATTCCAAAAAATCTTTTTGTTGCTCAATATCTCATTTCTCTGAATTTTTTTCTATGTGCTCAGTTTTAAAAGTGTTTTTCCAACTCTCAGATTGGAAATAAAAAGAAATAGGATACTCAGTTTCCTTGAGGTCAGACATTGACTCCTGTTTTTTCTTTTTAATACCAATTTTATTTTAATAATATAAAATTTCTCTATAATAAAATTAAAAATATAATTTTAGAAATCATATGCCATTATTTTAACATATTTATCTGTGCTGCAGGGCAGCAAATGTAAACTAAGGCTATCATATCAGGTTTCATGGAAACAAAGCTTGAATAAGAGATTGTTGTGCAAACATAAGAGGGTTCAGAGGGAAAAAAAGGAAAAATACGAGAAAAGGAAGAGGAAGGCAGAAAAGCAGGAAGGAAGGAAGGACATATGAAAAGGGCAAGCATTTAGTACAGTCTTAAGACCCCACTTGGAGTGCTGGCATTTCATATTGAATTGTCAAGTTCAAGTTATTAGTCTACTTCCAATTCCAGCTTTCTGCCAGTGTTCTCCCTTGGAGGCAGCAAATGATAGCTCAAGTACCTGAGTCTATGGCACCTGTTTGGGAGACTTGAGTTGAGTTCTAGGCTTCTGGTTTCAACCTGACCCAGCTCCGACTATTGGGGGTATTTAGAAGTGAATAAGTGGATGAAAGGTCGCTCAGTCTCTCTCTTGATCTGTCTCAATATCTGTCTCTTCTTAATCATTTAAGTAACATGAAAATGAGCTACTTTTTTAAATGCAAGAAAGACACTTAACTGAGGATAGTGAAATACTTTGGGGTGTACATTCAATGAAATCTTGACACCCAGTCTTGTTCAGCCTGATACCACA